>WWNC01000023.1:0-600000 GCA_011125475.1 Melanerpes aurifrons | reverse complement strand
GACTTGGTGGAGAGGGGACAGCAAAGGGCTGCAAAGATCCTGAGGAGACTGGAAGGTGTCCAGAGCAGGGCCAGGAGGAGGAGCAGAGGGCTGGAGCTGCTCTGCTGGGAGGACAGCCTGAGGGAGTTGGGGTTGTGCAGGCTGGAGAGGAGAAGGCTCCCAGGAGACCTCATTGTGGCCTTCCAGGATCTGCAGAGGGCTGCAAGAAAGCTGGGGAGGGTCTTTGTAGGGTGTTGGGTAGGGATGGGAGCAGGGGGAATGGATCCAAGATAGAGGAGGGGAGGAAGAAGTTGTTGCCCATGAGGGTGGTGAGAGCCTGGCACAGGTTGCCCAGGGAGGTGGTGGAAGCCTCCTGCCTGGAGGTGTTTGCAGCCAGGCTGGAGGTGGCTGTGAGCAACCTGCTGTGGTGTGAGGTGTCCCTGCCCATGGCAGGGGGTTGGGACTGGCTGAGCCTTGAGCTCCCTTCCAGCCCTGACAGTTGTATAACTGTATGAAACATCTTGGTGTCAGTAAGACATTTGACATTGCTCTGCCACAGCATCCTCACAGCTGAACTCAGGCAGTGAGGTCTGGAGGGTCAGGGAGTGAGGAGGATGGAAAATGGTTGAAGGAAAGGAGTCAGACAGCTCTGGTCAATGGGACAGAGTCCAGTTGGAGGCCTGTGTCCAGTGGAGTCCCTCGGGGGTCAGTCCTGGCACCAGCTCTCTTCAATCTCTTCATCAACCTCCTGGCTGAGGGCACAGAGGGCACTGGCAGCAAGTTTGCTGATGGCACCAAGCTGGCAGCAGTGGCTGCCACAGGAGGGCTGTGCTGCCATCCAGCCTGAGCTGCACAGCCTGAGAGCTGGGCAGGGAGAAAGGGAAGGAAGCTCAGCAAGGGCAAGGGGAGAGGCTGGCACCTGGGAGACAACAACCTCATGGAGCAGGAGAGGTTGGGGACTGAGCTGCTGCAGCTGACCCTGAGCCAGCAATGTGCTCAGGTGGCCAAGGAGGCCAAGGGCAGCCTAGGGGGGATCAGAAGGGCTGTGGTCAGTAGGTCAGAGAGGTTCTCCTGCCCCTCTGCTCTGCCCTGCTGAGGCCACAGCTGGAATCCTGTGTCCAGTTCTGGGCCCCTCAGCTCAAGAAGGAGCTCAGGGAGTGCTGGAGAGAGTCCAGCACAGAGGCACAGAGATGCTGCAGGCAGTGGAAGATCTTCCTCAGGAGCAGAGCCTGAGGGAGCTGAGGGCTCTGGAGCTTGGAGAGGAGGAGCCTGAGAGGTGAGCTCCTGGCTGGGGCTAAAGCTGTGCAGGGGCAGTGCCCAGAGGCTGGAGCCAGGCTCTGCTGGGGGCTGCCCAATGCCAGCCCAAGGGGCAGTGGTGGAAGCTGAGGCAGAGGAAGTGCCATGGGAACAGGAGGAAGGATTTCTTCCCTGTGAGGTGCCAGAGGCCTGGAGCAGGCTGCCCAGGGTGGTTATGGAGTCCCCTCTGGAGCTATTCCAACCCCACCTGGATGTGCTCTGTGTGAGCTGCTCTGGCTGCCCCTGCCCTGGCAGGGGATTTGCTCACTCCCCCCCCAGCACCACCAGTGAGTATTTATTACCTGGCCCAACCTTGCTCCCCACAGAGCCTGCCTGACCTGGGGGCTATTGAATGAATGTCTTGGGTGGCTTCTTCAGAGCCATTTCCATTCCTTTCTCTCCCCCATAAGCACTCAATAAGTAGTGATGAAATAAATAAATACATTGAACTGGGAGCTCACTTCAGTGGCTCTTAATTGCTGTGCCCTGAGTGAATCCATGCCAATGGCTGATGGATCTCTATTGCTCTTCACAGAGCTCCTCCTGGCTCTGCCCTCCTGGCTCCCACACTCTGAGGTGCAAAACCTGTGGACCAAAGCTCAAAAGCTGCTAAAACTCGAGAGAGGCTGAATGGAGCAACCCAAAGAGTAGGAGGAATGAAGCCTTTCCTTGAACCTTGCACAGGGATTGCAGCTGCAGCTCAGGGGGAGAGGTTTGGTTGGCAGCAGTGCCAGGGGCCTCTTGCTTTCCCTTTTTGGAATCATGGAATTGTTTGAGTTGGGAAAAGTCTCTGAGCTCATCCATTCCAACCAGCAACCAGAGCATGGTTTGGGTTGGAAAAGCTCTCTGAGCTCATCCAGTCCAACCAGCAACCCAACCCCACCATGGCCACCAAACCCTGGCCCAGATGCCATGGCCACAGGTCTCTAGAACCCCTCCAGGGCTGGGGACTCCACCACCTCCCTGGGCAGCCTCTGCCAATGCAAATCTCCCATCTAGAACAGGTCTAGAAGCTCCCAGCTGGCCATGAGGAGGATTCCCCTGCTGCCTGCTGGGGATGGCAAAGTTAAGAGCAGAAGGTGGCTAAGCCTGCTGAGCACACCTCAAGAGCTGACCTAACATTCAGCTGCCTGCCAGGGGCTCACAGAACCACAGAATGGTTTGGGTTGGGAAAGGTCTCTGAGAGCATCCAGGCCAACACCAACCCAACCCCACCATGGCCACCAAACCCTGGCCCCAAGTGCCATGGCCACAGGTTCCTTGAACCCCTCCAGCCATGGGGACTCCACCACCTCCCTGGGCATCCTCTGCCACTCCCTGACCACTCTTGCAGCAAAGACATTTCTCCTCCTCTCCAACCTCAGCCTCCCCTGGCACAATTTCAGGCCAGTTCCTCTCCTTCTATCACCTGATGCCAGGGAGATGAGACCAGCCCCCAGCTCACTGCAGCCTCCTCTCAGGGAGCTGCAGAGAGCAAGGAGGTCTCCCTCAGCCTCCTCTTCTCCAGGCTGAACGCCCCCAGCTCCCTCAGCTGCTCCTCCCCAGTCCTGTCATTGGCATCACCCAGCAGAGCCTGGCTCCAGCTGCAGAGCCATGAAGCCATCAGCACCAGGAGCACCCCAAGAACCACACTGGATTTATCTGGGGGGGGAGAGGTCGTTG
The DNA here is from genome assembly GCA_011125475.1 of Melanerpes aurifrons. Classification (NCBI taxonomy): domain Eukaryota; kingdom Metazoa; phylum Chordata; class Aves; order Piciformes; family Picidae; genus Melanerpes; species Melanerpes aurifrons. The sequence goes on along the minus strand of WWNC01000023.1, from coordinate 597,063 downwards.
TTTCCCTTTTTCCCCCTGGCAGTGGGAATCAATTTGCTAACCCTTGCAGAAGCTTCTCCACTGAAGCAGCCTTGTTCCTGCTCCTTCCTTGCTCCTTTGCAGCTTCCACTTCCTTACAAGACATTGATTGCCAAGGATCTGCCCTGAGCAGCCCAGAGCCTCTGGCTGCTGTGAATAGTTGGTTGCAACAACAAACAAACAAACAAACAACCAAACAGACCCAACCCAACCAAGCAAACAAGAAACATGTCCAGGAGGAGAAGGCAGATGGCACATCCAGGAGTAGAAGGCGATGGAGGCTGTGATCTGCCCTGCTGTGCCTTCCCAAACTGGAGGTGAGATATTGTGTGAGCAGCTGTTCAAGATGTGGGAGGGGAGGCAGCAGGAAATGAAATGGCTTCATAAAAACCACACAGAGAGGGAGGCACAAGGAGAGGTTTGCTGCTAATGAGAGCATAAAAACCTCAGCAGCTCCCCCCCTCTACCAAGCATCTTTCTCCCTGTCCCCCCCCCGTCCCCCCCATCCTCCACATGCCCAGCACAGAAAATAGCTCTCCCCAGCCCTGGTGTGCTCCCTGCCACCAGGCACACACCAGCTGAAACTTCTTGATTGCACATCAGGAAGGAAGAAGTGGCCCAGAGCGAGCTCTGGGGCTGTGGAAATCCACACCAACGCCTAGCACAGACCATAATACTCCCTCCTGCTTTTGGAGTTGGCATCTGATGGAAAAGAAAGGTGGCCCCCAGCTAAGGAGAGCTGCTTCCACTTCCCACCAGGCTGCCTGGGAAAGGAGCTGAAGGGAAGTCTCTGCTCTGCATTAAGGTCTGGAGAGCATCGAGGAGAGTGTGGGCAGCCAGCAGGTCAAGGGAGGTCCTCCTGCCCCTCTGCCCTGCCCTGCTGCTGAGGCCACAGCTGCTGCACTGTGCCCAGTGCTGGGCTAAGCCACTTCAAGAGGGACAGGGAACTGCTGGGGAGGCTCCAGGGGAGGCTGGGAGGATGCTGAAGGGCCTGGGAGCAGCTGGGTGAGGAGGAGAGGCTGAGAGCCCTGGGGGTGGTTAGCCTGGAGGGGAGAAGGCTGAGAGGGAGCTGAGCAATGGTTACAGACAGCTGAGGGGTGGGGGGCAAGAGGAAGGGGCCAGGGTCTTGTCAGGGGTGTCCTGGGATAGGATGAGGAGCAACAGACACAAACTGGAACCCAGGAGGCTCCACCTCAGCAGGAGGAGAAACTTCTCTGGTGTGAGGCTGCTGGAGCCTGGAGCAGGCTGCCCAGAGAGGTTGTGGAGTCTTCTGCTCTGGAGAAGTTCCAACCCCCCTGGTTGTGTTCTGTGTGCCCTGCCCTGGGTGCCCCTGCTCTGGCAGGGGGCTTGGACTGGAGGATCTCCAGAGGTTTCTTCCAATCCTTCCCATTCTGTGATTCTATGAAGTAGAGAATCCTTCATCCCTGCCCCAGCAAGGGATCACTGCAACCATTCTGCCCTTGGCAACCTTCCCTCCTCATGGAATCACAGAGCTGTCAGGGCTGGAAGGGAGCTCAAGGCTCAGCCAGTCCCAACCCCCTGCCATGGGCAGGGACACCTCACACCACAGCAGGTTGCTCACAGCCACCTCCAGCCTGGCTGCAAACACCTCCAGGCAGGAGGCTTCCACCACCTCCCTGGGCAGCCTGGGCCAGGCTCTCACCACCCTCATGGGCAACAACTTCTTCCTCACAGCCAATCTCAATCCCAATCTCCCCTCCTGTAGCTTGGATCCATTCCCCCTGCTCCTATCCATCCCTGACACCCTCCAAAGTCCCTCCTCAGCTTTCTTGCAGCTCCCTGCAGATCCTGGAAGGCCACAATGAGGTCTCCTGGGAGCCTTCTCCTCTCCAGCCTGCACAACCCCAACTCCCTCAGGCTGTCCTCACAGCAGAGCAGCTCCAGCCCTCTGCTCCTCCTCCTGGCCCTGCTCTGGACACCTTCCAGCACCTCCAGATCCTTCCTGGCACAGAGGCTCCAGAACTGTCCCCAGAGCTGCAGCTGTGGTCTCAGCAGAGTGGAGCAGAGGGGCAGAATCCCCTCCCTGCCCTGCTGGCCACACTTCTCTTGATGGAAATCTAGGGAGGGCCTCCCAAAGGGCACCCAGAGAAATCACATTGCTTGGTGCCTGCTTTGGAAGCTGATTTTTGGTGGTGGTTGCTGTCTGGGGGTGCTTTGGCTTTTGGCTGTCTTCACACTGCAGCAGTTGTTTGCTGTTGTGGTAGCCTTGGGCTGGGGGCACCACAGCTCTCCTCAGCCCCATTCATCCCCAAACCCAGAGGCTTTTTCCTCTCTAGGTCCTTCTGTGAGCAGGACAACAGGGTAGGAAGTCCTCTCGTGGTGATGGTTTGCAGCCAGAGCCCAGCTCACCACCCCAGGGGCTGCAGCTCCTTGGCTGCTGCTGGGGAGGTGGTCACTGAACTGTTTGCTCTTCAAGGTAGATTGGGGTTGGGTTTGGTGGTGGTTTGGGGCTTTTTTTTCTGTGGATTTCATTTCTTTTGCCCCCTTTGTGTGCCCACTTCAGGCCAGGCAGCATTCAGCTGTCTGCCCACTGCCACACACGGCCCTGGAAGCCTCTTGGAAAGATTTATGTCTCCAGGGCAGGGGCAGGCAGGGTGCACCAGCTGCATTTGTGGAGGAGCAGGCAAATGTTTGCTTGCTGAAGTTTGGGGGCTCTTATTCATCTCCCAGCTGACTAAACCCCTGAAGATAAACAGGGCCCTGGCCTCCCCAGCTCGCCACTGCCTGCTCTTTGTCTGCAGGACGCTGGCTCCACACTTTGCTGCCGCTGGCAGGCTCTGAGAGGGAGCCCAGGGAATGCCAGGAGGCCTGGCACAGGCCCTGCCCCCGGGGCAAAGGGAGAGAGGAGGGCTCAGGAGTCAGCTTGGCTTGGAGCCCTCAATTGTCATCTTTGCTTCTTCCTCTTTTGTCCCTTTTTTAAAGTTTCCTCTTTTATATCCCTTTTTTTTCTTTTTCCCCTTTTTCCCCTCCTTTTTTCCCCTTTTTCCTCTTTGTTCCCTTTTTACCTCTTTTTTTCTTTTTTCTCTTTTTTCCCCTCTTTTTTCCATCTTTTTCCCTCTTTTTCCCCTCTTTTTTCTCTTTTTCCTCTTTGTTCCCTTTTTACCTCTTTTTTTCTTTTTTTAATCTTTTTTCCCTTTTTTCCCCTCTTTTCCCCTTTTCCCCACCTCTTTTTTCCCTTTTTCCTCTTTGTTCCCTTTTTACCTCTTTTTTCTTTTTCCCCTCTTTTTTTTCCCTTCTTTTTTCCCTCTTTTTTCCCTCTTTTTACCCTTTTTCCTCTTTGTTCCCTTTTTACCTCTTTTTTTCTTTTTTCTCTTTTTTCCATCTTTTTTCCCCTTTTTTCCTCATTTCCCCCTTTTTTCCCCTCTCCTTTCCCTTTTTTCCTCTTTTCCCTCTTTTTTCTCTTTTGTCTCTTTTTCCCTTTTTTATTTTTCCATTTTTCCCTTGCTTTTGTTCCTTTTTGTCCTTTTTTTCCTTTTATCCTTTTTTTCCCTTTCTTCCCTCTTTTTTCCTCTTTCCCCCCTCCCTTTATCTCCTTTCCCTTTTTCCTATTTTCCCCTTTTTTCCTCTTTTTTCCTTTTATTTATCTTTTTTCCCTTTCCCTCTCTCTTTTTCTCCCTCTTTATTCCCCTCTTTTTTCCCCTTTCCCTTTTTTTTTTCTCCTAATCTTCTTTCTCTTTTTCCCCCTCCCTCACTCCTCTAAACACCACTGAGGTCTCCTAGGAGCTCCCTGTCCTTTCACAGGGAGGTTAGGAAGCATTAAGTGGTTGCACTTTCCACTGGCTGAGTCTAATCACATTCCTCCAGAAGAAGTTGGCTGCCCTGAGCACCCACAGCCTGCCCTGAGCACCCACAGCCTGCCCTGAGCACCCACAGCCTGCCCTGAGCACTCACAGCCTGCCCTGAGCACCCACAGCCTGCCCTGAGCACCCACAGCCTGCCCCGAGCACTCACAGCCTGCCCTGAGCACCCACAGCCTGCCCTGAGCACTCACCGCCTGCCCTGAGCACCCACAGCCTGCCCCGAGCACTCACAGCCTGCCCTGAGCACCCACAGCCTGCCCCGAGCACTCACAGCCTGCCCTGAGCACCCACAGCCTGCCCTGAGCACCCACAGCCTGCCCTGAGCACCCACAGCCTGCCCCGAGCACTCCAGCCTGCAGCACTGCCCCCTGAGCACTCACAGCCTGCCCTGAGCACCCACAGCCTGCCCTGAGCACCCAGCACCCAAAGCCTGCCCCGAGCACTCACAGCCTGCCTGCTCACAGCCTGCCCTGAGCACCCACAGCCTGCCTGAGCACTCTGCCCTGCACTCACAGCCTGCCCTGAGCACTCACAGCCTGCCCCGAGCACTCACAGCCTGCCCTGAGCACCCACAGCCTGCCCCGAGCACCCACAGCCTGCCCTGAGCACCCACAGCCTGCCCCGAGCACTCACAGCCTGCCCTGAGCACCCACAGCCTGCCCTGAGCACCCACAGCCTGCCCCGAGCACTCACAGCCTGCCCTAGCACTCACTGCCTGCACCCACCCAGCCTGCCCCGAGCACTCACAGCCTGCCCTGAGCACCCACAGCCTGCCCCGAGCACTCACAGCCTGCCCTGAGCACCCACAGCCTGCCCTGAGCACACACAGCCTCCCCCAGCACCCACAGCCTCCCTCAAAACCCAAAGCCTCCCCCAACACCCACAGGAAGCCCCACAGGAAGGACAGAGAGAGGCAGAAAGAGGAGGAATAGGACAGAGAGTGGCAGAAAGAGGAAGATGAGGACAGAGAGTGGCAGAAAGAGGAGGAAGAGGACAGAGGGTGGCAGAAAGAGGAAGATGAGGACAGAGAGTGGCAGGAAAGAGGAGGAAGAGGACAGAGGGTGGCAGAAAGAGGAAGATGAGGACAGAGAGTGGCAGAAAGAGGAGGAAGAGGAGAGAGAAAGGCAGAAAGAGAAGGAAGAGGAGAGAGAAAGGCAGAAAGAGAAGGAAGAGGAGAGAGAAAGGCAGAAAGAGAAGAAAGAGGACAGAGGGTGGCAGAAAGAGAAGAAGAGGACAGAGGGAGGAAGAGAAGAGAGGAGGAAGAGGAGAGAGAGGAGATGAGGGAGAGTGGCAGAAAGAGGAGGAAGAGGAGAGAGAAAGGCAGAAAGAGAAGGAAGAGGAGAGAGAAAGGCAGAAAGAGAAGAAAGAGGACAGAGGGTGGCAGAAAGAGAAGGAAGAGGACAGAGGGTGGCAGAAAGAGGAGGAAGAGGAGAGAGAGTGGCAGAAAGAGGAGGAAGAGGAGAGAGAAAGGCAGAAAGAGAAGAAAGAGGACAGAGGGTGGCAGAAAGAGAAGGAAGAGGAGAGAGAGTGGCAGAAAGAGGAGGAAGAGGAGAGAGAAAGGCAGAAAGAGAAGAAAGAGGACAGAGGGTGGCAGAAAGAGGAGGAAGAGGAGAGAGAGTGGCAGAAAGAGAAGAAAGAGGACAGAGGGTGGCAGAAAGAGAAGGAAGAGGACAGAGGGTGGCAGAAAGAGGAGGAAGAGGAGAGAGAGTGGCAGAAAGAGAAGAAAGAGGACAGAGGGTGGCAGAAAGAGAAGAGGAAGAGGAGAAAGAGGAGGAAGAGGAGAGAGAGTGGCAGAAAGAGGAGGAGAGGAAGAGAAAGGCAGAGAAGAGAGAAGAGCAGAAAGAGAAGAAAGAGGAGGAAGAGGAGAGAGAGTGGCAGAAAGAGGAGGAAGAGGAGAGAGAGTGGCAGAAAGAGGAGGAAGAGGAGAGAGAGTGGCAGAAAGAGGAGGAAGAGGAGAGAGAGAGGCAGAAAGAGGAGGAAGAGGAGAGAGAGAGAAAGAAGAGGAAGAGGAGAAAGAGGAGGAAGAGGAGGAAGAGGAGAGAGAGTGGCAGAAAGAGGAGGAAGAGGGAGAGAGAGAGAAAGAGAAAGAGGACAGAGGAGAAAGAGGAGGAAGAGGACAGAGGGTGGCAGAAAGAGGAGGAAGAGCAGAGAGAGTGGCAGAAAGAGGAGGAAGAGGAGAGAGAGTGGCAGAAAGGAGGAAGAGGAGAGAGTGGCAAGAGGAGGAAGAGAGAGGCAGAAAGAGGAGGAAGAGGAGAGGGTGGCAGAAAGAGGAGGAAGAGGAGAGAAAGAGGAGGAGAGGAGAGAGAGAGGCAGAAAGAGGAGGAAGAGGAGAGAGAGAGCAGAAAGAGGAAGAAGAGGAGAGAGAGGAGGCAGAAAGAGGAGGAAGAGGAGGAGAGAGAGTGGCAGAAAGAGGAGGAAGAGGAAGAGGCAGAGAGGAGGAAGAAGAGAGAGAGAAGAAAGAGGAGGAAGAGGAGAGAGTGGCAGAAAGAGGAGGAAGAGGAGAGAGGCAGAAAGAGGAGGAAGAGGAGAGAGAGAGGCAGAAAGAGGAGGAAGAGGAGAGAGAGAGGCAGAAAGAGGAGGAAGAGGAGAGAGAGAGGCAGAAAGAGGAGGAAGAGGAGAGAGAGCAGTCTAATGGTGTGGGGCAGGGCCACAGGAAGACTCCAAAGGCCTTGTGGGATGAGAACTGTTTCAAGACAGATTCACAGAAGGTTTTGGGGTGGAAGGGTCCTCAAGGATCATCCCTGGGCAGGGACTCCTCACACTAGAGCAGGTTGCTCAGGTTCCCTAGCTGCAGCTGGGCTGTTGCCCTTGCAGCTGGCACGTTGCTGCCATGGCTAACCCTGGAAGTGTCTCCTCTGCAGACAGCATCTCACATGGAGACTTTCCAGAGGATCACAGCATCAGAGAATCAAAGCTCCAGCCCAACCCCCTCTGCACTCAGCAGGGACATCCCCAACCAGAGCAGGTTGCCCAGAGCCCTGTCCAGCCTCACCTTGAAGATCTCCAGGGATGGAGCCTCAACCACCTCCCTGGGCAACCTGCTGCAGGGTTCCAGCAGCCTCCTGGTGCAGAACTTGTTCCTCACATCCAATCTCAATCTGCTCTGCTCCAGTTTGAAGCCATTGTCCCTGGACCTGTCCCTGCAGGCCTTTGCAAACAGTCTCTCTGCAGCCTTCTTGTAGCCCCCTTCAGGTCCTGGCAGGCTGCTCTGAGGTCTCCCCAGAGCCTTCTCCTCTCCAGGCTGAACACCCCCAGCTCCCTCAGCCTGTGCTCAGAGCAGAGCTGCTCCAACCCCCTGAGCATTTCCATGGCCTCCTCTGGAACCTCTCCATCAGCTCCAGGTCCTTCCTGTGCTGAGGGCTCCAGAGCTGCACACAGCACTGCAGGGGAGGTCTGAGCAGAGCCAAGGGTCAGAATCTCCTCTCTGGCTCTGCTGGCAGTGCTGCTTTGGATGCAGCCCAGGCTGCCCTTGGCCTTCTGTGCTGCAGTCTCACCCTGCCTGCTCCTGCCCAGCTTCTCCCCCACCAGCACCCCCAAGGCCTTCTCCTCAGGGCTGCTTTCATCCCCTCCTCCCCCAGCCTGTACTGCCAGTGAGGATTGCTCCAGCCCAGCTGCAGGACCCTGCCCTTGCTCTTGTTGACCCTCCTGGATGTTCCCCTGGGCACCACCTCTGCAGCCTGCCCAGCTGCCTCTGGATGCCCTCCTGCCCCTCTGGTGCATGGACAGCACCACTCAGCTCGGTGTCCTCCAGCCCTTTCCTCCCTGCCTGCCCTCCCCACGGCTCCTGCAGCCCGCAGGGGGTTTGTGTTTCGGTGGGGAGCTACCTCCTGCTCCCTCCCAGGCGGAGCCAGCCCCAGCCTGGCTAAACCTCTCCCTTCCTAGCAACATGTTTGAGGCTCCAGCTGCCTTGATATGGTTAATGAATTTTACAATCAAAAGCTAAAGTGAATTAGCTGCAGCAGATGTTTTTCACTCTGGGAACCACCAGACCTTTCTGGCCGCTCATTTATCCTTCAAGAGGATCAGAACTCTCCACCTCTATTATGTGTTGGCATTGGAGCATTGCACAACTTCATCAAACTTTGGGGTTGGGGGTTCTGGGGGGGAGGTTAGTGGGTTTTTTTTTTTTGGGGGGGGGGATGTTGGATTTGGTCTTTTTTTCCTTCTTCTTCTTCTTTAATTATTCTGCTGGAAGCTGAATTCATTTGGGGTTGAGGTTTGGGTTGGGGTCTGGGGTGGGGTTGGGGGTTTTTGTCTGTCTGTCTGTGGCTCTTTAATCACATTTGCTGGGGAACATGTGTACTGTAAAGGTGGGAGAGGAGATTATGGCTGCCAGCAAAGGGCACTTTCAAAAGGAAGCTGCCCCCAGCTCTCCTGAGGCCTCCACTGGGAGGCTCTGAGGTTTTGTGAGGAGGAAAAAATTAATTACGATTTTAATAACGAAGCCAAGCCTGCTGAAAATCCTCTTAGAGAGGAGCTGGGTGAGGTAATGGTGAGCAGGAGGGAGATTGAAAGCAGTGACCACACAGCTTGCCCTTCACTCCCCCCCCCCCAGCCACCACCATTCAGTCCCTGTAAGCTGATAGGGGCTGCTGGGTCACACATGAGGGGATTGAAAGCAAAGTGCTGCTGGCTGGGGGAGAGGAGGCTCAGCCACAGGCTCACAGCAGCAGCAGCTCGGCTGAGAGTCAGCATCTGCCACCACTTGCCCTGGGAAATGTCCCTGGGAGCACACTTGTGCCCTCCACACCGCCCTGCCCTGCTGACCCCACCACATTCCTGCTGCCCCAGGGGTGGAGGGAACCCAGAAACCAGATCCCATCACCCCCAGTGGTGAAGGGAACCCAGAAACCAGATCCCATCAACCCCAGTGGTGGAGGGAACCCAGAAACCAGATCCCATCACCCCAGTGGTGGAGGGAACCCAGAGGCCAGATCCCATCAACCCCAGTGGTGGAGGGAACCCAGAAACCAGATCCCATCAACCCCAGTGGTGGAGGGAACCCAGAAACCAGATCCCATCACCCTCAGTGGTGGAGGGAACCCAGAAACCAGATCCCATCAACCCCAGTGGTGGAGGGAACCCAGAAACCAGATCCCATCAACCCCAGGGGTGGGGGTTGCATGGATGGAACACAATGATCTATGGATGGAACTCAATGATCCATGGATGGAACTCAATGATCCATGGATGGAACATAAGAAACCATGGACCGAGCTCAATGAATGATCCATGGATGGAACTCAGTGATCCATGGGTGGAACACAATGATCCATGGGTGGAACTCAGTGATCCATAGATGGCAACATTCCACCTACAGCTTCCAAAGCTGAGGAACTTGTGTCCTCCTTTGCAGAGGACTTGTAGTGACGGGACAAGAGGCAGTGGATGGAAGCTTGAGGAGGACAGACAGAGACTGGAGATCAGGAAGACATTCTTTCCAGTGAGGGAGGGGAGACCCTGGCACAGGCTGCCCAGGGAGGCTGTGGCTGCCTCCTCCCTGGAGGTGTTCAAGGCCAGGTTGGATGAGGCTAGGAGTAACCTGAGCTGGTGTGAGGTGTTCCTGCCCATGGCAGGGGGAGGGAACTGGATGAGTTTTGAGGTCCCTCCCAACCCAACCCATTCTATGACTTCATTTAAAGCTCTGGGTGCAATCCTGCAGGTTCCAGTGAGTAAAGAAGCCCAAGGATGAGTTCTTCCCAGAGCCTACAAACTGAAAGACAGGGATGGGATGAGAGGAAATGGCCTCAGATTGTGCCAGGGGAGGTTTAGCTTGGCCATGAGGAACAATTTCTTCCCTGGAGGTGTTCAAGAAACCTCTGGACACGGCACTATGGGACTTGGGCTTGATGGTCATGGTAGTGTTGGGCTGTTGGGTGGACTGGATGATCTGAGAGGTCCAGCCATGGCGCTTTGGGACAGGGTTTGGTGGCCATGGTGGTGTTAGGGCCATGGTTGGACTGGAAGACCTTAGAGGTCATGGCCATGGCACTTTGGGTTATGGTTTGATGGCCATGGTGATGTTGGGTTGATGTTGAACTGGAAGACCTTAGAGGTCATGGACATAGCACTCTGGGCCATGGTTTGATGGTCATGGTGGTGTTGGGTTGATGGTTGGGCTGAGTGAGTTTAGAGGTCATGGCCAGGGCACTCTGGGCCATGGTTTGATGGCCATGGTGGTGTTGGGTTGATGGTTGGACTGGGTGAGTTTAGAGGTCATGGCCAGGGCACTTTGGGCCATGGTTTGATGGCCATGGTGGTGTTGGGTTGATGGTTGGACTGGGTGAGCTTAGAGGTCATGGTCATGGCACTCTGGGCCATGGTTTGGTGGCCATGGTGGTGTTCAGTTGATGGTTGGACTGGGTGAGCTTAGAGGTCATGGCCATGGCACTCTGGGCCATGGTGTGGTAGCCATGGTGGTGCTGGGTTGCTGGCTGGCCTGGACAATCTCAGAGGCCTTTCCCAGCCCCACAGAACCCCTCTGCCCCTGCCAAGCCCCACGGCCCCGGCGGGCAGCTGCCCTCTCGGCCGGGCCAGGCGGGAGCGGCGGCAGCGCTGCGGAGCCCCCAGCCCTGCAGCGGGGGCAGGAAGATGAATGCACAATGTAAACAGCTTCATTTTACAAAGATCAACATCCATCAGGCAAGGCTCATTCACCATTTGCTTGATTTACCGCTGCTGGGCTGGGGAGTGAGTTTCATTCTGCTTTTATGATGTGGAGAATGTATGCACAGCATTAGGGAGGGGGAGAGGCTGCCGGGGTGGGGGCTTGATGGAGCGCAGCATCTGGCACCCAGCTCCTCAGGAGGAAGTGGGAGGTGCAGCAAATCCATCCCCTCACACCTCTCTTGTGGTTATTTAATCCCCTCCCTCCCTCCCTGCTGTGCTCAAAACCCAGAGGTTGGTGCTCTTCAGGGGCCAGAGCTGCCCTGATGGTGGCCTGCAGCAGCCTGGTCCAGTGGAAGGTGTCCCTGCAGGTGGGGGTGTCCCCAGAGCTCCTCTCAGGGAGCTGCAGAGAGCAAGGAGGTCTCCCTCAGCCTCCTCTTCCCCACACTGCACACCCCCAGCTCCCTCAGCTGCTCCTCCCCAGCCCTGTTCCCCAGACCCTTCCCCAGCTCTGTTGCCCTTCTCTGGCCCTGCTCCAGCTCCTCAATGTCCTTCTGGGAGTGAGGAGCCCAAACCTGACCCCAGGACTCCAGGTGCAGCCTCAGCAGTGCCCAGTCCAGGGGCACCATCACCTCCCTGCTCCTGCTGCCCAAACCATTGCTGCTCCAGGCCAGGCTGCTGGTGACCTTCTTGACCCCTGGGCACTGCTGGCTGATGTTCAGCTGCTGTCACCCAGCACCCCCAGGCAGCTTCCAGTCCCTCAGCCCCAAGCCTGGAGCCCTCCTGAGGTTGCTGTGACCCAAGTGCAGCTCTCAGCACTTGGCTTTGGTAAACCTCCTCCCCCTGACCTCAGCAATTGGATCCAGCCTGGCCAGAGCCCTCTGCAGAGCCCTCCTGCCCTCCAGCAGATCACTGCCCCCCAGTTTGGTGTCATCTGCAGACTTTCTCAGGGTGCCTCCATCTCCTCATCCAGGTCACTGATGAAGGGGTCAAAGAGAGCTGGGCCCAGCACTGAGCTCTGGGCACTCTGTGGTTCTCCAATTGTGTCCTTAGCTCCTTTGCCCTACACTGCAGAAGTGCCATCAGGGTGGCCCTGAAGTGAGAGCTTGGCAGCAATCCTGAGGAAGTCCTTGAGGTGGTGCAGAAGGGAAGAGTCCAACCTCTGGCCCAGCAGTAATTCAATCTATGGAATGGACCTTGGCTGCTAAGAGATTCATAGACTAGAGAAGGGTTTGGGTTGGAAGGGACCTTGAAGGTCACAGAATCAGAGAAGGGTTTGGGTTGGAAGGGACCTGAAGGTCACAGAATCCTGTTATGGCTTGGGTTGAAAGTTGGGTTTGGAGTCATCTGCAAGCAGCCCAAGGGTGCCCTCAATCTCCTCACCCAGGTCATTGATAAAGATGTCCAGCAGGACTGGCCCCAGCACTGAGCCCTGGGGAAGACCACTTGTGACCAGCCAGCACCTGGGTTTCCCTCCACACCTCACCACTCTTGGGGCCTGGCCAGCAGCCAGCTCTGAACCCAGCATCACCCAGCACAGCAGAGGCTGACAAAGACTTTGGATGGCAGGAAGGGAGCAGCAGAAGTGAATCTTTAAAGCCTGAGTCCCCAGCTGGAAATCATCGGAGGTCAGCAGTGACCAAAGACATTTATCTTCACTGAGTGACTTGGTGGCATCAATGCATTTCCCAGGGGACCTGTGCCAGCTCCCAGCAACTGCCAGCAAGCAGCAGCAGCCTGAATGAGCCTCAAGAGAGCAGGAGCCTGAATAGAGCCTCACATGGGCTGCCCCATCCGGGTCAGCGTGGGGCCAGCACCGCCTGTCAGCGGGGCAAGAAGTCCTTCACACACAGCACAGGAGCACAGAACCAGAGAGAGTCTGGGGCTGGAAGGGACCCTGAGAGATCCAACCCCCCCTGCCAGGGCAGGGGCACCCACAGCAGCTCACACAGAACACATCCAGGTGGGGTTGGAATAGCTCCTGAGCAGGAGACAATGCCAGGCACCAACACAGGCTGGGCAGGGACTGGCTGGAGAGCAGCCCTGGAGAAAAGGCCTTGGGGGTGCTGGGGGAGGAGAAGCTCAGCAGGAGCCAGCAGGAGCACTTGCAGCCCAGAGAGCCAAGCAGAGCCTGGGCTGCAGCAAGAGAAGTGTGGCCAGCAGGGCCAGGGAGGGGATTCTGCCCCTCTGCTCCACTCTGCTGAGACCACAGCTGCAGCTCTGGGGCCAGTGCTGGAGCCTCTGTGCCAGAAAGGCTCTGGAGGGGCTGGAAGGTGTCCAGAGAAGGGCCAGGAGGAGGAGCAGAGGGCTGGAGCTGCTCTGCTGTGAGGACAGCCTGAGGGAGTTGGGGTTGTGCAGGCTGGAGAGGAGAAGGCTCCCAGGAGACCTCATTGTGGCCTTGCAGCATGTGCAGGGGGCTCCAGGAAAGCTGGGGAGTGGCTTGTGAGGGTGTCAGGGCGGGATAGGAGATGGAGCAGGGGAGATGGAGCAAAACTAGAAATGGGGAGACTGAGATTGGCTGTTAGGAAGAAGTTGTTGCCCAGGAGGGTGGTGAGAGCCTGGCCCAGGCTGCCCAGGGAGGTGGTGGAAGCCTCCTGCCTGGAGGTGTTTGCAGCCAGGCTGGAGGTGGCTGTGAGCAACCTGCTGTGGTGTGAGGTGTCCCTGCCCATGGCAGGGGGTTGGGACTGGCTGAGCCTTGAGGTCCCTTCCAGCCCTGGCAGTGCTGTGGTTCTATGATGCTGTGGCAGACACGCAGCTCTCTGCCCCCTTCCCTTCAACCACTCCTCAGCCCTGAGAAGCTTCTGAGATGCAGCAGCTGCTTCACCAGGAGCCCTTTGAATGTTTTTCCCCATTTCACTCTGTTTATTTGCATTGCTTTTTATTTCTTCTTCCATCAAGCAGCAGATTAAAAGCAAAAACCCCACCAAAAGTGCATCTGCAGCTGAGAGCTCTGAGGGGGAGGGAGGAGATGCTGCAGGGGGGGTCAATATTGCCACCTTTCCAGGGCCTCTGCGTGGTGTGGCCAGGCTCACAGTGCTTCTGCTCCAGCTCAGCTCTGTGTGTGCTGTGCTGGCTTTGCCTTTCTGCTCTTGGGTTGGGTTTGTTTTATTCTCCCTCAGCCTTAGCAGCACAATAAATAACTGAATGGAATGCCATCAGAAGCAAGGCACAGCCACCCAGATGCCTGTGGAAGGAGAAATTGCAGCTTGGGGGGGGAAAAAGAAAGAAAGGAGAACAAATGCCAAAAAGCATCTGGGGGGGAAAGGGGAAGACAGGAGAGCTCCATGGACCAGCTCCAGTGCAAAAGGGGAGGGTGAAGGTGGAACTGAATGGGCTTTGCACAGCCTTGCTTCCAGCCACAGCCTGCAGAAAAAGCCTTTGCAGGAGAAGGAGGCAAGGGCTTAGCCACGGTTCTGGAGAGCAGCAGAGGATGCAGGCGGAGCTGGAGAGCAGAGAAGGTTTGTGCAGGGCTCCACATCACTGGGATGTGCTGCCCAGGGAGGTGGTGGAGTCACCATCACTGGAGGTGTTCAGGAGGAGACTGGATGGGGTGCTTGGTGCCATGGGTTAGTTGTTTAGGTGGTGTTGGATGATAGGTTGGACGTGATGATCTTGAAGGTCTCTTCCAACCTGGTCTATTCTATTCTATTCTATTCTATTCTATTCTATTCTATTCTATTCTATTCTATTCTATTCTATTCTATTCTATTCTATTCTATTCTATTCTATCAGAGGGGGAGACAACTCAACCTGCAAGCTTCAAACCAGAATGACCAAGAGCTGCTGTGCAGGGAGGCTGGAGAGGCACTGGAGCAGGTTGCCCAGGGAGGCTCTGGATGTCCCCTCCCTGGAGGTGTTCAAGATCAGGTTGGGTGAGGCCTGGAGCAGCCTGGGCTGGTGGGAGGTGTCTCTGCCCATGGCAGTGGGTTGGAACTGGATGATCTTCAAGGTTCCTTCCAACCCAACCCATTCTCTGTTTCTATGATCTCTAAGGTCCTTTCTAACCCAACCCTTTCTATGGCTCCATGATCTTCAAGCTCCCTTCCAACCCAATCATTCTCTGATTCTATGACCTCTGAGGTCCCTTCCAACCCAACTCACTCTCTTTTTCTATGATCTTGAGGGCCCTTTCGGGAAGGGGGGGGAAGGGAGGAGGGAGGAGGAGGGAGGGGGGAGGGGGGAGGAGGGGGGGAGGGAGGAGGGAGGGGGAGGGGGGGGGGAGGGAGGGGGAGGGGAGGAGGGGAGGAGAGGAGAGGAGGAGGGAGAGGAGAGGGAGGGAGGAGGAGGAGAGGAGAGGGAGAGAGAGAGAGGAGAGGAGAGGAGAGGAGAGGAGAGGAGAGGAGAGGAGAGGAGAGGGAGAGGAGAGGAGAGGAGAGGAGAGGAGAGGAGAGGAGAGGAGGAGAGAGGAGGGAGAGGAGAGGAGAGGAGAGGAGAGGAGAGAGAGAGGAGAGGAGAGGAGAGAGGAGAGGAGAGGAGGAGAGGAGAGGAGAGGAGAGGAGAGGAGAGAGGAGAGAGAGAGGAGAGGAGAGGAGAGGAGAGGAGAGGAGAGGGAGGAGAGGAGAGGAGAGGAGAGGAGAGGAGAGGAGAGGAGAGGAGAGGAGGGAGAGGAGGCAGAGGAGCTGCAGGAGGAGGAGAGGAGAGGAGAGAGAGGAGAGGAGAGGAGAGGAGGGAGAGGAGAGGAGAGGAGAGGAGGCAAAGCTGCAGGGGAGGAGGGAAGCGCTGTCTGTGTGCTGCGTGCTGCGGTGGTCACCTGGGCCGGGCCCGGCCCCCATTGTCGCCGCGGGCTCATCAAGCCGGGCATGAATAAGCCTCCGACTCGTTTTCAGTTCAGGAGCATTCATGTAGAGGCAGAGCTCTTGAGCGCCGAGGGGAGGGGGAAAGAGAGAAAAACCAACCCACAAAACCCAACAAAAGTGGGAAAAAAAACCCACCCCAGCCAGAAAAAAAAAGACAATTAGTCATATTTGTATGCTGGAATTAATTGAGAGTGAGATGCAGGAGGCAGGCAGGCAGAACAAAGGCTGCTTTTTGTCAGGTCCTTCCAACTGACAGGGATAATTAGATATATGAAATTGAAATTCCTCAGCAGGGGGGCTGCTGTTGACAATGAATTTGCTTTTGATTCCCCCATTCTGTTATTCTTTTATGCTGTCATCTGTGGCAATTTGTTATTCAGCTTGAAGCTTTGGGGGGGGGGGGAGGGAAAGGGGAAGGGGAAGGGGAAGGAAGGGAGGGGGGAAAAATGAAAACTCAAAAGAAGGCAAAGCGTTGAGGGCTTTTATGAGGGGATGATGTCAGTTTGTACACTGCTGGGAAATAGATATTCAATGTAATCTTTAAACTAAAAAAGAGAGAGAGAGAGAGAGAGAGAAAATCAAAGCAGTTAAAGAGACAGAGCTCTGCTCGCCCAGGCCTGGCAGGGAAAGTTTGGCTACTTGGAGAGAGACTTCAGAGGGCTGGGAGAGGTGGCACAGAGGCAGCTCAGAGGGCTGTGGCCAGTGGTGGTCCCCAGGCAGCAGTGCTGGGCCCAGTTTGGGTCAATGTCTTTATTGACTACCTGCAGGAGAGCATTGAGGGGACCCTCAGCAAGCTCCTGATGGTGCAGAACTGGGGTGGGGGCTGACAGCCCTCAGGCTGTGCTGCCAGCCAGAGCTGGGCAGGCTGAGAGCTGGGCAGGCAAAGCTCAGGAGGTTCACCCAGGACAAGTGCAGGGTCCTGCAGCTGGGGAGGGACAAGAGCAAGTTAGAGGCTGCCCTGCTGGAGAGCAGCTCCGTGGAGAAAGAGCTTGGAGCGCTGGGGGGCAGCAAGCTCTGCATGGGACAGCAATGTGCCCTGGGGGCCAAGAGAGCCAAGGGGGTCCTGGGGGGCAGCAGGAAAAGTGTGGCCAGCAGGGCTGGGGAGGTTCTGCTGCCCCTCTGCTCTGCCCTGCTGAGACCACAGCTGCAATCCTGTGTCCAGTTCGGGGCTCCCCAGGTGAAGAGAGACAGAGAGCTGCTGGAGAGAGTCCAAGGCAGAGCCAGGAGGAGGATTTGGGGACTTGAGCATCTCCCCTGTGAGGAGAGACTGAGAGCCCTGGGGCTGTTGAGTCTGGGGAGGAGAAGGCTGAGAGGGATCTGATCAATGTCTATCAATAGCTGAGGGCTGGGGGTCAGGTGGAGGGGGCCAAGCTCTTGTGGGTGGTGCACAGTGATAAGAGAAGGAGCAATGGAGACAAACTGCAACAGAGAGGGTTCCACCTCAACCTGAGGAGAAACTTCTTTGGTGTGAGGCTGCTGGAGCCTGGAGCAGGCTGCCCAGAGAGGTTGTGGAGTCTCCTGCTCTGGAGCCTTTCCAGCCCCACCTGGATGCCTTCCTGTGCAGCCTGCCCTGGGTGCTGCTGCTCTGGCAGGGGGCTTGGACTGGATGAGGACCTTTCCAACCCCTCCCATTCCATGACTGTATAAAAGGAAAAGAGCCAAGAGGGAGCTGTGCAGAGCTCAGGTCAAGATGAGCACTGGGTAAAGAGGAGACTTGCAGAGAGAGATCCCAGCCAAGGAGAAGCTTGCAGGGAAACCTCTCATGCATAAATATTTTTCCATGGCACTTGCTGTGCCCTTTGGATCCAGCCCCCAGCAGCAGCTGGCTCCCACTGCTACCCCCAGCAAATGTCATGAGCTCAGCAAGTGGAGCTCCCCCACGTGAAGCAGCAGCTCACTGATTTATGCTCCCAGGCACCATTCCCTGAACACCTCCAAGAAGCAGATGGGGTGAGGAGAAGCCTCCCAGAGACACAGGAGCTGGGAAGGAAAACCAACTCTGCAGGAGCAGGGGAAGCACTCTGGATGTTGTCTCCAGAAGCTGAGCTCACCCTGCTGATTGGGAAGCATCTGCTGGGGGCAAAACTCATGGAGAGAGAGAATGGGAGGGATTGGAAGGGACCTCTGGAGATCCTCCAGCCCAAGCCCCCTGCCAGAGCAGGGGCACCCAGGGCAGGGCACACAGAACACAGCCAGGGGGGGTTGGAACCTCTCTAGAGCAGGAGACTCCACAACCTCTCTGGGCAGCCTGCTCCAGGCTCCAGCAGCCTCACACCAAAGAAGTTTCTCCTCCTGCTGAGGTGGAGCCTCCTGGGTTCCAGTCTGTGCCTGTTGCTCCTCATCCTATCCCAGGACACCCCTGACAAGACCCTGGCCCCTTCCTTCCTCTTGCCCCCCACCCCTCAGCTGTCTGTAACCATTGCTCAGCTCCCTCTCAGCCTTCTCCCCTCCAGGCTAACCACCCCCAGGGCTCTCAGCCTCTCCTCCTCACCCAGCTGCTCCCAGGCCCTTCAGCATCCTCACAGCCTCCCCTGGAGCCTCCCCAGCAGTTCCCTGTCCCTTCTGAAGTGGATCAGCCCTGAACTGGACTGTGCTGTGGCCTCAGCAGGGCAGAGCAGAGGGGCAGCAGAACCTCCCAAGCCCTGCTGGCCACACTTTTCATGGTGCCATTGGCCCTCTTGTGCCAGGTGGCCTCATCTCCAGGGCTGTGAGTACAGACCTCCAGATGCTCCATGACCACAGCAAATCTGTCAGTGGCTGCTGAGGCACTGGAGCAGGCTGCCCAGGGAAGGGCTGGTGGAGTCACCACCCCTGGAGGTGGCCAAGAAATGTGTGACATGCTTTGGTGGCCATGGAGGTGTTGGGTAGAAGGTTGCACCTGATGATCTTAGAGGCCTTTTCCAGCCTTAACTGGGTCTATTATTGCATGGTTCTGTGATTCTAAGTCTAAAGGTCATGGTGGTGTGGGGTGGAAGGTTGGACTGGGTGCTTAGAGGTCTTTTCCAGCCTTAACTGGTTCTATTATTCCAAGGTTCTAAGATTCTGTGCTCTAGGGGCCATGGAGGTGTTGGGTTGAAGGTTGCACCTGATGATCTTAGAGGTCTTTTCCAACCTTAATGATTCTCTGGTTCTGTGATGCTGTGCTCCAGTGGTCATGGAGGTGCTGGGCAGAAGGTTGGACCTGATGCTCTGGGAGGTCTTTTCCAACCTCAGTGGTGCTGTGAAGTTAGTATTCAGCTGGCCAGCAGCCAATGAACACAGCAAGATGATTGGTGGGGTTTGTTCCCTCTCCTGCTGTCTTCTGACCCTGCTTTGTCTTTTCCTTCTTCAGGCTCATTGCCTTCAGTGGAAGGTGAGGCACTTGGAGGAGTTCTTCCTTCTCCAGCCCTCCTCCACTCATCTCTTCTGCTGCTGTTGAAGTCAACCTTATCATCTAAAACTATGATTGCTTGGAGACCTCTCCCAGGGCTTTGTGGCACCAGAGAGTTCTCCCAGGGCTCTGTGGCACCAGAGAGTTCTTCCAAGGCTCTGTGGCACCAGAGAGTTCTCCCAGGGCTTTGTGGCACCAGAGACTTCTCCCAGGGCTTTGTGGAAGCAGCCTGAGAGTCATGATCAAGAGGCAACTCAACCCAGGACATCTCCTTCGCTCCCCCAGATCCTTTTGAAGCAAGGCAATCTTTGGCTGCAGGAGATAAGTTTGCAAGGGAGACCCAACCCAAGCCTAGGGGCAGGAAAGAGCCAGGACCAAGACATTTGAGAAGGAAAATCTACAACCTGCTGTGACTTTTAACCATGACTGTTTGCTGTTTGAAGCCTAAAATCTGCTTCTAGTGTTTGATGGTGATTGTGATGTTTGAAGCCTGACCTCACCTTTGAGTTTGTCTTCGTTTCATGATGATTTCGTACTGGTACCAGGCTTGTTTGACATCTTTGTTGGTGCCATGGACAGTGGCACTGAGAGCACCCTCAGCAGGTTTGCTGCTGACACCAAGCTGTGTGGTGCAGCAGACACAGGCTGGAGGGAAGGATCCATCCAGAGGGACCTGGACAGGCTGCAGAGCTGAGCCCAGGACAATCTCAGGAGGTTCAACAAGGCCAAGGGCAAGGTCCTGCAGCTGGCTCAGGGCAATGCCAGGCACCAACACAGGCTGGGCAGGGACTGGCTGGAGAGCAGCCCTGAAGAAAAGGCCTTGGGGGTGCTGGGGGAGGAGAAGCTCTGCAGGAGCCAGCAGTGAGCACTTGCAGCCCAGAGAGCCAAGCAGAGCCTGGGCTGCAGCAAGAGAAGTGTGGCCAGCAGGGCAGGGAGGGGATTCTGCCCCTCTGCTCCACTCTGCTGAGACCACAGCTGCAGCTCTGGGGCCAGCTCTGGAGCCTCTGTGCCAGGAAGGGTCTGGAGGTGCTGGGAGGTGTCCAGAGAAGGGCCAAGAGGAGGAGCAGAGGGCTGGAGCTGCTCTGCTGTGAGGACAGACTGAGGGAGTTGGGGTGTGCAGGCTGGAGAGGAGAAGGCTCCAGGGAGACCTTCTGGGGGCTTTGCAGGATGTGCAGGGGGCTGCAAGAAAGCTGGGGAGGGACTTTTGAGGGTGTCAGGGAGGGATAGGAGCAGGGGGAATGGAGCACAACTAGAAGTGGTTAGATTGAGATTGGCTGTGAGGAAGAAGTTGTTGCCCAGAGGGTGGTGAGAGCCTGGCACAGGCTGCCCAGGGAGGTGGTGGAAGCCTCCTGCCTGGAGGTGTTTGCAGCCAGGCTGGAGGTGGCTGTGAGCAACCTGCTGTGGTGTGAGGTGTCCCTGCCCGTGGGACTGGCTGAGCCTTGAGGTCCCTTCCAGCCCTGGCAGCTCTGTGGTCCTCTGATTTTGGTGTTTCAAACCTAAAATCCACTTTGCTCCTTTTTCAATAACCACTTTGCTCTCTGAAACCTGAAAAAACAAATCCCTTTGGACTTTATTTTTAGGATGATGTTTGCCATTCCCAACCTCACAGCAGCCCTGCCTCCCTTTCAGGATGGTTTTTGCTGTTTCAAACCTGAAATCCCCTCGGGTTTGCTTTAAGGCTGATCTTTGCCACTCCAAACCTCAAACCCCACTTGGATGTTTTAAGCACTACTTTGATATCCCAAACCTAAAGTCCCCTTTGATCTTTGCCCTTTCAAGCCTCACCTCTGACTACTTTAACACCCATTTTTGGCTACTTCCAACCTCTCCCTTCACTTTGTTTTTTGGGGAGGGGGGTGGTGTGTGTGGTTTTTTCCCCCCCCACCCCTTCCCCTAAGCCCTCAGGAAGGTGATTAAGGCTTGGGAACAGTTTTTCATCCTCGGAGCTGTTTGTTGCTCAGGGGTTTGGGGCTGGGGGGGAGTTTTTTCTCTCCCTCTCTCCCCTTGCTCAAATAAAGCCAAGCAGGTGCAAGTCCTAGGAGTCAGTGATTATTTATGGCTTTTTAGCTACTTTGTGGGTTTTAGCTGGTGAGAAAAGTTTTCCTTCCACTCGCCTGGGCAAACCACAACCGAGTGTCTGGGCTGATTAGCCTCACATTGTTGCTGCGGCACATGGCAGGCAGGGGGAGAGGGGGGCAAAAACCCCTCCAAAATTATAAAATCTCAGCGCCTATACCATGGCAACTGAGCAAACAGCTCCTGGGAAGAATGTGGCTAAGAGAAAATAGCAATATTTCTCTGGCTGCTCTCCCTCTCCCCCCCTGCCCCCCAGCCCTTGACAGTTTTATCCCCGCATCTGCCCCGGCGGCCAAATGAAAAGCTGCTCCACTCCTCCCCTGGGCTGGGACTCCTCCTGGGCTGCAAGAGCTGCCTGGAGGTGGTTGGCTGATTGCAACAGGTTGGGGAAGGGGGGAAAAAGTCTCAAAGGTCGCAGGATCAATCGCAGGTTCAGGTTGGAATAGCTGCTGGCTCGGCCCCTGTGCCCCAACGCAGGATGCCAGGGGGCTGGCCTGGAAGCCAAAGGCAATGCTCCTGCTGCAGGATTGATCTCGAGGAGCAGGGCTCTGGAACAGGGGGAGGGGGCAGAGAAGAACCAGGAGGAAAGAGAGGGGAGCTGGCACAGGCTCCCTGCCACCTGGCATCTTCCTGACCTTAATCACACAGCAACACTCAGGCTGGAGCAGAGCCTCAGGGTCACCAAGGCCAGCCCAGAGCCCTGCTCTGCAAGGCTCAGCCCTAAACCACAGCCCCAAGCACCACAGCCAAACCACCTGCAAACACAGCCAGCCTTGGGCACTCCACCACCTCCCTGGGCAGCACATTCCAAGCCCTGACCACTCTGCAGGGGGAAAAACTCTTCCTGCTCTCCAGGCTGAACCTCCCCAGGGGCAGCTTGAGGCCATTGCCTCTTGTTCTGTCACTGCTGCCCTGGGAGCAGAGACCAGCAGCAGCCTCTCCACAAGCTCCTTGCAGGGAGCTGGAGGCAGCCAGGAGCTCTCCCCTCAGCCTCCTCTCTTTCCCACTAACCCTCCCCAGCTCCTTCAGCCTCTCTCCAGCACATTTCTTCCCAGGCCCTTCCCAGCTTCCTTGCCCTCCTCTGCCCTGGCTCCAGCACCTCCACAGCCTTGAGCTGCCCAGCACTGGACACAAGCCTCCAGGTGTTGCCTCCCCAGCACCAAGCACAAGGGGACAACCACTTCATCCTCTTCAGCAGCCTCTGCAGGCAGCAGGGACACTTCCAGCTGGAGCAGACAGCCCAGGGCCACAGCCAGCCTGGGTTTGAATGTCTCCAGGAGTGGGGCTTCAACCACATCCCTGGGCAGGCTCTTCCAATGTCTCACCACCCTCACTGTGCAGAGCTTCCTCCTGAAGTCCAAATCAGGAGCTCCAACCACATCCCTGAGCAACCTGTCCCAGTGTCTTCCCACCTTCATGGTGCAGAGCTTACTCCTGGTGTCCAACCTAAGCCTGCCCTGCTCCAGTTCCAAACCACTGCCCCTGGGCCTCTCACTCCAAGCCCTCCCAAACAGTCCCTCCCCAGCCTGCCTGGAGGTCCACTTCAGATATTGAAATGCAGCTCTGAGGTCTCCCTGGAGCCTTCCCCTCTCCAGGCTCAACACCCCCAGCTCCCTCAGCCTGTCCCCATAGCATAGATTCTGCAGCTCCTGATCATCTTGGTGGCCTCCTCTGGACCCTCTCCATCAGCCCCAGGTCTTCCCTGTGCTGAGGGCTCCACAGCTGGACACAGCCCTGCAGGAGAGGTCTCCCCAGAGCAGAGCAGAGGGGCAGGATCCCCTCTCTCCACCTCTGGCAATGGGCACTGGCAGCCCAGAAGGCCAAGGGCAGGGGGTTGGGAACTAGATGATCTTTAAGGTCCTTTCCAACCCAAACCATTCTATGATTCCATGAGATCCCTTCCCACCCAAACCATTCTGTGATCTTTGAGGTCCCCTTTCTAACCCAACCCATTCTCTGATTCTATGACCTTTGAGGTCCCTTCCACCCCAACCCATTCTCTGATTCTATGACCTTTGAGGTCCCTTCCACCCCAACCCATTCTCTGATTCTATGACCTTTGAGGTCCCTTTCACCCCAAACCATTCTCATTTCCTATGATCCTGAAGGTCCTTTCCAACCTAAGCCATTCTGGGATTCTGTGATCTTGGAGGTCCCTTCCAACCCAGCCCATTCCATGATTCTGTGACCTCTGAGGTCCTTTCCAGCCCACCCCATTCTGTGATTCTGTGCTGTTCAAGGTCCTTTCCAGCCCAAACCATTCTATGGCTCTGAAAAAAACAATGAGAGGCAGGAGAATTCTGGCCCCAGCTCTGCACAGTGCCTTCCAACCCCAACCATCCTCTCCTCCTATGACTGAATCTCAGTCAAGGTTGGACATGTGCATCTTGGGGGTGGGGGGGGGGGGGGTAGGGAGGAAGAAAAGAGAGCAAGGAGAAGGAGGAGGAGGAGGAGGAGGGGAGGGCGCAGCCCCATCAGTGCTGCACAGCACATTTGTGTTTTCCAGGATATTTAATTGCAATTAATAGAGAGAGGGAAGTTGCTGCGAGGCTGAGCTGGCAGAAGCTGCTGCTTTAATTCCAGGCAGCGCACTGGGGAGGGATTAAAAACATTACCCAGCAGGGGCTATCATTTCCCAGGCTGCCATCTCTGGGCCACTCCAGCCCCGACACAAAGGAGGCACTGAACGTGTGCTGTGTCCCCCTGCCTTCTCCTGTCAAACAAGGAGGCTGCCTGTGGGCTCCCCCTGTGCCTGCAGCTCCCGGCGCAGCCTCTTCTTGCCCTTTGAAACGGCTCTCGGCAAAATAAACAAACTTCAGCAACCTGCTTGCAATTAGGGAGGGTCCAAGCCCGGTTCACTTGGCATTGCCTCTTGGCTGGAGCCCAGGCGAGGCAGCAAGATGTCAGAGGGAGGAGTCCATTCTCCTCTCTGTGTGGGATCGGCTCCCATTACCGGTAATGGAAGCCACAGGCACATCGGGGAATAATAGACCCCTTGGGGAGCAAAATCTCCTTGGAGCACTGGAGGTGGGGGGGTGTCGGGGAAGGGGTGTCGGGGGTGGGCTTTCAGGCCCTGGCTCTGCTGTTGTGTTTCTCCTCAGCCCATTGAAATGGCTTCCTGGGGACAAGTGGTAGGCAGGGCTTGGTCCTGCTTTCAGGGCACCAAGAGCAGAGCTCCCCTTTGCAGCAGGGCTGGGGCCAGAGTTATCCTTCCTTTGATGGCTTTCAGAGCCATAGGATGGGCTGGGTTGGAAGGCATCTTAAAGATCATGGAATCATGGAATGGGCTGGGTTGGAAGGACCTTCGAGGTCACTGAGTCATAGAATGGGTTGGAAGGGACTTTCAAGGTCATGGAATCAAAGAATGGGTTAAGCTGGAAAGGACCTTAAAGATCATAGAATCCTAGAAGAGATTGGGTTGGAAGGGACCTCAAAGATCATGGAATCAAAGAATGGGTTGGGTTGGAAGGGACCTCAAAGATCATGGAATCAAAGAATGGGTTGGGTTGGAAGGGACCTCAAAGATCATGGAATCAAAGAATGGGTTGGGTTGGAAGGGACCTCAAAGATCATAGAATCAGAGAATGGGTTGGGTTGGAAGGGACCTCAAAGATCATAGAATCAAAGAATGGGTTAGGTTGGAAGGGACCTCAAAGATCATAGAATCAAAGAATGGGTTGGGTTGGAAGGGACCTTCAAGGTCATAGAATCAGAGAATGGGTTGGGTTGGAAGGGACCTCAAAGATCATAGAATCAAAGAATGGGTTGGGTTGGAAGAGACCTCAAAGATCATAGAATCAAAGAATGGGTTGATCATAGAATCAAAGAATGGGTTGGGTTGGAAGGGACCTCAAAGATCATAGAATCAAAGAATGGGTTGGGTTGGAAGGGACCTCAAAGATCATAGAATCAAAGAATGGGTTGGGTTGGGTTGGAAGGGACCTTCAAGGTCATAGAATCAGAGAATGGGTTGGGTTGGAAGTGACCTCAAAACTCATCCAGTTCCAACCCCTTGCCATGGGCAGGGACACCTCCCATCAGCCCAGGGTGCTCAAGACATTGTCCAACCTGGCCTTGAACACCTCCAGGCCAGGGGGCCCCTCAGTCTTGCTTCAGAAGAGCAAAGCTCTCAGTGCACACACACAGCACAAACCTCCAAAGTCAGGCTGGGTGCTGCAAAGCCAAAGGTCTGTGGCAGAGAGAGAGAAGGAAGCATCTGCTGAGCTCTGCTCACTGATTCATTGAATGGGTTGGGTTGGAAGGGACCTTCAAGATCCTCCAGCTCCAACCCCCTGCCATGGGCAGGGACACCTTCCACCAGCCCAGGATGCTCAAGGCCTGGCCTGGAACACCTCCAGGGAAGGGACATCCACAGCCTCCCTGGGCAGCCTGTGCCAGAGTCTCCCCAGCCTCACTCTAAAGAATTTCTTCCCCATCTCCAGTCTCAGTCTCTCCTCTCCCAGCTCAAAGCCATTGTCCTCATCCTGGCACTCCCAGCCCTTGTCCACAGTCCCTCCCCAGCTCTCCTGGAGCCCTTTAGGGCCAAGGTCCCTGCTTTCCCAAAGGCACCAGGGTGACACCTCACTGAGCTCTGCTGGCTTAAAGTTATAACTCAGGGAGGGTCAGGTTGGAGACCAGGAAAAATTTCTTCCCCAAAAAGGTCCTCAGGCACTGCCCCAGCACCACTGCCCAGGGATGCTCCAATCTCCCCTGCACCACTGCCCAGGGATGCTCCAATCTCCCCTGCACCACTGCCCAGGGATGCTCCAATCTCCCCAGCACCACTGCCCAGGGATGCTCCAATCTGCCCAGCACCACTGCCCAGGGATGCTCCAATCTCCCCAGCACCACTGCCCAGGGATGCTCCCAAAGGACCAGCACCACTGCCCAGGGATGCTCCAAACTGCCCAGCACCACTGCCCAGGGATGCTCCAATCTGCCCAGCACCACTGCCCAGGGATGCTCCAATCTGCCCAGCACCACTGCCCAGGGATGCTCCAATCTGCCCAGCACCACTGCCCAGGGATGCTCCAAACTGCCCAGCACCACTGCCCAGGGATGCTCCAATCTGCCCAGCACCACTGCCCAGGGATGCTCCAATCTCCCCAGCACCACTGCCCAGGGATGCTCCAATCTCCCAGCACCACTGCCCAGGGATGCTCCCAAGGGGCCATGAAGGGTAAAAAAACCCCAACCAAACAAAAAGGAGGCCAAGAAGTAGGAGGGAGCTGAGCCCCAGCAGTCTGCTATCAAGGCCACAGACTCCCAAATAGCTTTGAAATGAAGTTTCCTAAAGTCATTAAAGACTAAAGTCCCCCGGAGCCGCTTTTGTACGGGGCCTGAATTCAAAAGAACACAGAGGGGAGGGAGGAAAAAAGGAAAGGAAAACACCCAAAAGCCCCCCCCGCCCCCAAAAAAAGCCCAACAACAACTCCCCCTCTACCTCTCCCCCTCTACCTCTCCCCCTCCCTCCCAAGTTCCGAGTAGAGAGAAATTAACCCTGGGAAAATGTGGCGAGCCTCAGATTACTGCAGACATTCATCCCCCCGAGCCCAGGGTTTTGTGGGTTTGGTTTTGTTTTGGTTGCTTTTTTTTTCTCCCCCCCCTTTGGAGGTGGGGACGGGGCGGGGGGAGTGGAGAAGGAGGTTTAGAGTCCTGTGTTGTGCTGCAAACAAAAATCCCCGGCGAATAACTCCTGAAAGCAAGGAGCGGGGTTGGGTGCGGGGGGGAGAAGGGGAAAAAAAACAAAGCTCAGCCCCGGCCATACATCTGTGAGCGTTGAAACAAAGGTTTGTTTGTGTGGCTGCCTCGCTCCGGCCGATGAAAGCAGACACTCACTTGAGAAACTTTTGCAAAGGAGGTTGGCGGGGAGGGGGTTGGAGGGGGGCGGTGGAGGGAAACCAACTCCGATCCCAACATCCTGGGAGAAAATTGGCGCAAGGGAGGCAAATACAGGCCCGCGATTGTCTGGGGAGAGGATGCGGGGCGCATACGAATGGCCCCCGCCCGAAACCCCAACGTCCCCCCGGGCACGGCTCCGGCTCCGGCGGCTCCCGGACAATTAAAGCCACAAAAGGGCTGGAGGAGGCCGGAGCGCGGAGCCGCCGCGCAGCGCCCGGCGCAGCTCTCCTCCGAGCGGAGGGCTTCGGGGTTGGGGTGTTTTATCCTCCGGCAGTTAATTGGGAAGGGGCTGGGAGCTGCCCCCGCGGAAACTTTACCCGGCCGCAGGGTTGCCCAGCGCGGCCTAAGCACAGGCGGGGAAGAGCCATTCCCACACTTAGTTATTGCCTTCCGCTCGCCTTCTTTTCCTTCTTTTTTCTTTTCCTTTTCCTTCTTTTTATTCCCCCTCTTCTTCTTCTCTTTCTTGCTCGTCTTCTTCCCTCTCTTCTTCCTCTTCTTCCCCTCCTCTTCTTCTTCCTCCTCTTTCCCTTCCTCCTCTTCTCCTTTCTCTTCTTCTCCTCTCTTTCTCATCTTCATTTTCTTCTCCCTATTCTTTCTTTTCTTCCTATTCTTCTTCCTCATCTTTTTCTTCCTCTCCTATTTCTCCTTCTTCTTCTTTCTCTTTTCTTTTTCCTTTTATTTTTCTTCCTTTTTTCTTCTTTTTTCTTCTTCGTTTCCTCCTTTTCTTCTTATATATTCATTTTCTTCTTTTTAATCGTCTTTTTTTCTTCTTCTTTATTCTTTCATTTCTCCTTTTTCTTTTCTCTCCTTTTTATCTTTCTTCTCTTTTTTCTTCCTTCCTTTCTTCTCCTTTTTTCCATCCTCTTAAATTTTCTTCTTTTTATTCCTTTTTTCTTCTCCTTTTCCCCTTCTTTTTATCTTTCTTTTATTTTTTTCTCCTTAAATTTCCTTCTCTTCTTTGCCCTTCTTTTTTCCCCTTCTATTTTTCCCTTTCTCATTCTATTTTCCCTTCTTTTTCCCTTCTATTTTCCCCTTCTCATTCTTGTTTTCCTTCTTTTTCCCTTCTATTTTCTCCCTTCTCATTCTTTTTTCCCCCTTCTCATTCTTTTTTCCTCCTTCTTTTTCCCCCCTCCATTTTTTTCCCTTCTCATTCTTTTTTACCTCCTTCTTTTTTCCCTTCTATTTCCCCCTTCATTTTCTCTTTTTTCTTCTTCTTTCTTTCCATTTTCCCCCTTCTCATTGTATTTTTCCTTCTTTTTTCTCCTTCTTT
The DNA here is from genome assembly GCA_011125475.1 of Melanerpes aurifrons. Classification (NCBI taxonomy): domain Eukaryota; kingdom Metazoa; phylum Chordata; class Aves; order Piciformes; family Picidae; genus Melanerpes; species Melanerpes aurifrons. The sequence continues at coordinate 569,205 of WWNC01000023.1, read as the reverse complement.
TTGCCTTCTATTTTCCCCCTTCACATTCTTTTTTTCCCTTCTCATTCTTTTTTCCTCCTTCTTTTTTCCCTTCTATTTCCCCCCTTCATTTTAATTTTTTCCTCCTTCTTTCTTTCCTTCTATTTTCCCCCTTCTCACTCTATTTTCCTCTCTTTTTTTCCTTCTTTTCCCCCCTTCTATTTTCCCCCTTCTCATTCTTTTTTCCTTCTTCTTTTTTTCCCTTCTATTTCTCCCCCTTCTTTTTCTTCTTTTCCCTTTCTTTTATGTCTTTTCCCTCCTTCCCCTCCCTCCCTCCTCCTTCCAAGAGACAACTTTGTGGGTTTGGGTTTTGGGTTGGTTTTTTTTTTCTTTTTCTCTTTTTTTTTCCCCCCTCTTTTTTTTTTTTCAGAGGGAGAATAAAGTTACAAGTGTCTAGCATTTTGCTGAGGGAGAATGAAATTAGATGCTGAATGGAGCGGATAGGAAAGGCTGGGAAAATGCAAAGTTGGCAGTCATGCCAGGTCAGTCTAGAGCTCCCACTGTCCTTCCCCTGCACCAGGTGTCCGCTGCATTCAAATGATACTATTATTCATAGACTGAAGCAGAGTATTAAAACTCCCTCTCCCCCCTCCCTCCTCCCTCCTCCCCACCCCCTCCCCTTCTCCCTTTTCCCCCCCACCCCCCTTAAAAAAAAATAATTTGCAACTGAATAAAGATATAATCCTGGAAATATAACTCTCCATTAAGGGTCCCCATTAGCAACACAAGAGCCCCATTGTGAAGGAGTTATGTATATTTATCAAGTTAAGAAGGGGGAAAGAAGAAGAAGAAGAAGAAGGAGGAGAAGAGTGGGGGAAGAAAAATAAACCACGGCAGCACCACAACAAGACCCAAAAGAAACAACAACACAAATAAAAGGAAAGGGGGAGAGAAGGAGGAGGGGGAAAAATAACCCAGCAGCACCACACACCACAACAAGACCCCAAAAGAAACAACAACAACACAAATAAAAGGAAAGGGGGAAAGAAGGAGGAGGGGAAAAAATAACCCAGCAGCACCACACACCACAACAAGACCCCAAAAGAAACCAACAGAAATAACAAGGAAAGAAGGAAAGGCAGAAAGAAGGAAAGAGGGGAAAGAAGGAAAGGGGGAAAGAAGGAAAGGGGGAAAGAAGGAAAGGGGGCAAAGAAGGAAAGGGGGGAAAGAAGGAAAGGGGGGAAAGAAGGAAAGGGGGCAAAGAAGGAAAGGGGGGAAAGAAGGAAAGGGGGAAAGAAGGAAGGGGGAAAGAAGGAAAGGGGGCAAAGAAGGAAAGGGGGAAAGAAGGAAAGGGGGGAAAGAAGGAAGGGGGGAAAGAAGGAAAGGGAGAAAGAAGGAAAGGGAGAAAGAAGGGGGAAAGAAGGAAAGGGGGGAAAGAAGGAAAGGGGGGAAAGAAGGAAAGGGGGAAAGAAGGAGAAGAAAAGAAACCCCAGCAACACCACACACCACACCACCACCAAAAAGGAACAACAACAAAAAAAATAGGGGGGGGAAAGAAGGAAAGAAACAAAGAAGGAAAGAAACAATAAAGCAAAGGAGGAAAGAAGGAAAGGAGGAAAGAAACAAAGAAGCAAAGAAAGAAGGGAAGAAACAATGAAGCAAAGAAGCAAAGGAGGAAAGAAGCAAAGAAGCAAAGAAGCAAAGGAGGAAAGGAGGAAAGAAGCACAGGAGAAAAGGAGGAAAGAAGGAAAGAAGCAAAGAAGGAAAGAAGGGAAGAAACAAAGAAGCAAAGGAGGAAAGAAGCAAAGGAGGAAAAGAGGAAAGAAGCAAAGGAGGAAAGGAGGGAAGAAGCAAAGGAGGAAAGGAGGGAAGAAGCAAAGGAGTAAAGAAGCAAAGGAGGAAAGAAGGAAAGAAGCAAAGGAGGAAAGGAGGGAAGAAGCAAAGGAGGAAAGGAGGGAAGAAGCAAAGGAGTAAAGAAGCAAAGGAGGGAAGAAGCAAAGCCGTGAAGAAGGAAAGGAGCAAAGCTGAAAGCTCTCAGTCCTTCCACGTTAATAAAAAACTTTTATAGCCCCCAGCCTCGGGAGCAGCAGTACAGAAAGTGTTCAGCCTCTGTTCCTCTGTGGGCAAACTCTTCCCTGTTTGACAGGGAATGGCTGAACCTGGAGCAAAGGGTTTGGGGATGTCAGCTCTGCTCTAGCACCAAAGGGGCTGCAGACCCCCAGCAAGGGCAGGGTAGGGAAGCTGCATATCTGCAATAGTTTCTATCTTTAGCTTTCATAAACGGTTTGAGGTTGGTTGATTGTTTTTATCACTCCCCTCACCCACCCACCCCTTTTTTATACTTTCCTGACTTCTCTTTTTCTCTCTGAGTTAAAAAAGAAGTAATTTTAAGAGGGTCTTTTCCCTTTTGCAGATGGGATCTGGTGCACAGGAGCCTGCCCTGATCCACCAGGAATGGGAATGCTGCAGGTCTAGGGAGGTTCCTCATCCCGTCACCACTAAACCCCAAGGCAGGCATAGGAACTCCCACCAAAACCCTAAGCCATGAATAGGAGCCTGCTCTGAGATTCTATGCCCCTGGGATCCTCATCTAGATCCCCCCCCCCCCCCCAAAACCACAAGTCATGCACAGGAGCCTGCTGTGCTCCACAGGAATCATAGAACCATAGAATTGTCAGGGCTGGAAAGGACCTCGAGGCTCAGCCAGTCCCAACCCCCTGCCATGGGCAGGGACACCTCACACCACAGCAGGTTGCTCACAGCCACCTCCAGCCTGGCTGCAGACACCTCCAGGCAGGAGGCTTCCACCACCTCCCTGGGCAGCCTGTGCCAGGCTCTCACCACCCTCATGGGCAACAACTTCCTAACATCCAATTTCAGTGTCCCCTCCTCTAGCTTGGATCCATTCTCCCTGCTCCTACCCCTCCCTGACACCCTCAAAAGTCCCTCCCCAGCTTTCTTGGAGCCCCTTTCAGATCCTGGAAGGCCACAATGAGGTCTCCCTGGAGCCTTCTGCTCTCCAGCCTGCACAACCCCAACTCTCTCAGTCTGTCCTCCCAGCAGAGCAGCTCCAGCCCTCTGCTCCTCCTCCTGGCCCTTCTCTGGACACCTTCCAGCCCCTCCAGATCCTTCCTGGCACAGAGGCTCCAGAACTGTCCCCAGAGCTGCAGCTGTGGTCTCAGCAGAGTGGAGCAGAGGGGCAGAATCCCCTCCCTGGCCCTGCTGGCTCTGTTTCTCTTGATGGAAATCTAGGGAGACTTCTGCCACTCATCTAGCCCCCCCTAAGCCCAAGTCATGCATAGGAGCCTGCTGTGCTCCCCAGGAATGGGAATGTTGGGAGTCTAGGGAGATTTCTGCCACTGGGATCCTCATCTAGCCTCCCCTAAACTCCAAGTCATGCTTAGGAGCCTGCTGTGTTCCACAGGAATGGGAATGCTGGGGGGGTTATGCCACTGAGATTCTGTCCCCCCCCCCAAACCCTAAGTCTTGTTCTCAGCCTCCCTCCCCCAGCCCTCCCTTGGATGTCTCCCTCTGCAGAAGGTGGTGAGTGGAACTCCCCTGGCTGATGAAATGAGTGCTGAGAGCTGAGCTCCTGCATGGAGCACAGGGGAAAGCCTCTGCCTGCTGCTCTGGGAAAGGAACCCTTAAAGCCAAGAAGTTAACCACCTGGCAAGACACAGCAGAGAGGTTTCCCAGGATGGAGCTTGGGGGTGGCACTGTGAAAAACCTGAGAGAAGAGAGAAGCTCAGAGCAGTGGAAGCCAAGGGCAGGATGGAGCAGAAAGGAGATTTCAGCCTCTCCCTTCTCCCTGAGCAAAGCTCCTTGTCAGCTCCTTGCCAACCAGCCCTGGCACAAGGCTGCTTGGAGGGAGAAACCTTCAGAGCAGCCTTCATCCCCTGCTGGGTGAGGAGTGGCCTTGCTTGCTTCTTGGATGCTCTCAATCCTCTTACCACATCAACCCAACTGCCAGGGTCATGCCAGATCAATCCATCCTCAAGCCTTCATCACCTCCTAGTTGCAAGTGGGGCCTTCCTTCTTGGGTGTTACCTCATCAGTCCTGGAGGGATTTGGTGACTACTAGAGAGAGATTAGGAGGAAATTCTTGAGAGTGAGGTTGGGGAGAGGCTGGCACAGGCTGCCCAGGGAGGCTGTGGATGTCCCCTGCCTGGAGGTGTTCAAGGCCAGGTTGGATGAGGCCTTGAGCAACCTGGGCTGGGAGGTGTCCCTGCCCATGGCAGGGGGGTTGGAACCTGATGATCTTCAAGGTCCCTTCCAACCCAAACCACTCTCTGAATCTGTGATCTTCAAGTTCCCTTCCAGCCCTTCCTATTCCAGGATTCTGTGACCTTCAAAGTCCCTTCCAACCCAAGCCACTCTCTGAATCTGATCTTCAAGTTCCCTTTCAACCTAAACCACTCTATGAATCCGTGACCTTCAAGGTCTCTTCCAACCCAACCCATTCTATGAATCCATGATCTCCAGGATCCCTTCCAACCCAACCCATTCTAGGGTTCTATGCTCTCCCAGGTCCCTTCCAACCCAACCCCTTTGGGGGGTCCATGATTCTCATATCCAGGTGTAAGGGGGTTAGGGAACAAAAGGTGTGAACGTGAGCCTCCCTTAGCCAGGGGATTCTCTCCCTCTGTCAGCAGCTCTTTTATAGTAACCTCTGATTCCTTTTCTCTCATGGCCATGGGAGAATCCTCACCACAGGGAGCTGAAACCCCCAAAATATCAGTTTCTGATAGCTGGAAATGTACAAACACCTGCATTATTTATTTATCTATTTAGAGCTGCAACATGAGAACCTAACAGGAATAGAGGAGAGAGCACCAAGGAGCTCCGCCAGCCAGCAAGCCCAGCGTGGGAGCACTGCCAACATCAGCTACAAACCAGCACAGCAAGGGACCTCAGCAGATCTGCTGCAAGCCCCCTGCCACAGCAGGATCACAGAACCACAGCACTGCCAGGGCTGGAAGGGACCTCAGGGATCAGCCAGTCCCAACCCCTGCCATGGCCAGGGACACCTCACACAGCAGGTTGCTCACAGCCACCTCCAGCCTGGCTGCAAACACCTCCAGGCAGGAGGCTTCCACCACCTCCCTGGGCAGCCTGTGCCAGGCTCTCACCACCCTCCTGGGCAACAACTTCTTCTTTCTTCTCCTGTCTCAGCAGTGCCTCCAGGAGGTTCTGCTCCATGAACTCAGCAGGCACAGGGGTGATGCTGCCTGGCCTGCAGCTCCCTGGGTCATCCTTCCCCTTGTTGGCCATGAGGGTGATGTCAGTCAGTGAGGACTTCCTGCCAGGACTTCTGCACCACAATCCCCTGGAGTAGGTCACAGAATGCACCTGAGCAGGGTCTAAGCCTCCTGCTTCCTCCTCTTCTCACTCAGGTGGACTCCTGACCGAGGCAAGCAGCTCTGCTGCCCTTTGGGAAGCCCAACCAGAATGCCACACCGCTGCCAGGGCTGGTGGCCTTGAGCAGTGTGAACAGCAGAGCCTGAGAGCCAGGGTGTGTCAGTGCATATTAATTTCCTGCTTTAATGCTGTGCTTGCAGCTGGGCATGAAATGGACCCCTGGCTTCTACCAGGGCTTGGTGCTCCCAAGGGTAAGCAGAGGGCAGAGGCACCTTGGCTTGACTCACCTCAAGGGGGTTTTTGTGGGGGGTTCCCTGCCCAAGCTGGAAGTCAAAATAAGAGGCAAGAAAGAAGGGATGGAGGTTTCCTCAGGCTGGATTGGAGCCAGTGCAGCATTTTTCTCCTGGGGATGTTATTTTGTGGCCACCCCAGCCCTTCCTCACAGGCTATCTTGCAAGTTTGGGGGGCAGGTCCCTTAGGTGTGTTGGTTACTCAGCTGTTTAGACTGGGTTGAGACTTGGAACCATAGAACTGTTGAGGTGGGAGGAGACCTTGGAGGTCACCAAGCCCAACTGCTCCTCTAGTTGTGACCACACCACTACTGCTGAGCTACTGCCACTAAACCAGAGTCAGAGGATCCTAGAGCCATAGAAATGTTGAGGCTGGAAGAGACCTTTGAGACCATGAAGTCCAACTGCTCCTCTAGATGTAACCACACCACTACTGCTGAGCCACTGCCACTAGTCCATAGAGTCAGAGAGCCATAGAAATGTTGAGGTTGGAAGAGACCTTTGAGACCATCAAGCCCAGCTGCTCACCTAGAGCTCACAACACACCACTGCTGGTAAGCCACTGGCAGCAACCATAGGATCAGAGAATCACAACCTTGTTTGGGTTGGAAAAGCCCTCAGAGATCATCCAGCCCAACCAGCAACCCAGCACCACCATGGCCATCAAACCATGGCCCCAAGTGCCGTGGCCACACCTTTCTTGATCAGCTCCAGGGATGGGGACTCCACCACCTCCCTGGGCAGCCTCTTCCAACCCCTGGCTGCTCTCACAGCAACGATTTTCTTCCTCAAGTCCAACCTAACCCTCCCCTGGCACAATTCCAGACCATTTGCTCTCCTATCACCTGAGACTAGGGAGCAGAGCCCAACCCTCACCCCCCTGCAGCCTCCTCTCAGGGAGCTGTAGAGAGCAATGAGGTCTCCCTCAGCCTCCTCTTCTCCAGGACTGAACATCCCCAGCTCCCTGAGCTGCTCCTCATCAGAAGAGTGTCAGAAGCTCAGGTTGTACCTGCTGAGCAGCTGGGAAAAGTAGGACATGGTGGGGAGAGGAGAAGGAGAAAATTGCTGCATGAGCTTATGAGAAGGTAAAGAGAAGTAGAGCTGAGCAGCCCTTGCTAGATCTGAAGCCTGGTGTCTGGAGCAGGCCAGATGCTCCCCTTGGTAAGCAGCAGTTTTAAGGATGTTAGCTAAGTAGCTACTTCTTTTAAGTGAGAAAAATTGATTCTCCTGCTTCAGCCAGAGCACAAATCAAAGGCAGCAGCAGGTAGCTGGAGCCATGGACAAGCGAAAATATAAAAGAAGAAGAAAGAGAGGAGGGAAGGCTGCAGCAGAGTGCAAAGGAAGGCTACAGCAGAGTTCAAGGGAAGGCTGCAGCAGAGTGCAAGGGAAGGCTTCAGGAGAGTGCAAGGGAAGGCTTCAGGAGAGTTCAAGGGAAGGCAGAAGGAGAATGCAAGGGAAGGCAGAAGGAGAATGCAAGGGAAGGCAGAAGGAGGATGCAAGGAAAGGCTGCAGGAGAATGCAAGGGAAGGCAGCAGGATGCAAGTGGTGTGCTCAGGAATCAGGAGCAAGAGAGCAGGGAAGGCAGCAGCAGAATGCAAGGGAAGGCAGCAGCAGAGTGCAAAGGAAGGCAGAGTGCAAGTGGTGTGCTCAGAAAGCAAGAGAGGAGGGAAGGCAGCAGCAGAATGCAAGGGAAGGCAGCAGCAGCAGGATGCAGGTGGTGTGCCCTGGAAGCAGAGCTGCCTCTTCCAGCAGCCTTCAGAAGGAGCTGCAGAGTGGCACTGTTGGATACACCTGAAAGCTCGGCTGGAAATTAAAAGGCAATTAAGTGTGAGCTAAGTGGTGGAGCACGTCCTGCCGAGGCTTGGATGGCCCTGCTGTTGTGCTGGGCAGTTGGTTTCTTCTGTCCTTGGTGCTCTCCAAGCATTGAGCTATAACCTAGCGCGGGGCTGAGGAGGAAATAACCTTCCCCCTCCCCCGGCTAATCTACACCCCAGCAACAGCTGCTTTGGTCGGGCAGAAGGCTAAATATAGTCATCTGCCACGGAGCCAGCACATCAAAAAGAGATTCTGGGCCGTAGCAGGGATCCCTAATGTGCAGGGGATGATGGATGGACGGCTCACACCCCTCACACGGCGCTGCTGCTCCTCGGGATGGGGCCGCGGCGTCTGCCGCCGTCCGCGGCCGAGCGCTGAGTTCTTGGCTGCCGCCCCCACGCCTCTGCTCTGGCCAACTCCTGGGGTGGAGAATTGCTCTGTTCTGGTGGCAGTTCTGATGAAAGAGCCATCAGCAGCACGGCTTTGCCCGGGGAAAAAGAAGGGTCTGAAGGTTTTACAGGTGATGGGAGCAGCCCTTTGAAGAGCCGGCTGGGACCCGAGGTGAGGCAAAGAGAAGCAGAGAGCCGTGGGACCAGTCCTAAAACCCGGGAATCATAAACCCACAGAATCAATCACAGAATCATGGAATCAATGAGTCATAAAAGCACAGAATCATAACATCCTAAAATCCTGGAATCACAACATCCTAGAGTCATAAAATCCTGGAATCATCACAAAATCATAGAATCATAGAATGATAGAATCAGAGAGTCACAGAATTGCTCTGGCTGGAAAGGACCTCCAAGACCACTGAGTCCAACCATCAGGCTAACCCCACCATGGCTGCTAAACCACCACCCCAAGTGCCAAGTCCACACATTTCTTGGCCACCTCCAGGGATGGGGACTCCAGCACCTCCCTGGGCAGCCTCTGCCAATCCCTCACCACTCTTGCAGCAAAGAAATGTTTCCTAATCTCCAACCTCACCCTCCCCTGACACAACTTCAGGCCATTTCCATCACATCACCTGATACTAGAGAGACTTATCCCCACCTCACTGCAGCCTCCTCTCAGGGAGCTGTAGAGAGCAATGAGGTCTCCCTTCAGCCTCCTCTTCCCCACACTGAACAAATCCAGTTCCTCCAGCTGCTCCTCAGTGTTTGCCCACAGATATGGCTATGCTTACAACCACTTTTTACACCTGATGCCATCAAACACAGAGCTGCACAGGCTGTGTGCTGCTGCACAGGCTGTGTGCTGCTGCACAGGCTGTGTGCTGCTGCAGAGTCTGCTCACCCCTGCAGGACTCAGCATTAAAGGGTTGCTTTTAGGTCTGAATCCCAAAGGAGCACACAAAGGGGGAGATGCTACACCAGATCTGAGCCTGAAGCCAGCAGGCAGCTGGGAAAGGTGAAGAGCAGAACCTTGACACTGGAACAGGTTGCCCAGGGAGGCACAAAAAGAGTCCTAGAATCATGGAATGATGGAATGCAAAGTCATAAAGTCACTGACTCATAGAATGATCAAATCCTGGAGTCCTAGAATCACTGAATCATGGAATGGGAGGGTTGGAAGGGACCTCTGGAGATCATCCAGTCCAAGCCCCCTGTCAAAGAAGGTTCACCCAGGGCAGGTCACACAGGAACACATCCAAGTAGGGCTTGAAACTCTCCAGGGAAGGAGGCTCCAGCCACTGGTAATCTGATGACTGCTCTCTTGTTCCTCTTTCAGCTCCTGAATTTAATCCTTCCAACGGAGAAGGAACTTGGAGTCCTGGTGGACAAGAAGTTCTCCATGGGACAGCAATGTGCCCTTGTGGGCAAGAAGGCCAAAGGCATCCTGGGCTGCATCAGGAAAAGTTTGGCCAGCAGGGCTGGGGAGGTTCTCTTCCCCCTTGACTCTGCCCTGGTGAGGCCACAGCTGGAGGATTGTGGCCAGATCTGGGCTCTCCAGTTCAAGAGAGACAGGGATCTGTGAGAGAGAGTCCAACAGAGGCTGTGAGGATGCTGAAGGGCCTGGGAACATCTGTGAGAGCAGGAGAGGCTGAGAGCCCTGGGGCCGATTGGCCTCCTTTAATACTAAAATCATAGAGTCACAGAATGGCTCAGGCTGGAAGGGACCTCTGAGCTCTCCAACCTCCCTCCATGCCCAGGGACAGCTCCCAGCCAGGCTCAGCTGCTCAGGGCCTCATCCAGCCTGGCCTGCAGCACCCCCAGGCAGGAAGCAGCCACAGCCTCCCTGGGCAGCCTGTGCCAGAGCCTCAGCAGCCTGGCACTGAAGAACTTCTTCCTCAGCTGCAGCCTGAGCCTGCTCTGCCTCAGCTCCAAACCATTGCCCCTGGGCCTGGCTCCAGCCTCCCTCAGCCCAAGTCCCTCTGCAGCCTTCCTGCAGGATGCCTTCAGGTGCTGGCAGCAGCTCTGAGGTGCCCCTGGAGCCTTCTCCTCTGCAGGCTGCACAGCCCCAGCTCCCTCAGCCTGTGCTCCCAGCAGAGCTGCTCCAGCCCTGGCAGCAGCCTTGTGGCCTGCTCTGGGCTCTCTGCAGCAGCTCTGTGTCCTGCTGCTGCTGGGGACAGCAGAGCTGGAGGCAGGCTTGGAGGTGAGGTCTGAGCAGAGCCCAGGGGCAGAATCTCCTCTCCTGCCCTCTGCCCACCCTGCTCTAGCTGCAGCTCAGCACACAGCTGCCTGAGGGCTGCAGGAGGCACTGCTGGCTCCTGGGGACCTGCTCAGCACCCAGCACAGTGATCAGGAAGATGATTTGTTGATCTGCTTTGCCCTTCAAATACCAGAAGTTTATCTTTAGAATCACCAGAACTGGAGGCAGAGAGCTGTGGAGGTGCTGGAGCCAGGGCAGAGGAGGGCAAGGAAGCTGGGAAGGGCCTGGAGAAGAAATGTGCTGGAGAGAGGCTGAAGGAGCTGGGGATGGTTAGTGGGAAAGAGAGGAGGCTGAGGGGAGACCTCCTGGCTGCCTCCAGCTCCCTGCAAGGAGCTTGTGGAGAGGCTGCTGCTGGTCTCTGCTCCCAGGGCAGCAGTGACAGAACAAGAGGCAATGGCCTCAAGCTGCCCCTGGGGAGGTTCAGCCTGGAGAGCAGGAAGAGTTTTTCCCCCTGCAGAGTGCTGAGGGCTTGGGATGTGCTGCCCAGGGAGGTGGTGGAGTGCCCAAGGCTGGCTGTGTTTGCAGGTGGTTTGGCTGTGGTGCTTGGGGCTGTGGTTTAGGGCTGAGCCTTGCAGAGCAGGGCTCTGGGTTGGCCTTGGGGACCCTGAGGCTCTGCTCCAGCCTGAGTGTTGCTGTGTGATTAAGGTCAGGAAGATGCCAGGTGGCAGGGAGCCTGTGCCAGCTCCCCTCTCTTTCCTCCTGGTTCTTCTCTGCCCCCTCCCCCTGTTCCAGAGCCCTGCTCCTCGAGATCAATCCTGCAGCAGGAGCATTGCCTTTGGCTTCCAGGCCAGCCCCCTGGCATCCTGCGTTGGGGCACAGGGGCCGAGCCAGCAGCTATTCCCTCGCCACCAAAGGTGGAAAGGTTCCCCAGGAAATCAGGTCGCTTCTCCCGGTGGTGTGTGTTGCCTCTGCCTTTTCCACAGGGCAAGAGGACGCTGAACGCAGTCCCTGTGGGTGCTCCATCCAGGTGATTAACCTCTTGGCATTGTGGTTATCAAAGTACAGCAGGAGCAGGCATCAAGCTAGGAATAAATCTGGGGTGGGGCTGGGGGGGTGGTGGTTGTTGTTGTTATTATTATTATCATTATTATTATTATGTTTTATTACTTTATCTTTATTTTATTCATTTTTACTTTATTTTTACTTTATTCTTTTTTACTTTGTTTTGTTTTTATTCATTTTTATTTTCTTTCTATTTTTTAGTCTTTTGTTAATTTAGTTATTTCTTTTTATTTTATTACTTTTTATTTTATTTGCTTTTAATGTTATTCATTTTAATTTTATTGACATTGTTTATTTTTTCGTATTTTCTTATTTTTTATTTTTCTTTTATTCCTTTTTATTTTTATTTTATTCATTTTGATTCTTTTTATTTTTATGCTTTTTCATTTTATTTTATTTCTATTGTTTCTTTATGTTTTTATTATTTTATTTATTTTTATTTCATTCATTTTAATTTTATTTTTATTGTTTTTTTCTTATTTTCTTTTTTAATTATTTTTCTTTTATTCCTTTTTACTTTATTTTTCCTTTATTCCTTTTTTATTCTTTTTTATTCATTTTATTTTATTTTATTTATATATTGTTTCTTTATTTTTATTTTATTTATTTTTATTTTATTAATTTTAATTTTATTTTTATTGTTAATTTATTTTTCTTATTTTCTCATTTTTTTATTTTTCTTTTATTCCTTTTTACTTTATTTCTTTTTATTTTGTGCCTTTTATTATATTTTATTTTTATTAATTTTTATTTTATTTCATTTCTATTGTTCCTTTATTTTTTATTGTTATTTTATTTGGTTTTATTTTATTCATTTTTTATTCTTTTTTATTTTAATTCATTTTTATTTCATTGATTTTTTCTTTATTATTATTAATTTATTTCCTTTTATTTTATTCCTTTTTCTTTTCTTTCTTTTTATTGTATCTATTTTAATTTTATCTCTATTGTTTCTGTATTTATTACTTTATGTAGTTTATTATTTAAGTCATATTTTTTGTTTTAATCCCTGGAAGGCAAAAGAGAGAAACGCTCCGGAGGAGGCTGCCCTGTGGAGAGCTTGCAGAGCCTCCCTAATCCGCCCCGTAGCTGGCGGGGAACCGCCGGCAGGGTGGAGCTGTCCCCCAAATGCAGCTCCCGGGGTGAGCCCAACAGCTCCCGGGGGATTCCAGGTCCAGCCCGTGCGGGGCCAGCCTCTCCAGCGAGAGCTTCACTGCTAACCCCATTAAGGAGCCTCCAAGCTGAGAGAGATTGCAGCAGGGAGGGTGGGAGAGATGTGCTGTAGGCAGCTCCACCACCAAACGTTCACCTGGGGGCTCCGGGTCCCCGTGGCTGAGCTAAATGAGTGTCCCAGTTCCAGCAGCGGGGCTGCAGCAGGCGCCTGCTGTGCCATCAATCCAGGCAAGTGCTTTGACCTCTTTTATTCATTGGCACCGCGGCTCCTGAAATTGTCCCTTCCAGCAAAGGGCCCTCAGGAGTTTCACAGAACTGCCAGGGCTGGGAGGGACCTCGAGGATCATCCTTTTGCAGACGGGATCTGGTGCACAGAAGCCTGCTCTGATCCACCAGGAATGGGAATGCTGCAGGTCTAGGGAGGTTCTATGCCCCTAAAATCCTCATCTAGACCCCTCCTAAACCCCAAGTCAGGCATAGGAGCCTGCTGTGCTCCACCAGGAATGGGAATGCTGCAGGTCTAGGGAGGTTTCTGCCACTGGGGTCCTCATCTATGCCCCCTAAACCCCAAGTCATGCACAGGAGCCTGTTGTGCTCCACAGGAATCACGGAACCATAGAATTGTCAGGGTTGGAAGGGACCTCAAGGCTCAGCCAGTCCCAACCCCTGCCATGGGCAGGGACACCTCACACCACAGCAGGTTGCTCACAGCCACCTCCAGCCTGGCTGCAAACACCTCCAGGCAGGAGGCTTCCACCACCTCCCTGGGCAGCCTGTGCCAGGCTCTCACCACCCTCATGGGCAACAACTTCTTCCTAAGGTCTAATCTAAACCTGCCCTTCTCTATCTTGGATCCTTTCCCCCTGCTCCCATCCCTACCTGACACTGTAAAAAGTCCCTCCCCAGCTTTCTTGGAGCCCCCTTCAGATCCTGGAAGGCCACCAGAAGGTCTCCTGGGAGCCTTCTCCTCTCCAGCCTGCACAACCCCAACTCCCTCATTCTGTCCTCAGAGAAGAGCAGCATCACCCAGGGCAGGCTGCACAGGAAGGCATCCAGGTGGGGTTGGAAAGGCTCCAGAGCAGGAGACTCCACAACCTCTCTGGGCAGCCTGCTCCAGGCCTCCAGCAGCCTCACACTAAGGAAGTTTCTCCTCAGGTTGAGCTGAAACCTTCTCTGGTCAAGTTTGTCTCCATTGCTCCTTGGTTTATTGCTGTGCACCACCCAAAAAAGCTTCCCCCCTCCCCTTGCCCCCCAGCCCTCAGCTATTGATAGACATTGATCAGATCCCTCTCAGCCTTCTCCTCCCCAGACTCAACAGCCCCAGGGCTCTCAGTCTCTCCTCACAGGGGAGATGCTCAAGCCCCCAGCTCCTCCTCCTGGCTCTGCCTTGGACTCTCTCCAGCAGCTCTCTGTCTCTCTTCACCTGGGGAGCCCCAAACTGGACACAGGATTGCAGCTGTGGTCTGAGCAGGGCAGAGCAGAGGGGCAGCAGAACCTCCCCAGCCCTGCTGGCCACACTTTTCCTGCTGCCCCCCAGGACCCCCTTGGCTCTCTTGGCCCCCAGGGCACATTGCTGTCCCAGGCAGCACTTGCTGCCCCCCAGCACTCCAAGGTGGTTGGGGGTCAGAAGGGGTCTGTAGGCATCAGGCACCCCAAGAGACAGAGCTGGCAGCAGATGAGTGGAGGCAGTGCTGCCTGGTAGGAGAAGGTGAACTTGCTTCTAATATCTCTTTGGGGTGGGGTTTGGTTGGGGCTTTTTTTGTCTTACATGATCAGAGTCATCCTCCTCCTCCTCCTCCAATGGACCTCTGCAGCTAATTTAATTTCATCTGCCAAATAAAAAATAATAAAACAAGGAAGAGACACAACCCCCCAAAAAAGCCCTGGCTTCCCCCCTTCCCCAGCCCCTGCAATTGTCAGGGATATGATAAAGCTAATTAAGCCCTGCCCAGGCTCTAACAGTTTCATTAGAGGAGATAATATTGCAGAAGAAGGAGGGGGGAAGGGGGGTGGGGGGGATAAAAAATAAGAAATCATTATGATGAATGCCTGGAGATTACATTCCATGTTAATGAAGTGTAAATGATCTAATTATTTTTGAAAGGATCCCGGATTCGATTAAACTGTGGGAATTAAATTGGAAAGGACAAGGCCCATTGTACTTCTTTGCTGCTGTTTGTTGTTGTTTGGGGTGCTTTGCCTCTCTCCCCGTTCTTCTTGTTCCTCCTCTTGTTGTTGTTGTTGTGTTTATGTACAGACAAGTTAGCGTTAATTAGGCACAATCTACAGGAACAAATGAGCCACAACCCTCGGTGAACAATCACCGAGCTCGTCGCTCAAGGCAGGTTTCATAAAGGAATATATTAAGCGGGGGGGGGAGGACCAAAAAATTATTGTGAGTCAATTAAATACAGTGCTTTTAGCAGTGGGAGGGAGAATGAGCAAGGGGGAGGGAAAAAAAACCCTTCCTCCTCCCCTTCCTGCATTTGGGAGCGGTTGGGATGCGAGGGAGGGCTCCGCCGGCTCGGCTCCAGCCCTGGCTCGGCGAATGCGAGCGCTGCTGCTGAGCCACTGCCGGACGGGGGGCGCCTGCCACAGGCAGCTTGCTGGGGGCGCTGGGGGGGGGAGGAGGTTGGGTTGGGTTTGGATGGGGTTCACAGTACCGCAGGGCGTCAGAGGTTGGAAGGGACCTCCAGAGGTCACCCAGTCCAAGCCCCCTGCCAGAGCAGCAGCACCCAGGGCAGGCTGCACAGGAAGGCATCCAGGTGGGGCTGGAAAGGCTCCAGAGCAGGAGAGTCCACAACCTCTCTGGGCAGCCTGCTCCACGCCTCCAGCAGCCTCACACCAAAGGAGTTTCTCCTCAGGTTGAGCTGAAACCTTCTACCATAGAATCACAGAATGGTCCAGGCCAGAAGGGAGCTCCAGAGCTCATCCAGTCCAGCCCTCTGCACTCAGCAGGGACATCCCCAACCAGAGCAGGTTGCCCAGAGCCCTGTCCAGCCTCACCTTGAATATCACCAGGGATGGAGCCTCAACCCTGGGCAACCTGCTGCAGGGTTCCAGCAGCCTCCTGGTGCAGAACTTGTTCCTCACATCCAATCTCAATCTGCTCTGCTCTAGTTTGAAGCCATTGCCCCTGGTCCTGTCCCTGCAGGCCTTTGCAAAGAGTCTCTCTGCATGCTTCATCCTTGTTCCTTCATTTTCATCCTTGCTGAGGTGGAACATCCTGGGTTCCAGTTTGTGTCCATTTTCCCTATGGGGCAGGCTGGGAGGGTTGGGGCTATTCAGCCTGGAGAAGAGAAGGCTCCAGGGAGACCTTAAAGCAGCCTTCCAGTACCTGAAGGGCTCCAGGAGAGCTGGGGAGGGACTTTGGACAAGGGCTGGGAGTACCAGGATGAGGAACAGCCTCTTTGAGCCCCCCCTGCCCAGAGAGGTTGTGAAGTCTCCTTCTCTGGAGACTTTCCAACCCCACCTGGGTGCATTCCTGCGCAGACTCCCCTGGGTGCCCTGCTCTGGCAGGGGGCTTGGACTGGATGATCCCTGGAGGTCCCTTCCAACCTCTAATGTTGTGTGAGACTGTGACCAAAGAGTGAATACTTGATCTGTCTGAGCTGTCACTGCAGCACACCTACAGCCTGGAGAGGACAGCAGAAAGATGGCTGTGGAAGAGGCAGGAAGCCTGCAAGCACTCAGCCTCAGCAGGTTTGTGGTGACCCCAAGCTGTGTGGCCCTGCTGGAGTGCTGGAGGGCAGGGATGGCATCCAGAGGGTGAGACTGAGACAGCTTGGAGAGGTGGACCCAAGCCAACCTCCTGAAGATCAGCAAGGCCAAGGACAAGGTTCCTGCAGCTGGATCAGGGCAATGCCAAGCACAGAGCCAGGCTGGGTGAGGAGTGGCTGAGAGCAGCCCTGAAGAGAAGGCCTTGGGGGGGTCAGGTGGTGACAAAGTGCCCAGGAGCCAGCACTGGTCCCTGGCAGCCCAGAGCCAGCTGAGTGCTGAGCTGCAGCCAGAGCAGGGAGAGCAGCAGCACAGGGAGGGGATTCTGCCCCTCTGCTCTGCTCTGCTCAGCCCCCACCTGCAGCACTGCCTCCAGCTCTGGGGCCCCCAGCACAGGAAGGACCTGGAGCTGCTGGAGAGGCTCCAGAGGAGGACACCAAGAGGAGCAGAGGCTGGAGAACCTCCCCTGTAGGGACAGGCTGAGAGAGTTGGGGCTGTGCAGCCTGGAGAAGAGAAGGTTCCAGGGAGACCTCAGAGCAGCCTTGCAGTGCCTGAAAAAGAAAAGAAGAGAGGAGGAGAGGGGAGGAGGAGGGGGAGGGGAGAGAGGGGAGAGAGGAGAGGGAGAGGGAGGGGAGAGGGAGAGAGGGAGGAGAGGAGAGGAGAGGAGAGGAGGAGAGGGGAGAGGAGAGGAGAGGAGAGGGAGAGGAGAGGAGAGGAGAGGAGAGGAGAGGAGAGGAGAGGAGAGGAGAGGAGAGGAGAGGAGAGAGAGGAGAGGAGAGGAGAGGAGAGAGAGGAGAGAGGGAGAGGAGAGGAGAGGGAGAGGAGAGGAGAGGAGAGGAGAGGAGAGGAGAGGAGAGGAGAGGAGAGGAGAGGAGGGAGAGGAGAGGAGAGGAGAGGAGAGGGAGAGGAGAGGAGAGGAGAGGAGAGGGAGAGGAGAGGGAGGGAGGGAGAGGAGAGGAGAGGAGAGGAGAGGAGAGGAGAGGGAGAGGAGAGGAGAGGGAGAGGAGGAGAGGAGAGAGGGAGAGGAGAGGAGAGGAGAGGAGAGGAGAGCTACTTGAGGCTAGCAGGGAAGGGTCAGGAGCTCTGTGGTGGCCGTGGCTGGGGGCCAGGTGTATGAAAATGCATGAAAAGTGCTCTGCTGCCTTGCCTTCTCCAAGGCTGATGGCACCTCTGGGACCCAGGGATGCTTATCATTATCAATTGTGGCAGTAATGGTCCAACAGGCTTCCTACAACAACCTTTGACAGGGCATAAATAAAGAGAAATGAATACAATTAGCCCTGCTTGGGGGTTGCCAAGAGAGTGGAAGGAGTCAGATTAATAGGGCTGATTAATTCAGCCTTCCAGCTGGCCTAGGAGTGGGTTTCAGGTGGACTCTCATCTTTACAAGAGCTCTGGCTTCTCCAGAACTGGGAGAATCAGGGGATGGGTTGGAAAGGACCTGGAAGACCATAGAAGGAGAGAATGGGTTGGGTTGGAAGGGACCTGGAAGATCATAGAAGGAGAGAATGGGTTGGGTTGGAAGGGACCTGGAAGATCATAGAAGGAGAGAATGAGTTGGAAGATTATCAAAGATCATAGAATGCTGTCATGGTTTGGGTTGGAAGGGACCTGGAAGCTGATAGAATCCTAAACTGGAGATAAGGAAGAAATTCTTGACAGTGAGGGTGGTGAGACACTGGCACAGGAGGTGGTGGAAGCCTCTTCCCTGGAGGTGTTCAAGGCCAGGCCTTGAGCAAGCTGGGCTGGTGGGAGGTGTCCCTGCCCATGGCAGGGGCTTGGATCTGGGTGATCCTCAAGGTCCCTTCAAGCCATTCTATGATTCTCTGACAGAGGATAACAAAGGCATAGCACTTAGGGCACCTCCTTCCCTTCATTCAGAAGAGGTTGCCAGGGAAGCTCTCTTTGTGCTCTTTGCCCTGCTGGCTGCAGAGTAAATTGTCCCCAGTCTTGCAGGCTGGACACTGCTGCTCTGAGATGTCCTCTTTGCAAAGGAAATCAACCTCCCACCTTGCAAATATCCCAGAGCAGGCCAGGAGCTGAAGGACTTCAGTCTGCTGAACCTCCTTTTCCTCCTGTCTGGAATGTCACTGGAGGCTTTCCCAGCTGGCACCTGCTCTGTACTCCCTGCACCAGGCTGCTATGCCAGAGTAATGCTGAAGTAAACCAGAGTGATGCTGCCACAGCTTTATGTTTGTCTGAGGGTTCGCTGGCCAGGTGTGAAGGGGAGAGACAGAGTCCAGCACCCCTGGCTGCAGGAACTGGTGAAGTGCAGGCAGGAATCCTAAGCTGGGCACAAAGAGCAGCCTGGAAATGCCTTTTTGGTGGTTGTTTTTTCCCAGTGATCCTGCGAAGCTCAGGTGCCCAGTTGTGATGCTGCCAACGGAAGGGGTCTGATGCCCCAGGGAGGTTGTGGGTGAACCCCTCCTGGAGGTGTGCAGGGCCAGGCTGGATGAGGCCTTGAGCAACCTGGGCTGGGGGTAGGTGTCCCTGCCCATGGCAAGGGGCTGGAACTAGAGGATCTTCAAGGTCCCTTCCAACCCAAACTGTTCCATGGTTCTATGATCTTCAAGGTCCCCTTCCAAACCAAACCATTCTATGGCTCTTTGATAGGATAGGATAGGACATAGTATAGGATACAGGATAAGAGATAGGATAGGATAGGATATAGGATAAGATATAAGATAGGATATAGGATAGGATAGGATAGGATAGGATAGGATAGGATAGGATAGGATAGGATATAGGATAGGATAGTATAGGGGATAGGATATAGGATAAGATATAGGATAAGATAGAATAGGATAGGATATAGGATAGTGTAGGATTTAGGATAGGAGAGGATAGAGGAGAGGATAGAGGAGAGGATAGAAGAGAGGAGAGGATAAGATATAGGGTAGGAGATAGGATAGGATAAGTTATTATATTATATATTATGAGATCTTCTCTGATCTGATCTGAACCGATCTGATCTGTGATATGATAAGCTCCTCCAGAGGGAAGGCAGCAGCAGCACGTTGGGAGCAGCTTCCTGCTCCTCAGTGTGGGCTGCAGGGAACTAAACGTGCCTGGGGGCGTGGGGGGCCGGGCTCGGGAGGGCTGAGCCGGCTGCCGGCTGAGGAGCTGGGCTTCACGGCCTGTTTACACACATTGTTGAATCCAGAGCATTGATTCTACGCTTGATGTGAAAAGAAATTAAAGCCCTGGTCTCATTAGATAACCAGTTCTGGTTAAAGATCAGAGGGAGACTCTCTCTCCTTTTGTGCACCGCTGAATGGGGGCTCAGCAGGCAGCTCCTGGCGCACAATTGATTTCCAGCAGAGTTTTGTCTTGCAAGATGCTTCTAGATTATGGCAAGAAAGCATTCTATAATCCTTCTGCCAATGCAGTTATGTTTAACAGACGTTCAACTCTTATCACTGATTGATAACACTTAACTCAAAACATATTTAAGCTTTAGGAATGTCAATATTCTGCCGCCAAGTGAAGGTGACCCTTGCTCTCCTTGTTTGCTAAGTGTGCGCCGTGGCCTGCTGGTAAATTTGTAAGGGTGGTTATGTGGGCAGGCTGCTATGGATTTGCTATCTTAGCCTGAAGTGTTTGCTGCTGATTATGTGATTAAATCAATAATAATTTCTCTTTGGATCCTGCTCTTTCTGGATTCATCTTCCCTCTCCTCCTTTCTTTTTTTCTTTTGTGCCACGCCGCGGAGCAGAACAATGGAGGCCCAAAGAGCTTGGGGAGGGGGGGGGGGAAAGAAATGCCAATGGTATGGCAGGTGGCCTCCAAACCCAAGGGAAAGGCTCCAAATCCAAAGGGAAGTCTTCCAAATCCAAAGGAAATTCTTCAAAAATCCAAAGGAAAGGTTTCCAAACACAAAGGTTTCCAAATCCAAAAGAAAGGTTTCCAAACACAAAGGAAAGGATTCCAAACACAAAGGTTTCCAAATCCGAAGGAAAGGTTTCCAAATCCAAAGGAAAGGTTTCCAAATCCAAAAGAAAATCATCCAAATCCAAAGGAAATTCTTCCAAATCCAAAGGAAATTCTGCCAAACCCAAAGGAAAGGTTTCCAAATCCAAAGGGAAGTCTTCCAAATTCAAAGGAAATTCTGCCAAACCCAAAGGAAAGGTTTCCAAATCCAAAGGAAAGTCTTCCAAATTCAAAGGAAATTCTGCCAAACCCAAAGGAAAGGTTTCCAAATCCAAAGTAAAGTCTTCCAAATACAAAGGAAATACTTCCAAATCCAAAGGAAAGGTTTCCAAATCCAAAGGAAATTCTTCCAAACACAGAGGAAATACTTCCAAACACAAAGGAAAGGTTTCCAAACACAAAGGAAAGTCTTCCAAATCCAAAGGAAATTCTTCCAAATCCAAAGGAAAGATTTCCAAATCCAAAGGAAATTCTGCCAAATCCAAAGGAAAAGTTTCCAAATCCAAAGGGAAGTCTTCCAAATCCAAAGGAAATTCTTCCAAACACAAAGGGAATTCTTCCAAACACAAAGGAAATACTTCCAAACACAAAGGAAATTCTTCCAAATCCAAAGGAAAAGTTTCCAAATCCAAAGGAAATTCTTCCAAACCTAAAGGAAAGGTTTCCAAACACAAAGGAAAGATTTCCAAACACAAAGGAAAGTCTTCCAAATCCAAAGGAAAGTCTTCCAAATCCAAAGGAAAAGTTTCCAAATCCAAAGGAAGTCTTCCAAATCCAAAGGAAATTCTTCCAAATCCAAAGGAAAAGTTTCCAAATCCAAAGGGAAGTCTTCCAAATCCAAAGGAAATTCTTCCAAATCCAAAGGAAAGGTTTCCAAACACAAAGGAAATTCTTCCAAATCCAAAGGAAATGTTTCCAAACACAAAGGTTTCAAAATCCAAAAGAAAGTCTTCCAAATCCAAAGGAAATTCTTCCAAATCCAGTGAAAATTCCTCCAAATGCAAAGCAAATTCTCCCACATCTAAAGCAAAGGTTTCCAAATCCACAGGGAATTCTTCTCAATCCCCTGAAAATTCTTCCAGATGCAAAGGAAATTCTGCCAAATCCAATGAGAATTCTTCCAAATCCAAAGGGAAGCTTTGCAAATCCAAAGATAATTCTTCCAAGTCCAAAGAAAAGGTTTCCAAATGCAAAGGAAATCCTTCCAAGTCCAAAGAAAAGCTTTCCAAATCTAAAGGAAGGTACTCCAAATGCAAAGGAATTTTTATCCAAATCCAAATTCTTCCAAATCCAAGGAAAATCCTTCCCAATGCATGGGAAATCCTTCCAGACCTAAAGAAAATGTTTCCAAATCCAAAGGAAACTCTTCCCAATCCAAAGGAAAGGCTGCCAAATCCAAAGACAATTCTTCCAACCCTCCAAAAAACCCACCAGCCTTCTTCCAAACCCACAGCAACCTCTTCCAGATCCACAGCAACCTCTTCCAGATCCACGTCAGCCTCTTCCAGATCCACGGCAACCTCTTCCAGATCCACAGCAACCTCTTCCAAATCCACGGCAACCTCTTCCAGATCCACGGCAACCTCTTCCAAATCCAAGGCAACCTCTTCCAAACCCACGGCAACCTCTTCCAAATCCACGGCAACCTCTTCCAAATCCAAGGCAACCTCTTCCAAACCCACGGCAACCTCTTCCAGATCCACGGCAACCTCTTCCAAATCCAAGGCAACCTCTTCCAAACCCACAGCAACCTCTTCCAAATCCAAGGCAACCTCTTCCAGATCCACGGCAACCTCTTCCAAATCCAAGGCAACCTCTTCCAAACCCACAGCAACCTCTTCCAAATCCACGGCAACCTCTTCCAAATCCACGGCAACCTCTTCCAAATCCACGCAACCTCTTCCAAACCCACGGCAACCTCTTCCAAATCCACGCAACCTCTTCCAAACCCACGGCAACCTCTTCCAGATCCACAGCAACCTCTTCCAAATCCAAGGCAACCTCTTCCAGATCCACAGGCAACCTCTTCCAAATCCAAGGTAACCTCTTCCAGATCCACAGCAACCTCTTCCAAATCCAAGGCAACCTCTTCCAAATCCACAGCAACCTCTTCCAGATCCACAGCAACCTCTTCCAAATCCACAGCAACCTCCAGCCTGGCTGCAAACACCTCCAGGGATGATGCTTTCACCACCCCCCTGGGCAACCTGTGCCAGGTTCTCACCACCCTCATGGGGAACAACTTCTTCCTAAGGTCTAAACTAAATCTTCCCTCCTCTAGCTTGGATCTGTTCTCCCCAGTCCTATCACTCCCTGACACCCTCAAAAGTCCCTCCCCAGCTTTCTTGGAGCCCCCTTCAGATGCTGGAAGGCCACAAGAAGGTCTCCCTGGAGTCTTCTCCTCTCCAGCCTGCACAACCCCAACTCCCTCAGTCTGTCCTCACAGCAGAGCAGCTCCAGCCCTCTGAAGAGCAGGGTCCCTGAGGTCGCTCTGCCACTTCCAAAGGTGCTGTTTGACTTGGCCACAGGCAAGCTGTTGCTTAGCAGAGCTGTGGGCCAAGCACGGCCCCCAGGCTGCTGTCCCCCACACACCACCCTCCCGGTGTGACAAACATCAACCCCAGTGCTAAACCATCCCCTCGAAACCACCTGCACTGCAAGCAGGTTTCCAGCACAGCCCTGCTCAGCCAAGGTCTCTTGGCCCCAGGGGGATAAGGAGGCTGAGCAGATGTCCTGCTGGGAACAGATCCCTTGGTGTCCCAGGGGCTTCCGCTGGGACCTGCAACGGGCTCAGGGTTGCCTGCAGAGAGCTTGGGCAGCACAGAAGCTGCCAGCAAGGAAAAGCTGCTGGGAGCCCCCAAGGGGATGGGGAAGGAGGATTTGGGGTGGGAGGGTTGAAGCCAAGGTGGGTCAGGTTGTTAGAGAGATTAGGAATTAGCCTAAATACTAGGAATCATTAGAAATATCAGGGAATGGGTTTGTAAACATTAAGAACCATTAGAAATGTTAGGAATTAGTCCAAATATCAGGAATTAGTCTGAATAGCAGGAATTATTAGAAATAGCAGGAATTATTAGAGACATTAGGAATGAAATGAGACCTCAGGGGGTGCTGGGTGACAGCAGCTGAACATCAGCCAGCAGTGCCCAGGGGCCAAGAAGGTCACCAGCAGCCTGGCCTGAAGCAGCTGAGGGAGCTGGGGGTGTGCAGTGTGGGGAAGAGGAGGCTGAGGGAGACCTCCTTGCTCTCTGCAGCTCCCTGAGAGGAGGCTGGAGCCAGGTGGGGACTGGGCTCTGCTCCCCAGTCTCAGGGGATAGGAGGAGAGGAATTGGCCTGAGATTGTGCCAGGGGAGGCTGAGGTTGGAGAGGAGGAGAAATTTCTGTGCTGCCAGAGTGGTCAGGGAGTGGCAGAGGCTGCCCAGGGAGCAGGTGGTGGAGTCCCCATGCCTGGAGGTGTCCCAGAAATGTGTGGCCATGGCACTTGGGGCCATATTTTGGTGGCCATGGTGGGGCTGGGCTGCTGGTTGGACTGGGTGATCTCAGAGAGCTTTTCCATCCCAAACCATTCTTTGGTTGCTGGTTGGACTGGATGACCTCAGAGGGCTTTCTTCTCAACCCAACCCAATTCTCTGGCCCTCTGTGTGCCTTCTTTTGTCCTCCTCCACACCCCCAAAGGCCTCTCCTTCCCTTCCTGAGGGCTCAGAGGCAGGCTCAGGGCTCTCAAGGCTTCCCCACACCCCTCCACCACCCCCTCCTTTGGGTCTCTCCTTGGTGTTATGCTCATTTTACTCTGAGCAAGCTACTTTGTCCCTGTCCTCTGAGGAAGTTCAAGGTATAATGAGCAAAGCATCCGGATTAATTAAGGAACCCGGTGCACTTCCCCCATCCCCCCAGCCCAGCTCCTCCTCCTCCTCTTCCCCTGGACTCGATTGGACCTCATCCAAAGGGAGGCAGCCCTCAAAGTCAGTCCCCAGGCAAAGAGGCAGTCCCCGTTCTGCTGACAGCCCGGGAATGGCCTTTGCTCTGGGGATGACAAAGGCGAGGAGCTCTCCAAAGACATTCCTCTCACCTTCTCAAATGTTTGCAGTGACTCCAGGCTGTTTCCAGCTCCTCTACAGCAAACTTCTGCCGTTGCCAAGCATCCCAGGGAAAGGTGAATGTTTCCAGGAGCCTGGCAACTGGATGCCCACCGCCTCTGGCTCTGCCCCACCGGGCAGAGCAGCCCCAGAGCAGCCCAGGCAGAGGCTTTGCCTCTTTTTTACAGTCACCTTCCAGCTTGGGAAGCTCCAGGCCTCTCCAAGTGCCCTGCTGGTGAATCTTCAGGGCATTATTGCTCTTTACCCTTTCAGATGGCCAGGGTGAGGGTGAGGCTGGGGGGCAGGAAGAGGCCACTGTGCTCCCAGCTGGGCAGGTGGTGTGTTTTCACTGCAATCCTGGTGGATGCCCTGAGCAAGGATCTGCAGCCAGCAGGAAAAGGAGATGTTAGCAGGGTGGGGGGGAATGGGCTTCCATCATTTTCCTTACCAGTCCAACTCTCTGCCACCTCAGCAACCAGCTCAGGTAGCTGAGGGAGGGGTTGGGGACTGCTGGAGTCTCACCTAAAGGCTGTCATGGAATCATGGAGCAATGGAATCACAGAATCTTAGAATCATGGAATCATGGAGCCATGGAATCATGGAATCAAGGAATCAATCACAGAATCACAGAGTGGGTTGGGTTGGAAGGGACCTCCAGAGACCACTCAGTCCAACCCCCCTGCACTCAGCAGGGACATCCTCCCCTAGATGAGGCTGCCCAGAGCCCTCTCCAGCCTCACCTTGGATAGCTCCAGGGATGGAGCCTCAACCACCTCCCTGGGCAACCTGCTGCAGTGTTCCAGCAGCCTCCTGGTGCAGAACTTGTTCCTCACATCCAATCTCAATCTGCTCTGCTCTAGTTTGAAGCCATTGCCCCTGGTCCTGGCCCTGCAGGCCTTTCCCTCTCTGCAGGTCAATGTGCAGAACAACTTGACAGAAATCTTCTTTGTTGTTTTTTTTTCCTATTCTATTCCATTCCATCCCATCCCATCCCATCCCATCCCATCCCATCCCATCCCATCCCATCCCATTATCAGGCTGTGAGCTGTGAATAAACTCAGGCTGAGAGCAGCCACCCCTCAGATTTGTCCAGAGGCCACCTGGGTCTGTTGTGGTGCTTGCACTGAATCCCAGAGTCACAGAATCAACATTCAGCTTGGAGCAGAGCCTCAGGATCCCCAAGGCCAACCCAGAACCCTGCTCTGCAAGGCTCAGCCCTAAACCACAGCCCCAAGCACCACAGCCAAACCACTTCCAAACACAGCCAGGCCTGGGCACTCCACCACCTCCCTGGGCAGCACATTCCAAGCCCTGACCACTCTGTATGGGGAAAGATTCTTCCGTGCTGTCCACTGCTTGCTTGCTGCCATTATCCTTCTTCCTTTTGCACTTTGGTTTTGTTTAGTTGTATTTCTGCTTGGTTTTTCCCCCTCTCCCCAGTGCCTCTGGGGTATTTTCAATGAAGAAGAGATTCAGTTTGGAATCAGAGATTTTTTGGGGGGGGGAGGGCTCAATGCTAATGAGTAAAGATGGGAGGAGTCTGAAGCAAGAATTCATGAGCAGCAGGGAGGATAATGCAGGATTTGTCTGTCAGGGCTGGCTGGAGATGGAATGGAATGGAGTGGAGTGGAGTGGAATGGAATGGAATGGAGTGGAGTGGAGTGGAGTGGAGTGGAGTGGAGTGGAGTGGAGTGGAGTGGAGTGGAGTGGAATGGAATGGAATGGAATGGAATGGAGTGGAGTGGAGTGGAGTGGAGTGGAGTGGAGTGGAGTGGCGTGGCGTGGCGTGGCGTGGCGTGGCGTGGAATGGAATGGAATGGAATGGAATGGAATGGAGTAGAGTGGAATGGACCAGACCAGGTCAGGTTGGAAGAGACCTTCAAGATCATCATGTCCAACCCATCAACCAATCCAACACCACCTAAACAACTAACCCATGGCACCAAGAACCCCACCAAGTCTCCTCCTGAACACCTCCAGTGATGGTGACTCCACCACCTCCCCAGGCAGCCCATTCCAATGGGCAATCTCTCTCTCTGTGTAGAACTTCTTCCTAACCTCCAGCCTAAACCTCCCCTGGTGCAGCCTGAGACTGTGTCCTCTTGTTCTGGTGCTGGCTGCCTGGAAGAAGAGGCCAACCTCTGCCTGGCTACAACCTCCCTGTAGGGAGTTGTAGAGAGCAAGAAGGTCTCCCCTGAGCCTCCTCTTCTCCAGGCTAAGCAACCCCAGCTCCCTCAGCCTCCCTCCCAGGGCTGTGCTCCAGACCCCTCCCCAGCTTCGTTGCCCTTCTCTGGCTTCATGGGAGAGAAGTTCAGCAAGCAGCGCTCCAGAAACTTTTCACAACCATCATACAATACCTCTGGTTTTGTTTTGTTTTGCTTTTCTTCTACCCTTAGTTAGTTAATTTTTCGTTAATTTTTCATTTATTGAAGGTTTTGTGTAATTAATTAATTACTTTTAAATGTTATTTTTTTATTTATTTGATGTTTTAAATTTATTTTTTCATTTTTAAAATTTTTATTTCTTGAAATTTTTATTTATTCACATTTTTGCTGCTTTAATTTTTTATTTCTTTAATTTTCATGCCTTGATTTTTTTTATTTCTTTACTTGTAATTTCTTTGTTTATTTGATTTTTGTTTATTTACTTCTTTGTTTCTTCAATGCTTTAATTTCTGCATTTTTTATTTCTTTAATTGTTTTTATTTAATTAATTAATTAATTTACCTTACTTTTAAATTTTTTTTTATTTCATTAATTTTTCTTAAATTTTTTTTGTTTAATTTTTCATTTCATTAATTTTTTTCTTCACCTTTTTATCTATTTACTTTTTCAGTTCATTGATTTTTTCTTCACTTTTTTATCTATTTACTTTTTTTAGTTCGTTCATTTTTTCTTCACTTTTTTATCCATTTACTTTTTCAGTTCACTGATTTTTTCTTCACTTTTTTATCTATTTACTTTTTTAGTTCGTTCATTTTTTCTTCACTTTTTTATCTATTTACTTTTTTAGTTCATTGATTTTTTTTCTTCACCTTTTTATCTATTTACTTTTTCAGTTCATTAATTTTTTCTTCACTTTTTTATCTATTTACTTTTTTAGTTCATTAAATTTTTTCATCAATTTTTTATCTATTTCATTTTTTATTTCATTCACTTTTCTCTTTCATTGTTTTTATCTCTCTATTTTTTTTTTTCCCTTTCGTCATTTTTTTTTATCTATTATTAATTTTTTTAATTGCCTTCTGCTGCTCTCCGGAGTTTATTCCTTACGCGGAAGCCTCTCTGCGCTGCGAAATCCCTTACTAACCAGCTCAGGCCCCTCTCATGCCACTGTAATTTAACTGGAATGTAACAATAATCCAGCCTGATTGCCCGGCTCACTGCTTAATGTGAGGATATTTGACTCTGTTAATCACCACAATAGCCAGGTCACATTTCCCCCCCTGCAGAAGTAAACAGATTAACCGGCGGTGCGCTGCGGCCCCAACAAACGCCTCTGGCTGCGGAGCTTCGCCGCCCGGCAAAGCCGCAGCCTCGCCGCGACCAGGGGGAAATTGGCTCCGGGGTTAGCGCAAAGCCAGGGAAGGAAGGAAATGAAGGGCGAAAGGAAGAGAAGGAGGGGAAAGGAAGAAATGAAGGGGAAAGGAAGAAAAGGAGAGGAAAGGAAGAAGAGAAGGGAGAGAAAGAAAAGGGGGGGAAAGGAAGAAAAGAAAGAAACGAAGGAGGAAAAATAGGAAAGAAAGAAAAGGGAAAGGAAAAGAAGGAAAAGGGAAAAAACAGGGAAGAGGAAGAAAATAAGGGAAAAGAAGAACAGAAGGGAAAGCAGGAACAGAAGGAGGGAAATAAGGAGAAGAAAGGAAGGAAGGAAGGAAGGAAGGAAGGAAGGAAGGAAGGAAGGAAGGAAGGAAGGAAGGAAGGAAGGAAGGAAGGAAGGAAGGAAGGAAGGAAGGAAGGAAGGAAGGAAGGAAGGAAGGAAGGAAGGAAGGAAGGAAGGAAGGAAGGAAGGAAGGAAGGAAGGAAGGAAGGAAGGAAGGAAGGAAGGAAGGAAGGAAGGAAGGAAGGAAGGAAGGAAGGAAGGAAGGAAGGAAGGAAGGAAGGAAAAGAGAGAGAAAGAGAGAGAAAGAAAGTAAAAGCCAAGCCAAGCGCAGGAGCGCTGGGAGCTGCCCAGACCCCACCAGAGGAGATCTCAGCCCCGTTGCTGCTCCGCAGTTTCTCTGCCCTGCCCTTCCCTCTCTCCGCCCCTGCCCGCGGGAGCGGAGCCGCAGCACCGTGACGCTGCCAGGGGCCGGCTGTGCTTTTTCCTCCCGGGAGAGCACCCCGAGGCGCTAGGCAGGAGATCTGTTTCACTACTACCAGGAGAGGAGGACTGGGAGAGCTGAGGTCTTGGAGCTACATCTTAGGCTCGCTGCGATCTGCTTTGCCCCTCCCGGAGCTTTGCCTGCCGAGGAGCTGCTGCCTTCCGGCAAGGAAAGGTTTCTCTGTGTGTGTTTTACACCTCTTGACTCCTGCTTTGCGCCTCTCACGGAGGGTCCGAAGCCATCCTGGTGTCACCACATCGAACCTGCCACCACTTGTGCTGCAGAGTAGGGTTACAGCCCAGCAACAGCAGCTCTCATTGGATTGGTTTTGTTGGGTTGGGTTTTTTTTCCCTCTCTCCTCCTCCTGTCGACTTTTTTTCCCCCCCTCCTGTTGTTTATTTTGAGGGACAGCAAAACACAAAGAGAGAGGGGTGGGGGGAAACCCAGGAGACATTACTGCTCAGGCAGTAGTAAAACTTCTTTTATGGGCTGGCCTTGTAGCCCAGCACTTCTGACACCAAGGATTCGAGGATGGAGCCCCCGGGGGAAGCAATAGACACAGCCCTGCCTCGACTCCTCCTGACCCGAGCCAAGCCCTGAAGGAGCTCTCTTCATCTCCTGGCTGCCAGAAAAATGATTGGCTCAATACAGGTTCAAGGCTGAGAGACACCAAGGCAGGCAGAGGGGAGGGACTTTGCTTACTGAGTAAAGAGGCTAGGAGGACAAACCAATTTTTCTTGCAGGGTTAAGATGAGCAAGGAAGGAAGAGAGAAAAAAAAAAAAAGGAGGAGGAGGAGAAACCCAAACAATAAAAAAGCTAAGAGGAGAATCTGTCAGCAAGATGCAGGCAAAGACCCCGGGGAGAAAGTTCTGCCATCGTTTTCATCGCTTTTCCCCCTGTCCCCCCGAGAAAATGCTTACAGTTCACACCACAGCTAAACCACTGCCACTGCTGAACGAGGCTGAAGGGAACAAAACAGCCCCAACACCAGGCCCAAGCTGCCTCCAGTGGCTTTTGTGGAAGCCTATAATTTTGTTTGCTTTTCTTCTGGTTGTGGTTGGGTTTGGGTTTTTCCTTTTTTCCCAGGCACTTTTGTTTCATAAAATGAACTGATGCAGGCAATTAAGGGCTGTGCTGTGCACTAACCCCTGGTATGCCTTGGCTGGGGAAGGGGATTGTAAAGAGCAGAGTGATTTCACCTCAGGACAGCTTTATTGTGTGTGCCCTGCAAGCTCTTCCTTCCCAACTCCTCCATTCAGTGCAAAGGAAAAAATGAATTATTCCAGAGAGCTGTCAGGGCTGGAGGCAGCTCAGGGGAGAGCCACAGACAGCCCTCCAAAAAGGGCCAAGACCATTCATAGAGTCAGAGAATGGAAGAATGGGCAGGGTTGGAAGGCAGCTTCGAGATCATCCAGCTCCAAAACCACCCTGCCATGGGCAGGGACACCTCACACCAGCCCCAGGTTGCTCCAGGCCTCATCCAGCCTGGCCTGGAACACCTCTAGGGATGGACATCCACAGCCTCCCTGGGCAGCCTGTGCCAGTGGCTCCCCAGCCTCACTCTCAAGAATTTCTTCCTCATCTACACTCTCAATCTGCCCTCTCCCAGCTCCAAGCCATTGTCCCTGGTCCTGGCACCCACAGTCCCTCCCCAGCTCTCCTGGAGCCCCAGGTTGCCCAGAGCCACATCCAGCCTGGCCTTAAAAGAGGCACTGGAAGAGGTTGTCCAGAGAAGTGGTGGATGCCCTCTCTCTGGAGGTGCTCAAGGGCTGGGTGGATGAGGCCTGGGGCACCTGGTCTAGTAGGTGGTGTCCCTGCTCTTGGCAGGGGTGGGTTGGAAGGAGCCTTGAGGATTGTCTAGTTCTAGGGTTGGAACTGGGTGATCTTCAAGGTCCCTTCCACCCAACCCAACCCATTCCCTGATTCTGTGATTCTGGGTTGCCAGCCAAGTTCTGAACTGGTTTGGAGCACATTCTTCTGCAAGCCCTTCCTAGGCAAGAAGTTCTCCCCCATCTCCAGTCTCACTCTCCGCTCTTCCTGCTTCAATCCATCCCTCCTCACCCTATCACTACAGAACCTAGCAGCCAACAACTAGAAACAGCAGAACACAGTGGAGAAAGAGAAAGATGCCAAAGAAGAGTGTGGCCAGCAGGTCAAAGGTTCTCCTCTCCCTCTACTCTGCCCTGGTGAGACCACATCTAGAGGATTGTGTCCAGCTCAGAGCTCCCCAGTTCCAGAGGGACAGGAGAGACTCCAGCAGAGGCTATAAGGATGCTGAAGGGCCTGGGAACTTCTGTGTGAGGAGGAGAGGCTGAGAGCCCTGGGGGTGGTTAGGCTGGAGGGGAGAAGGCTGAGAGGGGATCTGAGCAGTCATGTAAACATCTGAAAGGTGGAGATCAAGAGGCTGGGGCCAGGCTCTTTCCAGGGGTGCCCAGGGACAGGGCAAGGAGCACTGGGTACAAACTAGAACCCAGGAGGTTCCTTCTGAAAAGGAGAAACTTCTCTGGTGTGAGGCTGCTGAGGCCTGGAGCAGGCTGCCCAGGGGGGTTGTGGAGTCTCCTGCTCTGGAGAGCTTCCAACCCCACCTGGCCATTGTGATCCTGGGCAACCAGCTGTGGCTGTCCTGGCTTTAGCAGGGAGCTTGGGCTTGATTGACCTCCAGAGGTCCCTTCCAACCCCTACCACTGTGGGACTCTGGGATCAGCTGTAAGGGACGGGGCGGTGCTGTCCGTGGTGCTGGACAGCCGTGGAACTGTCCCTGGTGCTGGGGACGACACGTCCCGGAGTGCCTTGGCTTGGCTGGAGACAACCAGTTCTAGAGCCCCTATTAAAGGAGGGATCTGGAGGGGCTGGAAGGTGTCCAGAGAAGGGCCACGAGGAGGAGCAGAGGGTTGGAGCTGCTCTGCTGTGAGGACAGCCTGAGGGAGTTGGGGTTGTGCAGGCTGGAGAGGAGAAGGCTCCCA
The DNA here is from genome assembly GCA_011125475.1 of Melanerpes aurifrons. Lineage (NCBI taxonomy): Eukaryota > Metazoa > Chordata > Aves > Piciformes > Picidae > Melanerpes > Melanerpes aurifrons. The sequence goes on along the minus strand of WWNC01000023.1, from coordinate 537,970 downwards.
GGAGACCTCATTGTGGCCTTCCAGGATCTGCAGGGGACTGCAAGAAAGCTGGGGAGGGACTTTCTAGGGTGTCAGGGAGGGATAGGAGCAGGGGGAATGGATCCAAGCTGGAGGAGGGGAGAGTTAGTTTAGACCTTAGGAAGAAGTTGTTGCCCATGAGGGTGGTGAGAGCCTGGCACAGGCTGCCCAGGGAAGTGGTGGAAGCCTCCTGCCTGGAGGTGTTTGCAGCCAGGCTGGAGGTGGCTGTGAGCAACCTGCTGTGGTGTGAGGTGTCCCTGCCCATGGCAGGGGTTGGGACTGGCTGAGCCTTGAGGTCCCTTCCAGCCCTGGCAGTGCCGGGATTCTAACCAGGAAGAGGTGAACCACTTTGAGGTCCTCAGCTTCACTGCTTGCCACCTTGTGGTACCAAAGGGACTGACCAGAGGCTGTGGACATTTCAGAGCAAGATTTTATGCAAGAGTTGACTGAAAATGATCTGTGGGAGTTTTGCTGGACTAAAGAAGTCTTTTCATCCAAAGCAGAAGGTTTGAGGTGTGCAGGGAGTGGTACAAACCACCCAGTAAGGTTAGAAAACTCCATCCTGCGAGCTGGCTTCCCAACAGGATGGTGCTGGGTGAGGAAACTCTTGATGTAGTGTGCTCTGGTGGCCAAGGAGGCCAAGGGCAGCCTGGGGGGGATTAGAAGGGCTGTGGTCAGTAGGTCAGAGAGGTTCTCCTCCCCCTCTGCTCTGCTCTGCCCTGCTGAGGCCACAGCTGGAATCCAGTGTCCAGGTCTGGGCCCCTCAGCTCAAGAAGGAGCTCAGGAAGTGCTGGAGAGAGTCCAGCACAGAGGCACAGAGATGCTGCAGGCAGTGGAAGATCTTCCTCAGGAGGAGAGCCTGAGGGAGCTGAGGGCTCTGGAGCTTGGAGAGGAGGAGCCTGAGAGGTGAGCTCCTGGCTGGGGCTAAAGCTGTGCAGGGGCAGTGCCCAGAGGCTGGAGCCAGGCTCTGCTGGGGGCTGCCCAATGCCAGCCCAAGGGGCAGTGGTGGAAGCTGAGGCAGAGGAAGTGCCATGGGAACAGGAGGAAGGATTTCTTCCCTGTGAGGTGCCAGAGGTCTGGAGCAGGCTGCCCAGGGGGGCTGTGGAGTCTCCTTGTCTGGAGCTATTCCAACCCCACCTGGATGTGTTCTGTGTGAGCTGCTCTGGGTGCCCCTGCCCTGGCAGGGGTGTTGGACTGGCTGAGCTCTGGAGGTCCTTTCCAGCCCCTGACCTTCTGTTTCTGTGCTTCTTTCCTCCTCTCAGTGCCCACTGGAGAATCCCACAACAGACCCAAAGCGGTGGAGACCACCTCCAGCACAGAGCCCCAGTCCCCATTTCTCAAGCAAAGAGCTGGTTTAGAGGAAGCTGCTCCCCAGATCCAGGGTGGATGCCCTGCAGAATGCAGGGGGAGTGGCAGGACCCAGGAGCAGGGCCCTTGGGCCTGGCTGTGTTGACCTTGCTGGAACCACAAGCTCAGGAAGACCAAGCGGCACCATGGATGATTGATCCCCAGCTCTGTTTACATTCACAGGATGCAGTTGGGTTTTTTCCTACCCAGACACATTTGATATTACTTCTTGCATCTGAGCTCTCCTCACTTACTGTATTCACCTTTTGCATTGAGCAAGAGCAGGGAATCATTCTCTGGGTTTGTCAACTCTCCGCCCCGAAACCTTCCTCAAACTCTGATCCCAGCGCAGCGAAGAGCAGAGCAGAGCAGAGCTGCTCAAGGGCCAGCCCAGGTCGGGGGGAGAGACCAAGCTGGGAGGCTTGGCTGAGATCCCTGAAGACTGTGAGGCCCTTTCAGACACCAGGACAGACTGAGAGCTGGGCAGAGAGGAACCTAAGGAGGCTCAGCAAGGATCAGTGCAGAGCCTGCAGCTGGGCAGGAGAATCAACTGCAGCAGCACAGCCTGGGGGGGACCTGCTGGGGGGCAGCCCCAGGGAGAAGCACCTGGGAGTGCTGGGGGGCAGCAAGGTCTGCAGGGCACAGCAGTGTGCCCTGGGGGCCAAGAAGGCCAAGGGGATCCTGGGGGCATTCAGAGGAGTGTGGGCAGCAGAGCCAGGGAGGTTCTCCTCTCCCTCTGCTCTGCCCTGCTCAGACACCACCTGGAACATTGCATCCAGCTCTGAGCTCCCCAGCTCAGGAGGGACAGGGATCTGCTGGAGAAAGGCCAAGGGAGGGCTGCAAGGATGAGGAAGGGACTGGAGACTGCCTGGGGAGGAGAGGCTGAGAGCCCTGGGGGTGTTCAGTCTGGAGAGGAGAAGGCTGAGAGGGATCTGATCAATGCCTATCAAGAGCTGAGGGCTGGGGATCAGGAAGGAAGGGCCAGGGCCAGGCTCTGCTCAGCTGCACCCTGGGATAGGCCAAGAGGCAATGGATGGAAAGTGCAGCCCAGGAGGTTGCAGCTCAGCAGGAGGAGGAACTTGTGCCCTGGGAGGCTGACAGAGGCCTGGAGCAGGCTGCCCAGAGAGGTTGTGGAGTCTCCTTGTCTGGAGCCTTTGCAGCCCTGTCTGGATGTGCTCTGTGTGCCCTGTGCTGGGCTCTGTGCTGTGCTAGGGCAGGGGGCTGGCACTGGAGGCTCTCCAGAGGTCCCTCCCAACCCCTAACATCCTGTGAACAGCACCAAGGACTCTGGCAAGCTTATCCCTTTAGATGTTCTAGGATCTCTAGGGTCTATCAACACCCTCCAGAGTGCTTTTTTCATAGCAGCTTTCCAACACCTCAAATTCTGGGTTGGATTTGTGCCACTCACTCCCAGAAGGACATTGAGGAGCTGGAGTAAGGCCAGGGAAGGGCAACAGAGCTGGGGAAGGGTCTGGGGAACAGGGCTGAGGAGGAGCAGCTGAGGGAGCTGGGGGTGTGCAGTGTGAGGAAGAGGAGGCTGAGGGAGACCTCCTTGCTCTCTGCAGCTCCCTGAGAGGAGGCTGGAGCCAGGTGGGGACTGGGCTCTGCTCCCCAGTCTCAGGGGATAGAGAGGAAATTGTGCCAGGGGAGGGGGAGGCTGGAAATGAGGAGAAATGTCTTTGCTGCAGGAGTGGTCAGGGCCTGGCACAGGCTGCCCAGGGAGGTGGTGGAGTCCCCATGCCTGGAGAGGTTCAAGAAATGTGTGGCCATGGCACTTGGGGGCAGGGTTTAGCATCCATGGTGGTCTTAGCTTGATGGCTGGACTGGATGATCTTGGATGGCTTTTCCAAGCCAAAGGAGTCCATGATTCTCTTGGATTTGCTGTGGCCATGACTAGCTGTGCAATGTGTGGGAAGACATCTGGTACTCTTCAGACTCATCACAGAACTGTCAGGGCTGGAAGGGAGCTCAAGGCTCAGCCAGTCCCAACCCCCTGCCATGGGCAGGGACACCTCACACCACAGCAGGTTGCTCACAGCCACCTCCAGCCTGGCTGCAAACACCTCCAGGCAGGAGGCTTCCACCACCTCCCTGGGCAGCCTGTGCCAGGCTCTCACCACCCTCATGGGCAACAACTTCTGCCTAAGGTCCAATCTACATCTACCCTCCTCCAGCCTGGATCCATTGCCCCCTGCTCCCATCCCTACCTGACACTGTAAAAAGTCCCTCCCCAGCTTTCTTGGAGCCCCCTGCAGATCCTGGAAGGCCACAATGAGGTCTCCTGGGAGCCTTCTCCTCTCCAGCCTGCACAACCCCAACTCCCTCAGTCTGTGCTCACAGCAGAGCAGCTCCAGCCCTCTGAAATGCCCAAAGCTGACCTGACCAGGGGGAGTGGATCCAAGCTAGAGGAGAGGACATTTAGATGAGATGCCCCCCAGGACCCCATTGTCTCTCTTGGCCCCCAGGGCACATTGCTGTCCCATGCAGAGCTTGCTGCCCCCCAGCACTCCAAGCTCTTTCTCCACGGAGCTGCTCTCCAGCAGGGCAGCCTCTAACTTGCTCTTGTCCCTCCCCAGCTGCAGGACCCTGCACTTGTCCTGGGTGAACCTCCTGAGCTTTGCCTGCAGCCAGCTCTCAGCCTGCCCAGCTCTGGCTGGCAGCACAGCCTGAGGGCTGTCAGCCCCCACCCCAGTTCTGCACCATCAGGAGCTTGCTGAGGGTCCCCTCAATGCTCTCCTGCAGGTAGCTAATAAAGACATTGACCCAAACTGGGCCCAGCACTGCTGCCTGGGGACCACCACTGGCCACAGCCCTCTGAGCTGCCTCTGTGCCACCTCTCCCAGCCCTCTGAACTCTGCTGTGCAGCCAGCTGAACCCTCTCCAAAGTGCTCTTGCACTCCCAAGGACGTTGGGGAAAGCCCCACATCCAATCAGTCACTGCGTGGTGTCAAAACAAGAGCAGGCTCAGGTTGCAGTGTGTGACAGGCTGCATCCTTCCCTGTGTCCCTAGAAGTCCTTGCAGAGAAAGATGGGCAGGAGAGCTGCCCCAGGCAGGTCCATGTGGCTAAAGCATGTGGATGTAGACATGGAAATCGATGTAGCCTCCTGGGGGGCTCCAGTTTCAGACACTGAGACTTCAATACCGAAGCCTGGAGGAGTGAGGCTGTGTTTGCACAGCCAGGGGTGGGGTGGGGGAGGAAAAACACAGCCACTGGTGAGAAAATGCATTGAAATGATGAACAAGCAGAGGAATGTTGTCAAGTGCTGCATGGTTCCCTCCAACCTCACCCAAACCAACACAGAGACAGGGCAGGGGAAGCTCAAATCCTGCATCATTTACCCAACCTCCTTTGAAAAGAAGCCAAAGCACAGAGCATGAAGGGCTCAGATCTGCTGAGGTTTGTTCAGTCTCACCAGAGACACACAGAGGCAGGGCACAAAATGCTCAACTCTTCTGTGGTTTATCCAACTGAATGCTCCAACCTTGCAGCACTTCATCCATCCTCCCCCAAACCAGAGCACAGAGCACAAAACGCTCCAACCTTGCAGAGCTGATCCAACAAAATGCTCAGATCTTGCAGAGGTTTTCCAATCCCTCACACACACAAAAACCATAACAGCAGAGAACAAAATGCTCCAATCTTGTGTAATTTAGCCAATTAAATGCTTAAATCTTGCAGAGTTTATGCAACCTCACCCCCCAAAAATACAGAGAAGGAGGAGAAAAGGCTCAAATCCCACAGAGCTTGGCCAACCTCACCCCAAAAACAGAGAGAAGGAGCAGGGAAGGCTCCAACCTTGCAGAGCTTAGCCAATCTCACCCCAAAATACAGATAAAGAGGAGGAAAGGCTCCAATCCTGGAGAGTTTAGCCAATATGACCCCAAAAATACAGAGAAGGGGCAGGGGAGGCTCCAATCTTGCAGTTTGGCTCCAGTCTTGCAGAGTTTGGCTCCAGTCTTGCAGAGTTTGGCTCCAGTCTTGCAGAGCTTAGCCAATCTCACCCCAAAAATACAGATAAAGAGGAGAAAAGGCTCAAATCCTGCAGGGTTTAGCCAGTCTCACCCCCCAAAAAACACAGAGAAGGAGCAGGGAAGGCTCCAATCTTGCAGAGCTTAGCCAGTCTCACCCCAAAACATGGAGAGAAGCAGCAGGGAAGGCTCCAATCCTGCATAGTTTATCCAATCTCACCCAAAAAGTAGAGAGAAGGAGCTGAGCAGGCTTTAGTCCTGCAGTTTATCCAACCTCAGCCCAAAAACAGAGAGAAGGAGCAGGGGAGGCTTCAATCCTGCAGAGTTTAGCAAACCTCACCCCAAAAACAGAGAGAAGGAGCAGGGAAGGCTCCAACCTTGCAGAGCTTTGCCAATCTCACCCCAAAAACCAGAGAGAAGGAGCAAGGAAGGCTTCAATCTTGCAGAGTTTAGCCAACCTCACCCAAAAAACACAGAGGAGGAGTAGAAAAGGCTCCAATCTTGCAGAGTTTATCCAACCTCACCCAAAAAGTAGAGCAAAGGAGCTGAGCAGGCTTCAGTCCTGCAGTTTATCCAATCTCACCCCAAAAACAGAGAGAAGGAGCAGGGGAGGCTCCAACCCTGCAGTTTATCCAATCTCACCCCAAGAGCACAGAGAAGGAGCAGGGGAGGCTCCAACCCTGCAGATTTCAGCCAACCTCACCTGACAGAAACAGCAGCCCCCCAGCTCCAGGGCACAAAGCCGGCCCAGGGCCTGCTCCTGGGGGCTGTAGGAAGGTGTTTAATTAAGCCCTGCGAGCAGCTCCTGGAGGATTAAAATGCAGGCTGTGTGTGAGGCTCCTGGTGACGACATCCGCGGGGCAGAGGAGCCCCAACACGATCCGGAGGGGTCAGAGGGAAGGGGGAAGGAAAGGAGATGTGGATTCATTAGCGTTTTTCCCCCCTCCCCTTCACTCTGCTGCGTTTGGGGTGGCCTCGGCTGGGGGATGAGAGGGGAGGCTGCAAATCGGCCGTCCGGGAGTGGTGGTGCTGGAGGTGAGAGGGAGCTGAGGTCGCTGCAAGGCTTCGCTGCCCCTGCGTGCAAGCAGGCAGAAGGCAAACACGGCCAAGGCAAGAAACTTTCTGCGGCTGGGAAGAGCTCTCTGGGCTGCCTCCCCTCCCCTCCCCTCTCCTCTCTCCTCTCAGCACTATTGATTCTGCTCCCCAAAGGTCATAAATTACTGCAGGAGTTATTTTGGAGAATATTTGCAGAGCCTGACCTGCCAGGAGAGGTTAACCTCATGGCTTCTGCTAGCTCCAGCCTGCAGGGGTGGGGACTCCACCACCTCCTCCCTGGGCAGCCTCTACCACCCTGGCAGCACAGAAATTTCTCCTCCTCTCCAACCTCAGCCTCCCCTGGCACAACTCCAGGCCAGTTCCTCTCCTCCTATCCCCTGAGACTGGGGAGCAGAGCCCAGTCCCCACCTGGCTCCAGCCTCCTCTCAGGGAGCTGCAGAGAGCAAGGAGGTCTCCCTCAGCCTCCTCTTCCCCACCTGCACACCCCCAGCTCCCTCAGCTGCTCCTCCCCAGCCCTGTTCCCCAGACCCTTCCCCAGCTTGGTTGCCCTTCTCTGGCCCTGCTCCAGCTCCTCAATGTCCTTCTGGGAGTGAGGAGCCCAAACCTGACCCCAGGACTCCAGGTGCAGCCTCAGCAGTGCCCAGTCCAGGGGCACCATCACCTCCCTGCTCCTGCTGCCCAAACCATTGCTGCTCCAGGCCAGGCTGCTGGTGACCTTCTTGACCCCTGGGCACTGCTGGCTGATGTTCAGCTGCTGTCACCCAGCACCCCCAGGCAGCTTCCAGTCCCTCAGCCCCAAGCCTGGAGCCCTCCTGAGGTTGCTGTGACCCAAGTGCAGCTCTCAGCACTTGGCTTTGGCAAACCTCCTCCCCCTGACCTCAGCAATTGGATCCAGCCTGGCCAGAGCCCTCTGCAGAGCCCTCCTGCCCTCCAGCAGATCACTGCCCCCCAGTTTGGTGTCATCTGCAGACTTTCTCAGGGTGCCTCCATCTCCTCATCCAGGTCACTGATGAAGGGGTCAAAGAGAGCTGGGCCCAGCACTGAGCCCTGGGGACTCCAGAGGCACAAAGAAGGACAATATCCTAGCAAACCACCTTGCCACAGCTGTGTGTCCAAACCTGCCTTCACAGCAGAGAGGTCCTCTTGACATGGCCACAACTACACCCATGGTGGGGGGGGAATCACAGGAAATCTGGAATCACAGAATGGGTTGGGCTGGAAGGGACCTGGAAGATCATAGAGGCATGGAATAGGTTGGGCTGGAAGGGACCTTTGGAATCACAGAATGGGTTGGAAGGGACCTTGAAGATCATAGAGTCATGGAAGGGGTTGGGTTAGAAGGGACCTTGAAGATCACAGAATATATCTGGTTGGAAGAGACCTCAAAGGTCATCCAGTCCAAACCTCAACCCAGATCATCCAGTTCCAACCCCCTGCCATGGGCAGGGACCCCTCCCACCAGCCCAGGTAGCTCCAGGCCTCACCCAACCTCCTCTTGAACTCCCCAGCAGGAGGGGGAATCCACAGCCTCCCTGGGCAACCTCTCCCAGTGTCTCCCCCACCCCACTCTCAGGAATTTCTCCCCGATCTCCAGTCTCAATCTCCCTTCTCCCACCTCCAATCCCTTCCCTCTCACTCTATCATCCAACCCAAACTGCCTTTTCCTGCCCCACTCCTTCCAGAACCCCAACCCCAACCGGAATGTTGGGCTGGAATTCATCTCCCAAACCTGACAGCACCCCTGGCAAGGCTGCCCCAGGGCTGCTCAGTGCTGCTCCCTCTTGGATTTGTGGTGTTTTTCCCCCCCACCTCTACTCCTTTATCTATTTATTTACCTTGGAGGCAGCTCAGATTCATTTTGCTGCAGTTTGGAAGTCATGCAAATAAAATTTGGCACCAAGGGGGGGGGGGGATGAAATAAAAGGAAGAAAAGAGGCTTTCAGCTCTTGCTTGCTCTTGGACACAGCACCAGCAGCACCTCCAGCACCAGCACAGCTCAGTGCCTTGGGGTTTATTCCACACCATGCAGCACAGCACAGCCTGCATCTGCTGCACCACTTCTATTCCCTCTCCAGCCCAGAGTGTACAACAGAGAGAAGGAAAAGACCCAACCCTAAAGTGTTTGTAATTACCCTGCAAGGCAGGACAGGCCACATCAAGAGGTATTTTTAGTGCCCTTTTTGGGCACTAAAGGTCCTGCAGCTGGCTCAGGGCAATGCCAGGCACCAACACAGGCTGGGCAGGGACTGGCTGGAGAGCAGCCCTGGAGAAAAGGCCTTGGGGGTGCTGGGGGAGGAGAAGCTCAGCAGGAGCCAGCAGTGAGCACTGGCAGCCCAGAGAGCCAAGCAGAGCCTGGGCTGCAGCAAGAGAAGTGTGGCCAGCAGGGCCAGGGAGGGGATTCTGCCCCTCTGCTCCACTCTGCTGAGACCACAGCTGCAGCTCTGGGGCCAGCTCTGGAGCCTCTGTGCCAGGAAGGCTCTGGAGGGGCTGGGAGGTGTCCAGAGAAGGGCCAGGAGGAGGAGCAGAGGGCTGGAGCTGCTCTGGTGGGAGGACAGACTGAGGGAGTTGGGGTTGTGCAGGCTGGAGAGGAGAAGGCTCCCGGAGACCTTCTTGTGGCCTTCCAGGCTCTGCAGGGGGCTGCAAGAAAGCTGGGGAGGGACTTGGAGGGTGTCAGGGAGGGATAGGAGCAGGGGGAATGGATCCAAGCTGGAGGAGGGGAGATTCAGTTTGGATGTTAGGAAGAAGTTCTTCCCCACGAGGATGATGAGAGGCTGGCACAGGTTTAGCAGAGCAGAGGGGCAGCAGAACCTCCCCAGCCCTGCTGGCCACACTCTTCCTGCTGCCCCCCAGGACCCCCTTGGCTCTCTTGGCCCCCAGGGCACATTGCTGTCCCATGCAGCACTTGCTGCCCCCCAGCACTCCAAGCTCTTTCTCCACGGAGCTGCTCTCCAGCAGGGCAGCCTCTAACTTGCTGTTGTCCCTCCCCAGCTGCAGGACCCTGCACTTGTCCTGGGTGAACCTCCTGAGCTTTGCCTGCAGCCAGCTCTCAGCCTGCCCAGCTCTGGCTGGCAGCACAGCCTGGCAGGAGGGTGCTGGTGGTGCTGCTGCTGCTCTCAGCACCTTCCCTTCCTTACCAGCCACCTCTGGCTCCTGTCCCGTTGCAGTGACAGCATCCACAGAGGTTCCCCAAGCTCCCTCACGAACTGGAAGATGCAATCCCAGGGCCTGGTGGCAAACCCTTGTGCCGGGGCTGAGCTGTCCCTGCCCAAGGACCCCCCAGAGACAAAAGGTCTCCCTTGTGCCACATCTGCTGAAGATATCAAGGAGCACTAAAGGTGCAAACTGCCGTCGTAAGGAGCCCTTTATTGCTTTTCCTTTTCACTTTGGGACCCCCACTCCCCCTTCCCTCTCAGCATCTCCCCAGCCTGCCTCTCCCTTCTGCCTGCTCGGAGGAGGAAAGAGGAGCAGCTCTTTATGTCCTTCAGATGTTTGCCTTCGGCCCAAGACACTTCAAAGCCTGCTCCCGGGGGTCTCCTCTCCCCCAGCAGACACTTCAGCCCGGTTGCTGTGATTGATTTGCTCTTCCTGCAGGTCTAATAAGTACAAGCAGAAGCCAGAGCCAGCTGCCTTGAATAATAGGGCAAAGAGCTCCTGGGTGGCCAGGGCAGGCAGGACTCTCCAGGAAAAGCCTCATGGGGGCTGGAGAGCCTTTTGTGTGCCTCTGTTGGGAGAGTTTAGGGTTGGGGCTGGTTGGCTTTTCCTCGATGCTTGGTTGTACTCCCTGTGGCTGTGGATGGCAGCTCCCAAAAGAGATCCTACAGGGAGCTGTGGGGATGAGAGCTGGGCAGGAGGCAAGGCAGCCTCATGCTTATTCAGATTTGGATCCACACTGAGCTGGGAGACCTTCCAAACAGGCTGGAGAGGTGGCTGAGGAGAACTTCATGAGGTTCAACAAGGCAAAGAGCAAGGTCCTGCATCTAGGTCAGGGCAACCCTCCGTCTCCACCCAGCCTGGGGGTGATGGGGCTGAGAGCAGCCCTGCAGAGAAGTGCTTGGGGGTGCTGTGGTGGGGGAGAAGCAGGGCAGGAGGCAGCAGCGGGCACTGGCAGCCCAGGAGGCCAAGGGCAGCCTGATTGTGAGGTCCCTTCCAAGCTCAGCCTTCCTGTGACTCTCTGATCTTTAAGGTCCCTTCCAACCTCCAAGCCCAGGACCAGCAAACTTGCTGAGGCTCCACTCCACCCTTTTCATCCAGCCTCCTCCATGAGGACGTTGAACAACATCTCCTAAGACCTGGAGCAAAGCAGAAGTGCTTTGGACAGGGTGACAGACCAGGGCAGCACCTGGAGGAGGAGGAGGAGGAGGAAGAGGAGATCAGGGGAGGCTCAGCCGTGGCTTGTGTTGATTTTTTTGGTGGTTTTGGTTTCCTCACACTTCAGCTCTCCAGCAGCTGATGACAATGAAATGTATGGAGGCAGAGGAGTCACCTCAGCCCACTCTGCTGTAATTATAACTTCAGTGCTGACTTCCAGCTCTGCCAGGCTCCGTCTTGTCTGCCCCTGGACGCCGTGGCATTTATTTACCAGCTCAGTAACATCTCCTGGAAAATGAATTGTGCTGGTGCCAAAGGAGCAGAGATGGATGGGGGGGGATGGAGGGGGGGTGGAAACGTTAGGAGGAGCAGATCCTGAGAGGCAGGAGGAGAAGGGGCTAGGGTAATGGACCAGTGGTGGTAATGTTGGGAAGGTCTTTAAGGAGGTGACCTCCTTTGCACGTGGAGGAGGGGGTGGGAAATAATAATCAATTTAGATGCAGAGAGAGGAAATCAACATCCAGAAGGGCTGAGGGACTCCCTTCCCCTGCCAGTGGAGTGGCTTTGCTCTTTATTCAACAGATAATTGGCTTGAGCCCTCGAAGGCATCTTCTGAACAAAATGGGTTAGATCCTGCTTGGGGGTTTAGAACCTGCTTGGGGGTTTAGAACTTGCTTGGGGGTCTAGAACCTGCTTGGGGGTTTAGAACTTATTTGTGGCTTTGGTTTTGGTTTGGTTTCCTTTCTCAGGAAGACCTTTTTATGAGGAATTCATAACTGAAATAGTGCACTCCTGGGAGAAGAAGGGAGGGCAGCACCACTGCACTCTGCTTTCTGAGGGCAAACCTCAAGCAGTTCAAGGGGAGATGGCTTCCATCACTCACCCACACCCTGAGAGCAGCATTTTGTGCTCTACAGGCTGGATGAGGCTCCCAAACCCTCAGCTCCATGTCTGCAGCCTCACTGCATCCCAATCCCACATCAAACTCTCAGCTCCACATCTGCAGCCTCACTGCATCCCAGTCCCACATCAAACTCTCAGCTCCATGTCTGCAGCCTCACTGCATCCCAGTCCCACATCAAACTCTCAGCTCCATGTCTGCAGCCTCACTGCATCCCAATCCCACATCAAACTCTCAGCTCCATGTCTGCAGCCTCACTGCATCCCAGTCCCACATCAAACTCTCAGCTCCATGTCTGCAGCCTCACTGCATCCCAGTCCCACATCAAACTCTCAGCTCCATGTCTGCAGCCTCACTGCATCCCAAGCCAAGGCAAGCCCCAGGAGACTCCAAGCCATCTCCAGCCCCTCACAAAACTTCCCTCATCATACTGAGTGCCCTGGTTGCTGCCAGGAGGGAACTCAGCTCTACAGAGGGAGGACAGCATCTAGGACACACAGCTGCTGGTGGTGGTCTTGGCTTCCAAACCCTCTGCTGCTGCAGCAGGTTCCAGGAGGTGAGGCCTGCTCTGGTGGTCTGTTCCTCCAGCTAGGACCAGAATCCTGTGAGGTATCCATCAGGATGAGCATTTCTGGAAGGGGCTTTGGCAAATGCAAAGGGCCTGAACAATATCTGCTGGAATTTCTCCTTGGCAAGCTGTCCTGGTGGATAATGTTCAGCCCAAGGGCTGGCATCACTCTCTCTAGCTCCTTTTGAGCACCTCCCTGGGTAATCCAGTTCACAGAATCAATGTTAGGGGTTGGAAGGGACCTCGAAAGCTCATCCAGCCCAACGCCCCCCTGCCAGAGCAGGGTCACCCAGGGCAGGTCACACCCAGGAACACATCCAGGTGGGTTTGGAATGTCTCCAGAGCCAAGTGGTGCAGCCAAGCCAAGGCTTGTCCTTTCCTGCAGAGTTTTGCTCCACGTGGAGCTGGTAGCTGTCAAAATTGGTTCCTCCATCACTAAACCTCCTCAGCCCTTGCAGACAAAGCTTAGTGGTGGCTCTGCCATCCCCCTGGGGGCAGCAGAAACTGTTTCTGCCTGGCCAGGCACCGCTGGGGTTCCTGCAATGCCATCCACCCGCTGCACTAATCCTCACATACTCTTTGTTTGGCAAGGAGGAATTCTGAAGTAGGAGAAGAGCTTAAAAGGAGAAGTTTTCAGTTCTCACAGTGAAAATATCACACGCCCCCCAAAAAAATACAACAAACCCCCCCAAGCCCCAGAGGAGCTCCCAGAAGATGTCAGCCTGTGCCATTTTCCTCTATGGTAAAGCTCTTTGATCCTGGGAAGGCAGCAGGGCTGGGGCCTGAGCTTGGTTGGGATGCTGTACATCAGGGGAAGGCCACTGCTGGAGCTGGTGGACTTAAAGGAGTTGGGGTTGAGTGATCACAGACTCACAGAACTGCCAGGGCTGGAAGGGACCTCAAGGCTCAGCCACTCCCAACCCCCTGCCATGGGCAGGGACACCTCACACCACAGCAGGTTGCTCACAGCCACCTCCAGCCTGGCTGCAAACACCTCCAGGCAGGAGGCTTCCACCACCTCCCTGGGCAGCCTGTGCCAGGCTCTCACCACCCTTTGCCCAGCCCCTGCTCTTGGGAATGAGAGGATTCACACGGTCATGGAGTGGTTTGGGTTGGAAGGGACCTTCAAGACCATCCAGTTCCAACTCCCTGCCATGGGCAGGGACACCTTCTACTAGCCCAGGCTGCTCAAGGCTTCAACCAGTCTGGCCTTGAACACCTCCAGGGAGGAAGCAGCCTTCCTGGGCAGCCTGTTCCAGTGCCTCCCCACTCTCACTGCCAGGAATTTCTTCCTGATCTCCAGTCTCAATCTGCCTTCTCCCAGCTTCAATTCACTGCCCCTGCTGTTATCCCTCCCAGCCCTTGTCAAAAGCCCCTCCCCAGCTTTCCTGGAGGCCCCCACTTGGACATGGAGCCTTTGACCTCAACCCTCTGAGTGCAACCAAACAGCCCAAGGGCTTAACACCCTCTTGCCGCTGGTGTGCGGTGGGAGCAGGCTTGATTTCTTTTATTTCTGTTTAATTGTAGGAAGCTAAAGAGCAATTTCCTGCTGCCAGCGCTCCCGGAGGAAGCTTTGGTGTGAGCCCGTCAGGCTGACCTGCGAGGAGACTCAGTCATGGGCTGGGGGGAGAATAACTGGGGGGAGGAGGGAGGGAAGAGAAAATGCTGCCGAAAGAGAAAGGATAGAGAGAGGAATTTCTCTTCGCAAGGGTTGGCAGCAGAGCCCTGGGGCTGTGCTTGCTGGCCCTGAAGGCAGGCAGGCAAAGAGGAAGAAGAGAAGAAGGGAGGAAGCTGGAGGTGCTCACACAAGCAGAGAGGGTGCAGCGCTCCCAGACGAGACCCAGCCCTGGGCACCTTCTCAGTAGGCTCAACCCACTGAGCCCTGGGCAAAATAATCCCCCCCGCACCCCCTACCCCAACCCTGGGACCTAATTTGGGGGTGGAGAAGGCAGAGCCCAGCAGGAGCGACCCCCGCTCAGACCCGGGGGGCGGGCGGGCGGTGATCAGGGGTCCGCAGGTCGGTGCCTTCCTCGCAGGGCAGCGGAGCTCCGCCGGTGGCACAGAGGCGCTGCGAGGGAGGGGGCTGCTAATTGCTGTCTAGACGCCTGATTACCGCGCCGGGCAGCAGCCGCGGGCCAGCTCCGCCGCCCTGCTTCGCGCAGGGATCCGGCTTCTTGCCTCCCCAGCTTTGTGCGGGGCTTAGTCTCCTTTTTCTCTTCCTTTTCCTTCTTTCATTTCTGGTTTTGCTGCTCCTGTTATTTACTTCCTTTTCCTTTATTTAATTATTTTTTTCTTTTCCTTCTCTTTTCCTTCTCCTCTTTTCCTTTCTCTTCTCCTTTTCTCCCCTTTCTACTTTTTATTTTCCTTCTCTTTCCTTTTTGTTTTTCCTTTTACTACTTCTTGTTCTCTTCCTTTTCCTTTTTCTTTCCCTTTTTCTTCTCCCTTTTCCCTTTTTTATTTTCCTTTTCTGTTTCTTCTTTTCCCTCCTTTTGTTTCCTTTTTTCTTTTCTCCGTTTATTTTCCTTCCTTCTTTCTTCTTTTTTCCTTTTCTTTTTCTTTTCCTTTTTTCCTTTTCTTTTTCTTTTCCTTTTTTCTTTTATTTTTCCTTTTTCCTTTCCTTTTTTCTTTTTATTTTCCTTTTTTTCTTTTCTTTATTTTCCTTCTTTCTTCTTTTTTCCTTTTCATTTTTCTCGTCCTTTCTTTTTTCCTTTTCATTTTCCTTTTTCTCTTCCTTTTTTCTTTTCTATTTTTCTTCTTTTTCTTCCTTTCCTTTTCTTTTTCTTCCATTTCTTTCCCTTCTTTCTTATTTCCCTTCCTTTTCTTTCCTTTTCCTTTCTTCCATTTCTTTCCCTTCTTTCTTATTTCCTCTTTTTCTTTGTTTTCTATTTCATTTCCTTTTTTCTTTTTCCTTTTTTTTATTTTCCTTTTCCCTTTTCGTTTTTCTTTTCCCTATTCCTTTTTATTTTTCTTTGTCCTATTCCCCTATTCCCCTTTTCATTTTTCTCCCCCCCCCCACCTTTTTTTTCTTTCTTCTTCTTCCTCTTTTATTTTCTTACCCCTTAACCTACTCACCAGCCCCAGACTGTGTGCTTGTGGGTGCAGGAGACAGCCAAGTGGTTTCAGGCTGGCAAACACAAGTGAGGACTCTGAGCCATACCTCTTCCAAGAGGCAGGCAGCAGGAAAGCATCCCAGTGACAAACATTCCACCCTTTTCCCTGCTGTATTTTATCCTCCTGCACAAATGGAGACATTTTAAAGGCTCCCCCTCTGTTTTTTTACACAGTGCAAACACTCACCAAAGTCCTCTCTCCTCTACCTTTGTCCCCCTCCTCTCCCTGCCTTGGAGCACAGAGGAGCAATTGTTTCAGCAGCCCCAGCCCCGGGTGGGAAGCTTTGGGTTTTGCATACATAAAAATGCCACAGCACCACCTTGCCACTTCCAGCCAGTGTCATATTTTGCTGAGAGGAGAAGGCTGGTGGCTGTGTGCT
Organism: Melanerpes aurifrons; assembly: GCA_011125475.1. Classification (NCBI taxonomy): domain Eukaryota; kingdom Metazoa; phylum Chordata; class Aves; order Piciformes; family Picidae; genus Melanerpes; species Melanerpes aurifrons. The sequence continues at coordinate 522,312 of WWNC01000023.1, read as the reverse complement.
CTGCTTCCCTAGCAAGCAAGCAGTTAAAGATTAATTCAAGATGAAATGTGAGACTCTCCAGTGATAGCCCTCAAGACAGGAGAACAATACTTCAAGCCTGATTCCGATCTTACCTCAGTTTTGCATCAGTATAAATCTGTCACAGTCAGCCAGCTCGGTCCTGATTTACACCCAGGTAAGCCAAACAAGATCATTGTTCCCACAGGCTTCTGCCATCCTGCTAAGTGATGCTGATTTACTCTAATGAGGATGCAAAGGCAGGTGAGAGGATCCCCAGAATCACCGTGATTGGAAAAGACCTCTAAGAACAAGGCCAACCATTCCCTGCCTCCACCAGGGCCTCCACTGCACCATACCCCTGAGCACCATCTCCAGACAGCTTTTAAATCCACTAGGAAAGACCTCTGAGATCAAGTCCAACCATCCTCTGCCTCCACCAGGCTTCCTCTAAACAGTATCCCTGAGCACCATATCCAGATGGCTTTAAAGTCCATCCAGGGATGGGGATCCAACCACTCTCCTGGGCAGCCTGCTCCAGCTTTTCAGAACCCTTCTGGCAGAGAAGTTTTTCCCCCTGTCCAACCTAAAGCCAACTTGCAGCAGCCTTGGAGACCAACTTGATAGTATCAGCAGATGAACTTCCAAGAGGAAAACAGTGAGGAAGTGATGGGAATAAAAGTGTGGAGGTTCAAAAGCTCACACTGGTGGTTCCACCAGCACTGGAGCCCGGTGACAATGAGAGCAGAGGGCACAGCACCCACCTGGGCCCAGCACTAAGTGACAGCCTTCAAGCCTGGCAGGTTCATTGACTTTAAATGAGGGCAGAGAGGCTCTGCAGAGAGACTTGGATAGGTTGGATCCATGGCCAGGAGGAGCTTCACCAAGGCCAAGTGTCCTTGGGGCACAGCAACCCCCAGCAAGGCTCCAGGCTTGGGGCAGGGTGGCTGCAAAGCTGCTGGCACAAAGGCACCTGGGGGCTCCAATGGCCAAGCAGCTGCAGAGGAGCCAGCAGTGTGCCCAGGGGGCCAAGAGAGCCAAAGGCCTCCTGGCTGGGAGCAGCAATGCTGTGTCCAGCAGCAGCAGGGAGGGGATTGTCCCCTGGCACTCAGCTCTGGGCAGCCCACACCTCCAGGCTGGTGTCCAGTGCTGGGCAGCTCAAGGCAAGAGAGCTGTGGAGGTGCTGGAGCCAGGGCAGAGGAGGGCAAGGGAGCTGGGAAGGGCCTGGGGAAGAAATGTGCTGGAGAGAGGCTGAAGGAGCTGGGGAGGTTAGTGGGAAAGAGAGGAGGCTGAGGAGAGACCTCCTGGCTGCCTCCAGCTCCCTGCAAGGAGCTTGTGGAGAGGCTGCTGCTGGTCTCTGCTCCCAGGGAAGCAGTGACAGAACAAGAGGCAATGGCCTCAAGCTGCCCCTGGGGAGGTTCAGCCTGGAGAGCAGGAAGAGTTTTTCCCCTGCAGAGTGCTCAGGGCTTGGGATGTGCTGCCCAGGGAGGTGGTGGAGCTGGTCCCGTGGCAGGCTCCGTGAGCCCCTGGCTGCGTTCTCATCTCGGTGTGCATCACTCTGGGAGCAGGACCGCTGTGCACAAAGCTTTTTGTCTTCCCTTGTCTGTTCAAAGCAGAAAGAGGCTACAGCTGGGCACAGGCTGCCATGGAGGGGTGGTGAGGATGAGGGGGGAGGGAATGGGTCTCCATTCAGCCATCTCCCCTTGAGGCAAGCCAGCCTGCTGAGCTACCTGCTGCGGCTGGGGCAGCTTCAGCTTCACCTCCACCTCACCTCAATGGCTGCTGCCGCAGAGGGAGATGCTGCCTGGTGGGGCCAAGGCATTCTGCTGCATTAGCAGCCGAGGGGACTCCTGGGGCTCTTTTCTCTGGAAGAATAGGGGCAATTAGAGACAATCATTTGTCCATCCAGACACAGCACCTGTAAAGAGATTGTTAAAGTGGCAGCGTTCCATAGGCACCGCCAGCTCCCCGCGGGCAGGCTGGGAGCAGTGCTCAGACGTGGCTCTTCCAGTGCCAAAAGCCATTTCCTTGGCTGAAGCAGCCTTCCCCTGTCCCTCTCTGTCTCTGATCTCTTTCCTTCCCCCAGCCACCACTTGATTTTTCATATCCCACACAGGACGTTTCAAGGCTGGGCAGCTGGACTTGATGACTCCTAGGTTGGAAGTGACCTTCAGGAGCATCTAGCTCCAAGAGCCTTCCAGGGACACCTCCCACCAGCCCAGCTTGCACAAGGCCTTGAACACCTCCAAGGAGGGGGCATCCAGGACCTCCCTTGGCAATCTGCCTCCCTATCCTCACTGCAAAGAATTTCTTCCTCACCTCCAGTCTCAAGCTGCCCTCCTCCAGCTCCAATCCACTCCCTCTCATCCTATCACAACAATTCTGTGATTCTCTGGATAGGATGAACCAGTTCTTGCCAGCTCTGCACAGCACTGAGGTTGAGCATTGCAGTGAGAAAGCTCTTGGAGCAACCTGGTTCATGGCAGGGGGGTTGGAATTAGAGCACCTTTAAGATTCTTTCTAAGCCAAAGCATTCTATGAATGGATGATCTTGGAGCTCCCTTCCAACCCAAACCATTCTGTGAATGGATGATCTTGGAGCTCCCTTCCAACCCAAACCATTCTGTGAATGGATGATCTTGGAGCTCCCTTCCAACCCAAACCATTCTGTGAATGGATGATCTTGGAGCTCCCTTCCAACCCAAACCATTCTATGAATGGATGATCTTGGAGCCCAAACCATTCTGTGATTCTATGATCTCAACCCAAACCATTCTGTGAATCTTGCTCTCATCCTTCCAACCCAAACCATTCTGTGAATCATTGTTTTTCTGTGAATGATCTTGAATCTCTCATCTTGGTCCCTTCCAGCCCAAACCATTCTAATCTCATCTTGGGTTCTTCCAACCCAAACCATTCTGGAATCTGGAATCTTCCTTCTTGGAGCTCCCTTCCAACCCAAACCTGATCTATGAATCTAATGGATCTTGGAGCAAACCATTCTGTGATTCTTGATCTCAACTCCAAAACCCATTCTGGCCTGGAATCTTCCTTCCAACCCAACCTGATCTATGAATCTATGATCTCAAAGTTCCCTTCCAACCCAACCCATTCTGGGATCCTATAACCTTCAAGGCCCTTTCCAAACCATTCTATAAATCCATGAGTCAGGACCTGCTGCTAGTTTCCTGCTTGTGCTTCCCATCAGGGTCACTGTCTTAAACTGGCATCAGAAGCAGAAGGTGCATCAGTCTTAGGGAATAGATTTGACCTCATCTCCAACTAGCTACCAGTGGAGAATGCTAAAGCAACCAGAGGGAGGAAAAAAAAGAGAGAGCAAAAACCCTCTTAAAGCTCAGGAAAGAGGAGAGAAATTGCTCTTGTGAAACCCATCCTGAATTAGGTCTCACAGCATCAATTGAAAACTCCCCCCCCCCCAAAATTAAAAGGTCTGAAAGGGCTGTTGGGAAATGGGGACTGGGCAGCAGTCCAGCAGAGCTGCTGCACATCCCAGGAGCTGCCATGGCTGCTGCAGCAGCCCTCTGACCCTCCCCTTCCTTCCCCATCCTCCTGCTTCATCCCTCAGCCATCCAGCATCAGGAATGGAGGGGCACAAATCCTGCCACAGCAGCAGCAAAGCTGATAGACTTTTGTCCCTCAGGCATGGGAAGGTCTCCAACTACCTTCAGCTATGATCATGACCTTTCCCCTCAGCTGGTGCTAGGCATAGACTCACAGAAGCACAGAATGGGAGGGGTTGGAAGGGGCCTCTGGAGATCATCCAGCCCAAGCCCCCTGCCAGAGCAGGGGCACCCAGAACACAGCCAGACAGGGCTGGAAGCTCTCCAGAGCAGCCTGCCCCAGGCTCCAGCAGCCTCACACCAAAGCAGTTTCTCCTCCTGCTGAAGTAGAACCTCCTGGGTTCCAGCTTGTGTCCTCTGTCCTGTGTTGGGTACCACCAAGCAGAACCTGGCCCCTTCCTGCTCCTTGCCCCCCACCCCTCAGCTGTCTGTACCCATTGCTCAGCTCCCTCTCAGCCTTCTCCCCCCTCCAGGCTAACCACCCCCAGGGCTCTCAGCCTCTCCTCCTCACCCAGACATTCCCAGGCCCTACAGCATCCCCCCAGCCTCCCCTGGACCTCCCCAGCAGTTCCCTGTCCCTCTGGACCTGGGGAGCCCAGCACTGGAGCTGTGGCCTCAGCAGGGCATTAGGAGGGGCAGGGGAGAACCTCCCTTGGCCTGCTGGCTGCACACAGCCTGGAACCCAGGAGTTCCACCTCAGCATGGGGAAAAGCTGCTTTGCTGGGAGGGTGCTGGAGCTCAGACCAGGCTGACAACAGAGATCAGAGTTTGTGTGTCCTCTCTCTCACTTCCCTCCTTTTTTGCCTCTCTCTTTTCCCTTCTTCACCCTTTTGTTCCCTTTTTTCAGCCTTTTTCCCCTCCTTTTGCTCCCCTTTATTTTCCTTTTCCCCTTTTTCCTTTTTCTTATGTTTCCTCTTTTCCCCTTTATTGTCTCTTCCCCCCTTTATTCCTTTTCTCTTTAGTGTTATTTTCCCTTCCTTTTTAGTCACCTTTCCTTTCCACCCCCCTTCCCCTCCCCTTTTTTCCATTCTTCCCTTTCCCCCCTCATTTCTTCCCCCCATTCCCTCCTCCTTCCCCCCTCCCTCCAGTTCCCTCTCCCCCCCTTCTCAGACCACCAGACACTCAGTGATTAAAAAAATTCCTGGCATTTTATTTGGTTTTTTTTTTGGGGGTGGGGAGCAGAGGAGGGATGGAGGGGGAGGGGGGAAGCTGGGAACCTCCAACTTTCAAGCGTGGCAAAGTAAATCTTCTGCCGGCGCGATCAAGGGAGGAGGATGCCGCTGTCCCCCCCGAGGGGCTTTGTGCCCCGGCACAATGCAGGGCGCAGCACTGTCCCTTAATTGTGCTTTCATCTCGGCCAGCGGCTGGGGCCGGCCGCGCTCCCCGGGAGCGGCGGTGAGCCTGGGAAGCGGTGCGAGGGGCGGGGGGCAAGGCGGCAAAGAGGCTTAGCATACCTCAGCGCCGCAGATTAAGTGCCTCTTCAAAGATGTCAGCCCAGATGTGGCAGCCTACATTCCTCCTTTCCCCTGGCAACAGCTGGGGAGCCACATCGGCGCTCCTGCTGCCTTCTGTTCCCCGGCTCGCCGGGAGGAGGAAGGCGAAGCTGCCTCTCCCAGGGCCCGGCCGGGGAGCAGCAGCGCTCAGCGCTGTTCACCTTTCCAAAGGGCAAAGCTGCTGCTGCTGCCTGCGCTGCTGGCAGAGGGAGGAAGAGGACTCCGCGGCAGAGACTCGGAGAATGGGTTGGGTTGGAAGGGGCCTCCGAGATCGCCCAGCTCCAACCCCTCCCCTGCCATGGGCAGGACACCTCCCACCAGCCCCAAGGTGCTCAAGACCTCGTCCAGCCTGGTCTGGAACACCTGCACAGAGGGGACAGCCACAGCCTCCCTGTGACTGAGTCTCAGTCTCTCCTCTCCCAGCTCCAAGCCATTGTCCCTGGTCCTGGCACTCCCAGCCCTTGGCCACAGCCCCTCCCCAGCTCTCCTGGAGCCCTTCAGGTACCAGAAGGCTGCTCTGAGGTCTCCCTGGGGCCTTCCCTTCTCCAGGCTGAGCAGTCCCAAGTCCCCAACAGCCTGAGGGGTGGCAGCTACCTCACCCCCTCCCCAGGTTCTGTGCCATCAGGAACTTGCTGAGGGTACTCTCAGTGCTCTCCTCCAGGTCATTGATAAAGATATTGGACCCAGCACTGCTCCCTGGGGACCACCATTGGCCACAGGCCTCTGAGCTGACTCTGTGCCACTGATGGCAACCCTCTGAGCTCTGCTGTGGAGCCAGTTTGCAATGCACCTCCCTGACCAACCCTCTGTGCCACCTCTCCTGAGCTGTTCTATGAGACAGCATCCAAAGCCTTACTGAAGTCAAGGCAGATGGCATCCAGAGCTCTTCCCTCCTCTGCCCATTTGGTCACAGCTTCACAGAAGGCTGTCAGACTAGTCAGGAAGTATCTCCCCTTGGTAAATCCACGTTGGCTACTCCTGATGAGCTTCTTGTCTTCCACGTGGTTAAAGATGAGCTCCAGGATGAGCTGCTCCACCATCATCCTGGGGTGGAGGTGAGGCTGACTGCTCTGGGGGTGCCTGGGGTCCTCCTTCTTGTCCTTTTTGAAGGCTGGAGTGACACTGGCTTCCTGGCAGAGGCCAGGCACCTCTCCTGCTCTCCAGAGCTTCCCAAAGAGGAGGGGGAGAGGCTGAGCAGCAGTGCCAGCAGCTCTCTCAGGTAGCCACTCACAAATGCCTGCCACAGAACCAGGGAATGGTAGGGGCTGGAAAGGGCCTCTGAAGCCCATCCTGCCCAGCCCTCCTGCAGCATCCTTCCTACCCTTCTCCTGAATGCAAACTCACTGAGCCAGGCTGCAAGAACAGGCATGGACTGGGGGATTTTCCCTCTGGAAAGAGAGAATTCCATGCATTGGTAAGAGAAACCTGGCTTGGAGTTAGGAACTTGCTTCCAGTTGCTTCCCCTGCCTGCACTTCAGGCAGGGACTAACTTCTGCTGAGCCACAGCACTGAAGCAGCCAAACCCTTGCCACAGACTCGGGAAGGGGTTTAGAGGGGATGCTGTGCCAATTATCTCTGTTCACCCAGGAGTTCCAGGGACCCATTTCACCTCTCATGCCAACAGGCAGGAGACCTTGCTGTCAAAGCAAGGCAGCTTCAGACCCCAAACCCATCCCTCCACCACAGCTGCCATACTGGGGCTTGGTTTCCAGGTACAGGGAACAGCAATAAACAGCTCTTAAAGGGGCTGACTTGGCCTGGGGAAAGGAGTCCCTGCCCGTGGCAGGGGGCTGGAACTAGAGCACAGAGTCACAGAGTCACCAGAGGTGCAAGGGGCCTTCAAAGCTCTTCTAGTGTAACCCCTCCTGCCTCCCCCACCCCCAGCCTTCAACTTCCCAAAGCAGCTCCTGCTCCCCCCCCAGCCCCTGCTCCTACTCCCCACCTCAGCCTCCCCCTGCCCAAGCAGCTCCTGCTCCCTCTGCCCCTTCCTCCCCCCTGCCCAAGCAGCTCCTGCTCCCTCTGCCCCTTCCTCCCCCCTGCCCAAGCAGCTCCTGCTCCCTCTGCCCCTCTGCCCCTCCTGCCTCTGCCCCTTCCTCCCCCTGCCCAAGCAGCTCCTGCTCCTGCCCCTTCCTCCCCCCAGCCCAAGCAGCTCCTGCTCCCTCTGCCCCTTCCTCCCCCCCACCCAAGCAGCTCCTGCTCTACCACTACCATTCTCCACCCATCCCAGAGCCAGGGGCAAGAGCCTCACCCAGCTAAGGCACCCCCAGAGCAGCTCAGCTCAGCCACAGCCAACACCCGTGCAGGGGAAGGGGGGGGGAAAAAAAGCAGCAATGTAAGCCCTAACAACCGGGGGGCCAGCAGGCCCCCCGGCCTTTGTGTCACCACCACCATCACCCAGTGTGCGCCGTGAGCACTCACCTCAGATGAGAGGAGGATCCTCCAGCCCCGAAGGGCTCAGCTTAGGGCTGCTGCCCCTCCCGGTGGGGAATAAATGGAGGAGTGGGTGGGGAGGGCCAAGTGGCCACAGCTGGGGTGGGAGGAGACTCCAATAGAGCCCAGGTGCCCTGGGTTTGAGGGGGAAAAGGGGGCAGGTGGGGTGGGAAGAGGGGCAGAGAGTGCAACTAGAGCTGTTGAGAATGAATGGAGATGGAAATCAGAGAATCACAGAGCTGTCAGGGCTGGAAGGGACCTCAAGGATCAGCCAGTCCCAACCCCCTGCCATGGGCAGGGACACCTCACACCACAGCAGGTTGCTCACAGCCACCTCCAGCCTGGCTGCAAACACCTCCAGGCAGGAGGCTTCCACCACCTCCCTGGGCAGCCTGTGCCAGGCTCTCACCACCCTCATGGGCAACAACTTCTTCCTCACAGCCAATCTCAATCTCCCCTCCTGTAGCTTGGATCCATTCCCCCTGCTCCTATCCCTCCCTGACAGCCTCAAAAGTCATAGCATCACAGTATCATTCAGGGTCAGGAGGGACCACAAGGATCATCCAGTTCCAACCCCCCTGCCATGGGCAGGGACACCCCACACTAGATCAGGCTGCCCAGAGCCTCAGCCAGCCTGGGCTTAAACACCTCCAGGGACAGGGCACCAACCACCTCCCTGCACAACCCATTCCAGGGCTTCACCACTCTCATGGGGAAGAACTTCCTCCTCACCTCCAGCCTCAATCTCCCCACCTCCAGCTTCATTCCATTCCCCCTAGTCCTATCACTCCCTCAGATCCTGAGCAGTCCCTCCCCAGCCTTCCTGGAGCCCCCTGCAGATCCTGGAAGGCCACAATGAGCTCACCTGGGAGCCTTCTCCTCTCCAGCCTGCACAACCCCAACTCCCTCAGTCTGTCCTCACAGCAGAGCAGCTCCAGCCCTCTGCTCACTCTTGTGACAGTGACTCCACCACCTCCCCAGGCAGCACATCCCAGTGGGCAATCACTCTCTCTGTGTAGAACTTCTTCCTCACCTCCAGCCCAAACCTCTCCTGGCACAGCCTGAGACTGTGTCCTCTTGTTCTGGTGCTGGCTGCCTGGGAGAAGAGACCAACCCCTGCCTGTCTACAACCTCCCTTCAGGTAGTTGGGGAGAGCAAGAAGGTCTCCCCTGAGCCTCCTCTTCTCCAGGCTAAGCAACCCCAGCTCCCTCAGCCTCTCCTCACAGGGCTGTGCTCCAGACCCCTCCCCAGCTTTGTTGCCCTTCTCTGGACACATTCCAGCAGCTCAACCTCTTTCCTAACCTGAGGAGCCCAGAACTGGACACAGGACTCCAGGTGTGGCCTGAGCAATGCTGAGCACAGGGCAGGATGAGCTCCCTGCTCCTGCTGGCCACACTGTTCCTGATGCAGGCCAGGATACCATTGGCCTGCTTGGCCCTCTGAGCACACTGCTGGCTCCTGTTCAGCTGCTGTCCCCCAGCACCCCCAGGTCCCTCTCTGCCTGGCTGCTCTCAGCCACTCTGCCCCCAGCCTGCAGCACTGCCTGGGGTTGCTGTGGCCAATGTGCAGCATCTGGCACTTGGATGATGTTGGGGACTGAGCTGCTGCAGAACAGGGAAGGGGAAAAGGACCTGGGGGGTCCTGGTGGGTGGGAGGCTGACCCTGAGCCAGCAATGTGCTCTGGTGGCCAAGGAGGCCAAGGGCAGCCTGGGGGGGATTAGAAGGGCTGTGGTCAGTAGGTCAGAGAGGTTCTCCTCTCCCTCTGCTCTGCTCTGCCCTGCTGAGGCCACAGCTGGAATCCTGTGTCCAGATCTGGGCTCCTCAGCTCAAGAAGGAGCTCAGGGAAGTGCTGGAGAGAGTCCAGCACAGAGGCACAGAGATGCTGCAGGCTGTGGAAGATCTTCCTCAGGAGGAGAGCCTGAGGGAGCTGAGGGCTCTGGAGCTTGGAGAGGAGGAGCCTGAGAGGTGAGCTCCTGGCTGGGGCTAAAGCTGTGCAGGGGCAGTGCCCAGAGGCTGGAGCCAGGCTCTGCTGGGGGCTGCCCAATGCCAGCCCAAGGGGCAGTGGTGGAAGCTGAGGCAGAGGAAGTGCCATGGGAACAGGAGGAAGGATTTCTTCCCTGTGAGGTGCCAGAGGTCTGGAGCAGGCTGCCCAGGGGGGCTGTGGAGTCTCCTTGTCTGGAGCTATTCCAACCCCACCTGGATGTGTTCTGTGTGAGCTGCTCTGGGTGCCCCTGCCCTGGCAGGGGGTTGGACTGGATCAGCTCTGGAGGTGCCTTCCAGCCCCTAACCCTCTGTGCTTCTGTAGGAGAGTTCAACTCTGTGAGCTAAACCTCTCCCCCACACACAGAGGGGCAGGAAAACAGCCCCAGAAACCTCCTCTGGGCTGAGCTCAGGAGTTCCTGAGATGCTCACACTGGGTACAAGCACCTGAGCAGAGCTCTGTGGGGTTTAGTTTTGCTGATTGAGCTCACAACTGGCCCTAACAAGATCATGGTTGGGTTTGTCAACAAATCATCCACCACCCCTGAGTGGGGAACACCCTGAGGGTTGCCAGAGCCAGCATCCAACAACCACTGAAGGGCAATGATTGGTAAAATTGGTGGCAGCCTCCTGCCTGGAGGTGTTTGCAGCCAGGCTGGAGGTGGCTGTGAGCAACCTGCTGTGGTGTGAGGTGTCCCTGCCCATGGCAGGGGGTTGGGACTGGCTGATCCTTGAGGTCCCTTCCAAGTCTGACAGCTCTGTGATTCTATGATTTCCATCTCCATTCATTCTCAACAGCTCTAGTTGCACTCTCTGCCCCTCTTCCCACCCCACCTGCCCCCTTTTCCCCCTCAAACCCAGGGCACCTGGGCTCTATTGGAGTCTCCTCCCACCCCAGCTGTGGCCACTTGGCCCTCCCCACCCACTCCTCCATTTATTCCCCACCGGGAGGGGCAGCAGCCCTAAGCTGAGCCCTTCGGGGCTGGAGGATCCTCCTCTCATCTGAGGTGAGTGCTCACGGCGCACACTGGGTGATGGTGGTGGTGACACAAAGGCCGGGGGGCCTGCTGGCCCCCCGGTTGTTAGGGCTTACATTGCTGCTTTCCCCCCCTTCCCCTGCACGGGTGTTGGCTGTGGCTGGTGCTGAGCTGCTCCGGGGGTGCCTTAGCTGGGTGAGGCTCTTGCCGCTGGCTCTGGGATGGGTGGAGAATGGTAGTGGTAGAGCAGGAGCTGCTTGGGCAGGGGGGAGGAAGGGGCAGAGGGAGCAGGAGCTGCTTTAGGGAGGATTCCTTCTTCCACCTCCTCTGTAGGAACACAAATACCTTTCTCTGGGCTTTGTTGCTTGCCTAATGCAGGCAGCCTCAGTGTTCTTCTGCAGCTGGCTCTGGGCAGCACAAAGAAGCCTTCACCTGGGTCAGAAAGAGCTTCTGGATGGAAGTCTTAGCTCCCAGCCACATCTGCTGGAGGCTTGGGGCCGTGGGTAAGACAGAGCTGCAGCCTGTGTGGGTTTGGATGTTTCAGGGTTCCCTGGGGAGCTGCTGGGGTTCCCCATCCTTGCAGGTGTGGAGGGAAGCTGTGGCCAGGGCTCTTGGGGCCATGGCTTGATGGCCAGGGTGGGGTTGGGTTGCTGGCTGGGCTGGCTGCTCCTGGAGGGTCTTTCCACCCCAACAATTCCATGGCTGCATGCTATACTTACTCCACCTACTGCTGCAGCTTCCCAGTTTGAGCTGTGTGCCCCCAGGACATTCTCTCTCTCCAGGAGCTGTTGGAGGCTCCTGGGTGGCTCCAGTTCCCCCCCAGTATGGTTAATGACTTCTCCTTATTTCTGCCTCTGGTACAACTCTTCTCAGCTCACCTTGGGGACAGAGGCAGGGAGGGGGGAACATCATCATCAACAACAACAACAAAGGTCTTGTTAGGATGTCTGTTAACCACAATTGGTTTGTCTTGTAGCTCATGAAGAAGATGCAATTCTGTTTCCAGGCTGTGTCCTCTGCACTTAGGTCATCCCAGGCCTGGCTCTTAAATGACTCCAACAGCTCCACCTGCTTCTGGAAGGTGATGCTCACACAGGTGAGCCAAAGGCTGCAGCACCTCTGTCATCACCAGGAGCCAGCAGTGCCTCCTGCAGCCCTCAGGCAGCTGTGAGCTGGCTGCAGCCAGGGGAGTGTGGGCAGAGGGCAGGAGAGGGGATCCTGCCCCTGGGCTCTGCTCAGACCTCATCTCCAATCATGGATGGGTGAGGCCCTGAGCAACTGAGTCCAGCTGAGAGGCGTCCCTGGGCATGGAGGGGAGGCTGGAGAGCTCTGAGCTCCCTTCCAGCCTGAACCATTCTGTGACTCTCTGCAGCAGTTCAGGACCCTGAGCCTGAGCAGGGAGCAGAGCCTGTTGCTGCTTGCTGTGCTGTAAGGAAGGGTCTGAAGCAGCAGCTCCACACCCCACAGCAGAGTAGGTTGCTCACAGCCTCTTCCTAGGGCAGTGATACTCAGCACAGGGGAGGCCACACCTGAAATCCTGGGCTCAGTGTTGGGCTTCTCACTCCCAGAAGAGCATTGAGGGCCTGGGGCAGAGCCAGAGAAGGGCAACCAAGCTGGGGGAGCAGGGCTGGGGAGGAGCAGCTGGGGCTGTTTAGTGTGGGGAAGAGGAGGCTGAGGGAGACCTCATTGTTCTCTGCAGCTCCCTGGGAGGAGATTGGAGCCAGGTGGGTTTGGGCTCTGCTCCCCTGTCTCAGGTGACAGAAGGAGAGGAACTGGCCTGGAACTGTGCCAGAGGAGGGTGAGGTTGGAGATGAGGGAAAACTTCTTTGCTGCAGGAGTGGTCAGGGAGTGGCAGAGGCTGCCCAGGGGGGTGGTGGAGTCCCCATGGCTGGTTGGGTTCAAGGGAGCTGTGGCCGTGGCACTTGGGGCAGGGTTTGATGGCCATGGTGGGGTTGGGTTGGTGTTGGCCTGGATGGCCTTGGAGAGCATTTCCAGCCCTAACAACTCCATGCTGGCTGTGTCAGCTCTCTGCTGGGATGTTCCAACTCCCCATTTGATGGATTGATTTCCTTCCTTGCTGTTCCCCTGCCAGGCACATTCCTGTGTGAGCTGCTCCAGGTGATCCTGCCCTGGCAGGGGGTGGCTGGGCTGGCTGATCCTTGGAGGTCTCTTCCAACCCCTCATGCTCTGGGATTCTCTCCCACAGCCTGCAGCTGAAGCCTGGCCTCCAAACCCCTCCAACCAACCAGCAGGCACAGCTTGTCCATCTTCTCCACCCAAGTGTTTCACAAGCCCCCCCTGACAAGCCACATCGTTCCCAAGGCTCTTAAAAGCAGCTGAAGCAATGTTCATACTAGCAATAATTAGCAAGCAGCCCCTATATGACTAATCACAGCCATTCCCACCCAGCTCCCTTGTTTTCACAGCCCAATCCATTATCTGCTTCAATGAACCGGCCTGTTGTTAATTTGCAGCGCTTGCAGCCCTAGGTGATGGAAATACCTGCCCCCCTCCCAGCCTCCCATTAACTGGGCTGCTCACTGAAGATGTATAATGCATGAGAAAAGGGGGGGGGAAACCCCACTAAGACTTGGCTTGTCAAGCATTCCAGACAGGTCACTGAGACCCCCCCAGATCAATTGATAATGTTCACACCCAGGTGGGGAGGAAGGGAAGTCACCCTCCCAGAGAGCTGCTCCAGGAGCAGGGAGCTCATCCTGCCCTGTGCTCAGCACTGGTTAGGCCACACCTGCAGGCCTGTGTCTGCTTCTGGGCCACTCAGTTCAAGAAGGACATGGAGAGACTTATTCTATTCTATCACCCAGGTTGGAGGAGACCTTTGAGATCATCAAGTCCAACCTATCACCCAACACCACCTAATCAACTCAACCATGCAACCAAGCACCCCACCAAGTCTCCTCCTGAACACCTCCAATGATGGTGACTCCACCACCTCCCCAGGCAGCCCATCCCAATGGGCAATCACTCTCTGTGTAGAACTCCTTCCTAACATCCAGTCTAAACCTCTCCTGGCACAGCCTGAGACTGTGTCCTCTTGTTCTGGTGCTGGCTGCCTGGGAGAAGAGTCCAACCTCTGCCTGTCCACAACCTCCCTTCAGGGAGTTGGAGAGAGCAATGAGGTCTCCCCTGAGCCTCCTCTTCTGCAGGCTAAGCAACCCCAGCTCCCTCAGCCTCTCCTCCCAGGGCTGTGCTCCAGACCCCTCCCCAGCCTTGTTGCCCCTTCAGGTAGTTGTAGAAGCTTTTAGCTTGGAATCATGAAACTGGAATCATGGATTCATTGAATCCTAAGGTATTAGAAATGTGGAACCATAGAGCCATGGAATCACAAAAACACAGCATCATGGACCCTGGGTGGGGAAGGTATTTCAGGTGGCTTTTAGCTTCTAAATCAGAGAGTGATGGAATCATCAAAGCATAGAATCACAGACCCATAGGAACGTGGAATCATGGAAGCATTGAATCATAAAACCATAGAGTCATGGAGCCATGGAATTGGGGAATCATGAAAGCATAGAATCATAGACTGGGTGGGGAAGATGTTCCTGGGGGCTTGTAGCCTCTAACCATGGAATCAGAGACTGATAGACTGATGGCATCACAAAACCATGGAGCCATAGAACCCTGAAACCAGGGAATCATAGACTCACAGAATCATGCACTCAGAGAATCATTCAAGCAGAGAATGGGCTGGGTTGGAAGGGAGCTTCAAGATTATCTAGCTCCAGCCCTTGCAGACCATTTAGTTCCAACCTTTCAAGACCACCTAGCTCCAACCCCTGCAGACCATCTAGCTCCAACCTTTCAAGACCACCTAGCTCCAGCCCTTGCAGACCATCTAGCTCCAACCTTTCAAGACCACCTAGCTCCAACCCCTGCAGACCATCTAGCTCCAACCTTTCAAGACCACCTAGCTCCAGCCCTTGCAGACCATCTAGCTCCAACCTTTCAAGACCACCTAGCTCCAGCCCTTGCAGACCATCTAGCTCCAACCTTTCAAGACCACCTAGCTCCAGCCCTTGCAGACCATCTAGCTCCAACCTTTCAAGACCATCTAGCTCCAGCCCTTGCAGACCATCTAGCTCCAACCTTTCAAGACCACCTAGCTCCAGCCCTTGCAGACCATCTAGCTCCAACCTTTCAAGACCACCTAGCTCCAACCCCTGCAGACCATCTAGCAACCTTTCAAGACCATCTAGCTCCAACCCCTGCAGACCATCTAGCTCCAACCTTTCAAGACCACCTAGCTCCAGCCCTTGCAGACCATCTAGCTCCAACCCACCTTCCAACCCCTGCAGACCATCTAGCTCCAACCTTTCATCTCCAGCCCTTGCAGACCATCTAGCTCCAACCTTTCAAGACCACCTAGCTCCAGCCCTTGCAGACCATCTAGCTCCAACCTTTCAAGACCACCTAGCTCCAGCCCTTGCAGACCATCTAGTTCCAACCTTTCAAGACCATCTAGCTCCAGCCCTTGCAGACCATCTAGTTCCAACCCCCTGGCAATTTGGGACATCCTCCACTATTCCAGACTGCTGAAGGTCTCATCCAAGCAGACCCTGAGGCACTGAGCAATCTGGTTGATGAGAATCAATTAGGTTGGGAAAAACCCTTCAGGATCCTGGAGCCCAAAGGTGCCACAGAGGATGTGATTTTAAAGGCCATTGGATTGATGACCTCAGAGCTCCTTTCCAGCTGAAGCAGTTGGATGGTTCCCTGCAAGCTCTCCAGCTGATGGCTCTGAGCTTGCTCCTTGCACAGAGAGTGGCAGTGGTGATAAGGTTTGCCTCAGGACTGCACTCCTGGCTATCATTTAAAGGCTAATTGGATGATTGTGGAGGTTCTGCCCAGCTCAAAACCCAAACAAGACTGTCCTGAGGACCTGGAGGGGACCTGCCAGAAAGCTGGAGAGGGACTTTTCACAAGGGCTTGCAGTGATGGGATGAAGAACAATGGACTGAAGATTGAGGAGAGCAGATTGAGGCTGGAGGTGAAGAAGAACTTCCTGACAGGGAGCGTGGGGAGGCACTGGAATAGGTTATCCAGGGAGGTTGTGGATGCCACTTGCCCAGAGGTGTTCAAGGCCAGGCTGGATGAGGCCTTGAGCAGCTTGGTCTAGTGGGAGGTGTCCCTGCCCATGGCAGGGGGGGTTGGAACTGGGTGATCCTGAGGACCCCTTCCAAGCCAGGCCATTGTCTGAGTCTCCGAACCTCTGAGTCTCCTCTGCTGTGCAGTGCACCGAGATCAAACCCCACCGGGACGTGGCCCTGGGCACCCTGCTGTAGGTGACCATACTTCATCAGGGGATTTTGGGCTAGGGGATCTCCAGAGGTGCCTTCCAACTCTGTGATTCCATGTGTCAGCTGCACCCACCAGTGCCACCCTTCCTACACCTCTTGAGGAGCAGCCCTGTGAACGCCCAGCAAACCTCTCCAGCTCCGCTCGGTCTCTCTCTCTCGTCCTTGCGTGGTCATGGCCAAGGGTAAAGCTCTGGCTTCCTAGGTTGGGTGGCACCAAGGGGCAGTGAGGTGGAACACAACCAGGTGAAGGTCCTGTATGAAGTGATTTTCATTCAGTATATCATATCCTGAGAGAGGCAGTTGCACATTAACCAGGCTTGTGACTCTGCGCGCCCGCCGCCGCCGCTCGGGATAGCCGAGGGCCTTTTGCTGGGGACTAATAAACATTGCTTTGATTTTCCATCCTTCCTGGCCTTTCAGATATCACAGGTCACAGCCAGAGCCCTCATGGATCCCCCCCCCCTTGGAAAACAAAGCCCAAACCCCAACTGCTCCTCTTGGGTCAGGAAGTGATGTCAGCAGCCCGCAGCTTTGCTCCCAAGCCTTCTGTTTCCCTCCGCAGAGGTTTCAGTCCTTGTGGGAATGACAGAGGAAGAGCATCTCCCAGGTCTTCCCTGCCTCTCCATGGATCATTCTTGGACAGTCTATTAACAATCTCTGGACCTAGGTAAAGGAAAAAGAAAGAAAGAAGGCAAAGAGTTTGAGGGGGTGGAAGGCAAAGGGGGAAGCTGCTGGCTGCAGCGCATCGAGCCGCTCGCCCTGCACACGTTCAGGCCTCTGCTTCCTGCCAATGTCTGTCCCAACCCCAATGATTCATGCTCCACAGAAAATGCTGCTTGCAGAGTTCTCTGGGTGCTTTGGCCATTTTTTCCCCCCTCCCCAGCCAGCCCAGCTCCCTCAGCACACAGCCAGGGAGTTTTTCCCTCCCCCCCCCAGCCCCTGCTCTCCATCTGGGTGACAAGAGAGATAATTGCAGGAGGCTCCCAGGCCTGATAAACTTTGCTTCCCCCCTGCTCTGCAGCCCTTTGAACTTGCAGAGTTTCATGATAACTGAGAAACTAATCTCTCCCCAGCCTGCTTTGGGCATTTCTTCATATTTCCCCCCCTTATTTATTTTGGGTTTTGGGGGTTGTTGTTTTTTTAAGGCTGCCCTGAAGCAGCAAGCAGGGGACAGAGGGCAGCACAGGGAGGGGTTGCTGCAAGCAGAGCTGGCCATGGTGAGGGCTGGGAGGGGGGTCAGGCTTCTCAGCACAAGGCTCTTGTGAAAGGTGAAGGCTTTGGGGTTCTTTTTGTTTTGGCAAGGTCCTGCCAAGAGCTGGGGAGAGCTGGGGGAAAAGCAAAGGGCAAGGGGAAGAAGTTGTTGCCCATGAGGGTGGTGAGAGCCTGGCACAGGCTGCCCAGGGAGGTGGTGGAAGCCTCCTGCCTGGAGGTGTTTGCAGCCAGGCTGGAGGTGGCTGTGAGCAACCTGCTGTGGTGTGAGGTGTCCCTGCCCATGGCAGGGGGCTGGGACTGGCTGAGCCTTGAGGTCCCTTCCAAGCCTGACAGCTCTGTGATTCTATGAAGGGAAGGAAGATGACTTTTTGCATTCACAGTCTCACAGCACATTGGAGGTAGGGAGGGACCTCCAGAGGTCACCCAGTCCAACCTCCCTGCCAGAGCAGCAGCACCCAGGGCAGGCTGCACAGGAAGGCATCCAGGGGGGACTGGAAAGGCTCCAGAGCAGGAGACTCCACAACCTCTCTGGGCAGCCTGCTCCAGGCCTCCAGCAGCCTCACACCAAAGAAGTTTCTCCTCAGGTTGAGCTGAAACCTTCTCTGGTCAGGCTTGAACCTCTTGTTCCTTCTCTTATCACTGTGCACCACCCAAAAGAGCTTGGCCCCCTCCCCTTGCCCCCCAGCCCTCAGCTATTGATAGACATTGATCAGATCCCTCTCAGCCTTCTCCTCCCCAGACTCAACACCCCCAGGGCTCTCAGTCTCTCCTCACAGGGGAGATGCTCAAGTCCCCAAATCCTCCTCCTGGCTCTGCCTTGGACTCTCTCCAGCAGCTCTCTGTCTCTCTTCACCTGGGGAGACCCAAACTGGACACAGGATTGCAGCTGTGGTCTGAGCAGGGCAGAGCAGAGGGGCAGCAGAACCTCCCCAGCCCTGCTGGCCACACTTTTCCTGCTGTCCCCCAGGACCCCCTTGGCTCTCTTGGCCCCCAGGGCACATTGCTGTCCCAGGCAGCACTTGCTGCCCCCCAGCACTCCAAGGTCTTTCTCCATGGAGCTGCTCTCCAGCAGGGCAGCCTCTCCCCTGCCCTGGTGCCTGCTGTTATCGCTCCCCAGATGCAGGATCTGAGTCCCTCAAGGCTATACACAGCAATTACTATTGCACAGGCAATAAAGGAGTTGTTAATTACAGGTTTTATACCCCTGTAGCCCAAAGTAAGAGGGAGAGGACTAAAGGTTATGAGTGGCACTGAGGAAAGAGAAGGCAGAAGTCTTGCTGGAGAGGGTTTGCTTTCTCCCTTCTCCTGGGCAGTGGAACCAGTGCCTGAAGTTACAGCAGGATGAGAGCTGACAGAAGGGCAATTTCCATTGGGTTGGGACTGAGCTTGGCCTCCTGGGGTGGTCCTGCTCTGAGCAGAGAGAATCAGAGGCTGGCTTGGGTTGGAAGGGACCTTCAAGATCATAGAATCACAGAATGGGTTGGGTAGGAAGGGATCTTCAAACTCATCCAGCTCCAACCCCCTGCCATGGGCAGGGACACCTCCTGCTAGCCCAGAGTGCTCCAGGACTCTTCCAACCTCACCTTGAACACCTCCAGGGAGGAGGCAGCCACAGCCTCCCTGGGCAGCCTGTGCCAGAGTCTCCCCACCCTCACTCTTGAGAGTTTCTTCCTCATCTCCACTCTCAGTCTCCTGTCTCCCAGCTCCAAGCCATTGTCCCTGGTCCTGGCACTCCCAGCCCTTGTCCACAGCCCCTCCCCAGCTCCCCTGGAGCCCTTCAGGTACTGGAAGGCTGCTCTGAGGTCTGCCTGGAGCCTTCTCTTCTCCAGGCTGTCCCCATAAGGGCTTCACCCCTCTGATAATCTTCATGGCCTCCTCTGGACCCTCTTCATGAGCTCCAGATCCTTCTTGTGCTATTGACACCAGAGCTGGACACAGTACTGCAGGTAGGGTCTCACCAGAGCAGAGTGGAGGGGGGAAACCACCTCCCATGTCCAGCAGGTCACAACTTCCTGATGCATCCTCCCTGATTGCTGCCACCCATGGGAGCAAAGCCACTGCATGAGGACAAGGTGAAAGATGCTTCCTCCCTGGAGGTGCTCATGGCCAGGCTGGATGAGGCCTTGAGCAGTCTGGGCTGGTGGGAGGGGTCCCTGCCCACGGCAGGGGGTTGGAACTGGATGAGCTTGAAGGTCCCTTCCAACCCAAACCATTCTATGGATCTGTGACCTTCAAGGTCCCTTCCACCCCAACCCATCCTATGGATCTATGACCTCCAAGGTCCCTTCCACCCCAACCCATCCTATGGATCTATGACCTTCAAGGTCCCTTCCAACCCAACCCATCCTATGGATCTATGACCTCCAAGGTCCCTTCCAACCCAACCCATCCTATGGATCTATGACCTTCAAGGTACCTTCCAACCCAAACCATTCTATGGATCTATGACCTTCAATGTCCCTTCCACCCCAACCCATTCTATGGAGCTGTGACCTTCAAGGTCCTTCCAACCCAACTCATTCTATGATCTTTTAGGTCCCTTCTAACCCAATCTGTTCCAGAACTCTGTGATCCTAAAGGTCCCTCCCAACCCAAACCATTTTCTGGACCTATGACCTTTAAGGTCCCTTCCAAGCACAACCATTCTGGGATTCTCCTGAACTATTTTGGTGCCTTAGAATTCTCTAAATCATTTTAGTGTCTTAGGATTCTCTGAACTGTTTTGGTGTCTGGTAGGTGTCTGCCAGTGGTCCTCCCAGGGACTGTCTCTGTGGAAGGGCAGGAGTGGAGCTCTACAAACCCCACAGGAGGAGGCAGAGATGGCAAACCTGGCAGAGGCCTTTTGGCTGAGCTGAGGAAAGCTCCTGCTCCGTGGGATGAATCCCTGCTCCACGCCGAGGGAAGCCCATGAGAGCTGGGGGCACTGCTCACCACCTTACCCAGGGGCATGCCACCTCCTGAGTGCTGCCAGGGCTAAAGATATGCAGCAGCACACACAGCCCCCAGACTCCCACATAGCTAATGAGAGCCCAGCTCAAGGCCTCTGAAGTGAGGCTGCTGGACTGAAACCCAGCAGACCCCCACGGACCTGAGCTCTGCTCACGCCTCATAAAGTGCCTTCAGACCGCAGCCTTGCAAGGGGCAATGCAAACTCTGCTCACCAGAGCCAGCCCCCAGCTGGCCCAGACAAGAGATGGGCTAGCTGGTGAGGCAGAGCTGCCCCCAGCCTCCTTTCTGCCTCCTCCCTTTGTTTACTTTTTCTTCCCTGGCTGGACACAGTAGCAAATTGAAGCTCTTCAGGGCATGGGCTGGGGGCCATGAGGTGCTGGGGAGAAGGTTGGACTTGAGAGGATCACAGAGTGGCTCAGGCTGGGAGGGAGCTCAGAGCTCTTCTCCTCCAACCTCCCCTCTATGCTCAGGGACACCTCTCAGCTAGACTCAGCTGCTCAAGGCCTCATCCAGCCCAGCCTGGAACACCCCCAGGGAGGACACAAGGATGATCTTGAAGGTCTGGATGTTAGGAAAACAATTCTGTGCTGCAAGAGTGGTCAGGGAGTGGCAGAGGCTGCCCAGGGAGCTGGTGGAGTCCCCACCCCTGGAGCTGTTCAAGAAACGTGTGGCCATGGCTCCTGGGGCCAGGGTTTGGTGGCCACACCTTGAGTGATGGGTTCAGTATTGAGCTACTCACGGTCAGAAGGACCTTGAGGAGCTGGAGCAGGGCCAGAGAAGGGCAACCAAGCTGGGGAAGGGTCTGGAGAACAGGGCTGGGGAGGAGCAGCTGAGGGAGCTGGGGGTGTGCAGTGTGGGGAAGAGGAGGCTGAGGGAGACCTCCTTGCTCTCTGCAGCTCCCTGAGAGGAGGCTGGAGCCAGGTGGGGACTGGGCTCTGCTCCCCAGTCTCAGGTGATAGAAGGAGAGGATATGGCCTCAAGTTGCACCAGGAGAGGTTTAGTTTGGAGATGAGGAGGAATTTCTCTGCTAGGAGAGTGGTGAGAGACTGGCACAGGCTGCCCAGGGAGGTGGTGGAGTCCCCATGCCTGGAGGTGCTCAGGAAACCTGTGGCCATGGCCCTTGGGGACAGGGTTTGGTGGCCATGGTGGCGCTGGGTTGGTATTGGACTGGGTGAGCTCAGAGGTCATGGCCATGGCCCTTGGGGACAGGGTTTGGTGGCCATGGTGGGGTTGGGTTGGTATTGGACTGGGTGAGCTCAGAGGTCATGGCCATGGCCCTTGGGGACAGGGTTTGGTGGCCATGGTGGGGTTGGGTTGGTATTGGACTGGGTGAGCTCAGAGGTCATGGCCATGGCTCTGCAGGACATGGTTTGATGGCCATGGTGGGATTGGGTTGATGGTTAGATTGGGTGAGCCCAGAGGTCATGGCCATGGCCCTTGGGGTCAGGGCTTGATGGCCAGGGTTGATGGTTGGCCTGGATGCTCTTGGAGGCCTTTTCCAAGCCAGCCCCTTCTGTGCTCCTACAGAGCAGCCCTTTCCAGCTGCCCTCAGCCGCAGGGAGAGGGCTGAGCTCTGCCCTGGAGGCTCTTCCAAGCCCTTCTTTTATTGACAAGGCACTTTGGGGCTGTTGCTTGGTTGCTTGGTTGGCTTTTCCCTTCTCTCCCTTTCCACTGAGCAGATTTGGGTTGGGTTCCCCCCCACCTTCTTTTGCTCCTTCAAGTGAACAATTATGAATTGCAATAACTGTTTTATCCTGCCAGGATGGAGAGCTCTCCCCCAGGGCCACATTAGCAGCTTTGCTCCTCTGTGTGTGTGGCTTCCCCCCACCCCTGCCTAGGACTGCAGCTGTTGCAGGGCAGGCTCTGAGTAATGTCTCTAATCGGCAGCTCTGCAGAGCTCTCAAGAGCTAATTATGGAAGGAGGGAATCGCTCCTAAAGCCTCTGCATCCACCTGAATGCAGACCTGAGCTGCCAGCCCCCTGGAAGTGGTGCAGGGGGATGAGGCCTGCGGTGCTGCTCGGGTCTGTGCCGGGGCCGCGCCGAGCGGGAGGGCAGCTCTGCTTGGCACCCCAATACCGCTGCAGGCAGAGCTGCAGGGAAGGGAAGGGAAGGGAAGGGAAGGGAAGGGAAGGGAAGGGAAGGAAGGGAAGGGGAAGGGAAGGAAGGGAAGGGAAGGGAAGGGAAGGAAGGAAGGGAAGGGAAGGGAAGGGAAGGGAAGGGAAGGGAAGGGAAGGGGGAAGGGAAGGGGGGAAGGGAAGGAAGGGAAGGGAAGGAAGGGAAGGGAAGGGAAGGGAAAGGAAAATCCTGCCCCTGGCTGCCTGCAGACGAGGCTGGGAGGGGTCCTCAGCCAGCCTGGGAGCCCTGGGCTGGAAGTTTCCTGGTGTGGCTTTGGGGGCAGGGAGATCTTAGAGCAGAACTCCAGTACCTAAAGGGGCTCCAGGAGAGCACAACATCTCAACTCACCAGAAGCTCCTCAAGCTCCTGGTCCTAGGAGGCAGCAGCAGCAGGAGGAGGAAGGGAAAGCCTGGACTGAATCTGTGAGGGGTTACAGCCTTGGCCAAGCTCTTTGCACCAGCCCAAGCCTCTGTGCCCTCCTGGCACCACCACATCAGCCTGAAGCTCCCTGAGCCTCAGGAGGCTGTCAGTTGTCCTCAGCCATTCCTTTCATTCCCCACCACCACCAAAACCCACCCCTTGTGGCTCTCATCTGTGGCCTGAGCCAAAGGCAGGGTCAAGCCCAGCAGTGTTCACAGAGGCAGAAGTCTTTGTCTGGGGAAGAAAGGGAAGGATCAGAGGGAGGTTGGGGGAACACACAACCCCTGGTGGCTGGTGCACCCTCACCACCAAACAAACCAACCAGCAGGACCCTGGGGGGGTCCCACAGCCCTCTGCAACTGCCTGAGGCTCTGCTGGCAGCCCCTCCTCGTGGGGAAGCCCTCCCCCACCCCCTGCTCCCCAGCAGGCCTCCTCTGATGAGGTTCTGTCCATGCCCTCACTCCCATGCTCCAGGTGTTTGCTGTAGGGATTTATAACTGGGCTGTAAAGCTTCCTCTGAGGGCTGTGGCTGGCAGGCAAGGTCTCAGCCTGACAGCAGAGTGGGGTTTTATGACATTGCTTTCAAAAGAAGTGACTCTTTTTAACCTTAAGGAAGATGCAAGAGCCATGGAAGTTAACCACTTGCAGGAGGGAGGGGGCCTGGCTGCTGCTATAACTCAAACCACAATGTGGTGGCCTTGTTTTATTCCTTCCCTCCTCCTCCTCCTCCTCCCCACCACCACCACCACTCCTTGCAGAGCCTGAGTGCTTCTGGGAGACTTTCAGAGCAGGCATCACAGCAGCAGCTATGGGAGACCCACAGACAGCCCCCAGAAAGACTGCAATAATCAATTGAGAGAGTCACAGGATCCTGGAATGGGTTGGGATGGAAGGGGCCTTCAAGGTCATCCAGCTCCAAGCCCCCTGCCATGGGCAGGGACACCTCCTGCTAGCCCAGGCTGCTCCAGGCTTCATCCCACCTGGCCTTGAACACCTCCAGGGAGAGGACATCCACAGCCCCCCTGGGCAACCTGTGCCAGGCTCTCCCCACCCTCACTGCTGACAATTCCTTCCTCATCTCCAGTCTCAGTCTGCCCTCTCCCAGCTCCAAGCCATTGTCCCTGGTCCTGGCACTCCCAGCCCTTGGCCACAGTCCCTCCCCAGCTCTCCTGGAGCCCTTCAGCTACTGGAAGGCCACTAGGAGGTTTCACCAGAGCCTTCTCTTCTCCAGGCTGCACAGCCCCAGCTCCCTCAGCCTGTCCCCATGGCAGAGGCTCTACAGCCCCCTGATCATCTTTGTGCCTTCCTCTGTCCCCTCTCCATCAGCTCCAGGTCCTCCCTGTGGACACAGCCCTGCAGAAGAGGTCTGCCCAGAGCAGAGCAGAGCAGAGGGGCAGGATCTCCTCTCTCCACCTCTGGCTATGGGCACTGGCTCAAAGGCTGCCCTTGGCCTTCTGGGCTGCCAGTGCCCATTGCTGGCTCCTGCCCAGCTTCTCCCTTCCCTCTGCAGGGCTGCTCTCACTCTCCTCACCCCCAGCATGGATGGGCACCAAGGGCTGCCCTGCCCTAGGTGCAGGACTTTGCGCCTGGACCTCATTGAACCTCATGAGGTTCTCCTCAGCCACCTCTGCAGCCTGCCCAGGTCCCTCTGGATGGATTCCATCCTTCAGTCTCATCAGCCAGGGAGCAGAGCTGCTGTGTTCCCTCAGCCTCCTGTGCAAAGCCACTTGCAGATGCTGGTTTCAAGTCCAGGTGTTGAAGCCTGGGAAGGGAAAACAGCAGTGGGGGTGCTGGCTGGGCTCAGCCTGCTGGGCTCAGCCTGCTGAGCTCTGGGCAGCCACTGTCAGCTGCAGCCAGCCCTGCTGGACAGCACAGAACCCTTTGAAGGTCAGAGGAGACAAATGGGTTGGGGGTGCCTGTGAGGAGCCCATCTGTGGGAAGATTGCTGTTTGCACTGTGCTGAGGTGAGAGGGCTCTGAAGGACAGGAGAGAGCCTTCCACCAGCACTGATTTACCTGCAGGAGGGGTAAAGGCCAATCAGCTTCATGCTCCAGTCCAGGGTAAGGTGAGAGCAGCACCAAAGTCAGGGAAGGTCCACCAGGAAAAGAGGAGTTGGGCTAAGAAGGGAATTAACCCTAATGAGGAAGCCCAGAGGGGTATTTAAATGCTCTTGTCTGAGCTGGTTCTATTTATCAACAGCAGCAGCCACGGTGCAAGGAGCAGGACTGCAGAGCTGCCAGAGCCCTGCTCTGCTGCAGGCAGGAGAGAGGCTTGCAGTGAGGAGAGCAAGAGAGGGGGAAAGAACAGGAAAGGGGAAAAAAACAACAACAAAGAGAAAAGGGGAAAAAGAGAAAGGGAAAGAGAAGGGGGAAGGGGAAGGGGAAGGGGAAGAGAAAGAGAAAGAGAAAGAGAAAGAGAAAGAGAAAGAGAAAGAGAAAGAGAAAGAGAAAGAGAAAGAGAAAGAGAAAGAAAGAAAGAAAGAAAGAAAGAAAGAAAGAGAGAAAGAAGAACAAGAAAAAGAGAAAGAAAAGGAGGGAAGGAAGGGGGAAGGGGGAAGGAGAAGGAAGGGGGAAGGGAAAGGGGAAGGAAAAGGGAAGGGAGAAAAGGGGGAAGGGAAGGGGGAAGGGGAAGGAAAGGGGGAAGGGAGAAGGGAAGGGAAGGGAGAAGGGAAGGGAGAAGGGAAGGGGGAAGGGAAAGGAGAAGGGAAGGGGGGAAGGGAAGGGGGAAGGGAAAGGAGAAGGGAAGGGGGAGGGAAGGGAGAAGGGAAGGGAAGGGGGAAGGGAAAGGAGAAGGGAAGGGGGAAGGGAAGGGGGAAGGAGAGCAAAGTGCTTCCCCCGCAGCAGTGCTGTTAGCAGCGAGATGCCTCGGGAGCGCTGCCCAGGAGCCAGCCCTGCCTGGGCTAATGAGTTGAGACACTTTGATTCAGTGCCCACCTGTGTGCTCTGCACCTTGTTAGCTGCCCTGCCGCCATCACCTGCTGGCTGTCAGCCAGCACCCATCCATCCCTGCCCTCAGCAGCCGCTCTCAGGGGTGTCAAAGGCTGTTTCTGCCGCTCCAGGCTCTGCCTCCCTGCCGGTGCACAAAGCCAGAGCGGTGCAAGGGCAGGGAATGGAACAGAGAAAGCATTTTCCAGCTCTGCTGGAGTCTATTTCTGCTCTCCTGCTCTGCTCACCACTTCTGTCCACTCTCTTCTCTTTCTGTCTGTCTAACTCCTCCTGACACTGCTGGCAGGGCTGCTCCTGTGAGGAGAGGACAATCAGACCTCAGCTGTCTCCTTCCCTTGACAGCTAAATCCCTGGCTCTGGGAAATTCCATGTTTCATGTCAGCAGTTCCAGCAGTTTGGATTGCCTCTGATATTTCACTCTAAAACCCCCCAGGAGCTCTCTGTCTTCTCATCATCATTCATAGATTCAGAGACTCTTGGACTGATTTAGGTGGGAAGGGACCTTCAAGAGCACCTACTCCAACCCCCTGCCATGGGCAGGGACACCTCCACCAGCCCAGGCTGCTCCAGGCTTCATCTCACCTGGCCTTGAACACCTCCAGGGAGAGGACATCCACAGCCCCCCTGGGCAACCTGTGCCAGTGCCTCCCCACCCTCACTCTCAAGAGTTTCTTCCTCATCTCCAGTCTTAGTCTGCCTACTCCCAGCTCAAGGCCTTTGTCCCTGGTCCTGGCACTCCCAGCCCTTGGCCACAGTCCCTCCCCAGCTCTCCTGGAGCCCTTCAGGTACTGGAAGGCTGCTCTGAGGTCTCCCTGGAGCCTTCTCTTCTCCAGGTTGAACAGCCCCAACTCTCCCAGCCTGCCCCATAGAAGAGGTTCTGCAGCCCCAACCCTGCCTGCCTGTCCCCCTCCCCAGCTCCCCCTCCAGAGCTGCTCCATCACCTGCCCAAGCACTCACTGCACCTCATTTCCCCCAGCCCTGGTTTCTCCATTCAGCCTTCAGACCCAGGGTTCCTTTCCCAGCTGTGGGAACCTCATTTTCTCAGCCATTCAGCTTTGTTCCTTCCAAAGCCTGGAATCCATCAGGGTGGACCTTCAGCCCACAGTTAATCAAGGGAATCAACACCAGGGCTGAGGAGTCCCCGTGCTGGAAGGGGCCCAGAACAAGCAGGAGCTTGTTTGTTTTGCTGGGGAGGAGTTTTGGTTGGCAGGGAGGGAGGGCTGGATGCAAGTGGCTTTGGGAGCCATGAGGACTGAAATGCACCCAAGGTGGAGCTGTGGATGCTGGACTTGCTGTGGAAGGATCTCTGTGCTTTAGGGTGGCAGCAACACAAAGCTGTGTTTAGCTGAGGGAGGGCTGGAGGTAAAACACCACCAGCGAGGCCAAGAAGGTGCCTTCTGCTGCTGGTCCTTCACAGAATGCTCTGGTTGGAAGGACCTCCACAGGTCACCCAGTCCAAGCCCCTGCACTCAGCAGGGACATCCTCCCCCAGAGACCTGCCCAGCCTTGCCTTGAACATCTCCAGGGATGGAGCCTCAACCACCTCCCTGGGCAACCTGTAGCTCCCTGCAGGCACTGGGAGGCTGCTCTGAGGTGCCCCTGGAGCCTTCTCCTCTCCAGGCTGCACAGCCCCAGCTCTCTCAGCCTGTCCCCATGGCAGAGGTTCTCTAACTCCCTGATCAGTGCTGTGGCCTCCTCTGGCCCCTCTCCATCAGCTCCAGCTCCTCCCTGTGCTGAGGGCTCCAGAGCTGGCCCCAGCCCTGCAGGGGAGGTCTCCCCAGAGCAGAGCAGAGGGGCAGGATCCTCTCTCTGTCTCTGGCCACACTGCTTTGGATGCAGCCCAGGCTGCCCTCGGCCTCCTGTGCTGCCATCTCCTCTTCCAGCTTGAAGCCTTTGCTCCTCATCCTTTGTTCAGCTCTGGAAGGCCAGGGAGGCCCAGATGAGAGGATGGGGTTTGGTTCTCCACACCACCCACTTCCACCCAAGTGAGCTGGCAGCACCACATCCAGCCCCCTGCTGCTTTTCTTGCCGGTGTGGCTGCTTTGTTTGGTCGTTTTGGGTTGTGTGGGGGTTTGTTTTGTAGCCTGCATGCGAGTTTGGGTTTGTTTTTTCCTCCCCTTGTCTAAAGCCCTGCTAAGTGTGACAGTGAACATATGCTGCTAGTGTGCAATAATTGTCCTTCAGCTCCTTGTTGCCTGGATTTATGACCCAAAGTAATCATGCTGCAAAGAGAGGCACAAGTAAATCAAACCTTGACGACGAGTGGCAAACCCTCTCCCTCTCCCTCCCTCCCTCCCTCCCTCTCTCTCTCTCTCTCTCTCTCTCTCTGAAGTCTAGAAAGGGTGGAATGATCTCAAGGGCCAAAAATGACCTCCCCCGCCCCCCCCCCCCCCCCCTAAAAACCAAACAAAAAGAGCTCTCCCTGTGCCTGGCTGTTTGCTTTGGCTTGGCCACCTCCAGCTGATTTTCACCAGGAGCTTGCTCCCCAGCCAAAAACCACAGGGCAGGAGCCAAAGCAGATAGCAGGCAGGGACGCTTCTGAGGTCATCCCTGCCTCCAGCACCGGGCAGGTTTCTGCACCTCTCCTGGCCCTGGCAGCTTGCCAGCAGCAGCTCCTCCTTTGGGGGCTGTCCTTTGGGGGTTTTGTCACAACACCTCTCAGAAAGGCAGGAATTTAATGGAAGCAGAGGGATGCTGCTCAGAAGTTCCTTCTCCTCCCCAAGAGTTCCTTCTCCCCCCCAAGAGTTCCTTCTCCTTCCCCCAATGTCTTTTTTTCCCAGGAGTTCCTTCTCATTACCCAAATTTCCTTCTATGGTTCCTAGATTCTATGATTCCTTGAGTCTAGGATTCCCTGATTCCATGCTTCTATGATTCCATGACTCTGATTCCATGACTCTATGGTTCCTTGTTTCTGATTCCCTGATCCTATAATTCCATGATCCTATGGTTCCATGATTCCATGTCTCTGATTCCACAGCCCTATGATTCCATCATTCCATGCCTCCAAGCTTCTACAGCTAACCCCTAACCCAGCTGCCTCCTCCCCACCTTTACCACCCATGTGAATTCATTCCCTCTTCACCTCCCTCTGGATCATTTTGCCTCTTCCCAAGCTCCAGCCCCCAGGGGCTGCCAGTGCCGCCCTGCTCCCTGCCCCCTGCAGGCAGCTGCCAGCTGCTGCCCTGGCTGCCTGCAGCACTGTGGTGGCAGCAGGAGCCCTGCACTTGATAGCTCAGTGGCAGTGAAGTTGTTGTGGTGGTTCTCACTGCGGTGCTGATCCCAGCTGGATTTGGCAGGGCTTGCATGGGGCTCAAATCTCTTTGCCTGCATCAGGATCCCTCTGGTTTCTCCCAGCACTTTGGTTTGATTTGCTTTATTCTTTCCTGGGGAAGGGTCTGTACCTGGGTCTCCAATGATTGCTTGGGAAACTTTTGGCCTTCCTGTGGAAATCAGCTGAAAAGGAGCAGAGGAGGAGAGGAGAGGGAGAGGGAGAGGGAGAGGAGAGGGAGAGGGAGAGGGAGACCCATTCAAATGTGATCCACTTGCAGAGTACTTTGCTAACTTCATCCCTTCAGAGCATGGAGATTTCCTTCCTTGCTGGCAGTCCTGATGAAGTGGAAGGAATTTCCCTCGGGAAGGCAGAACTGCTGCTGGGATGGGAGGATCCTCTCTTGCAAAAGCAGCAGTCTGGGGTAGGAGGAAGGTCCAGGGAAGATCCAAGCTTGCTGCCAGCTCCACAGCTTCGTCTGCATGCACAGCCCAGGCTGAGCTCAGGGGAACTGGGGGAAGCCTGCGCTGGGCAGGGTGCTGCTGGCGCTGGGCAGGCTGCTGCTGGCGCTGGGCAGGGCGCTGCTGGCGCTGGGCAGGCTGCTGCTGGTGCTGGGCAGGGCGCTGCAGGCGCTGGGCAGGGCACTGCTGGCGCTGGGCAGGCTGCTGCTGGCGCTGGGCAGGGCGCTGCTGGCGCTGGGCAGGCTGCTGCTGGTGCTGGGCAGGGCGCTGCTGGCGCTGGGCAGGCTGCTGCACGCGCTGGGCAGGGCGCTGCACGCGCTGGGCAGGGCGCTGCAGGTGCTGGGCAGGCTGCTGCTGGCGCTGGGCAGGCTGCTGCTGGCGCTGGGCAGGGCGCTGCAGGCGCTGGGCTGCTGGCACGCTGGGCAGGGCGCTGCTGGGCAGGCGCTGGGTGCTGGGCAGGCTGCTGCTGGCGCTGGGCAGGCTGCTGCACACGCTGGTGCTGGGGCGCTGGGCAGGCGCTGCAGGCGCTGGGCAGGCTGCGCTGGCGCTGGGCTGGTGCTGGGCAGGGCGCTGCTGGTGCTGGGCAGGGCGCTGCAGGCGCTGGGCAGGGCGCTGCTGGCGCTGGGCAGGGCGCTGCTGGCGCTGGGCAGGGCGCTGCTGGCGCTGGGCAGGCTGCTGCAGGCGCTGGGCAGGCTGCTGCTGGCGCTGGGCAGGGCGCTGCAGGCGCTGGGCAGGCTGCTGCTGGTGCTGGGCAGGCTGCTGCAGGCGCTGGGCAGGGCGCTGCTGGTGCTGGGCAGGGCGCTGCAGGCGCTGGGCAGGCTGCTGCTGGTGCTGGGCAGGGCGCTGCAGGCGCTGGGCAGGGCGCTGCTGGTGCTGGGCAGGGCGCTGCAGGCGCTGGGCAGGCTGCTGCTGGCGCTGGGCAGGCCGCTGCTGGCGCTGGGCAGGCCGCTGCAGGCGCTGGGCAGGGCGCTGCAGGCGCTGGGCAGGCTGCTGCTGGCGCTGGGCAGGCCGCTGCAGGCGCTGGGCAGGGCGCTGCTGGCGCTGGGCAGGGCGCTGCTGGCGCTGGGCAGGGCGCTGCTGGTCCAGCTCAGGGCAGCTCCGCTGTCACCTGCACAGCTGGGCCCAGCTGGCCCCTGGGGGCCCTCCCTCTGCTGGTTAACATCTGCCCTCATCATTTCTCTCATCATTAATATCTGCCATTCATTGATACCTGCCTTGAACCTTTCCCTGTTAATTAAGACCCACCTTGAACATTTCTCCATCAGTCAGTATCTACCTTAAGCATTTCCCTACTAATATCTACCTTAGACATTTCTCTATTCATTAATACTTCCCTATTCATTAATATCTACCTTAATCATTTCTCTATTCATTAATACTTCCCATGAATTAGTATCTACCTTAAGCGTTTCCCTATTCATTAATATCTACCTTAAACATTTCTCTATTCACTAATATCCACCTTAATCATCTCTCTATTAATTAATAGCCACCTTAAACATTTCCCTGTTCATTAATATCTACCTTAAACATTCCTTTATTGATTAATATCTGCCTTAAACATTCCTTTATCAATTAATATCTACCTTAAACGTTCCTTTATTAATGAATATCTCCCTTAAACATTCCTCTATTGAGATCTCCCTTAAACATTTCTCTACTGATATCTCCCTTGAACATTCCTCTATTGATTAATATCTCCCTTAAACATCTCTCTGTTAATACCTGCTTTAATCATTGATCTCCTCATTAATATCCATCTTAATCATGTCTCTTATTAATTAATATCTCCCTAAAACATGTCTCTGTTCATGACCCACCTCCATCATTGCCCAGCTGATATCCACCTTCAACCTCTCCCTGCTCCACCCTGAGCACCTCCCTATTGATTAACATCTGCCTTACCTATCCCTCGACTAACATCTGCCTTAACCATTTCTCTCTTGCTCTGCCTTTATTTTGGGGGGCGTTGGCAGAGCCCCAAACCCCCTCCCCTGAGGCCCTGCTTCTCCTCTTTGCTCTCCTGGGTGGCTCAGGAGCTGTCCTGCCTGCTTCTGGCTCCTTCAAAGCAATGCTCTTCTCAAGCCCTCTACACCTAGGACACTTTTTCTCTACCTCTGCCTTCTTTTTCCCTTCTCCTTCCTCTCCTCCCTTCCCCCCTCTCCCCTTTTTCTTTTTTCCTCCCTATTTCTCCCCTTCACTTTTCTCACTTTCTTGGCTGCCTCTTTTCTCCTTTTCTCTCTCTCTTTTTTCCTCCCCTCTCCCAATCTCTCCCATCTCAGCCTTTCCCCCCATTGTTATTCACCGCCGTTTATTGCTTCAAGCAAGCCCTTGACATACTGGACATCATCTGAAACCACAAACGACAGGATGCAATAAGCTGGAGAATAGGCAGTAATCTGAGGAAAGTTCTTCATTCACTCTTGCTCCTAACTCTCTGTCTTCTTCTCCTGCACAGAAAATAACAAAATCAATAGCCCCTCGGAGGGGGCTCTGATAAAAGTGCTGGGAGGGAGGCCGGCCCCGCCAGCCTCGGGCGGCAGTAAATTAAAGGCATCAAAACCTTCCACTCTGCTCTCGCCTATAGCCCCCTCCATAAACTAACAACCCTGTCTGCACACTGCCTGTCACTCCTGCACCTCCTGTGCTGCTTTTTTCCTCCTCCTTCTTCTTTTTTCTTTTTAATCTGTGCCTCTCTGATTACCCAGCAGAGAATGGAGCCAGGCAGCTCCGGGCTCCCCCAGCCTGGGGAGGGCAGCGGGCCGGCTGAGGAGGAGAGAGGCAGCCTGGCTGTGGAGCAGATACCTCCTCTGCACGCGGTGGAATGGGCTAAAGGTTTCCTTTTTAGATGGGGAGAGGAAGTTCCTGAGTATTTCCCATCACAGGTGGGTGTAGGAATGGGCCAAAGATTTCCCTTTTGGGTGGGCAGAAGAATTTCCTAAGCATTTCCCTTTTGGAGGGGGTGTTAAGATGGGCTAAACACTTCCCTTTGGGATGGGCAGCTTGAGACTTGACTAAATCTCTCCCTTTTGGAGGGGCATTTCTTAGGCTTGACTAAATCTCTCCCTTTTGGAGGGGCATTTCTTAGGCTGGACTAAATCTCTCCCTTTCGGAGGGGTATTTCTTAGGCTGGACTAAATCTCTCCCTGGCTCTGGGCAGCCTGATCTAGTGTGGGGTGTCCCTGCCCATGGCAGGGGGGTTGGAACTGGATGATCCTTGTGGTCCCTTCCAGCCCTGAGTGATTCTATGATTCTATGGTTCTTTTGGAGGGGCATTTATTAGGCTTGACTAAATAACTCCTTCTTGGAGGGGCATTTCTTAGGCTTGCCTAAATATCTCCCTTTTGGATGGGTATTAGAACTTCCTAAACATTTCTCTTTTGGGTAAGAAATTCCTGGATATTTCCCTTGTGGATGGGTAGCTTTAGGACAGCCTAAATATTTGCCTTTTGGATGGATATTGGAACTGACTAAACAGTTCCCTTTTAGGTGGATATCAGCATTGATTAACTATTTCCCTTTTAGGTGGCTGTAAGAATTTGCTCAGTGTTTCCCTTGTAGCTGGAAAGGGAGGTGGTGGAGTCCCCAGGCCTGGCTGTGTTTGAAGGAGGTTTGGCTGTGGTGCTTGGGGCTGTGGTTTAGGGCTGAGCCTTGCAGAGCAGGGTTCTGGGTTGGCCTTGCTGATGCTGAGGCTCTGCTCCAGCCTGGGTGTTGCTGTGGTTCTGTGCTATCAGAACTTGTTAACTATTTCCCTTTGGGTTAGGTAGCTTTAGACTCTGCTAAACACTTCCCCCCCTTTTTTTTTGCTGGTGGTTAGAACTCACTGAAGATTTCCCCTTGGGTGGCTGTTAGAATCCATTCAATATTTCCCTCCTGGCTGGGTAGGTTTTAGAGGTTACCAAATGCTCTCTTTTGCAGTGGGCAGCTGGAGGGTTTGCTGGGAATGTTCCCTTTCAGGTGGGGATTAGAATTTGCTGAACATTTCCCTTACAGGTGGGCAGCTTTGGAATCTCCTCACAAATTCCCTCTGGGGTGGGTGTGAGGATTTCCTAAACATTACAGGGTTACAGGGCCATGAGGAGAACTTCCTGCATCATGCTTAATTTTCACTGTGTCATCCATCCCTGCAAGGGAAGGGAGAGGGAAAGAGAGGGAAGGGAGAGGAAAAAGAGAGGGAAGGGAGAGGGAAGGGAGAGGGAAAAGAGAGGGAAGGGAGAGGGAAGGGAGAGGGAAGGGAAGGGAAGGGGGAAGGGAAGGGAAGGGAAGGGAAGGGAAGGGAAGGGAAGGGGAAGGGAAGGGAAGGAAGGGAAGGGAAGGGAAGGGAAGGGAAGGGAAGGGAAGGGAAGGGAAGGGAAGGGAAGGGAAGGGAAGGAAGGGAAGGGAAGGGAAGGGAAAGGAAGGGAAGGAAGGGAAGGGAAGGGGGAAGGGAAGGGAAGGGAAGGGAGAGGGAGAGGGAAGGGAGAGGGAAGGATGTGGTGTGAGAGTTGTAATCCTTTGCTCCTTCCCTGGTGCAGCAGAGGGCAGGGTTGGCTGATTGGGTGATTGGATGATTGTCTTTCAGTCTCATTCTGATTGATGCTCTCCACAAAGGCTCTGTTCTCTCTCTGCCTTCTGCACAGACTCATGGAATGCTCTGGGTTGGAAGAGACCTTTAAAGGTCACCCAGCCCCAAGCCCTGCAGTGAGCAGGGACACCTTTAACTCACACAGGTTCCTGCAGCGTTTCTCCCTTCTAGCTTCATTTTTCTTCCCAGCTTCTCTCAGCATTTCACCTCCCACTTGGTTCCATCCTGCAGAGCTCCTTTTCCCCTCCCTCCACATCCTCTCCAGCCACTGGCACCCAGCTGGAAGCCACCCCTTGGCTTCACCTAGAAGCCAAAAGCTTCCTTACTGAGATGCTGTTCTGAGTAGGTCATAGAATCCCAGAATGGGTTGGGTTGGAAGGGAGCTTAAAGATCATCCAGTTCCAACCCCTCTGAGCTGCTCCAGATCACAGTCCCAGAGTCACTTTGGTTGAATCATCACAGAATCAAGGGACCTCCAAAGGCCAGGGAGGTTGTGGATGCCCTCTCCCTGGGGGTGTTCAAGGCCAGATTGGATGAGGCTTTGAGCAGCCTGGGCTGGTGGGAGGTGTCCCTGCTCATGGCAGGGGGTTGGACCTGGATGGTCCTTAAACTCCCTTCCAACCCAACCCATTCAATGAATCTATTAAAGAAGCTGATCCCACCTTCATGGGGAAAATGTTGAAGATGAAGGAGCTGCAACCCAGCTAAAGGGAGAGGGGAAACTGCTGAGCCCACCTTCAGGAGCCAAAGCTGAGGAAGAACCAGCTGCAACCCAACTAAAAGGAGAGATGAAGCTGCTGAGCCCACCTTCAGCAGGCCCATGTTGAAGATGAAGGAGCTGCAATCCAACTAAAGGGATAGGGGAAGCTGCTGATCCTTTCAGGAGGCAAAAGCTGAGGAAGAACCAGCTGCAACCCAACCAAAAGGAGAGATGAAGCTGCTGAGCCCACCTTCAGCAGGCCCATGTTGAAGATGAAGGAGCTGCAACCCAGCTGAGGCAGAGAATATTGGCAGGGAAGCTCAGGGAAAAGCTGAAGTGCTGCATCTTATCTGCATAAACACACGAGAGGACGAGGCTGGGGGCTCCCCAACAGCCCCAGTCAGGCAGGCAGACAGACCTCTGGTTTGTGTCTGGGCAGAAAGGAGCAGCCCTGACAGCCAGGAGGTCCTCGCATGGAAGGGAAAGCGGTGGCTGCGTCATAGATAAGGGCCAGCAGCATCCTGTTCCCTTATCGCCACAATCTCCTGCTCCAGCCCTGGGCAGCCTCACTGCAGCCCATGGCCTGCCAGAGGGAATGAGCTCACAACCTGCCAGGCCACCAGCACCCTGAGAAGCCCAGCTGCCCTTCAGGCTCAAGCCATCCTACACAGCAGGCCAAACTCCATGCCAGCAGCAAAGCTCTTCTCCAGAAGGCTTTCCCCATGGGAACAGTTAGGCACTGGGATAACCTCCCAGGGGAGCTGGCAGATTCCCCTGCACTGGGCACTGGGCTCAGCTTAAGAGGTCCTCAAGGCTGCTCTTGACTGGCTGGTGGCCACCTCCTGCCGGCTTCAGCACTACCTAGAAAGGTTGGGATGGAGGATCCACGAAGTCCTTCTTGACCTGGAATTCCAGGATTCTGTGCTTCTGGGATCCCAGGATCCCAGTCTCTAGGATTCTGTGTTTCCAGGATCCTAGGATTCTATTTTCCAGGATTCTGTGCTTCTAAGGCTCCAGTTTTCTAGGAGTCTGTGTTTCTGGGCTCCTGGGATTCCATGATCTGATGATTGTAGGATTCTATGGCTCCATGGCTGTGGTGCTCTTCTGGGGTCACTGGAGCCCTGTCCACTTGCTCTGGGAGGATCAACCTCTTTGTTGCAGAGTAAATTCTACCATCCAGACGAAGGCCACAAGGCTGCTGCCAGGGCTGGAGCAGCTCTGCTGGGAGCACAGGCTGAGGGAGCTGGGGCTGTGCAGCCTGCAGAGGAGAAGGCTCCAGGGGCACCTCAGAGCTGCTGCCAGCACCTGAAGGCATCCTGCAGGAAGGCTGCAGAGGGACTTGGGCTGAGGGGGGCTGGAGCCAGGCCCAGGGGCAAGGGTTTGGAGCTGAGGCAGAGCAGGCTCAGGCTGCAGCTGAGGAAGAAGTTCTTCAGTGCCAGGCTGCTGAGGCTCTGGCCCAGGCTGCCCAGGGAGGCTGTGGCTGCCTCCTGCCTGGGGGTGCTGCAGGCCAGGCTGGATGAGGCCCTGAGCAGCTGAGCCTGGCTGGGAGCTGTCCCCGGGCATGGAGGGGAGGTTGGAGGAGAGGAGCTCTGAGATCTCCTCCACCCTGAGCCATTCTATGGCTCTGTGACTTCAAAAAGTCTGTCACAGAATCACAGAGGCACAGAATGCTCTGGGCTGGAAGGGACCGCCACAGCTCATCCAGTCCAACCCCTTGCACTCAGCAGGGACATCCTCCACTGGATCAGGTTCCCAGAGCCCTCTCCAGCCTCACCTTGAAGATCTCCAGGGCTGGGGCCTCAACCACCTCCCTGGGCAACCTGCTGCAGGGTTCCAGCAGCCTCCTGGTGCAGAACTTGTTCCTCACATCCAATCTCAGTCTGCTCTGCTCTCATTTCCAACCTCTGGTCCTGGCCCTGCAGCCCTTTGGGAACAGACCCTCTGCAGCCTTCTCTGGAACCCCTGCAGGTCCTGGCAGGCTGCTCCTAGGTCTCCCTGGAGCCTTCTCCAGGCTGAACACCCCCAGCTCCCTCAGCCTGTCCTTGTACCAGAGCTGCTCCAATCCCCTGAGCATTTCCATGGCTTCCTCTGGACTCTCTCCATCAGCTCCAGGTCCTTCCTATGCTGAGGGCTCCAGGCCAATATCTGAGGAAGAGCAAGTGCTGAATGTTCTCTGTGTCAAAGAATACAGCAAAGGGGGGGGGAATGGAAGGGGAAACTAAAATCTTTGTGGTTATTTTGCTCTGGATGGAATTAGCTGAAGGAGGCAGGGAAGGAAGCGCATGGCACCATGCCCCACTGTGCCCAGGCAGAGCACTTTAGCTGGCCAAGAGTGGGGGGGTGCAAAGTGAACATCTTGTGGAGGAGCTGCCAAGTGCAGCAGGGAAGGAGTTAATCCTCTGGCTGGCTTAAAGGAAAGCTCAGAGTTGCCAGCTTGTATCCAGGCATTTGCAGGTTGGAGGGGCTGGGCTGGCTCTGGGGAATTAACTAATTCCTTCATCTTCTTCCAGTGTATTATAAGATGTCTGAGCTGGGGGAAGTGGAGCCTGAGCCCAGTGGGGAAGAATCAGTCAGCAAATAATGAGGAGAACGCTGGAAGGGAGAGGAGGAGGCAGAAAAGTTCTCCTAACACTGGAGTTGCAGAGCAGTGCTCCTCGTGTGGCCTTGCAGCTTCAGCCTGGAGGCAGAGATCTTTGCTCCTGCTTGCAGGGGGCAGGACAGGCTTTGGGGCTGTGCAAGGTGGCATCCACCAGACTGTTGGCACAGCTTGCAGCCAAGCCAGCCCAGATGCTGGTGTGCCAGGATCCTGGGTTCTGTGATTCCAGGGTCCTGGAGTTCTGTGATTCCAGGGTCCTGGGGTTCTGTGCTTCCAGAGTCCTGGGTTCTGTGCTTCCAGAGTCCTGGGGTTCTGTGCTTCCAGGCTCCTGGGGTTCTGTGCTTCCAGAGTCCTGGGTTCTAGGCTTCCAGAGCCCTGGGGTTCTGTGCTTCCAGGGTCCTGGGTTCTGTGCTTCCAGGGTCCTGGGGTTCTGTGCTTCCAGAGCCCTGGGTTCTGTGCTTCCAGGGTCCTGGGGTTCTGTGCTTCCAGAGTCCTGGGGTTCTGTGCTTCCAGAGTCCTGGGGTTCTGTGCTTCCAGAGTCCTGGGGTTCTGTGCTTCCAGGATCCTGGGGTTCTGTGCTTCCAGAGTCCTGGGTTCTAGGCTTCCAGAGCCCTGGGGTTCTGTGCTTCCAGGGTCCTGGGTTCTGTGCTTCCAGGGTCCTGGGGTTCTGTGCTTCCAGAGCCCTGGGTTCTGTGCTTCCAGGGTCCTGGGGTTCTGTGCTTCCAGAGCCCTGGGTTCTGTGCTTCCAGAGCCCTGGGGTTCTGTGCTTCCAGGGTCCTGGGTTCTGTGCTTCCAGGGTCCTGGGGTTCTGTGCTTCCAGAGCCCTGGGTTCTGTGCTTCCAGGGTCCTGGGGTTCTGTGCTTCCAGAGCCCTGGGTTCTGTGCTTCCAGAGCCCTGGGTTCTGTGCTTCCAGAGCCCTGGGTTCTGTGCTTCCAGAGCCCTGGGGTTCTGTGCTTCCAGGGTCCTGGGTTCTGTGCTTCCAGGGTCCTGGGGTTCTGTGCTTCCAGAGCCCTGGGTTCTGTGCTTCCAGGGTCCTGGGGTTCTGTGCTTCCAGAGCCCTTGGTTCTGTGCTTCCAGGGTCCTGGGGTTCTGTGCTTCCAGGGTCCTGGGTTCTGTGCTTCCAGGCTCCTGGGTTCTGTGCTTCCAGGCTCCTGGGGTGCTGTGCTTCCAGGGTCCTGGGGTGCTATGCTTCCAGGGTCCTGGGGTGCTGTGCTTCCAGGGTCCTGGGTTTCTCGTCTCCAGGGTTCCATCCTCCTAAGATTGTAGATTCCCAGGGTTCTGTTTCTAAGGTTCTACATTTCTAGGAGTCCATGCTTCCGGAATCCCAGGATTCTGGTTTCTAGGATGGAGGGGAAGGGGAAGGGGAAGGGGAAGGGGAAGGGGAAGGGGAAGGGGAAGGGGAAGGGGAAGGGAAAAGAAAGAAAAAAATAAAAGAAATTTTAAAAATAAAATAATAAATGAAAAGAAAAAAGATAAAATTCAGTAAAATTAAATAAATAAAATAAAATTAAGCAAAATAAAGTTAAGTAAAACAAATTAAAAATAAAATACTAATAAAATAAAGAAAAATAAAGGAAAAAACCAAAATAAAATAACATAAAGTAAAATTAAATTAAAATTAAAATAAAATAAAATAAAATAAAATAAAATAAAATAAAATAAACCCAACCAAACTAAACTCCAAGGCACAGCCCCAGTGTTGGAATCTTTTGTGGCCATGCAATTTCTGCCAGCACCTGGAGCAACTGTGGGCTGGGCTGTGGGGGGCTGGGTGCCAGGAGGTGCAGGCTGTGTCCCCAGCCTCAGGAGCTGCCTTTCCCCTCCTGCAGTGCCCCAGCATTGGTCCTGCCCCTGCCGGAGCGCTGCTGGAGGGCTGGGTTCGGTGCTTAGCAGCTCCTCTGCTTTGGGTGCCCCTGGCCTGCAGGCTGTGTCCCCAGCCTCAGGAGCTGCCTTTCCCCTCCTGCAGTGCCCCAGCATTGGTCCTGCTCCTGCCGGAGCGATGCTGGAGGGCTGGGTTCTGTGCTTAGCAGCTCCTCTGCTTTGGGTGCCCCTGGCCCCCGAGGTGAGCAGCTTTGCAGAGGGAGATGCCTGCGCCGTCCCCACTTGGTTCATGCTGTTGTCTGGGGCCGGTGGGGGGAAGGTTTTAAGCCCAGCAGCAGATTGATCCATGCCAGATAGGAGCAGCAACTTTGGCCCTGCAGAGAGCAGAGGGATTTTTTTACCTCCTTTAATTTTTGTGTGTGTGTGTGTGTGTTGTTTTTCATCTGAGCTAATATTTCTCCCTTAAAAGGCCTTCTGCTTTGCTATGTATTAATTAAAATCTCAATACTCCTTATTGATTGATGCGTTATCAGGCCGCAGCAGTTGGCTCCTGCCACATCGATTGCTGGGCTGCTGCTTTTTTGTCGGTGCTGGGTTTGTTGGTTTCTCTTTTCTCTGCTGCTCCCCGGCCAAGTGATTTATTATCATATTTAAGGGGGGGAGTGTGGGAGGGGGGAAAAAAATAATCATTTTGTGTGATTACAGGGAGGAAATAGGCTTTAGAGAGGGTGTAAATTCTTTTGTATCCCTTTGGTTGTTGGTTGTTTGTTGTTGTTGTGCAGAGGGGAGGTGGAGGGGGGGGCCCGGAGCCAATTCCTCAAGCCCAGCCAAGATTGCTGATATCCTTCATTGCTTCTTCTCTTTGGGGCCCTAATGCTTTAAGCCTGCTTGGTCTTGTCATTAGGAATAATGGGCATTAGGATTTACCTCTTTAATCACAACGAAGATTAACAGATGGTATGAACCCAACATCTTAAAATTATCTGGTTATTAACAAGTGTTTCCTGGGAGCACATCAATAACCTTTGGCTTTCCCTGACTGCTCAGGCAGCAAAATGCTGGCTCCAGCCTGGACCAGCAGAGGATTCATCACTTTTTGGTTCTGGTGGTGGTGTTGTCGGGGGTAGGCAGGGTGGGGGGAGGATGGTCATACCCCTTTGGGGCCAGAAAGAGAACCTAAATGTGACGATGAAGGGAAGAGCATCGTGCAGGGCAGGGGAGGGAAGGAAATGTGGTCGGTGTCAGAGGAAGGAATTTGTGTGGTTAGAAAGGAAAAGTGAAGGACTGTGAAGAAATTGGAGTGGTCAGGAAGGAATCTGTGTGGCTGTGGAGAAAAAGCTGAATGGTTATAGAGAAAATGGAGCAATTATGATGAAATGTGAGTGATTGTAAAGGAAACTGAAGAATCAGAAAGAAAACTGAATGACTGCAAAGAAATTGGTGTGGTTGGAGAGAAAATTGGTGTGGGTGTGAAGAAATTGGTGTGGTTGTAAAAAAACCTGCATGGTTATAAAGGAAATGGAGTAACTATGATGAAATTGGGATGATTGTGAAGGAAATTGAAGAATCAGAAAGAAAACTGAGTGATTGCAAAGAAATCTGTGTGATTGCAGAGAAAATTTGTGTGGGTGGAAAAAAAAAAACCTGAATTGTTGTAAAGAAAATGGAGCAACTGGGAAGAAATTGGAATGGCTATGAAGGCAATTGAACAACCATGAAGAAATTGGTGTGGTGATAAAGCAATTTGTGTGGTTATACAAACACCTGAATAATTATAAAGCAGATGGAGTAATGATGAGGAAATGTGAATGATTATAAAGGAAATTGAATAATCATATAGAAAATAGAGTAGGGTAGGGTAGGGTAGGGTAGGGTAGGGTAGGGTAGGGTAGAGTAGAATAGAATAGAATAGAATAGAATAGAATAGAATAGAATAGAATAGAATAGAATAGAATAGAATAGAATAGAATAGAATAGGACCAGACCAGACCAGGTTGGAAGAGACCTTCAAGATCATCGTGTCCAACCTATCAACCAATCCAACACCACCTAAACAACTAACCCATGGCACCAAGCACCCCATCAAGTCTCCTCCTGAACACCTCCAGTGATGGTGACTCCACCACCTCCCCAGGCAGCCCATTCCAATGGGCAATCACTCTCCCTGTGTAGAACTTCTTCCTAACATCCAACCTAAACCTCCCCTGGCACAGCTTGAAACTGTGTCCTCTTGTTCTGGTGCTGCTTGCCTGGGAGAAGAGACCAACCTTCACCTGGCTCCAACCTCCCTTCAGGTAGTTGTAGAGAGCAATAAGGTCTCCCCTGAGCCTCCTCTTCTCCAGGCTAAGCAACCCCAGCTCCCTCAGCCTCTCCTCACAGGGCTGTGTTCCAAACCCCTCACCAACTTCGTTGCCCTTCTCTGGACACCTTCCAGCAGCTCAATGTCCTTCCTAACCTGAGTGGCCCAGAACTGGACACAGGACTCAAGGTGTGGCCTAACCAGTGCAGTGTACAGGGGCAGAATGATGATTATAAATTATTATAAATGATTATAAATTATTATATATATATGAATGTTTATAAAGACATTTGTGTGATTATAAAGAAAATTGGTGTGGTTGTAAAAAAACCCTGAATTATTATGAGGAAAATAGAGTGATTGTGAAGAAAGTGGAATGATTAGAAAGGAAATTGAGCAACCCTAAAGCAAACTGAATAACCATAAAGAAAATGGAATGGCTATAAAGAAATCTGTGTGGTTCTAAAAAAAACCCTGAATTATCATAAAGCAGACTGAGTAATTGGGAAGAAATTTGAATGATTATGAAGGAAATTGAAGAATCAGAAAGAAAACTGAGTGACTGCAAAGGAATTTGTGTGATTGTAGAGAAATGTGTGTGATTGTAGAAAGATTTGTGTGATTGTAGAGAAGATTTGTGTGATTGTAGAGAAATTTGTGTGATTGTAGAGAAATTTGTGTGATTGTAGAGAGATTTGTGTGATTGTAGAGAAATTTGTGTGATTGTAGAGAAGATTTGTGTGATTGTAGAGAAATTTGTGTGATTGTAGAGAAGATTTGTGTGATTGTAGAGAAGATTTGTGTGATTATAGAGAAATGTGTGTGATTGTAGAGAAGATTTGTGTGATTGTAGAGAAATGTGTGTGATTGTAGAGAAATGTGTGTGATTGTAGAGAAATGTGTGTGATTGTAGAGAAGATTTGTGTGATTGTAGAGAAATGTGTGTGATTGTAGAGAAATGTGTGTGATTGTAGAGAAATGTGTGTGATTGATTGTGTGATTGAGAAATTTGTGTGATTGTAGAGAAGATTTGTGTGATTGTAGAGAAATTTGTGTGATTGTAGAGAAATTTGTGTGATTGTAGAGAGATTTGTGTGATTGTAGAGAAGATTTGTGTGATTGTAGAGAAGATTTGTGTGATTGTAGAGAAGATTTGTGTGATTGTAGAGAAGATTTGTGTGATTGTAGAGAAATGTGTGTGATTGTAGAGAAATGTGTGTGATTGTAGAGAAATGTGTGTGATTGTAGAGAAATTTGTGTGATTGTAGAGAAGATTTGTGTGATTGTAGAGAAATTTGTGTGATTGTAGAGAAATTTGTGTGGTTGTAGAGAAATTTGTGTGATTGTAGAGAGATTTGTGTGATTGTAGAGAAATTTGTGTGATTGTAGAGAAGATTTGTGTGATTGTAGAGAAATTTGTGTGATTGTAGAGAAGATTTGTGTGATTGTAGAGAAGATTTGTGTGATTATAGAGAAATGTGTGTGATTGTAGAGAATTTGTGTGATTGTAGAGAAATGTGTGTGATTGTAGAGAAATGTGTGTGATTGTAGAGAAATGTGTGTGATTGTAGAGAAGATTTGTGTGATTGTAGAGAAATGTGTGTGATTGTAGAGAAATGTGTGTGATTGTAGAGAAGATTTGTGTGATTGTAGAGAAGATTTGTGTGATTGTAGAGAAATTTGTGTGATTGTAGAGAAATTTGTGTGGTTGTAGAGAAATTTGTGTGATTGTAGAGAGATTTGTGTGATTGTAGAGAAGATTTGTGTGATTGTAGAGAAGATTTGTGTGATTGTAGAGAAATTTGTGTGATTGTAGAGAAATTTGTGTGGTTGTAGAGAAATTTGTGTGATTGTAGAGAGATTTGTGTGATTGTAGAGAAGATTTGTGTGATTGTAGAGAAGATTTGTGTGATTGTAGAGAAGATTTGTGTGATTGTAGAGAAGATTTGTGTGATTGTAGAGAAATGTGTGTGATTGTAGAAAGATTTGTGTGATTGTAGAGAAATGTGTGTGATTGTAGAGAAATTTGTGTGATTGTAGAGAAGATTTGTGTGATTGTAGAGAAATTTGTGTGATTGTAGAGAAGATTTGTGTGATTGTAGAGAAGATTTGTGTGATTGTAGAGAAGATTTGTGTGATTGTAGAGAAATGTGTGTGATTGTAGAGAAGATTTGTGTGATTGTAGAGAAATGTGTGTGATTGTAGAGAAGATTTGTGTGATTGTAGAGAAATGTGTGTGATTGTAGAGAAATGTGTGTGATTGTAGAGAAGATTTGTGTGATTATAGAGGAGAAGATTTGTGTGGATGTAAAGAAATTTGTGTGGGTGTGTAAAAAGCACCTGAATGATTACGAAGAAAATGGAGTGATTGTGAAGAAATTGGAAGGACTGTAAAGGAACTCGAAGAATCATGAAGCAAAGTGAATAATCATAAGGAAAATCGAATGGCTGTAAGGAAATTTGTGTGGTTGTCAAAAAAACCTGGATGATTCTAAAGGCAAATCCTGCAGGAAGGCTGCAGAGAGAATTTTCCATGAGGGGGGCTGGAGCCAGGCCAAGGGGGAATGGTTTGAAGCTGAGGCAGGGCAGGGTCAGGCTGCAGCTGAGGAAGAAGCTGAGGGTTTCATTTGGGGTGATGTTTTGGACAGCATGTGCAGTTGTGTATGGATGAGTGAGAAATCATGACCAAAGAGACCTGGTGGGACATGGGAATGAATTTTGGGATGCATTATGGAAAACAATTCTGTCTCCCACACTGACTGACTCATGGCAGGAGAATCTACCTGTGGGCTTGTTCCCCACTCCCTGATTGTCTCCTGTTTCCTTCACATCTCCCAAAAGGGGTCTCTCAGGTGCGTCTGACCACAGCAGGACACTCCTATGCAAAAGGACCCGGTGGCTTGCCAGCTACTGAGGCTTCTCCTGGTGCACACTTGTCATCTTCCAATGAGGATTTAGGGTGCTGGTCGATGGTAGGCTGAACGTGAGCCTGCAGTGTGCCCAGGCAGGCAGGAGGACCAATGGCATCCTGGCCTGCATCAGGAGCAGTGTGGCCAGCAGGAGCAGGGAGGTCATTGTGCCCTATGCTCAGCACTGCTTAGGCCACACCTTGAGTCCTGTGTCCAGTTCTGGGCCACTCAGGTTAAGAAGGACATTGAGACACTTGAAGGTGTCCAGAGAAGGGCAACAAAGCTGGGGAGGGGTCTGGAGCACAGCCTTGTGAGGAGAGGCTGAGGGAGCTGGGGTTGCTTAGCCTGGAGAAGAGGAGACTCAGGG
This sequence comes from Melanerpes aurifrons, assembly GCA_011125475.1. Classification (NCBI taxonomy): domain Eukaryota; kingdom Metazoa; phylum Chordata; class Aves; order Piciformes; family Picidae; genus Melanerpes; species Melanerpes aurifrons. The sequence continues at coordinate 477,909 of WWNC01000023.1, read as the reverse complement.
GAGACCTTCTTGCTCTCTACAACTACCTGAGGGAGGTTGTAGCCAGGCAGAGGTTTGTCTCTTCTCCCAGGCAAGCAGCACCAGAACAAGAGGACACAGTCTCAGGCTGTGCCAGGAGAGGTTTAGGTTGGATGTTAGGAGGAAGTTCTACACAGAGAGGGTGATTGCCCATTGGAATGTGCTGCCTGGGGAGGTGGTGGAGTCACCATCCCTGGAGGTATTCAGGAGGAGACTTGGTGGGGTGCTTGGTGCCATGGGTTAGTTGTTTAGGTGGTGTTGGATTGGTTGATGGGTTGGACACGATGATCTTAAAGGTCTCTTCCAACCTGGTCTGGTCTGGTCTGGTCTGGTCTATTCTATTCTATTCTATTCTATTCTATTCTATTCTATTCTATTCTATCTCCTTTCTCATCTTCTGGATGTTACTTCTCACTTGGGTCCTCTGGCAGCCTAATCCCCAGGCTGATGTCCCTCGTGGCAGGCAGCCTGCAGTGTGACAGGATCAGCTGGGACATGGAGCTCTAATAAGATTAAGACTCAGCAGCAAGGGTTTAGTCCTTTCCTTTTCTGAGGCAGAGGCACAGAAAGCACTCAAAGACTTCAGCAGCAGCTCCAAGCACCTGCTGGGGTTCCCTTCCTCCTTTCTCCTCCGAGGGAGCTGACAGAGAGCTTGAGAGATTGGCATCAAGACATTAATGGAAGAGCCCAAAAGGGCCAAGGGTGGTTGGTGGTTTGCTTGGAAATAACTTAGGCACCAAAGATGCTGGCAGTTAGTTCCTGAAGTCAAGTCTTGGATTCATCAGGACCAGCTCTGGGCCTTCAGGAGTGAGTTTTGCAGAGGTAGGAGCTGATGTAGAGGTCCTTCCCAGGAGGACACTTACTCTGCAACCAGAGAATGCCCTGAGCTGGAAGGGACCTTCAACATCATCCATGTGCAGGGACACCTCCCACTAGACCAAGCTCCTGAAGGTGCTCAGAGCAGCCTGGTCTTAAATGCATGAAGGTTGACCCTGTCAGGCTGTGCTGCCAGCCAGAGCTCGGCAGGCTGAGAGCTGGCTGCAGGCAAAGCTCAGGAGGTTCACCCAGGACAAGTGCAGGGTCCTGCAGCTGGGGAGGGACAAGAGCAAGTTAGAGGCTGCCCTGCTGGAGAGCAGCTCCATGGAGAGAGACCTTGGAGTGCTGGGGGGCAGCAAGTGCTGCATGGGACAGCAATGTGCCCTGGGGGCCAAGAGAGCCAAGGGGGTCCTGGGGGGCAGCAGGAAAAGTGTGGCCAGCAGGGCTGGGGAGGTTCTGCTGCCCCTCTGCTCTGCCCTGCTCAGACCACAGCTGCAATCCTGTGTCCAGTTTGGGGCTCCCCAGGTGAAGAGAGACAGAGAGCTGCTGGAGAGAGTCCAAGGCAGAGCCAGGAGGAGGATTTGGGGACTTGAGCATCTCCCCTGTGAGGAGAGACTGAGAGCCCTGGGGGTGTTGAGTCTGGGGAGGAGAAGGCTGAGAGGGATCTGATCAATGTCTATCAATAGCTGAGGGCTGGGGGTCAGGTGGAGGGGGCCAAGCTCTTGTGGGTGGTGCACAGTGATAAGAGAAGGAGCAATGGAGACAAACTGCAACAGAGAGGGTTCCACCTCAACCTGAGGAGAAACTTCTTTGGTGTGAGGCTGCTGGAGCCTGGAGCAGGCTGCCCAGAGAGGTTGTGGAGTCTCCTGCTCTGGAGCCTTTCCAGCCCCCACCTGGATGCCTTCCTGTGCAGCCTGCCCTGGGTGCTGCTGCTCTGGCAGGGAGGTTGGACTGGGTGACCTCTGGAGGTCCCTCCCTACCTCCAATGTACTGTGAGACTGTGACAGGATGATCTTGAAGACCTTTTCCAACCACAGTGACTCTGTGACTCTTCTCTTGGTGCAAGTTTTGACACCTCAGGTGAGGAAATTCCAAAGCCTGGTGGCTTGGGACATGGGATCTGGGATTGTCAAAGGGATGTGTTGGAAGCAGTCAGCAGGGCCAAGCTCACCACTGTTCTGCTAAGCTCTGTGCTGGTCTCCTCTAGGAGCACCTCTGGGACCACTCATGTGAGGATGCTTCTCCTTTCTGTGGTGAATGGCTGCTGGGTGGCTGTCACAGAAATCCAGGCAGGCATTTCCTCCACTCTCCACAGGGAAATCCACCCCCACACCTCCCCTGCCACCCAAATCCCAGCTCCTGGAGCTCTGAGTGCCAGCTGGGTTTGGAATGCCGTGGGGAGGCTCAATGCCTACTGATGGATTGGTTGTGACACTGCCCAGACACTGCCCAGGCAGCTCTGCTTGCCACATGGCCACATCAGCTAATTGGCTTCTCAGCCCTTTTCTCAGCTCTGATGGACACCAGAGAGACCCCAGCCAGCACAGGACTGAGGCAGCATCTTCAGCCTCCAGCCTCCCCTGCTCCAGGAGGCCACCAGGTACCAGAAACCTGCTGGACCAATTGGTGGACGATGCAAGGAAGTGAGGAGGAGAAAGGAGAGAGCAGAACAATGGCAAATGCAGAGGTAGAGGCTGGCAGCCAGGGTCATGTTCTCGAGGTGGCTGAAGAGCTTGGACCTCTCTGGCAGCCCAGAGAGCCAAGCAGAGCCTGGGCTGCAGCAAGAGAAGTGTGGCCACCAGGGCAGGGAGGGGGTTCTGCCCCTCTGCTCCACTCTGCTGAGACCACAGCTGCAGCTCTGGGGCCAGCTCTGGAGCCTCTGTGCCAGAAAGGATCTGGAGGGGCTGGAAGGTGTCCAGAGAAGGGCCAGGAGGAGGAGCAGAGGGCTGGAGCTGCTCTGCTGTGAGCACAGACTGAGGGAGTTGGGGTTGTGCAGGCTGGAGAGGAGAAGGCTCCAGGGAGACCTCATTGTGGCCTTCCAGGATGTGCAGGGGGCTGCAAGAAAGCTGGGGAGGGACTTTTGAGGGTGTTGGGTAGAGACAGGACTGGGGGGGATGGAGCAAAACTAGAAGTGGGGAGATTGAGATTGGCTGTGAGGAAGAAGTTGTTCCCCATGAGGGTGGTGAGAGCCTGGCACAGGCTGCCCAGGGAGGTGGTGGAAGCCTCCTGCCTGGAGGTGTTTGCAGCCAGGCTGGAGGTGGCTGTGAGCAACCTGCTGTGGTGTGAGGTGTCCCTGCCCATGGCAGGGGGGTTGGAGCTGGCTGAGCCTTGAGGTCCCTTCCAACCCAAACCCTTCTCTGGTTCTGTGATCTTCAAGGTCTCTTCCAAGCCAACCCATTCCATGGTTCTATGATCTTGAAGGTCCTTTCCAACCCAACCCATTGTCTGCTTCTCTTTGCAGTGAATGTGAAGCCCTCCTGTGAGAGCAAAGGCTGCAGGTGTCCCAATCCCCACTGCAAGCCATTCCCACCCCACCAGAGCCATTCCCTCTGCTTTGGGTTTCCCTTTTTGTCCTTTATGACCCTGATGTCATTTGGAAAGAAACTTTCATTTGTCTGAGTTTGTCATCTGCTGAGCAGCCTCCAGGCTTCCCAGCAGCTAGGTGCTGGCAGCAGGATCCCTGTCACAGGCAGCTGCCGCTTAGTGAAGCCTCCCAAGCCTCCCAGTGCTCTGCTTTGCGGCCTGGGCCGGGTGGGAGCCAGCAGCCCTGCGCCCAGGCAGCCAAAGAGGTCAGAAGGCAGCCTGGGAGTAGCAGCCAGGAGGAAACTCAGCAGGGGAGATGAGTTCTGACCTCACTGGCAGCTCCTCCTCTGCCCTGCTGCCTGGCTCCTGCTTTATGGGATCATGGCATGGAGGAGGTTGGAAGGGACCTCAAAGTCAGTCAGTGCCTCCCTCCCTCCCTCCCTTCCTTCCTTCCTTCCTTCCTTCCCTCCCTCCCTTCCTCCCTTCCTTCCTCCCTCCCTTCCTCCCTTCCTTCCCTCCCTCCCTCCCTCCCTCCCCTCCCTCCCTCCCTTCCTTCCTTCCTTCCTTCCTTCCTTCCTTCCTTCCTTCCTTCCTTCCTTCCTTCCTTCCTTCCTCCCTCCCTCCTCCCTCCCCCTCCCTTCCTCCCTCCCTCCCTCCCTTCCTTCCTTCCTTCCTCCCTTCCTTCCTTCCTTCCTCCCTCCCTCCCTCCCTCCCTCCCTCCCTTCCTTCCTTCCCTCCCTTCCTTCTTTCTCTTTCTCTCTTTCTTTCCTTTTTTCTTTCTCTTTCTTTCTCTCTTTCTCTTTTTCTTTCCCTCTTTCTTTCTTTCTCTCTTTCTTTCTCTCTCTCTTTCTCCCTTTCTTTCTCTCTTTATTTCCCTTCCTTCCTTCCAAATTCCTTCCTTCCTCCTTCCTTCTTTCCTTCCTTCCTGAATTCCTCCCTCACTCCCTCCCTTACCTCCCTCCCTTCCTTCCTTCTTTCTTCTGTTTCCTTCCTCCCTTCCTCTTTCTCTTCCTTCCACCCTTCCTCTTTTCCTGTCTCTTCCTTGCTTGCTTCCTTCCTTCCTTTCACCACATCTCCCTCTCAGGCAAGCAAACCACCAAGCAGACAAACATGACTCTGGGGCAGAAAAAAAACCCATCCCCAGCTCTTAACACTTAGAAAGGCAGAGAAGGAGCTCTGGGTGGGCTCCCAGGGTCCTTCTGGCTGCTCAGGCAGTGGCTGCAACACGTGAGACAATTCCAGACCATGAGGAGGGAGGGGGGAAAGCTGCTTAGGTCATAGCAGAATTGGCACACTCAGCACACTGCAGCTCTGAGTTGCTTTTAATTAAACAGCTTCCCCCCTTCCAGGTTTTCAATCAGCAGTTCAGGGAAGTGGGGTTTGAAATGGCTGTGGAAGAGCTCTGGAGGGTGGCTGAGGCCTTGCACTTGCCTGCAGCCAGGAGTGGCTGTTAGGGGAATGGTTCCTGGGAGTGCAGGAAAGCCTCCCTTGGTCCTCCCTCTGTTGTCAACGTGATAGAAAACGTCACAGCTCCCAGCAGGACTGCAGGAGCCTCCTGCAGAGCCTGCTCGGTGTTGGAGGGCTAGGAAAGACCTCCAGGGTCAGTGCAGCTCCACAGCTGGGGAAGTGTGAGACCAAACCTGGATCACAGGAGGGGTTGGGTTGGAAGGGACCTTCAAGATCAGACAATCAGAGAATGGTTTCAGCTGGAAGGGACCTTTGGGATCATGGAACCAGAGAGTGGGCTGGGTTGGAAGGGACCCTCAGGAAAAGTCCCTCTGCAGCCTTCCTGCAGGATGCCTTCAGGTGCTGGCAGCAGCTCTGAGGTGCCCCTGGAGCCTTCTCCTCTGCAGGCTGCACAGCCCCAGCTCCCTCAGCCTGTGCTCCCAGCAGAGCTGCTCCAGCCCTGGCATCAGCCTTGTGGCCTGCTCTGGGCTCTCTGCAGCAGCTCTGTGTCCTTTCTAGGATGGGGACCTCAGCAACACACAGCCCAAGACTGTGGAATTAATATTAAATGAGGGTGGGGAAGTGATTCTTCCTCAGACTGAGACCTCTCCTTCAGACTGAGACCTCCCTTCAGACTGAGACCTCTGCTTCAGACTGAGACCTCTCCTCAGACTGAGACCTCTGCTCAGACTGAGACCTCCCTTCAGACTGAGACCTCTGCTCAGACTGAGACCTCTGCTCAGACTGAGACCTCTCCTTCAGACTGAGACCTCTGCTCAGACTGAGACCTCCCTTCAGACTGAGACCTCCCCTTCAGACTGAGACCTCTGCTCAGACTGAGACCTCTCTTCAGACTGAGACCTCTGCTCAGACTGAGACCTCTGCTCAGACTGAGACCTCTGCTCAGACTGAGACCTCTCCTCAGACTGAGACCTCCCTTCAGACTGAGACCTCTGCTCAGACTGAGACCTCTGCTCAGACTGAGACCTCCCTTCAGACTGAGACCTCTGCTCAGACTGAGACCTCTGCTCAGACTGAGACCTCCCTTCAGACTGAGACCTCTGCTCAGACTGAGACCTCTGCTCAGACTGAGACCTCTGCTCAGACTGAGACCTCCCTTCAGACTGAGACCTCTGCTCAGACTGAGACCTCCCTTCAGACTGAGACCTCCCTTCAGACTGAGACCTCTCCTCAGACTGAGACCTCTGCTCAGACTGAGACCTCCCTTCAGACTGAGACCTCTGCTCAGACTGAGACCTCTCCTTCAGACTGAGACCTCCCTTCAGACTGAGACCTCTCTCAGACTGAGACCTCCTCAGACTGAGACCTCTCCTTCAGACTGAGACCTCTGCTCAGACTGAGACCTCCCTTCAGACTGAGACCTCCCTTCAGACTGAGACCTCCCTTCAGACTGAGACCTCCCTCAGACTGAGACCTCTGCTCCAGACTGAGACCTCCCTTCAGACTGAGACCTCCCTCAGACTGAGACCTCTGCTCAGACTGAGACCTTCAGACTGCCTCTCAGACTGAGACCTCCCTTCAGACTGAGACCTCTGCTCAGACCTCTCTGCTCAGACTGAGACCTCTCCTTCAGACTGAGACCTCTGCTCAGACTGAGACCTCTGCTCAGACTGAGACCTCCCTTCAGACTGAGACCTCTCTGCTCAGACTGAGACCCCCTTCAGACTGAGACCTCTGCTCAGACTGAGACCTCTGCCAGACTGAGACCTCAGCCTGAGACCTCTGCTCAGACTGAGACCTCTCCTCAGACTGAGACCTCTGCTCAGACCCTCTCCTCAGACTGAGACCTCTCCTCAGACTGAGACCTCTCCTTCAGACTGAGACCTCTGCTCAGACTGAGACCTCTGCTCAGACTGAGACCTCTGCTCCAGACTGAGACCTCTGCTCCAGACTGAGACCTCTCCTCAGACTGAGACCTCCTCTGCTCAGACTGAGACCTCTGCCTCAGACTGAGACCTCTGCTCAGACTGAGACCTCTGCCAGACTGAGACCTCTGCTCAGACTGAGACCTCTCCTTCAGACTGAGACCTCTCCTTCAGACTGAGACCTCTGCTCAGACTGAGACCTCTCCTCAGACTGAGACCTCTGCTCCAGACTGAGACCTCTCCTTCAGACTGAGACCTCCCTTCAGACTGAGACCTCTGCTCCAGACTGAGACCTCTCCTTCAGACTGAGACCTCTGCTCAGACTGAGACCTCTGCTCAGACTGAGACCTCTCCTTCAGACTGAGACCTCTGCTCAGACTGAGACCTCTCCTTCAGACTGAGACCTCTCCTTCAGACTGAGACCTCTGCTCAGACTGAGACCTCTGCTCAGACTGAGACCTCTCCTTCAGACTGAGACCTCTCCTTCAGACTGAGACCTCTGCTCAGACTGAGACCTCTCCTCAGACTGAGACCTCTGCTCCAGACTGAGACCTCTCCTTCAGACTGAGACCTCCCTTCAGACTGAGACCTCTGCTCAGACTGAGACCTCTCCTTCAGACTGAGACCTCTGCTCAGCCTGAGACCTCTGCTCAGACTGAGACCTCTGCTCAGACTGAGACCTCCCTTCAGACTGAGACCTCTGCTCAGACTGAGACCTCTCCTTCAGACTGAGACCTCTGCTCAGACTGAGACCTCTCCTCAGACTGAGACCTCTGCTCCAGACTGAGACCTCTCCTTCAGACTGAGACCTCCCTTCAGACTGAGACCTCTGCTCAGACTGAGACCTCTCCTTCAGACTGAGACCTCTGCTCAGACTGAGACCTCTCCTTCAGACTGAGACCTCTGCTCAGACTGAGACCTCTGCTCAGACTGAGACCTCTCCTTAAGACTGAGACCTCTCCTTCAGACTGAGACCTCTCCTTCAGACTGAGACCTCTGCTCAGCCTGAGACCTCTGCTCAGACTGAGACCTCTCCTTAAGACTGAGACCTCTCCTTCAGACTGAGACCTCTGCTCAGACTGAGACCTCTCCTTCAGACTGAGACCTCCCTTCAGACTGAGACCTCCCTTCAGACTGAGACCTCTGCTCCAGACTGAGACCTCTGCTCAGACTGAGACCTCTCCTTCAGACTGAGACCTCTGCTCCAGACTGAGACCTCTGCTCAGACTGAGACCTCTGCTCAGACTGAGACCTCTCCTCAGACTGAGACCTCCCTTCAGACTGAGACCTCTGCTCAGACTGAGACCTCCCTTCAGACTGAGACCTCTGCTCAGACTGAGACCTCCCTTCAGACTGAGACCTCCCTTCAGACTGAGACCTCTGCTCAGACTGAGACCTCCCTTCAGACTGAGACCTCCCTTCAGACTGAGACCTCTGCTCAGACTGAGACCTCCCTTCAGACTGAGACCTCTGCTCAGACTGAGACCTCTCCTTCAGACTGAGACCTCCGCTCAGACTGAGACCTCTGCTCAGACTGAGACCTCCCTTCAGACTGAGACCTCCCTTCAGACTGAGACCTCTGCTCAGACTGAGACCTCTCCTTCAGACTGAGACCTCCGCTCAGACTGAGACCTCTGCTCAGACTGAGACCTCCCTTCAGACTGAGACCTCTGCTCAGACTGAGACCTCCCTTCAGACTGAGACCTCCCTTCAGACTGAGACCTCTGCTCAGACTGAGACCTCCCTTCAGACTGAGACCTCCCTTCAGACTGAGACCTCTGCTCAGACTGAGACCTCCCTTCAGACTGAGACCTCTCCTTCAGACTGAGACCTCTGCTCAGACTGAGACCTCTGCTCAGACTGAGACCTCTCCTTCAGACTGAGACCTCCCTTCAGACTGAGACCTCTGCTCAGACTGAGACCTCTGCTCAGACTGAGACCTCTGCTCAGACTGAGACCTCTCCTTCAGACTGAGACCTCTCCTCAGACTGAGACCTCTCCTTCAGACTGAGACCTCTGCTCAGACTGAGACCTCTGCTCAGACTGAGACCTCTGCTCCAGACTGAGACCTCTGCTCCAGACTGAGACCTCTCCTTCAGACTGAGACCTCTGCTCAGACTGAGACCTCTGCTCAGACTGAGACCTCTCCTTCAGACTGAGACCTCCCTTCAGACTGAGACCTCTCCTTCAGACTGAGACCTCTGCTCAGACTGAGACCTCTGCTCAGACTGAGACCTCCCTTCAGACTGAGACCTCTGCTCAGACTGAGACCTCTCCTTCAGACTGAGACCTCTGCTCAGCCTGAGACCTCTGCTCAGACTGAGACCTCTCCTTCAGACTGAGACCTCTGCTCAGACTGAGACCTCTCCTTCAGACTGAGACCTCTGCTCAGCCTGAGACCTCTGCTCAGACTGAGACCTCTCCTTCAGACTGAGACCTCTCCTTCAGACTGAGACCTCTGCTCAGACTGAGACCTCCCTTCAGACTGAGACCTCTGCTCAGACTGAGACCTCTGCTCAGACTGAGACCTCCCTTCAGACTGAGACCTCTGCTCAGACTGAGACCTCCCTTCAGACTGAGACCTCTCCTCAGACTGAGACCTCCCTTCAGACTGAGACCTCTGCTCAGACTGAGACCTCTCCTTCAGACTGAGACCTCCCTTCAGACTGAGACCTCCCTTCAGACTGAGACCTCTGCTCAGACTGAGACCTCTGCTCAGACTGAGACCTCCCTTCAGACTGAGACCTCTGCTCAGACTGAGACCTCTGCTCAGACTGAGACCTCCCTTCAGACTGAGACCTCTGCTCAGACTGAGACCTCCCTTCAGACTGAGACCTCTCCTTCAGACTGAGACCTCTGCTCCAGACTGAGACCTCTGCTCAGACTGAGACCTCTGCTCAGCCTGAGACCTCTGCTCAGCCTGAGACCTCCCTTCAGCCTGAGACCTCTCCTTCAGACTGAGACCTCTGCTCAGACTGAGACCTCTCCTTCAGACTGAGACCTCTGCTCAGACTAAGACCTCCCTTCAGACTGAGACCTCTCCTTCAGACTGAGACCTCTGCTCAGACTGAGACCTCTGCTCAGACTGAGACCTCTGCTCAGACTGAGACCTCCCTTCAGACTGAGACCTCTGCTCAGACTGAGACCTCTGCTCAGACTGAGACCTCTCCTTCAGACTGAGACCTCTGCTCAGACTAAGACCTCCCTTCAGACTGAGACCTCTCCTTCAGACTGAGACCTCTGCTCAGACTGAGACCTCTCCTTCAGACTGAGACCTCCCTTCAGACTGAGACCTCCCTTCAGACTGAGACCTCTCCTTCAGACTGAGACCTCTGCTCAGACTGAGACCTCTCCTTCAGACTGAGACCTCTGCTCAGACTGAGACCTCCCTTCAGACTGAGACCTCTGCTCAGACTGAGACCTCTCCTTCAGACTGAGACCTCTGCTCAGACTGAGACCTCTGCTCAGACTGAGACCTCTCCTTCAGACTGAGACCTCTGCTCAGACTGAGACCTCTCCTTCAGACTGAGACCTCTGCTCAGACTGAGACCTCCCTTCAGACTGAGACCTCTGCTCAGACTGAGACCTCTGCTCAGACTGAGACCTCTCCTTCAGACTGAGACCTCTGCTCAGACTGAGACCTCCCTTCAGACTGAGACCTCTGCTCAGACTGAGACCTCTCCTTCAGACTGAGACCTCTGCTCAGACTGAGACCTCCCTTCAGACTGAGACCTCTGCTCAGACTGAGACCTCCCTTCAGACTGAGACCTCTGCTCAGACTGAGACCTCTGCTCAGACTGAGACCTCTCCTTCAGACTGAGACCTCTGCTCAGACTGAGACCTCTCCTTCAGACTGAGACCTCTGCTCAGACTAAGACCTCCCTTCAGACTGAGACCTCTCCTTCAGACTGAGACCTCTGCTCAGACTGAGACCTCTCCTTCAGACTGAGACCTCTGCTCAGACTGAGACCTCCCTTCAGACTGAGACCTCTGCTCAGACTGAGACCTCCCTTCAGACTGAGACCTCTGCTCAGCCTGAGACCTCTGCTCAGACTGAGACCTCTGCTCAGCCTGAGACCTCTGCTCCAGACTGAGACCTCTGCTCCAGACTGAGACCTCCCTTCAGACTGAGACCTCTGCTCCAGACTGAGACCTCCCTTCAGACTGAGACCTCTGCTCCAGACTGAGACCTCTGCTCCAGACTGAGACCTCTGCTCAGACTGAGACCTCTGCTCAGACTGAGACCTCCCTTCAGACTGAGACCTCTGCTCAGACTGAGACCTCTGCTCAGACTGAGACCTCTCCTTCAGACTGAGACCTCTCCTTCAGACTGAGACCTCTGCTCAGACTGAGACCTCTGCTCAGACTGAGACCTCTCCTTCAGACTGAGACCTCCCTTCAGACTGAGACCTCTGCACAGACTGAGACCTCTGCTCAGACTGAGACCTCCCTTCAGACTGAGACCTCTGCTCAGACTGAGACCTCTCCTTCAGACTGAGACCTCTGCTCCAGACTGAGACCTCTGCTCCAGACTGAGACCTCCCTTCAGACTGAGACCTCTGCTCAGACTGAGACCTCTGCTCAGACTGAGACCTCCCTTCAGACTGAGACCTCTGCTCAGACTGAGACCTCTGCTCAGACTGAGACCTCTCCTTCAGACTGAGACCTCTCCTTCAGACTGAGACCTCTGCTCAGCCTGAGACCTCTGCTCAGACTGAGACCTCTGCTCCAGACTGAGACCTCTGCTCAGACTGAGACCTCTGCTCAGACTGAGACCTCTGCTCAGACTGAGACCTCTCCTTCAGACTGAGACCTCTGCTCAGACTGAGACCTCTGCTCAGACTGAGACCTCTGCTCAGACTGAGACCTCTCCTTCCGACTGAGACCTCCCTTCAGACTGAGACCTCTGCTCAGACTGAGACCTCTGCTCAGACTGAGACCTCTCCTTCAGACTGAGACCTCTGCTCCAGACTGAGACCTCTCCTTCAGACTGAGACCTCTGCTCAGACTGAGACCTCTGCTCAGACTGAGACCTCTGCTCAGACTGAGACCTCTCCTTCCGACTGAGACCTCCCTTCAGACTGAGACCTCTGCTCAGACTGAGACCTCTGCTCCAGACTGAGACCTCTGCTCAGACTGAGACCTCCCTTCAGACTGAGACCTCTGCTCAGACTGAGACCTCTCCTTCAGACTGAGACCTCCCTTCAGACTGAGACCTCTGCTCAGACTGAGACCTCTGCTCAGACTGAGACCTCTCCTTCAGACTGAGACCTCTCCTTCAGACTGAGACCTCCCTTCAGACTGAGACCTCTGCTCAGACTGAGACCTCTGCTCAGACTGAGACCTCTGCTCAGACTGAGACCTCCCTTCAGACTGAGACCTCCCTTCAGACTGAGACCTCTGCTCAGACTGAGACCTCCCTTCAGACTGAGACCTCTGCTCAGACTGAGACCTCTGCTCAGACTGAGACCTCTGCTCCAGACTGAGACCTCTGCTCAGACTGAGACCTCTCCTTCAGACTGAGACCTCCCTTCAGACTGAGACCTCTGCTCCAGACTGAGACCTCTGCTCAGACTGAGACCTCTGCTCAGACTGAGACCTCTGCTCAGACTGAGACCTCTCCTTCAGACTGAGACCTCTGCTCCAGACTGAGACCTCTGCTCAGACTGAGACCTCTGCTCAGACTGAGACCTCTGCTCAGACTGAGACCTCCCTTCAGACTGAGACCTCTGCTCAGACTGAGACCTCCCTTCAGACTGAGACCTCTGCTCAGACTGAGACCTCTCCTTCAGACTGAGACCTCTCCTTCAGACTGAGACCTCTGCTCAGACTGAGACCTCTCCTTCAGACTGAGACCTCTGCTCAGACTGAGACCTCTCCTCAGACTGAGACCTCCCTTCAGACTGAGACCTCTGCTCAGACTGAGACCTCTGCTCCAGACTGAGACCTCTGCTCAGACTGAGACCTCTCCTTCAGACTGAGACCTCTGCTCAGACTGAGACCTCTGCTCAGACTGAGACCTCTCCTTCAGACTGAGACCTCTGCTCAGACTGAGACCTCCCTTCAGACTGAGACCTCTGCTCAGCCTGAGACCTCTGCTCAGACTGAGACCTCTGCTCAGACTGAGACCTCTGCTCCAGACTGAGACCTCTGCTCAGACTGAGACCTCTCCTTCAGACTGAGACCTCCCTTCAGACTGAGACCTCTGCTCCAGACTGAGACCTCTGCTCAGACTGAGACCTCCCTTCAGACTGAGACCTCTGCTCAGCCTGAGACCTCTGCTCAGCCTGTGACCTCCCTTCAGACTGAGACCTCTGCTCAGACTGAGACCTCCCTTCAGACTGAGACCTCTGCTCAGCCTGAGACCTCTGCTCCAGACTGAGACCTCCCTTCAGCCTGAGACCTCTCCTTCAGACTGAGACCTCTGCTCAGACTGAGACCTCCCTTCAGACTGAGACCTCTGCTCAGCCTGAGACCTCTCCTCAGACTGAGACCTCTGCTCAGACTGAGACCTCTGCTCAGACTGAGACCTCTGCTCCAGACTGAGACCTCTGCTCCAGACTGAGACCTCTCCTTCAGACTGAGACCTCTGCTCAGACTGAGACCTCTCCTTCAGACTGAGACCTCTGCTCAGACTGAGACCTCCCTTCAGACTGAGACCTCTGCTCAGACTGAGACCTCTCCTTCAGACTGAGACCTCTGCTCAGACTGAGACCTCTGCTCCAGACTGAGACCTCTCCTTCAGACTGAGACCTCTGCTCAGACTGAGACCTCTCCTTCAGACTGAGACCTCTGCTCAGACTGAGACCTCTGCTCCAGACTGAGACCTCTCCTTCAGACTGAGACCTCTGCTCAGACTGAGACCTCTCCTTCAGACTGAGACCTCCCTTCAGACTGAGACCTCTGCTCCAGACTGAGACCTCTGCTCAGACTGAGACCTCTGCTCCAGACTGAGACCTCTCCTTCAGACTGAGACCTCTGCTCCAGACTGAGACCTCTCCTTCAGACTGAGACCTCTCCTTCAGACTGAGACCTCTGCTCCAGACTGAGACCTCTCCTTCAGACTGAGACCTCCCTTCAGACTGAGACCTCTGCTCAGACTGAGACCTCTGCTCAGACTGAGACCTCTGCTCAGCCTGAGACCTCTGCTCAGACTGAGACCTCCCTTCAGCCTGAGACCTCTGCTCAGCCTGAGACCTCTGCTCAGCCTGAGACCTCCCTTCAGACTGAGACCTCCCTTCAGACTGAGACCTCTGCTCCAGACTGAGACCTCTCCTTCAGACTGAGACCTCTGCTCAGACTGAGACCTCTGCTCAGACTGAGACCTCTCCTTCAGACTGAGACCTCTGCTCAGACTGAGACCTCTGCTCAGCCTGAGACCTCTGCTCAGACTGAGACCTCCCTTCAGACTGAGACCTCTGCTCAGCCTTAGACCTCTGCTCAGACTGAGACCTCCCTTCAGACTGAGACCTCTGCTCAGACTGAGACCTCTGCTCAGACTGAGACCATTCCTCAGCCTGAGACCCTCAAGAGGAAGAAGAAGAATCGTAGTGTTTGGCCTGAAGTCTGCCCTGGATGACATTTAAGGTCAGGGGAAGGCAATCTGAGTTGGGCTAAAATCTTTTAATCTTGTTTGCAAGATTATTCCATCAGAGGCTCCCTGGAGCTGCAGACAAAAAGGAAAGAAAGGAAGAGAGGAGGGGGAAAACAAAACCCAACCCCAAGCCAGCCAAGCACAACAGGCCCAGGGAAACTAAAAGGATTTTAATGCTCCTAGCTCATTTTATCCTTTCTTTAATTGAAGGGTGGGGAGTGGAACATCTTGCAAATTGCTCTCCCATTTCAGGCAAGTGCTTTCCTCTTTGTCTCAGCATCACCCAGGGTTGTCTGAGCCTCAGGAGTCCTGAGCCAGAAACCTACCTGGGCAGATTGGAGAACAGCAGAGGAAAGGGGCTGGGTGCCATTAGGTGAGGAGATGACTCTGGGAGGGGAGGAGGGGGGAGCTTGGAAGTGCATCATCAGCCTTCGTGGTGGCTCAACAGATGTTCAGCACCACTGCTCAGCCTGCACCAAGTGTAGGGTGCTGCTCTCATTGGGAGCAGTGAGGCCAGGTCACCCAAGGTGTCACAGCATCAGAGGATGTTAGGGGTTGGAAGGGACCTCTGAAGATTATCCCAGGATGGTAAGGGTTGGAAGGAGGCTCTGGAGATGCTCACAGGATGTTAGGAGTTGGGAGGGACCTCTGGAGAGCCTCCAGTGCCAGCCCCCTGCCAGAGCAGGAGCACAGAACCCAGCACAGGGCACACAGAGCACATCCAGACAGGGCTGCAAAGGCTCCAGACAAGGAGACTCCACAACCTCTCTGGGCAGCCTGCTCCAGGCCTCTGGCAGCCTCCCAGGGCACAAGTTCCTCCTCCTGCTGAGCTGCAACCTCCTGGGCTGCACTTTCCATCCATTGCCTCTTGGCCTATCCCAGGGGCAGCTGAGCAGAGCCTGGCCCTGGCCCTTCCTTCCTGATCCCCAGCCCTCAGCTCTTGATAGCCATTGATCAGATCCCTCTCAGCCTTCTCCTCTCCAGACTGAACACCCCCAGGGCTCTCAGCCTCTCCTCCCCAGGCAGTCTCCAGTCCCTTCCTCATCCTTGTAGCCTCCCCTGGACTCTCTCCAGCAGATCCCTGTCCCTCCTGAGCTGGGCAGCCCAGAGCTGGATGCAATATTCCAGGTGGTGTCTGAGCAGGGCAGAGCAGGGGAGGAGACCCTCCCTGGCTCTGCTGCCCACACTCTCAGCACAGCTGCTCTCAGGGGTAGCTGCTGAAGTCAACTTAGATCCTTAAAATGATCATCTTTGTGAGGAGCTGTGGAGGGAGGGAGGCAGGGAAGGAGGGATGGATGGATGGATGGATGGGTGGATGATGGATGGATGGATGATGTGTGGAGTTGTGTGTGGAGGGATGGAGGGAGGGAGAGATAGAGGGATGGAGAGATAGAGGGATGGATGGATGGATGGATGGATGGATGAATGGATGGATGGATGGATGGATGGATGCAGGGGGGTTGGAGGGAGGGAAGGAACATTGAAATCCATCCCTGTGTGCATGAAAGAGGGAAAGTGCAGTTTCCAGGTCTGGATGGCTGCAGCTGAGCTCTGCCTGCAGCCCTCAAGTGACAAATACCTGTACCAGAGAGACTGAAAAGTCAGAGCCTGCAGGAAGCAGATTCCAAAGTGGGCAGGAAAGCCCTGCCTTGACTCTCAGAGAAGAGCTTCTGCAGCATCATCCCTGTCAGCAGGCAGAGAGATTGATTGACTGATTGATTGATTGGTTTTGATCACAGCACTGGCAGGGAGTTCTCCATACCAGCCAAAATCACAGGCTGGGGGGGGGAAGGATATTGTTGCCCTCTTTCAGTAAATGTTTGCAGCTCCAAGGTGAGACTTTATTAATCTGAGCCTCCCTCCCTCCCCATCCCCATCCCCACTGGTTTCATCCCTTCTAGTGGTGACAAAAAGAAGCCAAGCAGCAAGTCACTGACCCTCCCCCCAGCCCCCTGCCCTCCTGGCTTCCCTGGGATGAAAGTGCTGTCAGGAGGCATCAGCCAGGGAGCCAAATGCCCATGGCTGCAGCAGGGGTGGTGCTGGATGGCCACACCAGGAGCTTTGGGAGCTTTGTGCCAGCTTATGCCCAGAAACTTCTCAAGCTGCTGCTTCCTTTCTGCATTAGCAGAGGTTCTCCAGGGGAGCCACAGGCTTCAGCTGCCTGCAGGATCTTGGTCTGATGCTGTCCAAAGCTTTAATGTTTTTGTTTCTTCAGAGCTCTGTTGTGCAAAGCTCTTCATGAGAAATAAATGCTGTGGGCTTTTCCTTCAGGGAATCACAGAATGGGAGGGGTTGGAAGGGACCTCCGGAGGTCATCCAGCCCAAGCCCCCTGCCAGAGCAGGGGCACCCAGGGCAGGGCACACAGAACACAGCCAGGTGAGGCTTGAAAGTCTCCAGAGGAGACTCCACAACCTCTCTGGGCAGCCTGCTCCAGGCTCCAGCAGCCTCATACCAAAGAAGTTTCTCCTCATGCTGAGGTGGAGCCTCCTGGGTTCCAGTCTGTGCCTGTTGCTCCTCATCTTATCCCAGGACACCCCTGACAAGGGCCTGGCCCCTTCCTTCCTCTTGCCCCCCACCCCTCAGCTACCTGTACCCATTGCTCAGCTCCCTCTCAGCCTTCTCCTCTCCAGGCTAACCACCCCCAGGGCTCTCAGCCTCTCCTCCTCTCCCAGCTGTTCCCAGCCCCTTCAGCATCTTCCCAGCCTCCCCTGGACCCTCTCCAGCGGACGGCGCTGCCCCAGGCGCCGCTGGCGGGGAGCGGAGCCTTTTCCCTTCCCGATCGCTCCAGAGGGGAATCCCTTCCTGCCTCCCACCCTTCCCAGCCCGCTCTCCTTCTGGTGGTTACTGGGGGCTGCGTTAGCAGCAGCCCGCGGGTGCTGGGGGTGGCGAGGGGAGCACCCTGCACCACCGGCTGGCTTCCCACGCTCCCCTTCTATTCCCCGAGGGCTTTTTCCCTTTCTTTCTCTTTTTTATCCTCTATCTCATTTTACTTCCCCTTCCCCCCACCCTGTTTTCCCCTTTACCTTTTCCCCCTTCCCCTTTTTTCTTTCTTTCCCTTTATTCCTTTTCCCTTCCCCTCCTTTTTTCCCTATTTCCCCCTTTTTTCCTATTTTCCTTCCCCCATTTTTTGTCTTTCCCTTCCCCCCCTTTTTTTTCCCTTTCCCCCCTATTTTCTTACCTCTTTCTCTTTACCTTTTTTTCTCTTTCATTTCCCACCCCCTTTTTTCTTTCCCTTTATTATTTTCCTTCCTTTTATTATTTCTTTCTCTTTTATTCCCCCTTTTGTGCTTTCCCTTTCCCCAATTCTTTTGACATTCCCTTCCCCTCCCCCCCTTTCTTTCCTTTTTTCCCCCTTTCCCCTCCCCTCCTTTTTTCTTCTTTCCCTTTCCCTCCTTTTTTCTTCTTTGCCCTGGAGTCCCTTCCTGTTCTGCTGTCCCTCCCTGTCCTCTGTCCCTCCTGCCCTGCTCTCCCTCCTGCCCTGCTGTCCCTCTTGCCCTGCTCTCCCTCCTGCCCTGCTGTCCCTCTTGCCCTACTATCCCTCTTGCTCTGGTGTCCCTCCAGTTCTGCTCTCCCTCCTGCCCTGCTGTCCCTCCTGCCACGCTTGCTCCTTGCCTAACTCCATGTCCCAGCACTGTGCTGGGGTCACGGGTGAGAAAGAAGTGGATGGAGTCAGGGGTAGGAAAGGTGTGGATGGCATCAGGGGTCAGAAAGGAGTGGATGGGGTTGGGGGTGGAAAGCTGTGAATGGAGTCAGGGGTAGGAAAAGTGTGGATGGGGTCAGGGGTAGGAAAGGAGTGGAGGGGGTCGGGAGTGGAAAAGCTGTGAATGGGGTCAGGGGTGGGAAAGGAGTGGATGGGGGCCAGGGGGCAGGGTATGAGGGTAATGCCACGGCACTCGAGTCCCCTCCTTCAGGAGCTCGGCGCCGTCATTAACTCGGTGCTCATCCTCGGGCAGGAGGCTGAAAGGATCTTTTTTTCCTCCCTTCTTCCTAATTTGGCAGGGTTTTGTCCTGCTGACATCCCCTGTTCCGCTCGCTCCCGCGGCGTGCGCGCACACCCCCCCCCCTCAGCCACACTCCCATCCCACCCCGCACCTCCCCACCCCCTCCCCCACCCCTCCTTTTCATTTTCCCCCTTTTTCTTTCCCTTTTCATCATCAGCAAATAAAGATTAGGTGAGCAGATTATAGCCAAGCCCTTCCCCAAAGTCCCCCTCCTCCCCCACCCCACCCCCTCTGCTCTGCTCGATGCTTTTATTCCCCTTCAAAGCCTTTTGTGATGATATTGATGATGATGATGGTCAAGTGGACAGTTTGATTTTTGGCGTCGGGGAGCTAGTTATAAAGAATCAATATTATATCAAGGGGTAACTTTCGTGATAAAGGACTTTAACCACTCTGGCTATTCATCATAAGTCTGTAGCAAGCAGATAGGTCAAAAGAAATTATATTGCACTAAAGAGTGTGTCTCCTTATCTCTGCTCCACCAGGGGAATAAGGGACAAGGCGATCGATACCGGGAGCTGCTGTATACTTCTTGCAATTATCAATAGCTGATTTCAGGCTTTTGAGGCCTGCATCTATTAATACAAACTAATAATCATCTTCTGAGCAATAGCTATAAGCCAAAGCTGGGGGAGGGAGGGGAGGGAGGGGGGAGAGGGAAGAAGGAGGGGGAGGAAGAGGAGATGGGGAGGTGGAAGTTTTGATACCTGACAGCGCTATTTATCCAGGTGAGGAGTGCTGGGTGGGGGTGGGGGGTGGCTAAAATCCAGAGAGACATGCATTTAAATCATGGAATGGCCAGGGCTGGAAGGGACCCCCAAGGCTCAGCCAGTCCCAACCCCCTGCCATGGGCAGGGACACCTCACACCACAGCAGGTTGCTCACAGCCACCTCCAGCCTGGCTGCAAACACCTCCAGGCAGGAGGCTTCCACCACCTCCCTGGGCAGCCTGTGCCAGGCTCTCACCACCCTCCTGGGCAACAATTTCTTCCTAACAGCCAATCTCAATCTCCCCACTTCTAGTGCTGCTCCATCCCCCCCAGTCCTGTCTCTACCCAACACCCTCACAAGTCCCTCCCCAGCTTTCTTGCAGCCCCCTGCAGATCCTGCAAGGCCACAGTTAGGTCTCCCTGGAGCCTTCTCCTCTCCAGCCTGCACAACCCCAACTCCCTCAGGCTGTCCTCACAGCAGAGCAGCTCCAGCCCTCTGCTCCTCCTCCAGGCCCTTCTCTGGACACCTTCCAGCACCTCCAGATCCTTCCTGGCACAGAGGCTCCAGAGCTGGCCCCAGAGCTGCAGCTGTGGTCTCAGCAGAGTGGAGCAGAGGGGCAGAATCCCCTCCCTGCCCTGCTGGCCACACTTCTCTTGCTGCAGCCCAGGCTCTGCTTGGCTCTCTGGGCTGCAAGTGCTCACTGCTGGCTCCTCTTGAGCTTCTCCTCCCCCAGCACCCCCAAGGCCTTTTCTTCAGGGCTGCTGGAGCCTGCCCAGCCTGTGTCTGTTCCTGACATTGCCCTGAGCCAGCTGCAGGACCTTGCCCTTGGTCTTGTTGAACCTCCTGAGGTTGTCCTGGGCTCAGCTCTGCAGCCTGTCCAGGTCCTTCTGGATGGATCCCTTCCCTCCAGCTTGGTGTCAGCAGCAGACTTGCTGAGGGTGCAACTCAATAGGCAACCCTCTCATTTTGGGAAGTGTGGAGGCTTTGGCAAAGGTTTGTTTGTTTGTGGGTTTTGCAGCTTCCTGTAGGTTGACAGACGTATATTGCAAGAAAAAGCCAGTGGGTGGATATCTCCAGCACCTCTGCATCTATGCAATGAGTGGTTTGAGATCTCCAGCACCTCTGCACCTATACAGTGAGTGGTTTGATGTCTGCTGGACCTCTGCATCTGTAGGATGAGTGGTTTGAGACCTCCAGCACCTCTGCATCTGTAGGATGAGTGGTTTGAGACCTCCAGCACCTCTGCATCTATACAATGAGTGGTTTAACATCTCCAGCACCTCTGCATCTCTAGGAATAGTGGGTTGAGACCTCCAGCACCTCTGCATCTATACAATGAGTGATTTAATGTCTGCTGCACCTCTGCATCTCTGCAATGAGTGGTTTGATGTCTCCAGCACCTCTGCATCTCTAGGATGAGTGGGTTGAGATCTCCAGCACCTCTGCACCTATACAATGAGTGATTTAATGTCTGCTGCACCTCTGCATCTATGCAATGAGTGGTTTGACAGCTAGAGATGCCTCTCAACGTGTGTATGAAGACGCTCCTCCAGCCTTGCTAGAGGATTTCAGGGAACACAGCCGGGATAATTGCAGGAATGAAGTTGCTGAGCAAATGAAGGGCTCTAAAAAGAGCGCCTGACGTGTATACTGCGAGCTTCAATCAGCCTCCCCTCGCTAACATCCCCCCACACACAACTCGGTGCAAAGCAAACATTTCACCGAATATCGGTTCAATTGATGCATCATCTGCTAGGTTAAGGACCGGGAGTGGCTGGTAATTGGAGTTTGCTAAGTGTGAACAGAAGCTTTTGTTGCATGCGAATCGATGTTTGTTTAGAGCTAAGGGCAGCCTGATATTAAATAAAGAAAGGGGGGGAGGGGGAGGCAGAAGCAGCTTCAACATTTAAAGCAAAAAATAAACGTTTAGGGGTTTGGAGGTTGATTCTCTAAACCTGAGGGCAGGGGGAGTCGCTTTGCACACACACAGAGGAGGGGAAGGGGAAGCGGGGGGGGAAATGGTAATAGAAAAGAAACATCTTTATAATTGACATTTGACATGCTGTTTGGGTTAGGCTGTGGTAGACCAAGCAAGAGATTTCCCCTCTGATGGAAACATTTATCATCGTGATTGCTGCGGAGTGGCAGGTGGTGTTATCAATTACCTTCTTCTTACCAATAATAATATTAGTATGGTAATATCTCGGGCTGACGCGAGGAGGAATTAGCCCGGCGCGCCTGTGGCAGCTTTTAAAGGGGTGGGAGGGGTTGGGAAGGGCTTGGGGGAGGAACAATAAAAATAGGTTATTAAAAAAAGATCGGGGGAAAAAAAAGACACAAAAAAGACCAAAAAAAAAAAAGGGGGAAGATAAAAAGGATCAAAAAAGGGGGAAAAGGACCAAAAAAACAAAAAAAGACAAAAAAAAGACCAAAAAGACTAAAAAAAAAAAAGGGGGAATAAAAAGACTACAAAAAAAAGGGAAAAATAGACAAAAAAGACTATTAAAAAAGGGGGAAAAAAGATGAAAAATACTATAAAAAAAAGGGAAAAAAAGACTACCAAAAAAAAGGGAAAAAATAAAAAAAAAGGGGGGGAAAGACAAAAAAAAAGGACAAAAAAGAGATTTAAAAAAAAAATTTAATTTTTTTAATGCTTTAAAAAAAAATTTAAAGACAAAAAGAATAAACAAAGAATAAAGACTTAAAAAAAAGAAAAGCTTATTTTAAAAATAATAAAAAGAAGAAAAAATTTAAAATAAAAAATAAAATAAAAATAAAAAATAAATAAAAATAAAAATAAAAAACATGGAAAAAAATAATTAAAAAAAAAAAAAAAAGAATTTAAAAAAATAATTTAAATAGGGAATAAAAAAAAAAAAAGGCCCCAAAGAAAAACCCCAAGAGGATAAAAATCACGCTGGGTTTAACCCCAACCGAGCCTCAGCCCGAAGTTGTGTTGGGTAATGAACCCAAAGAGCGGCTGGGGAGGAGGCTGCTGCGGCTTTGCCCGCAGAGAGCAGAGCCCCAAACAACCGCACGAAGAAAGTTGCTGAGTGAAATAAATAACTCTGGAGACAAAAATAAGAGGCGGGGGCGGGGGGGGGGGAGGGGGGAAGAGGGGGAAAGGCTTGCGCCAAAGCTCAGCTCTCAGCTGGTAGCTTTGCGATGGGGCTCAGAGCAACAACCCTCAGTGCAGGCTTGAACTACTTGGGAGTAGCAGCGGAGTAGTTGCCTGCGCGGAGTCAGCTCTGCGGAGGCTTTTATTAAGCCCTCGGTAAGGTTAAAAACACGAAAGCCAAGGCGCAGCCAAGTGTCCCAGAAACCTGCACCAAAAAACAACCAAACACCCCACACAACCAGCCCTAAGCGTTAGGAACCAATATTATTAATCAGGGACTGTTAATAACGCGTCGCTCCCGAGGAGGAAGGAAAGCGCCGCGGCAAAAGCAGAAGGCAATTAACAAATTAGCTGCGATTACGGCGAGAGACCCCCAAGTTGTTGGTGTGGTTTGGGGGCTTTCTCTTGGCTCTCCATCCACGCTATAAAGATCCTCCGGCAGAGACCCCGCGCCGCGGGGGGTTCAGAGCGGGACACGCGTGACCACGCTGCCGCCACCCCTTCTCGTGGCTGCGCGGAGATTTGCGCGGGATAAGCGATGCCCACCATCATACACACACACCCCCCCAAGCAGTGCCCGGGGCGGGGGGGGTTCGCAGCCCCAACTTCAGGGTTGGTTGGTTGGTTGTTGGTTGGTTTGGGGTTGGGTTTTTTTCGCCCCGGAGTCAGGAAGATTAATTAAAAGCTCCGTGGAAAAAAAAGAGAAACTTTGCGGTGTAATGAGGAGCCCGGAGGGGAGGAGGAGGAGGTGAGGGGGGAGGAAGGACTACACGGGGGCAGGAGGAGAGCAGTATCACTTCATAACTTTCCACTCTGCTCCCGAGCCCTTTTGTACTCGCGGGGTTTTCCACACCGCTCGCGTAAAAAAAGTTTTCCTCCCCCACCGCTTCCCTTCTCTCCTCTCCCCTCCCCGGCGGTATCTGCGCTGCTCCCCGCGGAGCTCCGCGATTTGCGAGTGGATGGAATGAGGAAGGCAGAGAGGGGGGGGGGGGAAGCGGCAGCGCAACCTGCTCAGAAATCCCCGCGCACCGCAGAAATAAAATGAGGGGGAAAGGGAAGAAGGGGAAAGAGGCGCGGGGGGAGGAGAAGCCAAACTAAAATGCATCACTTGTAACCCTAGAATATGTTAATGTCAGGAGATAAAAATCTGGTAACGATGCCTTTCCTGCTCTCCATTGTCCATTAAACATTAAAACCCGGGATTATTTAGTTTTCCACTCCGCGATTCTCTTCCCCCTTTCCGCTAAATCATCTTCATTTCCGATCGGTTCATTCCTTACGAAGGGACCACAACAACGTTTTAGGTTGTTTGGGTTTTTTTTTATCAATGCAGTAATCCTTGGCTTGAGGGTTTCTTAGTGTTTGGAATTTTTTATTATCGCTATTATTCTTATCCTTACTCTTTTTCCAGCTTTTCCAAGCGCTCTTCACAAATCGTCCGCCCAATACAGGGGGGAAAGGGCAAAAATGTAGAGAGGGGGAAGGAATAAAAAAAAACAAAATTAAATGCTGCCCGAGCAGCAGCAACAAATCCAGAGGAGCGGGTTGGGAAAATGATAACGTTAATAAGAAACATTAAAATGCGTGTTTGTGGTGTCGCTGGAATCGAGGGGAGAAGCGGCAGAGAGGGAAGGGAGTCCACATCTCACCCAGGCAAATATGCGGGGTGGCTGCGGGGCTTACAGGTTTGTTTCTCGGAGTGGGGAGGGGTGAAGGTCGCTGGTTCGGGAGGAGAAGCCCCCAGTTGTTGGAGGAGAAGCTCTGAATGTTTGGAGGAGAAGCTCTGGATTTTGGAGGAGAAGCCCTGGGGTTTTTTGGTTTCGGGACTGGGGGTTCCTGGGACGCTCACAGAGGTTCTCCTTCACCTGCACTTCGCGTCCAGCGCCTCCACCCCCACAGCTAAAGTGTTCTTGGTGGCAATAAATCCCAACTTCTGACCGAATAAAGACAGGGGGGGAAGCTCATTTAAGGAGCTCGTCCCCTCCCGCTTCATATCAGAAAATGACATCTAAGGGACAGCCGATTTCGCGGCGTCCGTCCCCAGATATTTGCGAGGAGGCACTCTCGGTGCCACCCAACTTTCGGCGCGGCGAGAAGATGAATTCGCAGGCAGCAAGCGCTGAGTATTTTTAATTACAAAGGCAGGCGATCCTTGCGAGGGGACTCTCCTCTCCTCAACGAAGGTCAGCGAAATAAATTCGCCTGCCTCGGAACAAACACCGATTCGGTGGTTTTTCTCTCCCTGCCGCGTCCCTGCCCGTCTCCTAACGAATGCCCGCAGCGCGCAGACGGCTGGTGGCACTCGTGGCACCGCCAAAACGTCTCCAGCTTGGAGGATTTGGGTTGCCCACCGCCGTCCGAAGCGACGGAAGGAGCCAAAAAGCCCCGAGACGCGGTGTCACCGCGCCAGCGGATAACGCGGACCGCGCAAGGAGGCGACAGCGCGGAGCTAGCAGCAGGGAAAGTTGGCGCAGAGGAGCTCCCACTCCCCTCCCCCCCGAAGTGTGTTTGAAGGGCCAGGGCTGGATTACAGGGGGCTGGAGGGGGCGGGGGGGTATTAGGAGGAAATCCCCTTTCACTCATCCCCATCCCCCAGCCCCGGGGCTCGCTGATGGGGCGGGGGGCGATCAGCGCGCAGGGAGGGCTCAGCAGACAGCGGCTAAACAAACCAACCAAGTCCCAAATCCAACCCGAAAAACATCTGAGGGGGGACCCCCAACCCCACCGACAGACATGCAGGTGCGGAGCTGAGCGGCCGCGGAGGTGGGGGGGGGGATAGGGGGTGTCCATCTCAGCCGTGCTGAGCACCGTGGGAGACGGCAAATGGCGGGGGAGGGAGGAGGGCAGCAGACCCCGGAGTGGGGGCTGGAGCTGCTGGTGGGTGGTGGAGGGGATACCCCCCCGCCCCCAGGGGATGGATAGGACGGGATGGGACGACGGGACGGGGACTCCTGGCAACTTGTAATGAGATGGAGGGGGAAGGAAGGCGGAGGGAAGCCCCCATCCCCCCCGCCCTTCACTTTCACCAAAAGAAAAAAAAGGAGAGGGGGGAGGGGGGCGGGAAGGTGGGTGCGGAGGAGAAGGGGGCTGGGGGCAGCCCCGGTGGCAGCGCCGTACGAGAGGCGGAGGAAGGGGAGGAGGAGGGAGGAGGAGGATCAGAAGAGGAGGAGGAGGAGGAGCTGCCGTGTGACCCGCACCGCTCCCAAACTTTAAAGTTTTTTTTAATCTGCCCCGAAAATCGCGAGCGGGCGCGGTGCGAGCGGAGGTCCGCGGCTGCGAGCGGAGAGGAGCGGAGGGCGCCGAACGAGCCGCGGAGAGCCAAGGGGAGGTGAGGGAGGAAGGAAGGAAGGGGGGGATCGCCCCTGCGACAACAACAACAACAGCAGCAGCGGCAGCAGCAGCCACCGCCACCACTCCCCCCCTCCCCCAACTCCCTCCCCCACCACCCCCATCCCCCCCCCAAAGCTGGGAGAGGATCGATACGATGCGCTGGAGAGCAAGGAGTCGGTGATCGCAGCGACACTGCTGTCACCAGCCGGCAGGACACAGGGGCGGGGGGGCAGTGAGGAGCGGCACCAAAAGTCATCGCAACCTGAGAGGGACGGGGCGGGGGCGGGGGGGTGGGGGGGAGAAGAGAGACAGAAAAAAAAGCAAACTTCCTACCAATGGACAACAGGAAGTGACCACCACCACCAACGGGGAGTCTCTGCTGCGAGAAAAGAAGCTGCAAGACAAAGAAGAAGGAAGGAGAGGGTGAAAAAGACAAAACTGGCCGAGGTCTTCTCCTCGTGTGCCTGCGCCTTCCAGGAGGGGAGAACAAAAAGTCAGCTGGGAAGGGGAGACGGAGAAAGAGCAGCGGAAAAGGGAGACAGGATGGAGGAAGAGCTGAAGACAAGCGTGTGAAGATCAAGGCGGGTGAAGAGCGGAGCCACACAGGCAGAGCGCAGCGAAGAGAAAAGGGATAAGGGGGGGGGGAAAGGCGGGGGGGGAGGAAAGCATCCACACGAAAAAGTTTCTCTTCCTCCTGGGAAGGAATTACTCACACGCACGGAGAAAGCAGATGCCTCGCTGAGAGAGACTTCTGGGGAGAAAAAGAGACGCCAGGAGTGAAGAGGAGGCAGGGTGATGTGAAGGAAAGAAGATATAAAGAAAAGAAGGAAAGGAGGGGGAAAAAAAAATAACAAGGAGGAAATAAAAGGAAAGGAAAAAAAGAAAGGAGAGGAATAAAATTTAAAAGAAGAAAAAAAAAACAAACCGAGGAGAAAAAAAAAAAAGGAAAATTAAAAGAAGAAAAGAGAAAGGGAAAGGCAAGGAGGGAAAAAAAAAAGGAAGAAAAAGAGAAGAAATAAAAGAGGGGAAAAAACGGAAGAGGAGAAAGAAAAAAAAGAAGGAAAAGGGGAAGGGCAAAATAAAGATGGACAAAATAAAGGAAGAATTAAAGGAATAAGAAAAAAGAAAGGAAGAAAAGAGAGGGCAAATGGATGAAAAATAAAGGAGAAAATAAAAGGAAGGAAGGCAACAAAAAATAAAGGAAAGGGAGGGGGGGGAAAAGGAAGGCAGAAGAGCCCCCAGAAGGGCAGAGAAGCCAGGCGAGAGGAGCAGGAGCAAGCGGAGCAAATGCAGCGGAGAGGAGGGGAGGGAGGGGACAGGCAGCCGGACAGCCAGGCGAAGATGGTGACCTCCCCCAACAAGTGACCCTTGCACATATGTTGTGTAAAGTGTGTGCAGAAACAGAGCCCTCCTGCGCTCCGCGGCTCCGTGACGCCGCCGCCGCCGCTGCTGCTGTTGCTGCTGTCGCCGCCGCCGGTGCCTCCTGCCACCACCACCACCACCACCACCTCCACCGCCGCCGCCGCCGCCACCGCCGGTCCCGGGGAGCCGCACAGCGCTTTGCCGGAGCGCAGCGGCTAATTGCGGAGCCCTCGGCCGTCAATTTCCATATGCAGCCCGGAGCCCGTCGGAGCCCCGCTGGAGCCCCGCCAATCCGCGCCGGCCCCCGGCACCATTAATCGCCATGCATTATTCACCGGCGTAATTACCGAGCCCCATGCGCGCAGCCGCCCCAGCCCCGCCGCGCAGTCCCCGCCGCGCCGCGCACACCCCGCCCGGCTGAGCCCCCGCTCGCTCCCGCGCTCCCTCCCCGCTCGCTTGGCTGCTTAGCCTGCCTGCTTTTTTTTTTTTTCCTTCTCCCTCTTTTGCCTTTTTTCCCCTTCCCCCCGCCTTTTTTTTTTTTCCTTGTTGCCCCTTTTTTGCCTTCTTCCCCCCCGGGTCATTTTTTAGCCTTCTTTTCCCTTTTTCACCTCTTTTTTTTTTTTTAGCTTTTGCTTTTTCTCCCTTTTCTGCCTTCCCCTCTTTTTTTCTCCCCCTTTTTTTTTTCTCGCCCCCTTTTTTTTTTTTTTGCTTTCTCCGCTCATTTTCCTTTTTATTTTCTTTTTGCTTTTTTACCTTCCTCCCTCCCTCTTTATTTTCTTTCTTTTTTTTCCCCCTTTTTTGCCTCTTCCCTTTTTTTTTTTTCCCTATTTTTTGGGGATCTATTCCTGTCCTCTTTTATTTTTTTTTCTTTTTTTACACCACCCCTCTTTTTATCCCCTCCTTTTTTCTCTTTTTTTTTCTGTTCCCTCTTCTTTTTCTTTTTCCACGTTTTTCTTCCCCCTATATTTTTTTGCCTTTCCTCCCCTTTTGTGCTTTAGTTCCCCCCGTCCCCATTTTTATCTTTTTCGTCTCCTATTTTTTTTCATTCCCCCCCCCCATTACTATTATCTGTTACCTTTCTTCTCCTCCTTTCCTTGCTTTTGCTTTCTGCAACTCGACTTTTATTTGCAAACAGTTATTTCCATCCACACACCCCCACCCCGCTCCTCCACCTCCCCTCCTTCCCTCCCAGTTCCCCCCCACTCCTCCCCCCCCCCATTTCCACCTCCACGTCGCTGATGCCTGGGCAAGCAGCAGGCTCAGGACGGCTCAGTTAGCAGCAGCATGTCTCGGCGGAAGCAAGCCAAGCCCCAGCATCTCAAATCGGACCAGGAGCTGCAAGCCGAGGTAGTTTCCGAGCACGGTAAGAGTCTCCCCGGAGCTTCTCCTCTCTTGCTTCCTCCCTCCTTTTGTCAGCCGGCTTTGGGATGGATGGAGATGTTGGGAGGCTTTTGGTGCTGATGGTGACCGTGGGAGCGGAGTTACCCTGCGCCGGGAGAAACTGGAGGAGAATGGGAACTGGAGCAGCTGGGGAAACGCAGAAGTTCGCAGTTTAGCCAAGTTTCTGCAGCCCACCCCCCCTCGCTGAGCCCGGACCATCCCCTGCCAGCAGCTTCCTCCCCAAGAGCTTTTTCTCGCCGGCGGGGCTCGCTCCTTCCCTGCCCGGGAACCCGGCGCCCCGGACCAGCGCTGCCGCCGCCGCCTCCTGCTCTCCTTCCTCTCCGCTCCTCTCCTTCTGCCTGTATTTTCGGGTATCCTTTTCCCCGCATCCCTCACCGGCAGCAGCCGTGCCCGGGCTGCCCTGCTCGGGGCTGGGAGCCGCAGGGGCTCCCGCGGGGCTGGAGCGTAGCCCTGCTGCGGTGGCTTCCAGGGATTTCCTCCCCCCGCCCTGCCCCAGCACCCCAGCCTGCCCCACGCAAGCCGTCTCTGGGCAGCTCCCCCTGGGCTTTGGGCTGCTCCAGCCGCTCCCCCTCTCCAGTTTGCCCCCGCTTTGGGGAGGGAAAATAATTCCATAATTTCAAGCTTTTTTTACTTGCCTTCCCCCTTCCGCCCGCGCGTCCGCGAGGATGATGATGAGGGGTGGTAGGTGACACCGAGCGTGCCACCGCCACCAGCCCCTGTCGCGACTGGAAGGGGGATTTGCTTCTTGCCCAGCCGCCATGCTCGCCCTCTTCCCCGCGCAACTTTGCCGTTCTGCATCGGGGGCTGCTGGCGAACAAGTGTCTCGCAACTGGGGAGCTGTGGGTCGGGAGCTTGCTTCCCACTCTGCTGGAATTTCTTTCTTTTTTTCCTTTTTTTTATTTTTGAGAAGCCAGCTGCAGGGTTTTTCCCCTTTTTTCCTTTTTTTCCCCCCTTTATTTTTCCCCCCTTTCTTTCACATTTTTTGACAACGTATTGCCGATTTCCTTGGCAGTCCCTGGCATTGCGGGGTGCAAAGCCACGCCACAAACCCAGACTCAATTTTCTTAGGCTTTTCAAGTTGAGATCTTCCACTCGAAAGTTGGTTTTTTGGTTGTTTGTTTTTTTTGTTGCCCCCCTCTCCCCTTTTCCCCTTTTCCCGGAGCCCTTCAGCACCGCTCGCTGAAGCCTCAGCCGCGCTTGCTGCCAGCTCACCGCCACTCGCTCAGCGTCTTGCCTAACCCAAGCGGGAGCCCCAATGTTTTCTGCTTGCCTTGTAGGCCCCTCGTAGGTCCACTCTGTCTCCCCCCCCGCCCTGCTCCTTTCCTTTCAGAGGAGGAAAAAAAGCCAGAAAAGTCCTTCTCCTGTTCCCAAACTCTAATGACTTTCCAGTTGCGTCTGCGGGGAGAGCAAAGCAACCAAGCCGAAGCCCGGGGAGGAATTTTTTTTGAGGGGGGTGGGGGGCTATTGTATCTGAACTTTACAGCCCCGAAGCTTAAAGGCAGCGTGAATCCACTTCATCAGGTCAAAACATCTGTCAGGCTGGCGAATCGTTAGAGCCTCCTGCTCCTTCCCAAGCTTTTTCGGTCGGTTTTCATTTGGGGTGGGGGGGAGCTAGGGAGCGAGTCCCAGGCTGCCCAGGGCTGCTGCTGGGGCTGCCGGTCCAGGAAAAGGCCACTTGGGCGTTGGGAGAGAGAGGCAGCCAGGGACAAGCTTCCTTCTGTCACAGCGTAGCAGCGAGGCAGCACAGCCCCAAACCCGCGATGATTTCTGTCGGGTTTTTTTGCCCCTTCAGCAGCAGTGTGGAACACAGATGAACCCGGGCAAAGCTGGGGGGAGGTTGGTTGTTTTAATGGCAATTAGCATTTTATGATGTCAAGGAGGTTGGCTGAGCTCAGGCTCTGCTGGTGTGGGGTCCGAGATGGAAGAATTTCTCCCTAGAATTAACAAACTTTTAGTTCGTCTGAAGCCATCTCGGTGCAGAAGGAAAAAGGAGGAAAAAAACCCCAAGCCAAACCTCCCTGGAATCAGCAGATGCAATTGAGTTATTTTATGATGCCAACCAAATCGGTGTCTGCTGGGGGGGCGGGGGGGGGTGTCCTTAGGTCTTCAGGACTGAAGCATCGGAAAGTTTGGGAGGCTCTGGAATCCGTTTCAGCACAGGGGGAGAAGTGAATTCCTTCAGGAAGCAGTGGTGGGAAGGGGGTGAGGAGAGGCAGGCGGCGGAGAGCGGGTGTTGTAATGACAATTAATATTTTAATGAGAATTAGCATTTCGGTGACAGTCAGCGTTTGAGGGAGAATTGCTGCTTTTAGCCAGGGCAGAAACAAACCTCTCCTGAGCCCAGGTCCTGCCGGGGTGGGCTCCTGGGTTCGAGAATTTCATCAGTGGGAAGGATGAACTTTGAGCTGATTTTGGAGCCCGTTCAGCACAGGAGGAGAAGAAATTCCTTCAGAACCAGAACCTTCCGTGTGCAAAATACCTTAGGGAGAGGCAAGCAGAGGGGAATTGAGCATTTATTCGAGTGGGAATTGAGCATTGAGTGGGAATTGAGCATTGAGTGGGAATTGAGCAGTCCTTTTAGTGGGAATTCAGGATTTTAGTAGGAAATTAGTATTTCAGTGGGCATTAATATCTACTTTAGTGGGAATTCAGGATCTATTTTAGTGGGAATTTAGCATTTCAGTGGGCATTAATATCTACTTTAGTGGGAATTCAGGATCTGTTTTAATGGGAATTCAGGATTTCAGTGGGCATTCATATCTATTTTAGTGGGCATTTAGGATCTGTTTTAATGGGAATTCAGGATTTTAGTGGGAATTTAGTAGTTTAGTGGGCATTAATATCTATTTTAATGGGAATTCAGGATTTCAGTGGGAATTTAGTAGTTTGGTGGGCATTAATATCTATTTTAATGGGAATTCAGGATTTCAGTGGGCATTTAGGATCTGTTTTAATGGGAGTTCGGGATTTTAGTGGGAGTTTAGTCTTTATTGTAGTGGGAGTTTAGTCTTTATTTTAGTGGGAATCAGTCTTTATTTTTAGTGGGAATTTAGCCATTTTTAACGAGAATTGCTCCATTTTTATGATGCCAACAACATTTCCTGAGCCCAGCTGCTGCCGGGGGAGGTCCCGAGATCGGAGAATTCCTCACCCAGCCCTCAGAAACTTCTTCTCTTTTTTTCCCCTCCCTCTCTTTTATTTTTTCCTCTTCATTTGAAGCCATCTCAGCACAAGAATAAAACCCAAATCCCAGCTCCTTCCTCGCACCACTCCTGGCGAGTTCATAAACTGGGGAGAGAAGGGAGGGAGGGAGCGAGGAGGAGGAGGAGGTGGGGGGGAGAGAAAAGAGGGGGGGGGGGGGAAATTCCTAAATTGTTAAAGTAGTTTTTTTGTTTTGTTGGTTTTTTTTTTGGGGGGGGTGGGGTGGTGGTTGAGTTTTTTTTCCCCCCTCCCTGTGAATCTTATCTCCGTAGCCATGTCAGCCGAGATTAGAACAAGAGATATGCTAAAAAGAAACGCTTGCATATGGTGGCTAGATTAAGGACAAAGAATCTTTTTGTCATGGAAATCGTTTTGGGGTTGGGGGTTTGGGGTTGGGGGGGGGGGGGTTGGGTTTTTTTTTCGGTTTAAGAGTTTTGTTGGGTTTTTTTTTTTCCACCCCCACCCCCCCTTCTTTTTTTTTAGCGGAGGGGGGGTCGGGAAGGGAAGGGGAAGGGAGGTTTTGTTTTGTTTACTTCGCCACCTAGAATTTCTCACACTTGGTTTGTTTTGTATCGCCCTCAATGACTACACGGATCAAATGAATGGATTTATTCCTCGCCGAACGAGGGGGACAGCCTTGCCGTCAAAAGGACTACATTGCATCCCCGCGAGGAATTCTGAAAGCGTTATTCTTGCGGCCCCCTGAATGGCACAAAATCGCCTTTCACAGCGGCCCCCAAACGCAACAATGTCAATACTTTCCCCCTTTTATTTTCCCCCCCTTTTTTTTCCTCCCCTCCTTTCCCCCTCGAGCTTTTAAAGGAGGCTGTTCCCCCCCCTCCCCACCCCCCAAAAAAAAACCCAAACCGCTGTGATTTGAATTTTTTTAAGTATAATTATTATTGTTATTTACCTTTTTTTTTTTCTCCCCCCCCCTTTATTTTTCCCAACCGTATTTTAGAGGACGAGAAAGCCAAACCCTGCCTGGCGCTGCTGGGTAGTAACAAGCTGGAGCAAGGTGCTGCGGGCTGTGCACTTTGAAGGGGGGCTAGCAGGCAGGGAGTTAAGGGCGGGGGGGCTGTGTGTCTCCAGAGCACACAAGCCTCACGCACATCCTCTCCACCTTGTATCTGGGTTGCCCTAATTCTCCTCGGCTTGCCCTAGAGCTGTGGCATTTGATTTATTCCCTTTTTGGTTTCTTTCTTTCCCCCCCCCCGTGCTGAAATGGCTTCAGAGGAACAAAAAGTTTGGAATTCTGGTGAGAAATCCTCCAGCCTAGGATTCCCCCACCCCCGGCAGAAAGAGGGCTTCTTGGCATCACCACCCCCCAGTTCTCATCAAAATGCTCATTCTCCTCTCCTCTCCTCGCCTCCATCAATGCAATTTTTGTTTTCCACTCTTTCTGCAGGAATTTCCTTTTCCCCTCCGCTGCAGCGGCTCCGAATCATTTACAAGTTTATCATCCCAGTGATAATAAATCCTTAAACCCTGGGAGCCCACCCCAGCAGAGACTGGGCTCGGCAAACCTTGTTGACATCACAAAATGCTCATTCTCATTACAATACTAATTAATTCTCCTCTGCTTGCCTCTATTAAGGTATTCTGTTCTTTTTTTTTCCCCACTGGTTTCTGAAGGAATTTCCTTTCTCTCTCTCTCTCTCTCTCTCAGAGCTGGCTCCAAATCATTTTACAAATCTATCATTCCAGGGATAAATTCTTAAACCTAGGAGCCCACCAGGGCCTTATTGGCAGCATGAAATGCTAGTTCTCGTCACCACCCCAATGAATGGGGTTTTATTAGTAGTATTTGTATCATTATTTTACATTCCAATTTCGATTTCCTGAGCCCAGTTTCTGCTGCAGTGGGCTCCCAGGTCTAAGAATCTCTCTCTACTTGCCAGTGATTATAAACTTTAAGGTGCTCTGAAATCCACTTCAGTACAGAAAATAAAGAATAAATCCCTTCAGAAACAGGGTTAAAAAGGAAATTAATTAATCTATTAAGAGAGGCAAGCAGAGGAGAATTAATATTGCAGCTTTTGTGGTCCAGATCTAAGGAGCTCCTCACATCTCTTGAATTAAAATCCTCCTCTGCTCAGCCCTCCCTGCGCCTCCGCGCTGGTCCCAGCTGCGGTCAGCACAGGGCCCCAGCTCCTCAGCTCATTTTGCAACGCTCCCCCCACCCCCCCCCAAATCCGTTTGCGGAGTGCAGGAGGATTTGGGCTCTTGTGGAAGGCAAAGCGCCTGGGCAGTGTGGCCTGGGAGGTGTTTGGCTCTGGGGGGTTGCAGGGTGTGGAGCTCTGGGGGCTTGGGAGGTGTTTGGCTCTGGGGACTTGCAGGGTATGGAGCTCTGGGGGCTGGGGAGTTGTGTGGCTGCGATGCGCTGGGTGCAGCCTTCGGACTGATTTGGCATCATCCAAGGTGGGAAGCTGCTGTCAGCCCAAGGTGAAGCAAGTGGAGCTCGTAATTTAATTAATGAGGTCGTGTTTAATATCAGGTTTTATGAGACTGAGCATTTAAACAAGGGAAGGGTCCCATAAATATCATCCCGGGGCGCTCACGGTGGCAAGGGGGGAGGTAGAGTGGAAGGGAGACATCAGGCCGGGCTCGAAGTGAACCGCTGCCAGCAGAACTCCAGTGCAAAGCTTGCCACAGAAGTTTTGGAAGCAGAATTATCAGAATAAATGATTTTTAGAGGCAGTTTGTGCTGCAGAGTGGCAGAGCTGCAGCCAAGCGTGCAGGGCAAGCGTGGCGGTGGTGGCAGTGGTGGTGAGAAACTGTTTGGAAAGCAGAAGATGATTAGCAAGGTCATCAGCTCCAGATTTGTGCTGGGAATGGTTTGGAGATTATTTGTAGGTGAAAAAAAAAAGGGGAAGGGTGGGGGGGGAAGACATTTTACAGGATAATTCAGGAGTGTGAAGAGGCAGCGATGGGTGCCAGGAATAACTGCAGTGCAAAAGAGTGAACAAAAGGTTCCTCTTTAAAAGAAGAAAAGCCAAAGCACCGCTTCGAGGTGGCTAAAGGAGGAGATGTGCTGGGAAATGGTTTTCCTGCAGCAGCAGCAGCAGCAGGAAGAGTGCCTGCAGCACCAAATCCTCTCAGTTTCTCAGGGCAGTGCTTTTTTAAAGGGCTGGAATTCCATGTCTGAGCCACTCCAGCAGATGACAAACGGATCGGAATTCCAGGCACCGGGGCACACGCTCCTGTGAATTCGGATATGAAACCCGCCGTGGCTGCGGGGTTTGGGTAGCTGCAAAGCCAGGGAATCGTGGAAGAGGGCTCTCAGAGCCTGGCTGCTGCTGAGGGGCTGCTGAGAATTGCTGCTTTGGGACTTTTCTGACGCCGAGTGGGCGGCAAAGATGCATCAGGGTTGAGGCGGAGGTGGGAAGGATACCTTGGAAGTGAGCCCTGCCGCGATCGTTTCCTCACCTGCCTGCTTCTGCAATCATTTTATTGGGGGGAAATATCAAACCAGGCCCTCCTCCCTCTCCCCACTTCTCAATACCTAAACTTCGTGGAGCTTGCCTCTTCCCCCAATACTGGGAAAAGAGAGTTTTGAGCAGCTGGCGCCTGCAGCAAATACTCTCCTGGAGCGTGTGGGATGCAGCAGGCAGCTTCCTGTCCTCACCCTACCTGCAGCAATAAAATCACAGCGGCTTTGGGAGGCTAGCTGCAGAAAGAATAAGTACATAGAGACCATTGCCCACGTTGCTTACACCCCCAGCCTGTACAACTTGGCAGCTGGCAGGGAAGATAAAACTGGGGCTGGGTTTTGTGCTTGTTGGGGTTTTTTTCCCTCCCACCATGTTCAGGGTGAAGAGGATTTATTTATTTATTTAGCGGAAGGAAAAAGGGCAAATAAATATTGCCAGAAATTGTCCTGTCGGGCCCAAACAGGGATGGGAAGTTTTGTGTCAACAGTGATGCTGACAAGGGGCAGAGACAAAACACTCAAAGCAGCCAAGGCTGTGTTTAAAAACAGTTCGGTGGAGGAGATTGACCTTTGAGGAAGGTCCCTCCCGACCCGGCCCAATCTGTTCGGGACCCTGCTAGGGAAGAATGTTTGGGCTGAGGAGGGGGCTCCAACCGTCAGCCACTGTGCTGAGGAAACCAGGCAAAACTGGGTCAGGCTTCGACCTGCTGGTGCCGATCTCGAAGCCTTTCCCTCTCCTGCAGCAGGGATTGAAGCTCTGTTTGGGTGGTGGGGATTTATTTAGCGGGGGGGGGGGGGATGGATGGTGTGGAGGAAATGTTGGGAGGTGTTGGTTCGAAGTGTTTGTACCTAAAGCAGTTGAGATGTGTGCAGGTAGCTGTTGAAGACTCCCTCTTGCCGAGGGGAAGAGGAACAGACAAAAGGCATTGAAAAACAATAATACTAATGATAAAAAGGAGGTGGCATCAAAAATAACCTAAAGAACTAAAAAAGAGCAAAGCCACTCGATGGCTACAGATCTTCAGTGCCATTTCTGAAAATCAATTGAGTCCTGGGAAGATTTTTCTGGCTGCTTTTCCCCTCCCTTTGATTTGTTGAGTGCTAAGCAGCTCTGATGAGTGTCCCTCAGCCAAGCACTTCTGCTTCAGAGCAAACCAGGTCCGGCCTGGCCTCCGGAGGGTCAGATCCTGACACATTTCCCCCAAAACCACGCAGGAGATAATTCCTTGTGTTAGTGTTTCAGCTGTAAAAGGAGAGGAATTTGCTAGACGGACATCTGATGGGTTTCAAAGAAGCCAATCTACCTTTGCAGCAGTAAAAAATATGATTCAATTGCACATTTTTGGTGTAAAAGGCCAAAATTTCCTCTCCCCTGCCCCTTGCCAAATTTCCCACTTGAAATATTCACCAGCATCATTTTTTAAAGGGGAATCTGGGGCCAAATCTACAGGTTTGTGACACTCCTGGTTCACTTCCAGTGCTGCTGGGCATGGAGTGCATTGCTTCTGGCCACGGCAAATTGCCCTTCCAAAGTGGTTAAGAGATGCTAGGAAACCATCGTGGAAAACTCTTTCTTTCCTTTTTTTTACCTTTGAGGGTTTTGTGGGTTTTTTTTTCCTTTGAGTTGGAAAAGGGCAAAACAGAGGAGTCAAGAGCAGTCTTTATTTCCTTGCTGTAGTTAGGGCAGGGAGTGTTGGAGTGGATGAGCTCCCGAGGCTCCTTCCAACCTGAGCCAGGCAATGATACGCGCAGCGAGGATGCTTGGACCTGCGCTGACTGGGGGCTAAGCTAAGTCTTTAGGAACAGCCCTTCTGAAACTCTTATCTCCAGCCTTTATCGCTGGTTTCCTCCCCTACCCACGCACCTTTCACTGCTTCTCCCCCACACCCAAATCTGCGCCCTGTCGCTGGCTGGAAAAGCATCCCAGGATCTTAGGGGTTGGAAGGGACCTCCGGAGATCACCGACTCCAAACCCAAATCCCCTGCCCCGGCCGGTGCAGGACCATAGAACCCAGCGCAGGTCGCACAGGACTGCATCCAGATGGGGCTTGGGAAATTCTCCAGAGAAGGAGACTCCACAACCTCTCCGAGCAGCTCTCTGTGACCCCCCACAAACACCCAAGCTTTCCATGGTGCAGAGAGCCAGAGGCACACCAGAATATTTGGAGAGGCTGCTAACCTTCCAGCTGGCCAAGAGGTGGCCACGAAGCGTGGGGTGCAGGTGGCTGGAAGCTGCTGCGGGAGCTGAGCTGAGGAGAGGCGGTGGTGGAGTTGCAGAGTTGCGAGCACAGCTTCGACGGGGCCTGTCCCTGAGGGTGGGTAGTTAGAAGTGCTTTGACAAGGCTTGCTGATTTAACCTTTGCCTGCTTTGCCCTGCCAGGGGTGGCCACTAGATGTCAAGCTCATAATACAATTAGGAGCTGTGTGCGGTTGACCTTGGCAGCAGGGCTTACCCCCACTGGCGTGCGCGGTGTTAACACTGGAGCCGGGTGTTAAACCGGGAGATCCCCTCCCAGTTGGCTCCAGGGCTGCTCCGGGGGCTTATCGAATGCCCATCTCGTTCAGCGCAAGTGTTTACAGCTCTTAAAGGGGGGGGGGGGCAAACCCCGTAAAGCAGAAAGGTTTCGTTTGTGAAGCTCCGCATCTTGAGCTGCTTAATTAACCCTGCGGGTGCCGCGGTAATGTTAGTTTCGTTTAATCAACGCCCGACTTGCTTGTTTGTGTGTTGCAGGAGGTGCCTCCTCCCGGCGCTGTTTGTTTTATCGTTTCGTGGTTGTAGTAACCGTGCCCGGAGCTGGGGAAGGCCGGGAGCTAACGAATTCGTTCAGCTCTCTCCGTGCTTTGCTGCATTCGCGAGGGAAGGGGACGGGGAGCGGAGCAGGGCGAGCGGCGCGGCCGGCCCCAAAGCGTCGCTCTGGCACCAAGCACCCCTGCCCGTGAGTAGTTTTTCACTCAAAGGCGTAGCCTCATGGAGTGCAGCGCTCAGAAGTCCGGCTCTGGAGATTCTTAGGAGGTGCGGGATTGGGCCCTCCCCCTTTGGCTTCTCTTCCTGTGAGCCTCCAAAGGCGAAACGCCGGCGCTGCTGCCGCCGCGGTGGTTCAGAGGGTGGCCGGCTCCGTTCTGCAGGGTGGTGGAGTGTGAGACCCAGTTTAGAGAGGCACTGTGCAAAGCTGGGAAGCTCTGAGGAATTCAGTGTCCTGCTGCTTGCTTCTGCTTTGTTTTGTTAATTATTTTATTTATTGTCGAGTTTGGGGGGTTGATTGATTGATTCCCCCCCCCCGCCCCCCGATGTCGTCTTCGTATCAGTCTTGACCTCGGTTGTTTTTAGCATTCCAAAGAAGCCTTGGTGCATTTCAAACCACCTTCTTTTCCGAGCAGCGCAGAACCACAGAGTGCTAGGGGTTAGAAGGGACCTCGAAGGCTCATCCAGTCCAACCCTCCTCTGCCAGAGCAGGGTCAAGCCGAGCAGATCACACGGGAACCCACCCAGGCAGGTTTTGAATCTCTCCCGAGGAGGAGACTCCGCAACCCCCAGGGCACAGCCTGCTCCTTGCTGCACTCAAATAAACTACTTCTTTTTTTCCTTGTTTTTCCCCTTCCAAACATCAGCACAGATTTTTTTGTTTCATTATGATTTTTACGGGACCCCAACCCCAAACAAACGCCGCGGCCAAGCCCTCCTCTGCCTCCCGAGAGCATCACACAGGGCCCTCATTTAACACCGAACAATTCCCAACCGTTCCGCGACCTTTGCATCTGCTCCGCATCTGCCCGCGGGCAGAAAAGGGCCAGTGTCTGAGACCTCGAAGGGGACTTTTCTCCCCCCCTCTCCCTTTCCCCCATCCCCACCGCGCAGATGAGGAACCGCCAACGTTTGGCAGCAGAAGGCGGTGGGTGCCTGCCTGGTGCCACAGGTGGCTGCCGCTTAAACAAATCCTGGAGGCTGGAGGAGGCTCCTGCGCAGCTCCCCAGCCGGGAAGCCAGGGCGAGCGCTGGGGGTTTGCGCATAGCAAGAGTGCCCTCCGCTGTCGGAATCCGCGCAGGCAGCCTCTGCAGGCTCCGGGAGAGGGAGAAGGAAAAAAACCAGGACAGAACATTTTTTTTTTCCCCCCTCTTTCCTATCGAGTCTGGAATTTCTTCTACATTGTTAAACACAGTAGGGGTCTCTATTTGTCTCCTCCTGTTTCACAGCTTGGGCTCAGTATGCGATAATTCATCTTTCTTTATGGGATTCCGAGCTATCATAAAGAGTTAAAAAGAATTAATTTGCAAGAAAATAGACGTGGCCCTCACGGTTTAAGACGAAGAAGAAGAGGGGGGCGGGAGGGGGAAAGGAAAAAAACCAACCCCGACACAAAAAAACAACAAAACAACTTTCTTTAAAAGCTCCATCAGTTGTAAGAGACGATAAAGCCACGGCCAAAGTAATACTGCTCTGCTGCAGGATCAATACCTTGTTACAAGGCAACTGTAGCCGCATGAATATCATTGGGAAAACTAATTGAGGGGAGGGGAGGCTTGAAAAGAGATTTTCCTCCCTCTCCTCTCCTCTCCTCTCCTCTCCTCTCCTCTCCCCTCTCCTCTCCTCTCCTCTCCTCTCCTCCTCTCCTCTCCTCTCCTCTCCTCTCCTCTCCCTCTCCTCTCCCTCTCCTCTCCTCTCCTCTCCTCTCCTCTCCTCTCCTCTCCTCTCCTCTCCTCTCCTCTCCTCCCTCCTCTCCTCTCCTCTCCTCTCCTCTCCTCTCCTCTCCTCTCCTCCTCCTCTCCTCTCCTCTCCCTCTCCTCTCCTCTCCTCTCCTCTCCTCTCCTCTCCTCTCCTCTCCTCTCCTCTCCTCTCCTCTCCTCTCCTCTCCTCTCCTCTCCTCTCCCTCTCCTCTCTCCCTCTCCTCTCCTCTCCTCCTCCTCCTCTCCCTCTCCTCTCCTCTCCTCTCTCTCCTCGTTTTGTTTTGTTTGTTTTATTCCCCCCTCCCCAAGCATAATTTAAATACAAGGAGTTTGTGCGTCCTGACGATCGGGGAGGTGAAGAATTGTCCTTGTGTGGGCGTGCTGCGGAATATTGCTTGTTTAAATACACAGAAAATGCTGCGAGCTGCACTTTGGAATGGTTATTGGATTTGCATGTGAGAGCACTTCCCACATCTGCTCCCTACTTAGCAGGCATTTTATCTTCGGCTGATGGTGACAAACACAGGTTGGGGTTGGTTAGGATCTGGGGCGGGGGGGTAGCTTTTGGGCGGGTTGTTGGTTTGGGGTTTGGGTTTGTTTGTTTGTTTTTTACCCTGAAACTTCTTTCTCAGTTTATTTTGCTTCTCAGTGAAAGATCAGGAAGGGGAAGCGGGGGTTGGATTTCTTCCTCAAATTCCTGCCTTTAGAAAAGATCCTCTCAGAGAAAACATCATCTCAGTTAGAGGAAAAGATCCTCTGAAATTGAGGGAGGAAAGATCCTCTCAGATGTGAAGGGAGGAAGGATCCTCTCAAAAGGAGGAAGGAAAGATCCTCTCAGACGTGGAGGGGAGGGAGGATCCTCTCAGATATGTAGGAAAGATCCTCTCAGATGTGAAGGGAGGAAGGATCCTCTCGAAGGGAGGAAGGAAAGATCCTCTCAGATGGAGGAGGGAGGAAGGATCCTCTCAGATGGAGGGAGGATCCTCTCAGATATGTAGGAAAGATCCTCTCAGATGGAGGGAGGAAAGATCCTCTCAGATGTGAAGGGAGGAAGGATCCTCTCAGATGGAGGAGGGAGGAAGGATCCTCTCAGATGTGGAGGGGAGGAAGGGTCCTCTCAGATGGAGGAGGGAGGAAGGATCCTCTCAGATGGAGGGAGGAAAGATCCTCTCAGATGTGGAGGGAGGAAGAAGGATCCTCTCGGAGGGAGGAAGGAAAGATCCTCCCAGATGAAGTGAGGAAAGATTCTCTCAGAGGAAGAAAAGAGAAACCCTCTCAGATGGAGGAAGGAAGGAAGCATCCCCTCAGGTGTGGGAAGGAAAGAGCCTCTCCGATGTGGAGGGAGGAAGGATCCTCTCAGATATAGAAAATAGTCTCGATTAGAGAAATTATCACCTCAATTAGGGAAAATATTGCCTCACTTCTCCGTGCTGAGCAGGGTAATTACTCGGGATTCCTGCACTTGGGGGTGGTTTCATTTGTATTGTTCCACTTAGCCTGTGAAAAAAAGGAAGAGCAAACCCCAAAGCCTTCCGAAAACCTTCTTCCCCTGGCGTGTGCCAGCGCGCTGCAGGTGCTGCTGGTGTCTGGGTGCTTCAGGAAGGAATCAGCGGTTTGAAATAGGTGGAGGGCTGGAAAATGTTCATTTTTCTTGCCTGATTTTATCTGCAGTGAGCACAGTGTGAGGATTTTACGGCGGAGAGTAAGAGGCAGCAGCGAAATAAAGGATCGTGAGGGAGCGTTCGAGTGCAGAACCCTAGTTTGGTATCAGTGAGAAAGGTGGTTTTGGGGGGGCCGTTTTCGTGCGCAGAGCGAGAAGGGGTTGGAGCTGGGGCAAAACTAAAAGGTCCTGGAGCACGGTGGGGGCCATGGGGGGCTTCTTCCAGACCAAGGAAGGGGGGAATCGGCTAAGCATTGAGCGCCTTCAGGACGAAGCTGGCTAGGACAGGCTGATTCGCCTCAGCCTCCTCACACAGGAGGAGGTGGTGGCATTTTGGAAGCCTCCTCTCGTTTGTGTGCTCCCTTGCACACCATGCAAAAGGCTCTTCCCGTCCCAGTCAGCAGAAAGATTCCTGCTCTGGGAGCAGAATTCAGAGCCAGCAAAGCCAACTTTGCAAGGCCAGCGCTCACGGAGGCAGAGGACGTGCCGGGCTCTTTTTCCCTTTGCTCGGCAGTGCACCTTTCCTATGCTGACTGAAGGACTCGGGGCACCCTTGCAACCCTCTTCCCTCCCTCTGGAACCAGGGCGGAAGCAGGGCAGCACCATCCCCCTTACAGCTTGGCTCTGGTGGTGATGGTGGCCGAGCAAAGCCTTCCTGTGGCCAGCCCTGGTGCCCCCCGCAGTGAGTCAGCAGAGCTCGGGAGCAGCTTCAGCCATCCCCATCCCCGAGTCACTTTCTCCAAAGAGCTTCATTTGGATTTCCGTGGGCTGCTCTCTGGGGCCAGGGCCCAGGGGGCTAATTCTGGGGCCAGAACTCAGCGGTGCAAAGCGACAGCAGCGCCCCGCAGGAGCCACCGGGGGTCCAGCGAGGTGGAACCCGCCGAGGAGCTCACCCCCGGGTCCCGTTTGGAGAGCTGTTCCCTGCCCTTTCCCCCACTCCCCCACCTGTTTTCATAGGGTGAGCTTCCTGTGCTATAATTCATCTTGCATCCCCCCCGCCCCCAGCAGCTTCAGATTAGTTCGTTAGCTGTTAGACTACTAATGAGAAAGAGAAAATAACTGCGAGGTTATTAGTGGCTGAGATCCTGAGTCCTGGACAAAACTCCCTTTCAACACCTTTTGTGCAGCCCAAGAAGTGCAACTCCCCCCTCCCCAAAACCCCTTCAGCCCATGTCTAGAAGATTAAGCAAGGGCTGGATTAATTCCACCCCTTCCTCAAAGTCCTGCAGGCTTTCGGGTCGGGGTTTTGGTTTGATGGTGGTTGGGGTTGGGGTTGGGGTGGGTTTTTTTTTGGCTGCACCACATCCTGACTGTAATAATCAAAATGATTTGGTTTGTCTGGAGGAAGTAAAATGAAACAAAACCGAAAGAAGTGAATACTTAACCCCCCAAACACAACAGCCAGGAGAAAGCTTAAACTCTTCGGGGCTTAATGGGTTTAATCACTCGGTGATAGATCAGGCAGGGGAGGAGAGCTGTGAAAGAGAGACAAAATGCAGGTTTCCCCCCTGCAAAATGAATGCTGTCCTAAAGAGCAAATCATCATCATCATCATCATCATCGGAGTTTAGCTTAATATTTGAGGGCTGCTCTGGCAATAGCCTGGATGGATGAGCGAGCGCTGCTGCCGCTGTCGCCGGCGGAGCTCCAGCGAGCAGCCCCAAATAGGGAAGCATTTGCCGGGGAGCTTTTATGCCCTGCTGAAATCAATACAGCAACAATAAACGCAGGCCCTGGGTTGGTTGTTGGTTTAGGTGGGGTTTTTTTTTCCCTCTATTAATAAATAGTTTCCTATCAATCAGTGCTGCTGGAAAGGGGGTGGTTAAAAGCCTTACTTGGGAGGAAACAGCGCAGGGAGGGGTGGGACGAGCGGGGCAGCGGCCGTCCATCCAGCGCACACACCCCGGGCGTGCACAGGGAGCATTGCACAGACATGAAATAGGCATTAGAGAGGGACTGAAGGGATCAGAGTGTCTATCAAATATGTATTTTAATATAAAATACATATCTTAACACAGTAAATGTATTTTAAAATGCCTATTGAATGTATACTAACATGTATGTGTGTGTGTGTCTGTGTGTGTGTGTATATCTAACCACTATCAAATGGTTATTCTCTGTCTTGCAACCTGATCTGGTGTGAGGTGTCCCTGCCCATGGCAGGGGGGTTGGAACTGGATGATCTTTGAGGTCCCTTCCAACCCTAGCAATTCTGTGATCCTTGAGGTTCTTTCCAGCCCTAACAATTCTATGATCCTATGATCCTCAAGCTCCTTTCCAACCCTAACAGTTCTATGGTCCTTGAGGTCCCTTCCAACCATAGCAATTCTACAATCCTTGAGGTGACTTCCAGCCCTAACAATTCTATGATCCTCTGATCCTTGGGTTCCCTTCCAGCCCTAACAATTCTATGATCCTCTGATCCTTGGGTTCCCTTCCAGCCCTAACAATTCTATGATCCTCTGATCCTTGAGGTGACTTCCAGCCCTAACAATTCTATGATCCTCTGATCCTTGGGTTCCCTTCCAGCCCTAACAATTCTATGATCCTCTGATCCTTGAGGTCCTTTCCAGCCCTAACAATTCTATGATCCTCTGATCCTTGAGGTCCTTTCCAGCCCTAACAATTCTATGATCCTCTGATCCTTGAGGTCTCTTCCAGCCCTAACAATTCCATGATCCTTGGGGTCCCTTCCAGCCCTAACAATTCTATGATCCTCTGATCCTTGAGGTCTCTTCCAGCCCTAACAATTCCATGATCCTTGGGGTCCATTCCAGCCCTAACAATTCTATGAT
The DNA here is from genome assembly GCA_011125475.1 of Melanerpes aurifrons. NCBI lineage: Eukaryota > Metazoa > Chordata > Aves > Piciformes > Picidae > Melanerpes > Melanerpes aurifrons. The sequence continues at coordinate 433,951 of WWNC01000023.1, read as the reverse complement.
CCTCGAGGTGCTTTCCACCCCTAACAATTCTTTCAACCCCATCCATTTCAGTGCTGTTTCTAACAGGAGTAAAAGGCTACTCCAGCAAGCAGGAGGTGTTGGATGGGAGCTCTGTGAAGCATCTTGGCAGCCTGAGAGTGTGTGTGTGCCCCATGCAGGCACCGTGCTGTCATTCCTGGCCCAGTGGCATTTCGCTTGGGTGCCATCTGTGTCACCTGCTAGCAGAGCAGTGTGGGGAAGGGAAGCTTGGAGAGTGATTTAACTGAATTCCCTAAGAGATGACTGCAAAACACTGGGGTGAGATTTTTATTGTTATTATTTTCCATATCTACTTTGAAGATGAATTGGAAGGGGGGGGACACAACCTCCTCCTGCCCCCCAAATGACTTCAGTCCTTGAAGATTCTGAGAGGATGAGGGAGGTGATCCTCCCCCTCTAGTCCACTCTGCTGAGACCACAGCTGCAGCTCTGGGGCCAGCTCTGGAGCCTCTGTGCCAGGAAGGCTCTGGAGGTGCTGGAAGGTGTCCAGAGAAGGGCCAGGAGGAGGAGCAGAGGGCTGGAGCTGCTCTGCTGTGAGGACAGACTGAGGGAGTTGGGTTTGTGCAGGCTGGAGAGGAGAAGGCTCCCAGGAGACTTTCTTGTGGCCTTCCAGGATCTGCAGGGGGCTGCAAGAAAGCTGGGGAGGGACTTTTGAGGGTGTCAGGGAGGGATAGGACTGGGGGGGTGGAGCAGCACTAGAAGTGGGGAGACTGAGATTGGCTGTGAGGAAGAAGTTGTTGCCCATGAGGGTGGTGAGAGCCTGGCCCAGGCTGCCCAGGGAGGTGGTGGAAGCCTCCTGCCTGGAGGTGTTTGCAGCCAGGCTGGAGGTGGCTGTGAGCAACCTGCTGTGGTGTGAGGTGTCCCTGGCCGTGGCAGGGGGGAGTTGGAAGTGACTGATCCTTGAGGTCCCTCCCAGCCCTGACAGTTCCATGATTCCATGAGAAGGATATTCTCTCCTTGGTCCTTTCAGAAAGTGTCCTGATGATGGTGAAGGCTCAGGAGCAGCACCTCTGCTGCTCGTATCCCCACTTGTGCTTCCTCACGAGGGATCTTCCAGCTGCAAACTGCTGCTGCTGCTGCTTTGGGTGTATGAATTAGAGGAGCAGGCTGCTTGCTCTCTGGAAATGCTGAGCAGGTTCATGTTGATACTTCCTGGCAGTGGGCGTCAGCAGGTTGGGTTTCTGCTGGGAGCTTATGCATTATACATCTCGGTTTTGACATCCATGGATCATGAGGCTGTCTCCTCGTGCAGAACATAATACCTGTTTTGATTGTAAACGCTCACATTTGGGCTGGGTGATGGCTGTAGAGTGTCTGAAATCATTAGCTGGCTGCTGGTTCAGCTCCTCTCCCTTCCAGAGCAGAGGGCAAACTGCCTTGGGGATGGCTGCGCAGCACCCGGGGCCCTCGCTGGCTGTTGGGTGCGGGGCTTGCCTGAGAGAAAGCTCTCCTGAAAGGCAAGGGGAAAAGTGGTAATAGGGGTGAAAAAAAAAAAAGGGGGTGGGGGAGGGGGGAGAAAGAAAGAAAGAAAAGAAAACAAAATACAGGTTAAAAAAAAAAAAAGAAAGGAAAAAATAGAGGTTAAAAAGAAAGCTAAAATGTAAGAAAGAGATAAAATAGAGGTTTAAAAAGAGTAAGGTGGAGGAAGAGAGGTAGGGAAGGAGGAAGAGAGGTAGGGAAGGTGGAGGAGAGGTAGGGAAGGTGGAGGAGAGGTAGGAAAGGTGGAGGAGAGGTAGGGAAGGTGGAGGAGAGGTAGGGAAGGTGGAGGAGAGGTAGGAAGGTGGAGGAGAGGTAGAAGGTGGAGGAGAGGTGGGGAAGGTGGGGTAGAGGTAGGGAAGGCAGAGGAGAGGTAGGGAAGGTGGAAGAGGAGCCACAGCCTGCAGCTGCTTTTGGACTCCTGGTTTGCAGGCTTGTGTTAGTAGTCACCGTGGTAGTAGCCACAGTAAGAAGAGCAAGAATAATAATCAGAAGAGTAAGAATGCTAAGAGTGAGGATAACAGGCAACTCCTGGCCAGTTGTCCAAGGTTTGGCAGTAAGGAGTAGGAAACTCTCCCCCGTGAAAGCCTTCGGAGGTAGCGGCGCTGCCTCCGAGCCGGCAGCTTGGGAGCAAGGAGGAGCGGAGGATCTGTCTCCCCCCAGCCCCCCAGCTATCAAAATGCAAAGCTGGAACGTAAACAAAGACCTGTTGGAGTCGTCTGAGATGGGGAAGGCTCTGCAGAGAGGAGCCTTGGGTGTTCTGCTGGCTTGGGCTCTGCGCGGTTTGCCTTCGTGGAGGCTGAGGCAGGACGCTGGGGATGGGTCGGAAGCTGCTGGGTTTAGGGGCCTTTGCGGGGGACTTTCTCCAGGTGCACTTCAGGATATCTGCACCCAGCAGACTCTCTCTGTTCTCTCCTCTGCTGGGTTTCTTTTTCCCTTACCACAATGTGATAGTTAAGTTTCTGCAGGAGCGTTTGCAGTAAGGATTAGTCTGGGGCTGTCTCGCAGCAGCTGTCGGCTATCGATCCCAGCCCAAACAGTGCAGCAGCTTCAGCTCTCTCTGCAGAAGCCTTAAATCATATTTGACTCTCTGCAATTGCATTTTGGTGTCTTCCCCCCTCCCAACAGCACCAAAGAGGGAAAAGAACCCTCCAGCAGTACTTGAAGAAGAGTTTTCCTCAGAGCTAGTTAAGAGCAGTGGAATTTTATGCTGATATTTAAGACAGCAACCGAAAAGAGTCTAATTCAGTGAGAATTAATGTCCACTTTAGTGGGGAGCAGCTGGGTAGATAAATGTACCCACAAGCAGAGGTTAAAATGTAGGGCAGAATCTGGGAAGGGGCAGGTTGGGGAAGGAGCAGGGTTGGGGAAGCAGGGGTTGGGGAAGCAGCAGGGCTGGGGAAGGGGCAGGGTTGGGGAAGGGGCAGGGTTGGGGAAGGAGCAGGGTTGGGGAAGGAGCAGGGTTGGGGAAGAGACAGGTTGGGGAAGGGGCAGGGTTGGGGAAGGGGCAGGGTTGGGGAAGCGGCAGGGTTGGGGAAGGGGCAGGGTTGGGGAAGGGGCAGGGCTGGGGAAGGGGCAGGGCTGGGGAAGGAGCAGGGCTGGGGAAGCAGCAGGGTTGGGGAAGCAGCAGGGTTGGGGAAGGAGCAGGGTTGGGGAAGGAGCAGGGCTGGGGAAGGAGCAGGGTTGGGGAAGGAGCAGGGCTGGGGAAGGAGCAGGGTTGGGGAAGGAGCAGGGCTGGGGAAGGAGCAGGGCTGGGGAAGGAGCAGGGTTGGGGAAGCGGCAGGGCTGGGGAAGGGGCAGGGTTGGGGAAGGGGCAGGGTTGGGGAAGGGGCAGGGTTGGGGAAGAGACAGGTTGGGGAAGGAGAAGGGTTTGGGAAGGGATAGGTTGTGGAAAGGGGCAGCTTTTGGGAGGCTCATTTTTGTGGGGGGGGAAGGGGCAGGGAAATGATGAGCTTGAGATGCTGTAGAAAGATGAGAAACAGCATTCAGGGGTGCAGGTTTCTCACCTTGTATCAGGCAAGACTCCCTGCTGAAATCTGGAGGGAGTTGGGGCAGGGTGCAGGCTGGAAGAGCTGACATCTCATTTTGTCCCAAGTGATTTTATAGTTAATGCTCTGTAAGAACCTCTGGGCTGGAAGTGAGCAGAACCACATCAAGGCTACACTGTTACGCTGTACTAGGAAATCATTTGTCCCTTTGGGTTTTTTAGTGTAACTGTTTCTGCTGTAATGCTGAGTGCTGACTTTCTTGTCAGCCTTTAATGCTCTGTTCTGACTTTCCTGTCAGCCCCTGATGCTGAGTTCTGAGTTTCAACTCAGCCTTCAACGCTAAGTTCTGAGTTTATCATAGTATCATAATAACAGTCAGGGTTGGAAGGGACCACAAGGATCATCTAGTTCCAAGCCCCTGCCATGGGCAGGGACACCCCACACTACATCAGGCTGGCCAGAACCTCAGCCAGCCTGGCCTTAAACACCTCCAGGGACAGGGCCCCAACCACCTCCCTGGACAACCCATTCCAGGGCTTCACCACTCTCATGGGGAAGAACTTCCTCCTCCTCCAGCCTCAATCTCCCCACCTCCAGCTTCATTCCATTCCCCCTAGTCCTATCACTGCCTGAGATCCTGAGCAGTCCCTCCCCAGCCTTCCTGTAGCCCCCTGCAGATACTGGAAGGCCACAATGAGGTCACCTGGGAGCCTTCTCTTCTCCATCTTCTCCATCTCCTGTTTCAGGCATTCATTGCTGGCTCTGTTCACAGCTTTGCTCATCCCCAAAATAGGACAATCCTGCCCCATCCAAGGCAGCAGAAGCTGTGCCATTCCTTTCAGCAGGGAGAGGCTGGGATGCTGTATTTGCTCCCTGTGCCTATCTTCAACACAAATCAGCTCTGTCTCTGCTTCCAGCTACGCTCAACCTCATTACACACACAGGCTGCACTCCTTGCTCTGAGTGGATATTTAGACTACCAAACATTCTAAGATCAAGGCAGAATTTAGTAGAGCCTCATTAATTGCCACCTGTTTAATTTTCACTTTGGTGGGTTTGATTTGGGTTTTTTGTGTTGTGGTTTGGGTTTTTTAAATGTGGAATTATAGTGATTAAATTAAAAGAAGAGGAGGAATTATTTTTGGATTCAGGGTAAAACAAGAGGGAAAGGCCTCGAGCTACGACTGGGTAGGTTTAGACTGGAAAGTAGGTCCCAGTGGTCAAGGCTTGGGATGTGCTGCCCAGGGAGGTGGTGGTGGAGTGCCCAAGCCTGGCTGTGTTTGAAGGAGGTTTGGCTGTGGTGCTTGGGGCTGTGGTTTAGGGCTGAGCCTTGCAGAGCAGGGCTCTGGGTTGGCCTTGGTGATGCTGAGGCTCTGCTCCAGCCTGAGTGTTGATGCTGTGAAATAAGAGTGGAGCTGGAGGGGGCTGCAGAAAAAGGGGAGAAAAAAACCCCACGTCCTTTCTTTTTGTTTGATTCTGTTTTGTGCTTGGATTCAGAAAGCACATCTCTCTTCTGAGAGAGAAACAGAACCTGGCTGCTGGAGGGAAACCTTAGCTGAGCATTCTTCCCCAGCACAAAGGAGAGAGAAACTCCTGGAGCTCTTCAGCAGAAGCTCTCTCGCTACCCAGAACGATAAATTATTGATCTAATGAGAAGCCTGGGAGCTGCTTTTTTCTCACGTCCTCCAATGGATCTTCTACCCCAGGCCTGATTTACAGCTGTCATTCCTCCCCTCCTGCTCATCTGATTCCTTTCTTTTCTCTGTGCGCTCGCTCTCTGTGGGCTGACGAAAAGCAGCTCTGGGCCAGGGCGGCCAACGGAAGCTGAGTGATTGCCTACCAAAAAAAACCCCAAACCAACACCACCACCACCACAAACAACCAAAAAAGCCCCTACAGCCCAACATTTGTCAATGCTGGGGGTGTTGATTTGGGTCTTTTTTTCCCCTCCCTGAGCAGCCTTCTCTCTCTCTCTCTCTCTTTCCCTCTCTATTTGATCAGGTGCGAATTAGGATTCCGCCGGTTCCAGGCGCTGCTGGTTGGGAGGGAGGGAGGGAGCGGGAGGCAGAGGAAGTAGCTGCCTACACCACTAATTAAACATGTGTAACCAATTAGTGGGGCTTTCCACCAGGGCACAAGCATGTAATTTGCTGAGCTTTTCTATCAGGAGAGATGGAAATAGGTACAAAAGGGGAAAGGGGGGCGGGGAAAAAAGGGAAACCAGGGTGCTTGACTCCCAACGTCCTGGTGTTAAACAGGTCAGAGGAAATGAACTTTAAAGAGCTCATTTCTGGCTGGGTCATAAATCTCTCTTTTTGCTTTTTGGGGGGGAGAGGTGGGGGAAATCAATTGAGCTCTAGTGGCTGACAGCAGCAGCACAGCAGCTAATGGCAGGGGGGCTGCTAGAGATTCGTGGAAAGATTTGGGTTGGAAGGGGCCTTGGAGATTGTAGCATCAGAGAATGGGTTGGGTTGGAAGGGACATTGAAGATCACAGAATGGATTTGGAGGGGACCTTCAAGATCATGGAATCACAGAATGGTTTGGGTTGGAAGGGACCTTGAAGATCACAGAATGGGTTTGGAAGGGACCTCCAAGATCATGGAATCACAGAATGGTTTGGGTTGGAAAGGACCTTGAAGATCACCTAGTTCCAACCCCTCCTCCCACCATGGACAGGGACATCTGACTGAGCAAGTGCTACTGTATGGATAATGTGAATGCCATGGTGAGGATGTAGAGCACCCAGTTCAGGTGGTGTGGTGTCTTGGGGCACTCAGTTTGGGTGGTGCCGTAGGGCATCCAGTTTAGGGGCTGCAGAATGTTCCCTTTCAGCAGCATTTCCAAGCACAGTAGAAAACAGATGTGCTGCTAATTTCTGTGCCTGCCTTTGGGATGGGAAGACTTAGAATCATAGGTTGGGTTGGAAGGGACCTTGAAGCCCATCCAGTTCCACCCCCCTGCCATGGGCAGGGACACCTCCCACCAGCCCAGGTTGCTCAAGGTCTCGTCCAGCCTGGCCTGGAGCACCTCCAGGGAGGAGGCAGCCACAGCCTCCCTGGGCAGCCTGTGCCAGCGTCTCCCCACCCTCACTGCCAAGAATTTCTTCCTCCCCTGGAGTCCAAACCTCCTCCCTTCCAGCTGAGAGCCGCTGTCCCTCCTCCTAGCACCACAAGCCCTTGTCACAAGGGTCAAACTGCTGGAAGTGCTTCCCACCTCCCCTTCCCTTTTCCTAAATGAATTCATTCCGCTGGAAATTCTTCAGTTAAACAAATGCTTATTGATTCCAAAGGCTGTCTGGAATTACATTACAGCTCTGATGTCTCAACACTGTACAAAGACAATAAATCTCGGTGGCCCGGGACCCGTAGTGGAGTCGGAGCCAGCCCAGTTGTGCCCTGTCAGGCGCTGATTTGAGTTTGAAAGGTTACAGATTAGCTTAGCAATGTTAAGTGAACTGGCAAAGGCATCTCTAATTCTGCTGGAGACGAGGAAGCTCGATGGGTGTAAAGGGGAATCCTAATGAGCCCATCGGAAAAGCTTCACTCCGTGCCCGGCGGCCGAGGTGCCGCCGATGGGTATGAAAGCATCGGCAATCGATGGCTCCTATGGAATTTCATTAGGGAGCGGCGTCCACGATTGATAGCGCCTCATAATTTGATGGATTTGTGCTGAGGAAATGATTAGCCAGGTGAGAAAGAGCCGGGGACCGGCAGCGTGCGTGCGGGACTGGGGGGGTGCGGGGGGGAGGCTCCTCGGCAAGCGGCCGGAGCTGGGGGCGATTTGTACCCAATTAAATAAAGCAAAAAAAGAATTGATTTGTACTGATGCGCCAAATTTTTAACCATGGAGCCGTCTCGCAAGTCCTTGGCTGATAACAATCCTTTGATTTTTTGCCACCCTTCCCCTCCCCAGCAGTCCCCGGAGAAGGAGCGGATGACGGCGACAGCGGCAACGAGAGCCGGAGCGGGAGCGAGGAGACCAACGTCTGCGAGAAATGCTGCGCCGAGTTCTTCAAGTGGACGGACTTCCTGGAGCACAAGAAGAGCTGCACCAAAAACCCCCTGGTGCTGATCGTCAGCGAGGATGAGGCGGCCCCGCCGCCCGCCGAGGAGTTCCCCGAGCCCTCGCCCGCCAGCTCCCCCAGCGAGCAGGCGGAGAGCGAAGCCGCCGAGGACGGCACCCAGGCGGAGGCCAACGACAGCTCCGAGGTGAAGGCGGCGGAGAAGGAAGAAGAGCCGATGGAGGTAGAAACGCCCGCGGAGAAGGGTTTCCAGAATCAGGGCACCTCAACTACAGCTACTCCTCTACCTCAGCTCCCCGAGCCACCTCCTGTGACGAGCTACGCCATGCCAAACACCAACGTCACGCTGGAGACCCTGCTGAGCACCAAGGTGGCGGTGGCGCAGTTCTCGCAGACGGCCCGCAGCGCGGTCTCGGCCAGCGTGGGCGGCGGGGTGGCGGCGGTGGCCATCCCCATGATCCTGGAGCAGCTGATGGCCCTGCAGCAGCAGCAGATCCACCAGCTGCAGCTGATCGAGCAGATCCGCAGCCAAGTGGCGATGATGAACCGCCAGCCGCTGCGGGCCACCCTCAGCACGGTGATGGCCGCCCAGAGCGGGGCCGGGCAGGCGGCCAGCCAGCTGCAGGGCTTTGCTGCCAGTGCTGCCGTCCAGCTGACCGCCGTCATCCCCCCGGCCATGGTGGGGCAGGCTGTCAGCGCCCAGGCCGCCGCCTTCGACAGCTCCCAGCACCTCACCAGGTCCACGTCAGGAGCCAGCACCCCCAGCGTTTCCGGCTCCTCCGCCCCGCCTGACCCCAGCCTCCCTTCCTCTTCCTCCTCCTCTGGCGCCATCGTGTCCGTGACGCCCGCAGCCGCCTCCGGCGCCCCCAACGGTGCCGCACAGCCCCAGAGCACCCCGACCCCGCCTTCGCTGGGGGCCCACGGGAGCCTGGCCTCGGTGTCCAGCCTGCCAAACCCACTTCTACCTCAGACCTCCTCCAACAGCAGCGTGATCTTCCCCAACCCGCTGGTGAGCATCGCCGCTACGGCCAACGCGCTGGACCCGCTCTCCGCCCTGATGAAGCACCGCAAGGGCAAGCCCCCCAACGTGTCGGTGTTCGAGCCCAAGGCCAGCTCCGAGGACCCCTTCTTCAAGCATAAGTGCAGGTTCTGTGCCAAGGTCTTCGGCAGCGACAGCGCCCTGCAGATCCACCTGCGCTCGCACACCGGGGAGCGGCCCTTCAAGTGCAACATCTGCGGGAACCGCTTCTCCACCAAGGGCAACCTGAAAGTCCACTTCCAGAGGCACAAAGAGAAGTACCCCCACATCCAGATGAACCCCTACCCCGTTCCGGAATACCTCGACAACGTGCCCACCTGCTCCGGCATCCCCTACGGGATGTCGCTGCCCCCCGAGAAGCCGGTCACCACCTGGCTGGACAGCAAGCCCGTCCTGCCCACCGTCCCCACCTCCATCGGCCTCCAGCTGCCCCCCACCCTCCCCGGCGTGAACAGCTACGGAGACTCCCCCAGCATCACCCCCATGAGCAGGTCACCCCAGAGGCCTTCTCCCGCCTCCAGCGAATGCACTTCTCTCTCCCCCAGCCTCAACGCCTCCGAGCCGGGCGCGCCGGCCTCCGCCGAGTCCCCGCAGCCCGCCCAGGGCGGCTCCTCCTCTCTGCCCAAGGGGGAAGCTGTCACCCTGCCCGCGGCGGGCACGCGGCTGGGGGACCTGGGGCAAGCCTCCGCCGCTGCCTCCGCCTCCTCGGTCCCCGGGGCCGCCACGGACAGCGGGGCGGCACCGAGCCTCCCCACCCCTGTGCTTCCGGCGGCCCCCGACCAGTTCAAGGCCAAGTTCCCCTTCGGCGGCCTGCTAGACTCTATGCAAACCTCCGAGACCTCCAAGCTGCAGCAGCTGGTGGAGAACATCGACAAGAAGATGACGGACCCCAACCAGTGCGTCATCTGCCACCGCGTGCTGAGCTGCCAGAGCGCCCTCAAGATGCATTACCGGACGCACACCGGGGAGAGGCCCTTCAAGTGCAAGATCTGCGGCCGTGCCTTCACTACGAAAGGCAACCTCAAGACCCACTTCGGCGTTCACCGCGCCAAGCCGCCGCTGAGGGTCCAGCACTCCTGCCCCATCTGCCAGAAGAAGTTCACCAACGCCGTGGTCCTCCAGCAGCACATCCGGATGCACATGGGGGGCCAGATCCCCAACACACCGCTGCCAGAGGGCTTCCAGGACGCCATGGACTCGGAGCTCTCCTACGACGAGAAGAACCTCGATGCCCTGAGCAACTTCGACGAGGACCTCGACGAGAACTCGATGGAGGAGGACCCAGAGCTGAAGGACGCGGCCAGCCCCTCCAAGCCCCTCATATCCTACTCCGGGTCCTGCCCTTCCTCGCCACCGTCCGTGATCTCCAGCATCGCCGCCCTGGAGAACCAGATGAAGATGATCGACTCCGTCATGAACTGCCAGCAGCTGGCCGGCTTGAAAGCCATGGAGAACGGCTCGGGGGAGAGCGACCACCTGAGCAACGACTCCTCATCGGCCGTGGGCGACCTGGAGAGCCAGAGCGCGGGCAGCCCCGCCATGTCCGAGTCCTCTTCCTCCATGCAAGCTTTGTCTCCCGTCCACAGCAACAGCGAGAGCTTCAGATCCAAGTCCCCAGGGCTCGGCACCCAGGAGGAGCCGCCCGAGATCCAGCTCAAGACGGAGAAGCCGGACAGCCCCCCGCCCGCCAGCGAAAACGGAGGCGCCTTGGACCTGACCTCCACCACCGCCACCGCCGCCGCCACCCCCATCCTCGGCACCCCCGGCCGGCCGGCGATCAAAGAGGAGGCTCCCTTTAGCCTGCTGTTCCTGAGCAGAGAGCGTGGTAAGTGTCCGAGTCCCGTGTGTAGTGTCTGTGGCAAGCCTTTTGCTTGCAAGAGTGCCTTGGAAATCCACCACCGCAGCCACACCAAGGAGCGGCCGTTTGTCTGCGGGCTCTGCGGCCGGGGCTGCTCCACCCTGGGTAATTTAAAGCAGCACTTACTGACCCACGGATTGCGGGAGCTGCCTTCTCAGTTCTCTGAACCCGACTTTGCTCTAGGTCCCAGCCAAAGCACTCCTAGCCTGGTCACCAGCACCGCACCCACCACCATCAAAGTGGAAGTGAACGGCCACGGCAAGCCCATCTCTTTGGGCGAGGTCGCCTCGCTCCCAGCCGGAATCCAGGTTCCCGCTGCGCCACAGACAGTGATGAGCCCGGGGATCGCCCCCATGCTGGCGCCCCCCCCTCGCCGGACCCCCAAGCAGCACAACTGTCAGTCGTGTGGGAAGACCTTCTCCTCAGCCAGCGCGCTGCAGATACACGAGCGCACCCACACCGGTGAAAAACCCTTTGGTTGCACAATCTGTGGTAGAGCTTTTACCACAAAGGGGAACCTGAAGGTAAGAGGCCACCTGGCACTGTCAAGGCTTGGAAGCTGTGGGGGTGGAGAGAAACAAACAAGCAAGCAAGCAAAAAAGGCTTGAGGCACCTGGAATCGTAGGATCACAGAAACACAGCACTGCCAGGGCTGGAAGGGGCCTCAAGGATCATCCAGCTCCAACCCCCTGCCTTGGGCAGGGACACCTCACACCACAGCAGGTTGCTCACAGCCACATCCAGCCCGGCCTTAAACACCTCCAGGGATGAGGCTTCCTCCACCTCCCTGGGCAGCCTGTGCCAGTCTCTCACCACCCTCATGGGGAAGAGCTTCCTCCTAACATCCAGTCTCAATCCACCCATTCCTAGCTTTGCTCCATTAAAAACTGAGGAGAAAAATGATCATTTAGGCTTGGAAGAGATCTCTAAGGTTGTGGAGTCCAACCATCAGCCCAGCGCCACCACGGCCATCAAACCATGGCCACAGGTTTCTCGGACACCTCCTGGGATGGGGACTCCACCACCACCCCCCTGGGCAGCCTGTGCCAGTCCCTGACCACTCTTGCAGCAAAGAAATTGTTCCTCATCTCCAGCCTAACCCTCCCCTGGCACCATCTCAGGCCATTGCCTCTTGTCCTCTCACCTGAGACTAGAGGGAAGAGACCGACCCCCAGCTGGCTCCAGCCTCCCCTCAGGGAGCTGCAGAGAACAATGAGGTCTCACTCAGCCTCCTCTTCTCCACACTGAACACCCCCAGGTCCCTCAGCTGCTCCTAAGCCCAGCCCTGTTCTCCAGACCCTTCCCCAGCTTGGTTGCCCTTCTCTGGACCTGCTCCAGCTCCTCAGTGTCCTTCTGAGAGTGAGGAGCCCAAAACTCAACCTAGGACTCAAGGTGTGGCCTCACCAGTGCCTGGTACAGGAGGACAATCCCTGCCCTGCTCCTGCTGGCCCAACCATTCCTGACCTAGGCCAGGATGCTGGTGGCCCCCTGGGCACACACTGCTGGCTGATGTTCAGCCCTGCTTGAACTCAGTAGGTTTCAGCTCTGAGCAGTTGTCCCAAAGGAGGAAGGAGCTCCAGGGCAGCGTGTGCTGTGCAGCGGTGGCTGTGCTGCTTCCACCAGGCTGAGCATCATGATGGTTGGACTTGGTGATCTTAGAGCTCTTCCCCAACTTGAAACCGTTCCCTGATTCCAGGACCCAAGTGGCTGTGCAGTGCTGAGAGCTTCAGAACCGTTCCTGGGCTCAGGCTCTCTGGCCAGGTGTGGTGCCCCCCACACGGCCAGCTGGGGGCAGGTCCTGCCAGGGCTCATGGCCCATCAGTGCCAAACAGCCTCACTCTAAAGCTTGAAGGCAGAGCTCCTTCAGCCTCTTGGATGCCTCTCCTGCAGCCACTGCAGGGCAGAAAGCTGCTTCCCACTGATTCCCAGCCAGCTACCACAGGACTGATGCTCCTTGGACCCCCAGGCCCCCTGGGGAATACATTTTAAGATCCTCTTTTGGGGGGGGGGAGATTTTTAGCACAACAAATGCTGAATAAATGATGGCAAATAAAGAACTGACGCCCCTGACCTCAGAGGAGGTCTTATGGAAGGAGGCAAGAGGCAAAGAGCTGGAAGAGGGCAGATTGAGACTGGGGATTAGGAGGAAATCCCTGGCAGTGAGGGTGGGGAGACAATGGGACAGGTTTGCCTGGGGAGGCTGTGGATGTGTCCCCCCCAGAGGTGTTCAAGGCCACCAAGGAGCCTCATCCCTGGAGGTGTTGAAGGCCAGGCTGGATGTGGCTGTGAGCAACCTGCTGTAGTGTGAGGTGTCCCTGCCCATGGCAGGGGGGTTGGAGCTGGATGATCCTTGAGGTCCCTTCCAACCCTAGCAACTCTATGACTCTATGATTCTAAGGTGGATGAGGCCTTGAGCAGTCTGGGCTGGTGGGAGGTGTCCCTGCCTGTGGCAGGGGGGTTGGGACTGGATGATCCTTGTGGTCCCTTCCAGCCCAACCCATTCTGTGAAACAACACAGAAGTGCAGGAAAATAAAGCAATCCCCAGCCCTCTCCTCCTGCAAGTAAGGCCCTTGGTCATCTTCAGCATGTGAGAACTTCCATCTTGCATATACAGCATGGTCTGAGCTGAGAGGAGCCCTCCCCGAGGTGCTGCATTGATGCTTTCAGTGAGAAGGAAGAAATGCAGCTTGGAGAAGTGCCGTGGAGCTGGGTGTGGCTGGGCCTTAGGAGAGTGCTGGCAACAGAGTGGATCTGTGCTTGGTGTGAGCAGAAAGGCAATTTTGCAGATCCCAGGGTGTCAGGGGCTGGAAGGGACCTCTGGAGATCCTCCAGTACCAGCCCCCTGCCAGAGCACAGCACAGAGCCCAGCACAGGGCACACAGAGCACATCCAGACAGGGCTGCAAAGGCTCCAGACAAGGAGACTCCACAACCTCTCTGGGCAGCCTGCTCCAGGCCTCCCAGGGCAGAAGTTCCTCCTCCTGCTGAGCTGCAACCTCCTGGGCTGCACTTTCCATCCATTGCCTCTTGGCCTATCCCAGGGTGCAGCTGAGCAGAGCCTGGCCCTGTCCCCTCCCTCCTGACCCCCAGCCCTCAGCTATTGATAGATATTGATCAGATCCCTCTCAGCCTTCTCCTCTCCAGACTGAACACCCCCAGGGCTCTCAGCCTCTCCTCCCCAGGCAGTCTCCAGTCTCTTCAGCATCCTTGTAGCCTCCCCTGGACTCTCTCCAGCAGATCCCTGTCCCTCCTGAGCTGGGGAGCTCAGAGCTGGATGCAATATTCCAGGTGCCCCCCTCCTCCCCTCCCCCTCCCCTTCCTCTTGCCCCCCACCTCTCAGATATTTCTAAGCATTTATTGACTCCTCCTCTCAGCCTCTTCCTCTCCGGAGCGTTCAAAGCCACTCTGCGCGCAGCGGCAGCTCGGGTCGGCCGCTCCCCCCAGATCCTGCTAACCCAGGGCTGCTTCTTGTGTCTCCCTCCCCTCCCCCTTGCCTGTTGCTCCCCCTCCAGGTTCACATGGGGACCCACATGTGGAATAACGCCCCCGCCCGCCGGGGCCGCCGCCTCTCGGTGGAGAACCCGATGGCCCTGCTGGGCGGCGACGCCCTCAAGTTCTCCGAGATGTTCCAGAAGGACCTGGCGGCGCGGGCCATGAACGTGGACCCCAGCTTCTGGAACCAGTACGCCGCGGCCATCACCAACGGCCTGGCCATGAAGAACAACGAGATCTCTGTCATACAGAACGGGGGCATCCCCCAGCTGCCCGGCAGCCTGGCCGGCGGCGCCATCCCCGCCCTGGGCAGCCTGGCCGGCGGCATGGACAAAGCTCGCACCGGCGGCAGCCCGCCCCTCGTCAGCCTGGACAAAGGCAGCCCCGAGACGGGAGCCAGCCGCCCCTTCACCAGGTTCATCGAGGACAACAAGGAGATTGGCATCAATTAAACACCTCCACACCACCCCCCACCCACCCACCACCACCCCACCAGTGACTGTTGGACCTCTCCTCCACACGGCGCTGGTCCTGTTCTGCATCCAGCATCCCGAGCTGGTCCTGTTCCGAGTCCAGCTGCCCAAACTGGTCCTGTTCCACATCCAGCATCCCAAGCTGGTCCTGTTCCGAGTCCAGCTGCCCAAGCTGGTCCTGTTCTGCATCCAAGCTGGTCCTGTTCCACATCCAGCTGCCCAAGCCCAAGCTGGTCCTGTTCCACATCCAGCATCCCAAGCTGGTCCTGTTCCGTGTCCAGCATCCCAAGCTGGTGCTGTTCCAAATCCAGCTGCCCAAGCTGGTTCTGTTCCGTGTCCAGCATCTCAAGCTGGTGCTGTTCCAAATCCAGCTGCCCAAGCTGGTCCTGTTCTGCATCTAGCATCTCAAGCTGGTCCTATTCAGTCCAGCTGCCCAAGCTGGTCCTGTTCCACATCCAAGCTGGTCCTGTTCCATGTCCAGCATCCCACGCTGGTCCTGCTCTACATCCAAGCTGATCCTGTTCCATGTCCAGCATCCCAAGCTGGTCCTGTTCTGTGTCCAGCTGCCCAAGCTGGTCCTGTTCCGTGTCCAGCTGCCCAAGCTGGTCCTGTTCCGTGTCCAGCATCCCAAGCTGGTCCTGTTCCGTGTCCAGCTGCCCAAGCTGGTCCTGTTCCGTGTCCAGCATCCCAAGCTGGTCCTGTTCCGTGTCCAGCTGCCCAAGCTGGTCCTGTTCTGTGTCCAGCATCCCAAGCTGGTCCTGTTCTGCGTCCAGCTGCCCAAGCTGAGCGCTGGGTTTCCTGACCTGACCTGCTTTGGGGTTCCCCCCCTTGGAAGCCTCACCCCAGCAGAAATCCATAACTCTCCTCGTGGCTGCTGAGAAACAGTTGTCTTGCAAGGTCTCTGCATGGTACTTCTCCCCCCCACCCCTCCCCCCAGCGAGGCCGACTCTCGCTGAGGACTTTCTGAAACCTCTTCATTTACCAGGGAACAAAACACAACAGAGAAAGGAACAAACGAAGGGACAGGAACAGACTACGAAGTCTACGTCCACTTTGCTCCTGAGAAAACCTCACCTGAGGGGAGAACAAAAAGAACAGGGCTGGGGGCGAGGCGGGGGGGGAGGGGGCCTCACCCTGGCGTCGTCAGACCACCTCCACCACCACCTCCTCCACCACCACCACTCCTTCTTTGCCGGTTTTCTTTTGTTTTGCTCCAGTTAGTTAGCAAGCTTGGGACCCGTCGGGTTTTAGGACTCTTTAATCTTAAAGAACTAAAGTGATTTTAGTGTCCCTCCCCCCGCCCCCCTCCCGGCTGTGTCTGATGAGAGTATCCTTGTCTGTAGTATTTATAATGTTAAGATTATGCGGGTAACAGACAACATCCCAGACCCTCCCCGCCCCCACCCCGGACAAACCGCCACAAGCGCCCTGCGGGGGAAGCTTTTTGTACTGCGGCAACACGAACCGGAGCGAAAGAGAGCCGAGAGAGAAGCAGACCAGGACACACCTGGCGAGGAAGGCATTTTTCTACTGCTGATGATTTGGGTTGGGGTTTTCCAGCCTCGGCTGTTTTGGTTGTTCTTTTCCTTCTTTTCCAAGCAGATTTCGGTTTGAGTCTCTCCAAGCAGGCAAAAGTGTGACGTTTTCTTGGGGAACCAGAAATGATAGCATGCTCCTCATGTGCAAGTACCTGTCAGTAACAAACCTCTTGTCTTCTTTTTCACTTCCTTTATCTTCTTCTTTCTTACTTTACTTCCTTTTTGCTTCCTTTTTTCCTCTTTTTCTTCCTTTTTTTTTTTTCCCTTCCTTTTTTTCTTCCTTTTTCTTCCTTTTTCTCTTCCTTTTTCTCTTCCTTTTTTCTTCCTTTTCTCTTCCTTTTTTCTTCCTTTTTATCTTCCTTTTTTCTTCCTTTTTCTCTTCCTTTTTATTTTCCTTTTTCTCTTCCTTTTTTATCTTCCTTTTTTCTTTTCCATCTTCCTTTTTTATTTTCCTATTGCTCTTCCTCCTTTTTTCCTCCATCTTCCTTTTTTTCTTTTCTCAATTTTTTATTTTCCTTTTATATTCCTTTTTCTCTTTTCCTTTTCCCCTTTTCATTTTCCCCTTTTCCTTTTTCCCTTTTCCTTTTTATCTTCATTTTTTCTTTTCCTCTTTTTTCTTTCTTCTGATTTCCTTTTCTTTCTTTTTTTTTTCTTCCTTATTTTTCTTTTCTGTCTTCTTCTTATCTTCTTCCTTTCTTTCTCTTCTTCCTTTTTTTCTTTTTCCTTCTTTCTCTTCTTCCTTTTTCTCTTCTTCTCTTTTTCTCTTCTTCCTTTTTCCTCTTCTTCCTTTTTCTCTTCTTCCTTTTTCTCTTCTTCCTTTTCTCTTCTTCTCTTTTTCTCTTCTTCCTTTTTCCTCTTCTTCCTTTTTCCTCTTCTTCCTTTTTCCTCTTCTTCCTTTTTTTTCTCTTATTCTTTCTTTTTCTTGTTCTTTTTTTTTTTTTCTTCCTTTCTTCTCTCTTCTTCCTTCCCCCCCCCTTTCCTTTTTTTTTCTCCCCCCTAATTTTATTTTTTAAAGCATAAAAAGGTTTATTTAAATATTTGTAGCTGCTATGTGGACAGTTGTTCTATTAAATATATATTTAAAAAAAAAAAAAAGGTTAAAAAAAATTAAAATTAAATAAAATTAAAAAAAAAAAAAATAAATAAAACCTGAAACTAAAGAGAACCCTGCTGTAGTGTTGGACTTTAGCTGAATGGTTGGAAACTGAGTTGCAGGCACAAGCGGTAGGCACCGACCTGGAACTGTTCACAACGCTGTAAAGAAGTTGTGAGGAACTTACTCCGTGTTATCAAGAGCTGTACAATAAAGAGGTAATGTTTGTACAAGCTGCTGGCAGGCTCTTCATTTGCATGGCACCACACAGCTGCCAGGGCTGCAAGGGACCCCAAGCACCACCCAGCCCCATGGGCAGGGACACCTCACACCACAGCAGGTTGCTCACAGCCACCTCCAGCCTGGCTGCAAACACCTCCAGGCAGGAGGCTTCCACCACCTCCCTGGGCAGCCTGGGCCAGGCTCTCACCACCCTCATGGGCAACAACTTCTTCCTCACAGCCAATCTCAATCTCCCCACTTCTAGTGCTACTCCATTCCCCCTGCTCCTATCCCTCCCTGACACCCTCAAAGTCCCTCTCCAGCTTTCTTGGAGCCCACTGCACATCCTGCAAGGCCACAGTTAGGTCTCCCTGGAGCCTTCTCCTCTCCAGCCTGCACAACCCCAACTCCCTCAGTCTGTCCTCACAGCAGAGCAGCTCCAGCCCTCTGCTCCTCCTCCTGGCCCTTCTCTGGACACCTTCCAGCCCCTCCAGAGCCTTCCTGGCACAGAGGCTCCAGAGCTGGCCCCAAAGGTGCAGCTGTGGTCTCAGCAGAGTGGAGCAGAGGGGCAGAATCCCCTCCCTGGCCCTGCTGGCCACACTTCTCTTGCTGCAGCCCAGGCTCTGCTTGGCTCTCTGGGCTGCACACTGCTGGCTCCTGCAGAGCTTCTCCTCCCCCAGCACCCCCAAGGCCTTTTCTCCAGGGCTGCTCTCCAGCCAATCCCTGCCCAGCCTATATCACTACTTGGGATTCCCCATCTGCAGGACCTTGCCCTTGGTCTTCTTGAACCTCCTGAGGTTGTCATGGGCTCAGCTCTGCAGCCTGTGCAGGTCCCTCTGATGGATCCCTTCCCTCCAGCCTGTCTTACACCACAGTGCTGGTTGGGTCCTTGGAGCAGGGAGGGTTTGCCTCACATCTGAGCTATTTTTATCAGTAGTGCTTAGAAGCATAGACTGCTCCAGGCTGGAAGGGATTTCCAAAGCTCATCCAGTCCAAGCCCTCTGCACTCAGCAGGGACATCCCCAGCTGAATATCTCCAGGGCTGGAGCCTCAGCCACCTCCCTGGGCAGCCTGCTGCAGGGTTCCAGCAGCCTGCTGGTGCAGAACTTGTTCCTCACATCCAATCTCAATCTGCTCTGCTCTACTTTGAAGCCATTGCCTCTTGTCCTGTCCCTGCAGGCCTTTGGGAACAATCCCTCTCCATCCTTCTTGTAGCCCCCTTCAGGTCCTGGCAGGCTGCTCTGAGGTCTCCCTGGAGCCTTCTCTTCTCCAGGCTGAACACCCCCAGCTCCCTCAGCCTGTCCTCAGAGCAGAGCTGCTCCAACCCCCTGAGCATTTTCATGGTCTCCTCTGGAGCCTCTCCATCAGCTCCAGGTCCTTCCTGTGCTAAGGGCTCCAGAGCTGGATGCAGTGCTCCAGGTGAGGTCTCAGCAGAGCCAAGTGTCAGAATCTCCTCTCTGCCTCTCTGGCAGTGCTGCTTTGGATGCAGCCCAGGCTGCCCTTGGCCTTCTGTGCTGCAGTCTCACCCTGCCTGCTCCTGGCCACCTCCACCTGCTTTGCCTCCTGGGAGGGAGCCAAGAGGCTCAGAGCCTCAGGTGGCTGCTGGCTCCTGCTGGAACCCAGCAGGGAACTCCACAGCTCCACTTGCTGCAGCGAGGAGAGAGATGGAGGCAAGGCTGGAGGGGGAGACCACAGCTGGGGAGGGAGCTGGGCTGACAGACAGATATCTGTATTGATATGGGCAGGGATTATTGATATATAGATCTAGCCAGAGGGATCAATATCTGTATTGCTAACTAGGTATCTATAGCTAGAGAGGCATCAATATCTGTATTGATATCTAGATACCTATAGCTAGAGAGGTATCAATATCTATATTGATAACAAGATATCCATAGCTAGAGAAGTATCAATATCTATATTGATATCTAGATACCTATAGCAGTATCAATATCTGTATTGCTAACTAGATACCTATAGCTAGAGAAGTATCAATATCTATATTGATCTCTAGATATCTACAGCTAGAGAGGTATCAATATCTGTATTGCTAACAAGATATCCATAGCTAGAGAAGTATCAATATCTATATTGATATCTAGACACCTATAGCTAGAGAGGTATCGATATCTCTATTGCTAACTAGATATCTACAGCTAGAGAGATATCAATATCTATATTGATAACAAGCTATCCATAGCTAGAGAACTATCTAGAACTATATTGCCATCTAGCTATCAATAGCTAGAGAGCTATCCAGAGCTGTATTGATAATGATATCTATAGCTAGAGAGATGTTTAGAGCTGCATTGATACCTAGGTATCGATACCTAGAGAGCTATCTGGAGCTCTATTGATAACTATAGCTAGCAAGGTATCCAGAGCTGTATTGATAAGCAGGTATCTATAGCTGGAGAGATATCCAGGGCTGTATTGATAACCATAGCAATAGCCAGAGAGAGATTGAGAGAGGAATTCTGGTTCTGAAGAGCTTCTTCCTCAGCTCCAGTCCCGCCCAGGGGCTCAAAGGAGGCTCAAAGGAGGCTCAAAGGAGGCTCAAAGGAGGCTCAAAGGAGGCTCAAAGGAGGCTCAGAAGAGGTTGCAGGATTCAAAGGGGATCCAAGGAGTGCAGGATCCAAGGATTCACAGAGTGGGTTGGGTTGGGAGGGATCTTGAAGCTCAGCCAGCTCCAGCCCCCTGCCAGGGGCAGGGACCCCTCCCCCCAGCCCAGGCTGCTCAGGGCCTCACCCAGCCTGGCCTGGAACACCCCCAGGGAGGGGGCAGCCACAGCCTCCTGGGCAGCCTGTGCCAGGAGCTCTCTGCCCAGGAGGTGACAGAATGGCTCTGGGGATTCAATCTCAGAATCATAATGGCTTAGGTTGGAAGGGACCTCAGGAGATCATCCACTCCAGCCCCCTTGCCGTGGGCAGGGACACCTCTCAGCTAGACTCAGCTGCTCAAAGCCTGGCCTTGAACACCTCTCCCTCTCCTCTTTCCTCTCCTCCTTCCTCTCCTCCTTCCTCTCCCTCTCCTCCTTCCTCTCCCTCTCCTCCTTCCTCTCCCTCTCCTCCTTCCTCTTCCTCTCCTCCTTCCTCTCCTCCTTCCTCTCCCTCTCCTCCTTCCTCTCCCTCTCCTCCTTCCTCTCCCTCTCCTCCTTCCTCTTCCTCTCCTCCTTCCTCTCCTCCTTCCTCTTCCTCTCCTCCTTCCTCTCCCTCTCCTCCTTCCTCTCCCTCTCCTCCTTCCTCTCCTCCTTCCTCTTCCTCTCCTCCTTCCTCTCTCTCTCCTCCTTCCTCTTCCTCTCCTCCCTCCTCTCCTCCTTCCTCTTCCTCTCCTCCTTCCTCTCCCTCTCCTCCTTCCTCTCCTCCTTCCTCTTCCTCTCCTCCTTCCTCTCCTCCTTCCTCTTCCTCTCCTCCTTCCTCTCCCTCTCCTCCTTCTTCTCCCTCTCCTCCTTCCTCTCCCTCTCCTCCTTCTTCTCCCTCTCCTCCTTCCTCTTCCTCTCCTCCTTCCTCTCCCTCTCCTCCTTCCTCTTCCTCTCCTCCTTCCTCTTCCTCTCCTCCTTCCTCTCCTCCTTCCTCTCCCTCTCCTCCTTCCTTTCCCTCTCCTCCTTCCTTTCCCTCTCCTCCTTCTTCTCCCTCTCCTCCTTCCTCTCCCTCTCCTCCTTCTTCTCCCTCTCCTCCTTCCTCTCCCTCTCCTCCTACCTCTCCCTCTCCTCCTTCCTCTCCCTCTCCTCCTTCCTCTCCCTCTTCTCCTTCCTCTCCCTCTCCTCCTCCTCTTTCTTCCTCTCCTCCTCCTCCTCCTCTCTCCCTCTCCTCCTGCTTTCTCCCTCTTCTCTCCTCCTCTCCCTCCTCTTTCTCCCTCTGAGGTTGAAAGGCTTCAGCAGTCGAATCCTCCTCCCCTCCACCTGAATTCTTGCCCCCTCCACCTCTGCCTCTCCCCTGCTCCGCTTTGTGCTTGGTGCTCTTCACCCTGCGCCTCGGTGCTCACTGATATCCTTCATCCCCGGGCTGCTCCAGATGAATTCCCAGGCTGGATGAAGATGGCATCGGGGGCAGGGGAGGCAGGGGGGGAGGGAGGGGGTTTCTATTCTTTACAGCCGCAAAAAGACTTCAATTCTTTCGACAGAAATCCAGGAAGCTTCCACCTGCGAGCGAGTGAATGAATGAATGAATGAGGGAAGAGGACCCTGCCAGGATGCGATCTCTGTTATCAGCCTCCCCCGCCGCAACCCGATGCCGCGCTGAGCACCCTCAGGAATCCACCCGATAGCCCCAGGCCGAGCCGAGGCTCCGCAGCTTTGTGTGGGACGGAACAAAGCTCTGCCTGCCAGAGCCGCTCCGGGCTCCGCTCCGGGGCTGCTGTGCCCCCGGCTCGGCAGCAGCTCCTCTGCTTGCCAGGGGGAAGCGGCACCGCAGATGGCCCCAGATAGGGAGCAATGGTAATGGGGAAATGATCTGCACTGGGCAGGGGGAGAACGGGGGGGCGGCTGAGTTCTCACGGGCAGGCAGCTGGGGGGGAGCAGGGGGGTCCTACAGATTCCCAGGGGATCAGGGGGGTCCCACAGGCTCCATGGGGATCAGGGGGTCCCACAGGCTCCTCTGGGATCAGGGATGTCCCACAGGCTCCATGGGGATCAGGGATGTCCTACAGGCTCCTCTGGGATCAGGGATGTCCCACAGGCTCCATGGGGATCAGGGGGTCCCACAGGCTCCTCTGGGATCAGGATGTCCCACAGGCTCCATGGGGATCAGGGATGTCCTACAGGCTCCTCTGGGATCAGGGGGTCCACAGGCTCCATGGGGATCAGGGGGTCCCACAGGCTCCATGGGGATCAGGGATGTCCTACAGGCTCCATGGGGATCAGGGGTCCCACAGGCTCCATGGGGATCAGAGATGTCCTACAGGCTCCATGGGGATCAGAGATGTCCCACAGGCTCCTCTGGGATCAGGGGGTCCCACAGGCTCCATGGGGATCAGGGGGTCCCACAGACTCCTCTGCAGCCTTCCTGCAGGATGCCTTCAGGTGCTGGCAGCAGCTCTGAGGTGCCCCTGGAGCCTTCTCCTCTGCAGGCTGCACAGCCCCAGCTCCCTCAGCCTGTGCTCCCAGCAGAGCTGCTCCAGCCCTGGCAGCAGCCTTGTGGCCTCCCCTGGGCTCTCTGCAGCAGCTCTGTGGCCTCCTCCTGATGCCCTTGAGCAGCTCTCAGAGCACTGCATCACGACCCTCAGCCCAGCAGACACCTCCAGCCTGCTGTGCTGCCTCAGTACCAACCATTCCCCCTTGATCCTAAGGTGGAGGAAAGAGTTCTAAGGCACACAGCATCCCAGGTGCAGCAGCATTTCAGTCTGACAGGTCTGGGTCCTGGACGTGAGGGTCCCAGAGGGGTTTCCCAACCTCAAGGAGCAACAGCAGTGTCCATCAGGCAGAGTTTTCAGCAGGTCCTGTTGGGACAGGAGAAAGCTTTGATGGGTCACACAGGGCCCCAAAATGCCAGGGGGGAAGGGACCCCAGGGACCATCTGGCCCAACCTTTGTGGGTTGCAAGGAGCTGGTCCAGCACCCTGGCTGGGTCCCCCGTGCAGGGGACACCGCTGCTGCCCTCGGGGCAGGATGCCAGCCTCTGACTCCTCCCGTGGGGGACAGTTTCCTGCAGGAGTTCCATGGGAGCCTCCCCGAGAGCAGAGAGGAGGAGGAAATTGTTTTCTTCTGGGGGTGGTGAGACCCTGGCCCAGGCTGCCCAGGGAGGTGGCTGATGTCCCTCCCCTGGCCCCAGCTCGCCTGGGGCTCTGGGCATCTGCCAGCTGCAGGTGACTGAGGGATGCTGAAGGGCCTGGAACAGCTCTGCTAGGAAGAAAGGCTGAGCCCTGGGGCTGCTTAGTGTGCAAGAGAGAAAGCTGAGAGCAGACCTGAGCAACGTCTGTCAATGGCTGAGGGGTGGGGGCAGGAGGAAGCTGCCAGGCTCTGCGTGGTGCTGTCCAGCGAGAGGACAAGGGGCAAGGGACACCACCTGGAATCCAGGAGGCTCCAGCTCAGCAGGAGGAGAAACTGCTTTGGTGTGAGGCTGCTGGAGCCTGGGGCAGGCTGCCCAGAGAGGTCGTGGAGTCTCCTGCTCTGGAGCCCTCCCAGCCCTGTCTGGATGTGCTCTCTGTGCCCTGTGCTGGGCTCTGTGCTGGGCTCTGTGCTGGGGCAGGGGGCAGGCACTGGAGGCTCCCCGGGGTCGCTCCCAGCCCTCTCTGGATGTGCTCTGTGCCCTGTGCTGGCCTCTGTGCTGGGCTCTGTGCTGGGGCAGGGGGCAGGCACTGGAGGCTCCCCGGGGTCGCTCCCAGCCCTGTCTGGATGTGCTCTGTGTGCCCTGTGCTGGGCTCTGTGCTGGGCTCTGTGCTGGGCTCTGCGCTGGGGCAGGGGCAGGCACTGGAGGCTCCCGGGGTCGCTCCCAGCCCTCTCTGGATGTGCTCTGTGTGCCCTGTGCTGGGCTCTGTGCTGGGCTCTGTGCTGGGGCAGGGGCCCCTGAGGCTCCCGGGGTCGCTCCCAGCCCTCTCTGGATGTGCTCTGTGTGCCCTGTGCTGGGCTCTGTGCTGGGCTCTGTGCTGGGCTCTGCGCTGGGGCAGGGGGCAGGCACTGGAGGCTCCCCGGGGTCGCTCCCAGCCCTGTCTGGATGTGCTCTGTGCCCTGTGCTGGGCTCTGTGCTGGGCTCTGTGCTGGGGCAGGGGCAGGCACTGAGGCTCCCCGGGGTCGCTCCCAGCCCTGTCTGGATGTGCTCTGTGTGCTCTGTGCTGGGCTCTGTGCTGGGCTCTGTGCTGGGGCAGGGGGCAGGCACTGGAGGCTCCCCGGGGTCGCTCCCAGCCCTCTCTGGATGTGCTCTGTGCCCTGTGCTGGGCTCTGTGCTGGGCTCTGTGCTGGGGCAGGGGGCAGGCACTGGAGGCTCCCCGGGGTCGCTCCCAGCCCTCTCTGGATGTGCTCTGTGTGCCCTGTGCTGGGCTCTGTGCTGGGCTCTGTGCTGGGCTCTGCGCTGGGGCAGGGGGCAGGCACTGGAGGCTCCCCGGGGTCGCTCCCAGCCCTCTCTGGATGTGCTCTGTGTGCCCTGTGCTGGGCTCTGTGCTGGGCTCTGTGCTGGGCTCTGCGCTGGGGCAGGGGGCAGGCACTGGAGGCTCCCCGGGGTCGCTCCCAGCCCTCTCTGGATGTGCTCTGTGTGCCCTGTGCTGGGCTCTGTGCTGGGCTCTGTGCTGGGGCAGGGGGCTGGCCCTGGAGGCTCCCCGGGGTCGCTCCCAGCCCTCTCTGGATGTGCTCTGTGCCCTGTGCTGGGCTCTGTGCTGGGCTCTGTGCTGGGGCAGGGGGCAGGCACTGGAGGCTCCCCGGGGTCGCTCCCAGCCCTCTCTGGATGTGCTCTGTGTGCTCTGTGCTGGGCTCTGTGCTGGGCTCTGTGCTGGGGCAGGGGGCAGGCACTGGAGGCTCCCCGGGGTCGCTCCCAGCCCTCTCTGGATGTGCTCTGTGTGCCCTGTGCTGGGCTCTGTGCTGGGCTCTGTGCTGGGGCAGGGGGCAGGCACTGGAGGCTCTCGGGGTCGCTCCCAGCCCTGTCTGGATGTGCTCTGTGTGCCCTGTGCTGGGCTCTGTGCTGGGCTCTGTGCTGGGCTCTGTGCTGGGCTCTGCGCTGGGGCAGGGGGCAGGCACTGGAGGCTCCCCGGGGTCGCTCCCTGCCCGGCCGCCGCCGCCGCCGCCCCGCCCCCGGCCCCGCCCCCTCGCTCACGCCGGGCCCCGCCCCCCGCCGCTGCCGCCGCCGCTTCCTTCCTCGCGGCGTCAGGCGCCGGCGGCCGTGGCCGTGCGCGGGCGGCGGGCGCGAGGCGGGCGGCGGGGAGGGGCGCGGGGGCGGGCGCGGCGGCGGCGCGCGGCGGCAGGGGGCGCCCCCAAGATGGCTGCCGGCATCCCGCTGCGCCCCGTGCCGCGCAGCAGCCAGCGCAGAGCGGCCTACTACAGCGGCGCGGCCGCGCAGCAGCGACACAGCAGGTACGCGACGGGCCCGGCCTGCCCTGCCCTGCCCCCCGCCCGGCCTGCCCTGCCCTGCCCGCCGCCGGCACCGCGCTGCCCCCGCCCGCTGCCGCGCACCGGCACGGCCCGCACACCGCCGGCTCCTCTCCGATCCCGTCCCGTCCCCCCCGGTGCCCGCAGCCCCCTGGCACTGCCAGGCCTCCCGTCCGCTCCCTGACGCCGCCGGATCCCATCCTGTCCTCCGCCCCCTGCTGTCCGCCGCCCGCTGCGGGCCGGTGCCGGCAGCTCCCTGGCACCACCGGGTCGTGTCCGGTGCAGGCCGGTGCCGACGGCCCCCTGGCACTGCCAGGCCTCCGCCCTGCCGCTCCCTGCTTCACCGGATCCGATCCCGTCCTGTCCCCCGCCCGGTGCAGGCCGGTGCCAGAGGCCCCCTGGCACGGCCGGGTCCGCTCCTGTCCGCCCCCCGCTCCGCGCCCCGGCAGTGCCAGGCCGGTACCGGCTGCCGTTGGGCTGCCGCCGGGGCGGTGCCGCGGGATCCCCGGTGCCCGCAGGCTGCGCTGCCCGCCGCCCGCCGCCCGCCGCCCGCTGCCCGCCGCCCCGGGGCGCTGCCCGCTGCCCGCTGCCCGCTGCCCGCCGCCCGGGGCGCTGCCCGCCGCCCGCCCCGCCGCCCCGGGGCGCTGCCCGCCGCCCGCTGCCCGCCGCCCGCTGCCCGCCCGCGGGGGCGGCCCCGGCGCGGAGCCTCGGCGGCTGCCGGCGCTGCCCTGGGCGGCAGGGGCTGGGCTGCCGGGCAGGGGGCTCGGGGGCGGGGCGGTGGTTGTGGGGCTGGGAAAAACCTTCCCGAGGGCAAGGACTGGAGGTCAGGAGGTTCAGCAAGGCCCAGGGCATGGTGCTGCAGCTGGCTCCGGGCAACGCCAGGCACCGACACAGGCTGGGCAGGAACTGGCTGGAGAGCAGCCCTGAAGGAAAGGCCTTGGGGGTGCTGGGGGAGGAGAAGCTCAGCAGGAGCCAGCAGTGAGCACTGGCAGCCCAGAGAGCCAAGCAGAGCCTGGGCTGCAGCAAGACAAGTGTGGCCAGCAGGGCCAGGGAGGGGATTCTGCCCCTCTGCTCCACTCTGCTGAGACCACAGCTGCAGCTCTGGGGCCAGCTCTGGAGCCTCTGTGCCAGGGACAGGGAGCCTGCAGTGGGCACTGGCAGCACAGAAGGCCAAGGGCAGCTCAGCTGCCAGTGCTGCCAGTGCCCATTGCCAGAGGTGGGTGTCAGGGACTGATAGGACTGGGGGGGTGGAGCAGCACTAGAAGTGGGGAGACTGAGATTGTCTGTGAGGAAGAAGTTGTTGCCCAGGAGGGTGGTGAGAGCCTGGCACAGGCTGCCCAGGGAGGTGGTGGAAGCCTCCTGCCTGGAGGTGTTTGCAGCCAGGCTGGAGGTGGCTGTGAGCAACCTGCTGTGGTGTGAGGTGTCCCTGCCCATGGGGCTGGCTGAGCCTTGAGGTCCCTCCCAGCCCTGGCAGTGCTGGGATCAAAGAGCTGCAGGTTTCCTTCAGAGGCACCAAGCTGGGAGGGCTCTGCTTGCTGTGAGCCCCTGGAGAGCTCTGCCAGGCTTTGGAGCAAGGGCTGCAGGAGGTTCCTTGGCTCTCCCTCGTCCCCACACACTCTGTGGGCATCCTGCTGCTGCTGGGCAGTGCCTGCCTGAGCAGTGCTTGGAGCTCCAGAGCCTCATCTAGGGCAGGATGCCCTCTCCCTGGCTGCTTTCCTTCCTCCTCCTTCTCCCCCTGGCTGCTTTCCTTCCTCTCCTTCCCCCCTGGATGCTTTCCTTCCTCCTCCTTCCCCCCCTGGCTGCTTTCCTTCCTCCCCTGCCCCCCTGGCTGCTTTCCTTCCTCTCCTTCCCCCCCTGGCTGCTTTCCTTCCTCTCCTTCCCCCCCTGGCTGCTTTCCTTCCTCTCCTTCCCCCCCTGGCTGCTTTCCTTCCTCTCCTTCCCCCCTGGCTGCTTTCCTTCCTCTCCTTCCCCCCTGGCTGCTTTCCTTCCTCCCCTGCCCCCCTGCAGGCCTTTTCCTGCTCTCCTCCCGGTTTGGGCTGGGGTCAGAGGTGCTTGGTGAGGTGGGGGCAGGGAGCCCCCCAGGTGTTCAGCTGGCCCTGGCCCCCCTGGGGCTGCAGGAGCTGCCCAGGCTGGCGCTGGCCTGGCTGCAGCTGTGCCTCAGGCTCTGCTCTCCCCTGCAGGTACCAGGTGGAGGATGAGGCCTCCCACCTGGATGAGATGCCCCTCATGATGTCAGAGGAAGGCTTTGAGAACGATGAGAGTGACTACCACACCCTGCCCAGGGCCAGGGTTGCCCAGAGGAGGAGAGGCCTGGAGTGGTTCATCTGTGGGGGCTGGAAGTTCCTCTGCACCAGGTGAGTGGCCTCCCAGCCCTGGGGATCCTGCAGCTGGGGGAGGCTGGGGGAGGGCTGGGGGAGAGGCTGGGGGGAGGTGGAGCCCTCATGTTGATGGGGAGGCTGAGATGGGCTGGGAATAGGGAGGGAATGAACAACCTCCTGGACCAGGATGGGTTAGAGGCTGAGCTCTTGGGGAGCAGCTCTGGGGAGTGGGACCTTGGGGTCCTGGTGGCCAAAAGGGTGCCCAGGGGCCAGCAGTGTGCCCTGGGGGCCAGGAAGGCCAAGGGCAGCCTGGGCTGCATCAGAAGGGCTGCGGTGAGGAGGTCAGAGAGGTTCTCCTGCCCTCTGCTCTGCCCTGCTGAGGCCACAGCTGGAATCTGGTGTCCAGCTCTGGGCCCCTCAGCTCCAGCGGCACCTCAGGGAGCTGCTGGGAGAGCCCAGCCCAGAGGCACAGAGCTGCTGCAGGCAGTGAACAGCTCCTGGGAGGCCAGGCTGAGGCAGCTGGGGCTTGGAGCTTGGAGCAGAGCAGCCTGAGGGCTGCCCTCAGTGCTGGGGATCAGGATGTGCAGGGCTGGAGCCAGGCTCTGCTCAGGGCTGGCCAAGCACAGCACAAGGGGCACTGGGTGCCAGCTGCAGCAGGGGAGGTGCCAGGGGAACAGGAGGGGAGGCTGGCAGAGCCCAGAGCAGGCTGCCCCAGAGGCTGTGGAGCCTCCAGCTCCGGCTGTGCGCTGCCCCGGGGGGGGCCGGGCTGGGGCCGCAGGTCTGGAGCTCCCCCCGGGGCCGCAGGTCTGGAGCTCCCCCCGGGGCCGGGCTGGGGCCGCAGGTCTGGAGCTCCCCCCGGGGCCGCCGCCTGCCTTGCAGCTGTGCCGAGTGGCTGCTGGCCGCCTGCCGGCGGCGGAAGGAGCTGCGGGCTCGCACCGTCTGGCTGGGCTGCCCCGAGAAGTGCGAGGAGAAGTACCCCAGGAACGCCATCAAGAACCAGAAGTACAACATCTTCACCTTCATCCCTGGGGTGAGCTGCAGCCCCTCTTCCCCTGGCCTTCCCTGTCCCCATCCTGCTCCAGCAGCCCTTCCCTTCCCTTCCCTTCCTTCCTTCCCTTCCCTTCCCTTCCTTCCCTTCCTTCCCTTCCCTTCCCTTCCCTTCCCTTCCCTTCCCTTCCCTTCCTTCCTTCCCTTCCCTTCCCTTCCTTCCTTCCTTCCCTTCCTTCCCTTCCTTCCCTTCCCTTCCTTCCTTCCTTCCCTTCCCTTCCCTTCCTTCCTTCCCTTCCCTTCCCTTCCCTTCCTTCCCTTCCCTTCCCTTCCTTCCCTTCCCTTCCTTCCCTTCCCTTCCTCCCCAGCAACTCTTCCCTTCCCTTCCCTTCCCTTCCCTTCCCTTCCCTCCCCAGCAACTCTTCCCTTCCCTTCCCTTCCCTTCCCTTCCCTCCCCAGCAACTCTTCCCTTCCCTTCCCCATCTCCATCAGCTCTTCCCTTCCCTCTCCCATCCCAGCTCAGCAGTGTGGGTTCTGCTTCCCTGGGGAGGTTGGGGCTGGGGGCTTCTGGAGCTGCTTCTGCCTCCCTGCAGGGTGGGAGGGTTCTTGGGGGGGGGATGTGATCAATCTGGGGTAACCTTTCCATCTGCTCCTCTGGATCCCTTCCAGGTGCCCTTGGCCTGGTGCCTGCTGCCCACAGTGCAGGCCCCTGGGGGGTGGTGGTCTGGCTGTGGTGTGTGGGCACAGAGCCTCTGTTCTCTCTTTGTTGCCCCTCATTTCCCCCTCTCCTCCCCCCCAGGTTCTGTATGAGCAGTTCAAGTTCTTCCTGAACCTCTACTTCCTGGTGGTGTCCTGCTCCCAGTTTGTGCCAGCACTGAAGATTGGCTACCTCTACACCTACTGGGCTCCTCTGGTAAGGGGTGGGAGGGCTCAGCCCAGCTGGGAAGCTGCTCTGGTGCTGCTGGGAACTTGGCCAAGAGGCCAAAAGGTCTCCTGGGGGGCAGCAGGCAGAGTGTGGCCAGGAGGATGAGGAAGGTTCTGCTGCCCCTCTGCCCTGCCCTGCTGAGGCCACAGCTGCAGCACTGTGCCCAGTGCTGGGCTCCCCAGGTCCAGAGGGACAGGGAACTGCTGGGGAGGCTCCAGGGGAGGCTGGGAGGATGCTGAAGGGCCTGGGAGCAGCTGGGTGAGGAGGAGAGGCTGAGAGCCCTGGGGGTGGTTAGCCTGGAGGGGAGAAGGCTGAGAGGGATCTGAGCAGGGGGTACAGACAGCTGAGGGGTGGGGGGCAAGGAGGGGCCAGGCTCTGCTTGGTGGTCCCCAAAGGCACAACATGGGGCAGGGGACACCACCTGGAACCCAGGAGGCTGCACCTCAGCAGGAGGAGAAACTGCTTTGGTGTGAGGCTGCTGGAGCCTGGGGCAGGCTGCCCAGGGGGGGTGGAGTCTCCCCTGGAGCCTTCCCAGCCTCCCCTGGCTGTGCTCTGCCTGCCCTGCCCTGGCAGGGGCTGGCTGCTCTCCCAGGCCCCCCCAGCCCCTGGCATCCTGAGTGCAGCAGGAGGGAAGTGTCTCTGGCAGCTGAGCTCTGCCCAGAGCTGCCCTTGCTCCCTGCTTGCCTCCCCACCTCTCCTGGCTTCCCTGGGAGAGGCCTTTGGAGCACTGAGCCCTCAGCAGCATTCCCCTGGGACTCTGCTCCAGCCACCTGCTGCTGCCCCAGCTCTCCTGAGGGTTGGGAATGGTCCTCTCCATTTCTCAGCCTGTGTTGGGGCTTGGGGGGCTGGGGGCAGGTTGCCAGCTCTGCTCCCAGCATCTGGGATCCTCCTCCTGCTTGTGAGCAGCTCAGGGCCTTCTCCTGCCTCCTTCCTCCCAGCCCAGGCTCAGCAAAGACAGGGAATGAAGGCTGCTGGGGGGGAGGCCCAAGGGGCTCAGCCTGCCCCCAGGGCTGCTGCAGGGCTGGCAGCTGGGGCAGGGGAGCTGCTGCCTGCTCAAGGGGGGAGATGCTCTGCACTGCCTGCACTGCTCTGCTCTCTGCTCTGGCTGCCCTGGAGCTTCCTCTGTGCCCACCCAGCCCTGGGCTGCTGCTGCTGCAAGCACTGAGCTCCCCCAGCCCCAGCTCTGGCTGCACAGCAGCAGAGCTTTGCCTACCAGGAGATGAACCTCTGGTGCTTGAGCAAAAGCAGAGCAGGAGACCTTCCTGATCACTGTGCTGGGTGCTGAGCAGCTCCCCAGGAGCCAGCAGTGCCTCCTGCAGCCCTCAGGCAGCTGTGTGCTGAGCTGCAGCCAGAGCAGGGTGGGCAGAGGGCAGGAGAGGGGATCCTGCCCCTGGGCTCTGCTCAGACCTCACCTCCAGCCCTGCCCCTGGGCTCTGCTCAGACCTCACCTCCAGCCCTGCCCCTGGGCTCTGCTCAGACCTCACCTCCAGCCCTGCCCCCAGCTCTGCTGTCCCCAGCAGCAGCAGGACACAGAGCTGCTGCAGAGAGCCCAGAGCAGGCCACAAGGCTGCTGCCAGGGCTGGAGCAGCTCTGCTGGGAGCACAGGCTGAGGGAGCTGGGGCTGTGCAGCCTGCAGAGGAGAAGGCTCCAGGGGCACCTCAGAGCTGCTGCCAGCACCTGAAGGCATCCTGCAGGAAGGCTGCAGAGGGACTTGGGCTGAGGGGGGCTGGAGCCAGGCCCAGGGGCAAGGGTTTGGAGCTGAGGCAGAGCAGGCTCAGGCTGCAGTTGAGGAAGAAGTTCTTCAGTGCCAGGCTGCTGAGGCTCTGGCCCAGGCTGCCCAGGGAGGCTGTGGCTGCCTCCTGCCTGGGCTGGATGAGGCCCTGAGCAGCTGAGCCTGGCTGGGAGCTGTCCCTGGGCTGGAGCAGAGGAGCTCTGAGCTGCCCCCAGCCTGAGCCCCTCTGGGGCTGTGTCGAACGCTGAGGGCAGAGCTCCTTGGGTCAAGGCCTCACAGAGAGTGCAGCCCAGGTGCTGAGCAGGGCAAGCAGCCTGAGGCTGAGCCCTTCCTGCAGTGCTGCTGTGTGTCTGGGGGGCAGCCCTGAGCCCCTGCCCCCTCCCCCCTCGCAGGGCTTCGTCCTGACGGTCACGGTGCTGCGGGAGGCCGTGGACGAGTTCCGGCGCTACAAGAGGGACAAGGAGATGAACTCCCAGCTCTACAGCAAGCTGACAGTGAGAGGTGAGCAGAAGCAGCTGCAGCAGACCCCCCATGGCTTCATTCCTTCCCTTGCTCTCTTCTCTGCACATCTGCAGCCTCCCAGCTCTGCTCCTCGGGGTGGAAGTGGCCCTGAGCTGGGTGAGGCTCAGTGAGGCCTCAGGAGCCAGCCAGGCTGGGGGTGAGGAGAGGGAGAGAGGGCAGAGAGGAGCTGGGCAGGAGCCAGCAAGGGGCACTGACAGCCCAGAAGGCCAAGGGCAGCACAGCCCCAGCCCCAGCCCTCCCCTCCAGCAGGGCAGCACAGCCCCAGGGTAGGGAAGCTGGAGGATCTTGAAGGTCTCTTCCAGCCTGGTTGATTCTGTTCTGCAGCAAAGCTCGGTCAGGGTCAGAGGGTGAGGGTCAGGGTCTGTGAGGGTCAGGGTCAGTGAACTGAGAGCTTCTGACCTGAGCTCATTGTCATGGCAAGGTTTTATCCTGTGAGAACTGGGATGGAAGGGAAGGTTCTGAGCTGAAGCTGCTTTCAGCCTCATTTTGATGGAGAGGTTTCTGTCCCTGTCACCATTTTGCTTCATGTGCGTGGGGGAAAGGCTCTGAGGCTCAGCCCTTCACATCCCTTCCCCTGGGAAGGTTCCATGTGGGTGAGGGAAGGGTTCTGAGGCTCAGCCTTCCACATCCCTTCCCCTGGGAGGGTTCCCTGTGGAAGTTCCCTGTGGGTGGCTGGGGAGAGTCTGATGCCTTCAGTGACCCCTGGGAGCTCCTGCCATGGGCAGGTGTGGAGCCTGTGGGCCCCTTGCTGCTGCTGCTGCTCTCTGCCCTGCCTGCCCCTGGTCACCTCCCCTCTGCTCTCTCTCTCTCTGCCCCCAGGCAAGGTGCAGGTGAAGAGCTCAGACATCCAGGTTGGAGACCTCATCATCGTGGAAAAGGTTGAGCCCCTGAAAGCAGCTCTGGGAGCTGGCAGAGTGGTGGTTGGGTAGGGAGAGGTTGGTTTCCTTGCTGGGGGATTGGTTGTGGCAATCATTGCCCTCCTGAGCTGCTGATGAGCTTGGGAGCCAAAGCAGTGCCCTGCCCCCACCTCTGCCCTCCCACTGCCCCTTCCTGCCCCCTTGCCTTGGGTGCTTTCCCCTCCCTTCCCCTTCCTTCCTCCCCTGCCTCCTCTCCTCACCAGGATGCCTGCACCCAAGTCCCCCCTGGCTCACCTCTCTCCCCTCCCTCTCTGTCTGTTTTCCTCTGCTTTGGACTCTTCTGTCCCTTTCTCCCCTCCCCCCCTTCCTTTTTGTCTGCTCCCTGTACCTGATACCCTCTTAGGTCCTCTCTGAGCACCACCTTCTAGCCCAGCAAGGTGATGGAGCTGCTCAGGTTGGGGATGACCTCAGAGGCCATCAGCTTGAGGCCCCCCCAAGCCTGGAGGTGTTGAAGGGGAGGCTGGGGAAGGCTGGGAGCAGCCTGCTGGAGGGGAGGATGTCCCTGCTGAGTGCCTCTGGGGGTCCCTGCCAGCCCAGCCCAGGACTCTGTGACCCCCAGGGTCCCTTCCAGCCCATCCCATGGTCTGTAAGCCCCTGACCCCTCCTTCAGCTGATCAGAGTCACAGAGGGGCTCAGGCTGGAGGGCAGCTCAGAGCTCCTCTCCTCCAAGCTCCCTCGATGCCCAGGGACAGCTCCCAGCCAGGCTCAGCTGCTCAGGGCCTCATCCAGCCTGGCCTGCAGCACCCCCAGGCAGGAGGCAGCCACAGCCTCCCTGGGCAGCCTGTGCCAGAGCCTCAGCAGCCTGGCACTGGAGAGCTTCCTCCTCAGCCCCAGCCCTGCTCTGTCCCCACCATTGGTCCCTTCCCTGCTGGTTTTGGGGTGCTGGCCAAGTGTTGTCACCTGCCTCCAGGTCTGTGGGCAGCAAGGCAGGCAGCTGGGAGCTGGGCAGTGGGGTTGGGTCAGGGCTGGCAGGGAGCTGGGAGCTGGGAGCTGGGCAGTGGGGTTGGGCCAGGGCTGGCAGCTGGCTGGGCAGCTGGGAGCTGGGCAGTGGGGTTGGGCCAGGGGCTGGGAGCTGGGCAGTGGGGTGGGCCAGGCTGGCTGGGCAGTGGGGTTGGGCCAGGGCTGGCTGGCAGCTGGGAGCTGGGCAGTGGGGTTGGGCCAGGGCTGGCTGGGAGCTGGGCAGTGGGGTTGGGCCAGGGCTGGGAGCTGGGAGCTGGGCAGTGGGGTTGGGCCAGGGCTGGCTGGGAGCTGGGAGCTGGGCAGTGGGGTTGGGCCAGGGCTGGCTGGGAGCTGGGAGCTGGGCAGTGGGGTTGGGCCAGGGCTGGCTGGCAGCTGGGAGCTGGGCAGTGGGGTTGGGCCAGGGCTGGGAGCTGGGAGCTGGGCAGTGGGGTTGGGTCAGGGCTGGGAGCTGGGAGCTGGGCAGTGGGGTTGGGCCAGGGCTGGGAGCTGGGCAGTGGGGTTGGGTCAGGGCTGGGAGCTGGGAGCTGGGCAGTGGGGTTGGGCCAGGGCTGGCTGGCAGCTGGGAGCTGGGCAGTGGGGTTGGGCCAGGGCTGGGCTGGGAGCTGGCTGGGAGCTGGGCAGTGGGGTTGGGTCAGGGCTGGGAGCTGGGAGCTGGGCAGTGGGGTTGGGTCAGGGCTGGGAGCTGGGAGCTGGGCAGTGGGGTTGGGCCAGGGCTGGCAGCTGGGAGGGAGCTGGGCAGTGGGGTTGGGCAGCTCAGTCCATGGGAGCTGGGAGCTGGGCAGTGGGGTTGGGTCAGGGCTCTGCAGCTGGGAGCTGGGCAGTGGGGTTGGGCTGCAGAGCCCTGCCAGGGAGGAGTGGGGCAGGGCAGGAGAGGTTTGTGCAGAGCTGCAGCTGCCTCCCCCCTGCCTCTGCTCTCCCTTCAGCTCCCTGGTGGGGGTGGTGGGCTCAGACCTTCCTGCCTCAGCTGTCCTGGAGCTGAGCTCAGGCTGGGGGGGGGCCAGGTGAAGCTGCCAGGCTCTGCCTGCTGGTGCCCAGTGGTAGGACAAGGAGCAAGGGACACAAGCAGGAGGCTGCACCTCAGCATGAGGAGAAACTTCCTTGCTGTGAGGCTGCTGGGGGCCTGGAGCAGGCTGCCCAGAGAGGCTGTGGAGCCTCCTGCTGTGGAGAGCCTCCAGCTCCCCCCTGGCTGTGTTTCTGGGTGCCCTGCCCTGGCAGAGGCTCGGCCTGGATGATCTCCAGAGCTCCCTCCCCTGCTCTCCTCTCCCTGCTCTCCCTGCTGCCAGGGCTGTCCTCAGTGCAGTGTTTGCACACAGCCACCCCAGGTGGGTTCTGCTCTCCTGCTGCCACCCCAGCCCCTGGCAGCTGGCTGGTGCTGGCCCAGGCCCTGCTGGTGGCCTCCCCAGGAGCAGCTGCCAGCAGCTCTGCTGCCTGCCTCTCAGCCGGGTGGGAAGTGCTGGGACCAGGCCTGCTGGGATCCAGCTCCTCTGCCAGGGGATGGAGCTCACTGCACAGCTCAGGGGCAGTCACTCTGGGACCCTTTGCCCTCACCTCTTTCCTTCCCCCCCCTTCTTTTCAGCCTTTGCCCCCTCTCTTGCCCCCTTTTGCCCCCTTCTCCCCTCTCTTGCCCCCTTCTCCCCTCTCTTGCCCCCTTCTCCCCTCTCTTGCCCCCTTCTCCCCTCTCTTCCCCTCTCTTGCCCCCCTTCTCCCCTCTCTTGCCTCCCCTTCTCCCCTCTCTTGCCCCCCTTCTCCCCTCTCTTGCCCCCCTTCTCCCCTCTCTTGCCCCCCCTTCTCCCCTCTCTTGCCCCCCTTCTCCCCTCTCTTGCCCCCCTTCTCCCCTCTCTTGCCCCCCCTGCTCCCCAGGCAGTGACTCCTTCCCCTCTCCCCCAGAACCAGCGCATCCCCTCGGACATGGTGTTCCTGAGGACCTCAGAGAAGACAGGTGGGTGCTGGGGGTGGGGCTGGGTCCCTGCTCCGGGGCTGGGGCTGTGTGTGTGCCGTGGGGTGGCCCTTGGGTGGTGTTTGGGCTCTGCTGGCACCGTGGGCCGGGCCGGGGGGGCCCGGGGCGGCAGGGCTGAGCCTCCCAGCCCGAGTGCGGTCAGGAGCAGCAGTCCGGCCCCAGGCGCCC
The DNA here is from genome assembly GCA_011125475.1 of Melanerpes aurifrons. NCBI lineage: Eukaryota > Metazoa > Chordata > Aves > Piciformes > Picidae > Melanerpes > Melanerpes aurifrons. The sequence goes on along the minus strand of WWNC01000023.1, from coordinate 398,214 downwards.
CCTGCCTGCCCGGCCATGGAGAGCGGCTCCCGGCCGGGGTCAGGCAGAGCCCAGGGCTCCCTGGGTCTGTGTGTTCCAGACAGACCTCATGCAGCTGCTGGCCAGGCCCCACCACAGCCTCCCCCCCAGCACAGCCCTGGGGCTCCCCACACCACAGCACAGCCCTGGGGCTCCCCCACACCACAGCCTCCCCACAGCACAGCCCTGGGGCTCCCCCACACCACAGCCCTGGGGCTCCCCCACAGCCTCCCCCCACAGCGCAGCCCTGGGGCTCCCCCACACCACAGCCTCCCCACAGCGCAGCCCTGGGGCTCCCCCACACCACAGCCCTGGGGCTCCCCCACAGCACAGCCCTGGGGCTCCCCCACACCACAGCCCTGGGGCTCCCCCACAGCACAGCCCTGGGGCTCCCCCACACCACAGCCCTGGGGCTCCCCCACAGCTGCCAGGTGAGAAGGCTCTGGGAGGCTCTGTGGCTGCCCTGGGGCACCCCTGCCCAGGCAGGCTCCAGGACACCTTCTGCCCCCTGTGCTTCCTTGGCCTCAGGCAGTGTTTGTGGTGGGTTCAGAGCTCCTCCCCAGCAGCAGCTGTGGCAGAGCAGCTCAGGGGGAAGCAGATGGAAGCTGTCTGCAGCAGAGCTGCCCCCTGCAGTGGGGTGCAGTGAGGGTGTGCAGATGCTTCCAGTGGTTACAGGGATTGGCAGCTGGTGGTAGGCAGCACAAGGACCCTGCTGGTCAGAAGCTAATAGCTTCTCCTTCCCTGCCTCCCCCTAACCCCCTGGACAAAAAGGAGGAGAGGAGCAAAGAACAGGAGCCAACAGTGCTCAGGGAGCCAAGCAGAGCCTGGGCTGCAGCAAGAGAAGTGTGGCCAGCAGGGCAGGGAGGGGATTCTGCCCCTCTGCTCCACTCTGCTGAGACCACAGCTGCAGCTCTGGGGCCAGCTCTGGAGCCTCTGTGCCAGGAAGGCTCTGGAGGGGCTGGGAGGTGTCCAGAGAAGGGCCAGGAGGAGGAGCAGAGGGCTGGAGCTGCTCTGCTGTGAGGACAGCCTGAGGGAGTTGGGGTTGTGCAGGCTGGAGAGGAGAAGGCTCCAGGGAGACCTCATTGTGGCCTTCCCAGCTTCCCCTCCTGGCTGCCTCCTCCTCACTTGGTGCCCCCTGGCTGCCCCCTGGCTGCCCCCTCCTCACCTGCTGCCCCCTGGCTGCCCCCTGGCTGCCCCCTCCTCACCTGCTGCCCCCTGGCTGCCCCTGGCTGCCCCCTCCTCACCTGCTGCCCCCTGGCTGCCCCCTCCTCACCTGCTGCCCCCTGGCTGCCTCTCCCCTGCCCCCAGGCTCCTGCTTCATCCGGACCGACCAGCTGGATGGAGAGACCGACTGGAAACTGAAGGTTGCTGTCAGCTGCACCCAGAGGCTGCCAGCCCTGGGGGTAAGCATCTCAGCTCCAGCTCAGCTCCCTTGCCCTCTTCAAGCCATCTGCCATGGGCAGCACCACATCCCCTGGGGCACACCTGCTGGGGCAGCCTGGCTGGCTGCAGCACACAGCAGGGGCTCCCCTGGCTGCTGCAGGGGATCTTGGCTGTGCCAGAGCTCCTGGGGCTCCCTGGGGAAGCAGCTGAGGCAGAGCTGGAGCCATGGTGGTCCCCTCTGAGGGCCATGCAGGCCACAGATGTGCCACAGCTGCAGGGAGGACCTCTGCAGTTCTCCCCCAGAGCTGCTGAGGGCTGCTCAGGAAGGGGCAGGGGGGGCAGCCCCTGGCTGGCAGTGTGGCCCTGGCCCTGCAGGACAGGGCTTGGGCTGGGGTTGGTGGCTGCACTGGGTGCTCTCAGAGGTCTTCTCCAGCCAAAGCAGCTCTGTGACTCTCTGTTGCCCAGCCCTGGCTCTGGGCTGAGGCTCCAGGCTGGATGCTGCCTTCCTGGAGGTGCTCAGGGCCAGGCTGGATGAGCCCCAAGGTCCTTCCAGCCCAACCCACTCTGTGCCAGGCCATGGCAGAGCTGCCTGAGCCCCCAGGCCCTCCCAGCCCAGGTCTCTGGGAGCCCCCAGGCCCTCCCAGCCCACCCTATGCTGCTGTGAGCTCTGAGGCCCCTTCCCCCCCGGCCCCTTGGCTGCTGTGCTCCAGGCCAGGCCCTGCAGCTCACCCTCAGGGAGCAGGGGCTGCCTGTGGGGTGTGAGTGGCTCAGCAGCAGAGCCCTGTGCAGGAGCAGGCTGCAGGGGCCTGGCTCCCACGCTGTGGCCTCTCTGCCTGCAGGACCTCTTCTCCATCAGTGCCTATGTCTATGCCCAGAAGCCACAGCTGGACATCCACACCTTTGAAGGGACCTTCACAAGGGTGAGTGCTGGGCCTGGGCAGGCTGCTGCTGCCCTCCTGCTCTGCCCTGGGGACTGGAACCCTCCCTCAGCTCTGCACCTGGGACTGCCTCTCACCTGGGGCTTTTCCCCCAGCTGTAAGCAAGGTCCCCCCCAGGCAGGGCAGCAAGGTGCTCTGAGTGGTGGCCCCTGGCTCCCAGAGCCCTGCAGCCTGAGAGCCTGCTCAGGAACAGGCTGCAGGCATGGACTGAGGGAGGGGAGGGAGCTGGGGGGCACAGAGCCAGGGATGGGTTGGGGGAGGGAGCTGGGGGCAGAGAGCCATGGGATGGGTTGGGGGAGGGAGCTGGGGGCAGAGCCATGGGATGGGTTGGGGGAGGGAGCTGGGGGGCACAGAGCCATGGGATGGGTGGGGGAGGGAGCTGGGGGGCACAGAGCCATGGGAAGGGGCTGGGGGAGGGAGCTGGGGGGCAGAGAGCCATGGGAAGGGGCTGGGGGGGAGGGAGCTGGGGGGGCACAGCATAGGCTGGGTTGGGAGGGTTGGGGGCAGGTTGAGGGGGGTTTGGGTGGGGCTTGGGGGCAGGGTGCTCCCAGTGCCTCCCAGCACACCTGGGCAGGCCTGGGGCCATCACTGTGGCTGCTGGCTGGAGCTGCCTGCCTGTGCCTGTGCCAGTGCCTGGGCAGTGCCTGTGCCTGGGCAGTGCCTGTGCCTGGGCAGTGCCTGTGCCAGTGCCTGGGCAGTGCCTGTGCCTGGGCAGTGCCTGTGCCTGGGCAGTGCCTGTGCCAGTGCCTGGGCAGTGCCTGTGCCTGGGCAGTGCCTGTGCCAGTGCCTGGGCAGTGCCTGTGCCTGGGCAGTGCCAGTGCCTGGGCAGTGCCTGGGCAGTGCCTGTGCCTGGGCAGTGCCAGTGCCTGGGCAGTGCCTGGGCAGTGCCTGTGCCTGGGCAGTGCCAGTGCCAGTGCCTGGGCAGTGCCTGGGCAGTGCCTGCGCCTGGGCAGTGCCTGTGCCAGTGCCTGGGCAGTGCCAGTGCCAGTGCCAGTGCCTGGGCAGTGCCTGGGCAGTGCCAGTGCCTGGGCAGAGCTGTGGCTGGGTGCTGCTGCCCTGCTGAGCTGCTGCTGCCCCCCAGGAGGACAGTGAGCCAGCAGTGCACGAGAGCCTGAGCATAGAGAACACTCTCTGGGCCAGCACTGTGGTGGCTTCAGGTAGGTGCTGCCTGCAAACCTCCCTGCAAGGGCTCCCTGCTCCTCACCTCTGCTCCTGCCAGGCCACTGCTGCCCTCCCTGCTGCCCTCCTGTGGCTTCCCTCTGCCCTGGGGTTTGCTCCTCACAGGGGCTGCTCCTTCTGAAGCCCCCTCAGGGCTGAGGGCTTTGGACCTGGAGCTGTGGGGCTGTGGCTTCTGGGGGGGTTGGGGTTGGGCTGTCCCCAGGAGCTGACTGAAGTCCCCCCAGGAGTGTAGCCAACCCCTGCAGCTGGGGAGGGGTCCAGGCTGAAAGCTGGGCCCAGGGCTTCCAGCCTGCCCTGGGGCCCTGCTGGGGCAGGGGTTGCACTGGGGGGTCTCAGAGGTCCCTTCCAGCCCCTAGCACCCTGCTGGTCTCTGTGCTCCCTCTGAGGGGCAGGGGCTGGGCTGGGGGAGGGCCAGAGGGCATCCCCAGCTGCCCCAGAGTGCCCCACTCTGCCCTGGGCAGGCTCACAGGGGGGCTGGCAGGGCCCCCAGAGGCACCCAGCAGGCACAGCCTCCCCTCCAGCAGGCTGCTCACAGCCTCCCCTTCAACACCTCCAGGCTTGGGGGGGCCTCAAGCCCCTCCCTGGGCAACCTGCTGCAGGCTTCCAGCAGCCTCCTGGGGCAGAGCTTGTTCCTCACAGCCCAGCTCCATCTGCTCTGCTCAGTCCCAGCCCCTGCAGGGAGGGAGGGGAGGAGGGGAGGCAGGAAGGGAGGCCAGGGAGGAGCAGAGGCCTGGTGCTGGCAGGGCCACAGGCAGAGGCTGGGGATCAGCAGGCAGCTTCTGGGGCTGTGGCACCCCTGGGCTGTGCCTGGGGGGCCCTGGGGGGCTGCCCCAGAGCCATCCTGAGGCTGTGGCACCCCTGGGGGCCCTGGGGGGCTGCCCCAGAGCCATCCTGAGGCTGTGGCACCCCTGGGCTGTGCCTGGGGGGCCCTGGGGGGCTGCCCCAGAGCCATCCTGAGGCTGTGGCACCCCTGGGCTGTGCCTGGGGGGCCCTGGGGGGCTGCCCCAGAGCCATCCTGAGGCTGTGCCTGGGGGCCTGGGGGCCCTGGGGGGCTGCCCCAGAGCCATCCTGAGGCTGTGGCACCCCTGGGCTGTGCCTGGGGGGCCCTGGGGGCTGCCCTGAGCCATCCTGGCTGTGGCACCCAGGCCATCCTGGGCTGTGGCACCCCTGGGCTGTGCCTGGGGGGCCCTGGGGGGCTGCCCCAGAGCCATCCTGAGGCTGTGGCACCCCTGGGCTGTGCCTGGGGGGCCCTGGGGGGCTGGGCAGCTGGCAGTGCTGCAGTGCCTCCCCTGGCAGCCCTGGGCCCTGCCCCCCCTGCCCCCTGTGCTCTCTCTTGCAGGCACTGTCATTGGGGTTGTCATTTACACAGGCAAGGAGACCAGGAGTGTGCTCAACACCTCCCACCCCAAGAGCAAGGTCAGCCTGGGGCCTGCTGGGGCAGCCACACCCTGCTGGGCGGGGCAGGGCGGGGCGGGGCAGGGCGGGGCTGGCAGGGTGAGCTCTGGGGGGGCAGCAGGGGGGAGCTGGGGCTGTGCAGCCTGCAGAAGGCTCCAGGGGCTCCTCAGAGCTGCTGCCAGCACCTGAAGGGCTGCAGGAGAGCTGGGCAGGGACTGTGGGGCAGGGCTGGGAGTGCCAGGCCCAGGGACAATGGCCTGGAGCTGGGGGAGGGCAGAGGGAGAGTGGAGAGGAGGAAGGAGCTGTTGGCAGTGAGGGAGGGGAGAGCCTGGCACTGGCTGCCCAGGGGGGCTGGGGAGAGCCTGGCACAGGCTGCCCAGGGGGGCTGAGGCTGGGGAGAGCCTGGCACAGGCTGCCCAGGGGGGCTGAGGCTAGGGAGAGCCTGGCACAGGCTGCCCAGGGGGGCTGAGGCTGAGGAGAGCCTGGCACAGGCTGCCCAGGGGGGCTGAGGAGAGCCTGGCACTGGCTGCCCAGGGGGGCTGAGGCTAGGGAGAGCCTGGCACTGGCTGCCCAGGGGGGCTGAGGCTGAGGAGAGCCTGGCACAGGCTGCCCAGGGGGGCTGAGGAGAGCCTGGCACTGGCTGCCCAGGGGGGCTGGGGAGAGCCTGGCACTGGCTGCCCAGGGGGGCTGGGGAGAGCCTGGCACAGGCTGCCCAGGGGGCAGGGACCCTTCCCCCCAGCCCAGGCTGCTGAGGGCATCATCCAGGCTGGCCTGGGAGCTCTGCAGGGTGGGGGCTCCCGGGCTCCCCCTGTGCACCAGCTCTGCTGCCAGCAGCCAGCACAGGGCAGAGCAGCACAGGGCAGAGCAGCAGGGGCTGGGGCTCAGCAGTGCCAGGGGAGGAGCAGCCCCCCGTGCTGAGCCCCCTGCCCCCCAGGTGGGGCTGCTGGACCTGGAGCTGAACCAGCTGACCAAGGCGCTGTTCCTGGCGCTGGTGGCGCTCTCGCTGGTGATGGTCACCCTGCAGGGCTTCCTGGGGCCCTGGTACCGCAACCTCTTCCGCTTCCTCCTGCTCTTCTCATACATCATCCCCATCAGGTGGGGCGGGGCGGGGCCGGGCGGGGCGGGGCGGGGCCGGGCGGGGCGGGGCAGCAGAGAGCAGTCTGAGCCTGCAGCAGGGATGGGCTCGGCAGGGGAGGCAGCCCAGGGAGCAGGGAAGGGCTCAGGGGGGAAGGCAGCTCACAGCTCCTCTCCTCCAAGCTCCCCACCCAGAGCTCCAGGGGGCAGGGGATGGTCCCTGGGGGCAGGGGATGGTCCCTGGGGGCTGGGGATGGTCCCTGGGGGCAGGGGATGGTCCCTGGGGGCTGGGGATGGTCCCTGGGGGCAGGGGATGGTCCCTGGGGCAGGGGATGGTCCCTGGGGGCTGGGGATGGTCCCTGGGGGCAGGGGATGGTCCCTGGGGGCAGGGGATGGTCCCTGGGGCAGGGGATGGTCCCTGGGGGCAGGGGATGGTCCCTGGGGGCAGGGGATGCTCCCTGGGGGCAGGGGGTGGTCCCTGGGGGCAGGGGATGCTCCCTGGGGGCAGGGGATGCTCCCTGGGGGCAGGGGGTGGTCCCTGGGGGGGATGGTCCCTGGGGGCTGGGGGTGGTCCCTGGGGCAGGGGATGGTTGCTGGGGGTGCTCCCTGGGGGCAGGGGATGGTCCCTGGGGCAGGGGATGGTCCCTGGGGGCTGGGGGTGCTCCCTGGGTCCGGGGGTGCCCCCTGGCACTGAGTCAGGTGCCCCTGGCCCGCAGCCTGCGAGTGAACCTGGACATGGGGAAGGCAGCCTATGGCTGGATGATGATGAGGGACCAGAGCATCCCTGGCAGCGTGGTGAGGACCAGCACCATCCCTGAGGAGCTGGGCAGGCTGCTCTACCTGCTGACAGACAAGACAGGTACCCTGCTGCCCTGCCAGCCCTGCCCAGCCCTGCCCTGCCCTGGGTTCTGTGCTGGCCACCTTCAGGGAAGAGCAGCCTGGAGATGTCCTCCCTGGAGGTGTTGAGGGCCAGGCTGAGTGAGGCCTGGAGCAGCCTGGGCTGGGGTAGGGGTCCCCAGGGGCAGCCTGTGCCAGGCTGTGTGCAGGTGGGAGTGGGTATAAAGCAAACCAAACCCTCTGGGACAGAGGGCACAGAGCCTGTGCAGGGAGGCTCTGCCCCATGGGCTGGGCTGGAAGGGAGCTGGGAGCTCAGCCAGCTCCAACCCCAGCCATGGGCAGGGACCCCTCCCCCCAGCCCAGGCTGCTGCAGGCCTCATCCAGCCTGGCCCTGAGCACCTCCAGGGATGGAGGTCCACAGCCCCCTGGGCAGCCTGTGCCAGGCTCTCCCTCCCTCCCTGACCCTCCTTGGCAAGCATCACCCGGGCTGCCCCTGCCCCCTGCCCTGCTGCCCAGGGCAGGGTGTCTGGGGGGGGCTGGGGGTTCTGGGTGCCCCCTGCCCAGCCCTGGCTGCTCTGAGGCCTCCCTCCCTCCCTCCCTGCTGGCAGGAACCCTGACCCAGAACGAGATGGTCTTCAAGCGCCTGCACCTGGGGACGGTGTCCTACGGCCCCGACACCATGGACGAGATCCAGAGCCACATCAGCAGCTCCTACTCACAGGTAGCTCTGCCCTGCCCTGCCCCAGGCCCTGCCCTGCCCTGCCCTGCCCTGCCCCAGGCCCTGCCCTGCCCTGCCCCAGGCCCTGCCCTGCCCTGCCCCAGGCCCTGCCCTGCCCTGCCCCAGGCCCTGCCCTGCCCCAGGCCCTGCCCTGCCCTGCCCCAGGCTCTGCCTTCCTGGCAGCTCTGAAGTGCTGCTGCTGAGGCCTGGGAGCAGTGGAGCCCCCCCCAGGGCTCGGTGCTGGCTCAGGTCCTGTTCAACATCATCACCAATGGCTTTGATGAGGGACAGACAGACAGACAGAGGCTGCTCAGCAGGGTGCTGAGGACACCAAGCTGGGAGGCTTGGCTGAGACCCCTGAGGCTGTGAGGCCCTTTCAGACAGGCTGAGAGCTGGGCAGAGAGGAACCTAAGGAGGCTCAGCAAGGATCAGTGCAGAGCCTGCAGCTGGGCAGGAGAATCAACTGCAGCAGCACAGCCTGGGGGGGACCTGCTGGGGGGCAGCCCCAGGGAGAAGCACCTGGGAGTGCTGGGGGGCTGGCACTGGAGGCTCTCCAGGGGTCCCTTCCAACCCCTAACCTCCTGGGATCCTCTGAGGCTGGGGAAGCTTTCCCATGACATCTCTGGCTGTGCTGTGTGGTTACAGTGGGCCCTAGCAGCCCTTTGTCATCCCAGTGTCAGCCACAACTCCATTACAGGCTGCTGCTCTTGCCCCACTGCAAGCCCCCTGTGAGGGAGGGCTCAGCCTGCAGTGCAGCAATAACCATGGCACAGTTCCCAGGGGGCAGAGCAGCTCTGACTTCTCTGGGGTGGGAGGGCAGCAGGCACAGGCTGCATGCAGATGAGCTGGGGGGGAGCAGAGGGGCAGCAAGAGAGACCCTGCCTCAGCCAGCACTGCAGGCTGGGGGGCAGCAGCCTCAGGGCTCTGCAGGTTGCACTCCAGAGGGGAGGGAAGAAAGCCTCAAGGTGGATGCTGAGGAGGCCTTAGCTGAGTGTTGCCCCAGGGGGAGCAGAGGAGGCTGTGGGGCAGCTGCTGGGGTGGGATGGTTGGTTTGGCAGCACTCCTGGAGGGGTCCCCAGCAGCAGCAGGACACAGAGCTGCTGCAGAGAGCCCAGAGCAGGCCACAAGGCTGCTGCCAGGGCTGGAGCAGCTCTGCTGGGAGCACAGGCTGAGGGAGCTGGGGCTGTGCAGCCTGCAGAGGAGAAGGCTCCAGGGGCACCTCAGAGCTGCTGCCAGCACCTGAAGGCATCCTGCAGGAAGGCTGCAGAGGGACTTGGGCTGAGGGGGGCTGGAGCCAGGCCCAGGGGCAATGGTTTGGAGCTGAGGCAGAGCAGGCTCAGGCTGCAGCTGAGGAAGAAGTTCTTCAGTGCCAGGCTGCTGAGGCTCTGGCCCAGGCTGCCCAGGGAGGCTGTGGCTGCCTCCTGCCTGGGCTGGATGAGGCCCTGAGCAGCTGAGCCTGGCTGGGAGCTGTCCCTGAGCAGGGAGGGAGGTTGGAGCAGAGGAGCTCTGAGCTCCCCTCCAGCCTGAGCCTTTCTGTGACTCTATGATCTCTGATCTCTTTTCCACCTTGAGCCATTCTCTGATCTCCCTTCCACCCAGAGCCATTCTGTGACTCTGAGCTCCCTTCCCACCCCGGTCCCTTCCCTGCACGCTCAGTGTGTTCTGTTCCCCCTCCGGGCGGCCGCAGGTGCCCGCCCCGGGCAGCAGCAGCTCCACGCCGTCCCGCAAGCCGCAGCCGGCGGCGCCCAAGGTTCGGCGCAGCGTCAGCAGCCGCATCCAGGAGGCGGTGAAGGCCATCGCCCTCTGCCACAACGTCACCCCCGTCTACGAGGGCCGCGCCGGGGGCTCCGCCGAGACCGAGGACGCCGAGGTGGACCAGGACTTCAGCGACGAGAGCAGAACCTACCAAGCCTCCAGCCCCGACGAGGTCAGCCGCGACCGGCGGGGAGCGGGGCTCGCCCGGGGGCGGGGCCTGGCGGGGGTCCGGCGGGGGCGGGGCCTGGGAGGGCGGGGCCCGCGGAGAGCAGGGCCTGGCGAGGGGGCGGGGCCCAGGCCGGGGGGCGGGGCCCGGCGAGGGGGGCGGAACCCGCCGGGAGTGGGAACAGGACGGAGCTGGGAGCAGGGTGGGAAGGGAAGGGGAAGGGAAAATGAGCCGGAGGGAAGCGGCTGTGTGCTTGCAGGCAGGGAGGTCCCTTTGGTAATGAGGCAGTTGGTTACTGTTTGCATCATCTTTAACAGGGGGGTGGGAAATGAACCTTTCAGAGCAGGCAGCTTCCAGTTCCCCTGCCCATTTCTTCAAGCTGCTGCTTGGAAGCTCTCCTAAAGCTGACCCCTTGGCCCCAGGATCCTTTCATGTCACCAGGAGTTGATGCTCAATGGAGTCTTGGGAGGGGGAAGGAAGAGAGAGCTCCAGAAGTCCATTTGGGAAGCATCCCAAGTGCAGCCAGGGAGCAAAAGCAATCCCAACCAAACCCAAAGAACCCCAAAGCAGCCTCCCCCCAGCAGGGCCAGATCTGGGCTCTGCTGTTCAAGAGGGGCAGGGAACTGCTAGAGAGAGTCCAACAGAGGCTGTGAGGATGCTGAAGGGCCTGGGAACATCTGTGAGAGCAGGAGAGGCTGAGAGCCCTGGGGCCAATTGGCCTCCTTTAATACTAAAATCAGGCTCAGGCTGGAAGGGATCTCTGAGCTCTCTAACCTCCCCTCCCTGCCCAGGGACAGCTCCCAGCCAGGCTCAGCTGCTCAGGGCCTCATCCAGCCTGGCCTGCAGCACCCCCAGGCAGGAGGCAGCCACAGCCTCCCTGGGCAGCCTGGGCCAGAGCCTCAGCAGCCTGGCACTGAAGAACTTCTTCCTCAGCTGCAGCCTGAGCCTGCTCTGCCTCAGCTCCAAACCCTTGCCCCTGGGCCTGGCTCCAGCCCCCCTCAGCCCAAGTCCCTCTGCAGCCTTCCTGCAGGATGCCTTCAGGTGCTGGCAGCAGCTCTGAGGTGCCCCTGGAGCCTTCTCCTCTGCAGGCTGCACAGCCCCAGCTCCCTCAGCCTGTGCTCCCAGCAGAGCTGCTCCAGCCCTGGCAGCAGCCTTGTGGCCTGCTCTGGGCTCTCTGCAGCAGCTCTGTGTCCTGCTGCTGCTGGGGACAACAGAGCTGGAGGCAGGCTTGGAGGTGAGGTCTGAGCAGAGCCCAGGGGCAGGATCTCCTCTCCTGCCCTCTGCCCACCCTCCTGGCTGCAGCCCAGGACAGGGTCTCAGCAGAGCAGAGCAGAGGACCCTGTGCAGGTCCCAACCCTCCCTGCAGGCTGGGGGAGTGCAGGGAGCTGCTGGGCAGCAGCTGTGCCCTGCCCTGGCTTCACCTGAGGGCTACATTGGGCATTGCTGCCACCTGCATGTGTCCAGCTGCAGCTGCAGGGCCCTGGCTGCAGAGCCAGCAGGAGGTGCATCCATCATAAAATATGTATTGATCTGCTGCTGGAGCAAGCCGAGATAAGGCCCTGCTTTGGTATGCGCCGTGCGCGCCCTGCTGGTGCCAGGCCCTTTGTTTCTGATGATCAGTGATCAATACTTCATTTTCTCCTGGAGGAGTGGAAAGTTTCATTTGCTGTCACTTGTCCTCTACAGCTGCAGCATAGCAAACGAGCAGCACCCCGGGAGGGAAGGGAGGGCAGGAGCAGCCCCAGCCCCCGGCCCGGCCCCCGAGCGGCTCCTGCGCGGCCGCGGCAGGGCCGAGCTCAGCTCCTCCGCCCCGGGGCAGCTCCCGCGGGGGGGCAGAGGCCGCAGACCCCCAGCGCTCCGGGGCCCTGCCGGCACCGAGGAGCCCCTGAAGAGCTTCTGCCCCCCCAGCAGCTGTGTCCTGCTGCTGCTGGGGACACCAGAGCTGGAGGCAGGCTTGGAGGTGAGGTCTGAGCAGAGCCCAGGGGCAGGGCTGGAGGTGAGGTCTGAGCAGCGCCTAGGGGCAGGGCTGGAGGTGAGGTCTGAGCAGCGCCCAGGGGCAGGGCTGGAGGTGAGGTCTGAGCAGAGCCCAGGGCAGGGCTGGAGGTGAGGTCTGAGCAGAGCCCAGGGGCAGGGCTGGAGGTGAGGTCTGAGCAGAGCCCAGGGGCAGGGCTGGAGGTGAGGTCTGAGCAGAGCCCAGGGGCAGGGCTGGAGGTGAGGTCTGAGCAGAGCCCAGGGGCAGATCTCCTCTCCTGCCCTCTGCCCACCCTGCTCTGGCTGCAGCCCAGCACACAGCTGCCTGAGGGCTGCAGGAGGCACTGCTGGCTCCTGGGGAGCTGCTCAGCACCCAGGGTACTGAACTCTCTCATCCTCAGAGCTGGCAGCACATTCAGTTGTGGTCTCTATGGACAGGGCTTCACCTTCCACCTCAGCTCTGCCTTGGACTTGGGAGCTGTTGAGGCCCAGCTGCTCCACTTCCCTCTGCAGGGCCAGGGTCCAGCTTCACACCCAATCTGCTCAGTTGCTTTGCAGGCATCTGTTTGACTCTGGGGGCTTGAGTTCTGCCAGGGGAGGCTTAGGTTGGAGAGGAGGAACCATGTATGGGCTGCAGGAGTGGTCAGGGACTGGCAGACTGGCTGCCCAGGGGGGTGGTGGAGTCCCCATCCCAGGGGGTGTTGAAGAAACCTGTGGCCATGGCTCTTGGGGCCAGGGTTTGGAGGCCAGGGTGGGGTTGGGTTGAAGGCTGGATGACCTTTGAGGTCATGGTCTTGGCTCCTGGGGCCGTGGTTTGGTGGCCATGGAGGGGTTGGGTTGGTGCTGGACTGGATGAGCTCAGAGGCCATGGCCATGGCACCTGGGGCCAGGGAGGGGTTGGGTTGCTGCTGGACTTGGATGGGCTTGGAGGTCCTTTCCAAGCAGTCAGTGAGTGAGCCTGGAGCCTTGCTGGCTGTTTCTGCTCTGGCCTTGGCTGTGCTCAGTGTGACAGCCATCAGAGCTCTCTGGAGCTGTGTGGGGGCCAGGGGGAAGGCTCCAAAGTGCCTGTGCTGGGCAGGGCTGATGCTGAGGGTGAGGTGAAGCCAGGCATGAAGGAAACAATCAGCAGCTGTGGAGTCCCCAAATATAGCAGGCTGTGAGTGGCCAAGTGCAGAGGGGCAGCCAGGGGATGAGAGGGTGGCAGCAGGAGGATGGCAATTTGCAGGGCAGGAGCTAATAGCAGCCTGTCAGTGTGAGCAGGGGAAGTGAACCTCGGGGGGCTTGGATCAGTTACAGCTCCCAGGGGCTGGGGAAGGAAAATCTCCAAAGCAAACAAACAAAGAGCAACAAAAACCTCTACCCAAAACCCTCCCTGGGAGGTTGGAGGCTTCTGAGTGCTGCTTCTCACTGGGGTTCTGCTCTGCTTCCTGTGCCTGCTCTGGGTCTGCCCTCCCAGCTCTGCCTTCTCTGAGGCATCCCTCAAAGGTGGCTTAGTTGCAGGGCTACAGTAGCCCAGCTCAGAGGGTGCCTGGGGTGCAGCTCTTGGTGAGCACCAGCCATGGTGCTGAGCTTGCTGATGGACTCACAGAGTGGGCTGGCTTGGAAGGGACCTTCGTGGTCACCCACTTCCAACCTCCCTCCCTGCCCAGGGACAGCTCCCAGCCAGGCTCAGCTGCTCAGGGCCTCATCCAGCCCAGGCAGGAGGCAGCCACAGCCTCCCTGGGCAGCCTGGGCCAGAGCCTCAGCAGCCTGGCACTGAAGAACTTCTTCCTCAGCTGCAGCCTGAGCCTGCTCTGCCTCAGCTCCAAACCCTTGCCCCTGGGCCTGGCTCCAGCCCCCCTCAGCCCAAGTCCCTCTGCAGCCTTCCTGCAGGATGCCTTCAGGTGCTGGCAGCAGCTCTGAGGTGCCCCTGGAGCCTTCTCCTCTGCAGGCTGCACAGCCCCAGCTCCCTCAGCCTGTGCTCCCAGCAGAGCTGCTCCAGCCCTGGCAGCAGCCTTGTGGCCTCCTCTGGGCTCTCTGCAGCAGCTCTGTGTCCTGCTGCTGCTGGGGACAGCAGAGCTGGAGGCAGGGCTGGAGGTGAGGTCTGAGCAGAGCCCAGGGGCAGATCTCCTCTGCTGCCCTCTGCCCACCCTGCTCTGGCTGCAGCTCAGCACACAGCTGCCTGAGGGCTGCAGGAGGCACTGCTGGCTCCTGGGGAGCTGCTCAGCACCCAGCACCCCCAAGGCTCTTTCTGCAGGGCTGCTCTCAGCCCACCCAGCACCCAGCCTGGATTGGTGCCTGGGGCTGTCCTGCCCTTGGCCTGGCTGCTCCTCCTGCAGCTGGCACTGGCACAGCTCTCCAGCCTGTCCAGAGCCTTCTGGATGGCCTCAGAGGAAGATTCTGAGTCTCAAAAGGCAGAATCCTGTTCTCTCAGGAGTGCTCTTCAGCAGGAGGATGTCCTGAGGGATCCCCATGCTGAGGATATTCTCACTCATGACACTCTCAATGTTGTTGCTGTTTGTCTAGCAGTGATCTTAACAACCAGGTTCCCCCCTGTGCCCCCAGCAGTGCCTCCATCTGCCTCTGGCTGCAGAGCTGAGCAGCTGCTCCCCACAGAGCTGCCCTGGCAGTGTCTTGCTCAGTGCTGCTGCTGCAGCTGCTGCTCTGTGCCTGGCTGTGCCTCCACTCTTGCCTCAGGCTGGGGGGGTTGGGTTATCAGAGCTGTCCATCCCCCACCAGCTGCTTCCAGCCCTTCCTCAGGCTTCTGCTGAGCCTGCAGGGGGCAGCTCCCCTCTGCTGGGGGCAGGTTTCATCCTCAGCCTGCTGCTCTTCCCTCCTGGTGCTGTGTTCAACCCCACAGAGCTGGCAGGGCTCAGCCTCCCCCCAGCAGGGCTTGGTGGCTGTCAGGGCACAGTGAACCCTTCCCACCTCAGCTCTCTCTGCCCTTGTCTCCCCTCTCCAGGTGGCTCTGGTGCAGTGGACAGAGAGCGTGGGCCTGACTCTGGTGACCAGGGACCTGACCTCCATGCAGCTGAAGACCCCTGGGGGGCACATCCTGACCTACTACATCCTGCAGATCTTCCCCTTCACCTCTGAGAGCAAGAGGATGGGCATCATTGTCAGGGTAACCCTGGGGCCTGGCTCTCAGCTCCCCAGAGCTGCAGCTTTGGAGGCTCTGTGGCTGAGCCTCTGGTTTGGTAGCACTGGCCTCAGGAGGCTGAGCCAGTGGGGGTGAGGAGCTCTTGCTGCAAGCATGGTGAGAGCCTGGCACAGGCTGCCCAGGGGGCTGTGGGTGCCCTGGAGCTGCTCAGGGCCAGGCTGGATGAGGCCTGCAGCAGCCTGGGCTGGTGGGAGGGGTCCCTGCCCATGGCAGGGGGCTGGAACTGGATGGTCTTAAAGATTCCTTCCACCCCAACCCATTCCATGGCTCCCTGGCTCTCCTGTGCTCCTGCAGCTGCTGCTTCTGCAGCCCCAGTGCTGTTGTGTGGGCTGCCCCAGGGGCTGAGGTGTCCAGGCAGGTGCTCAGTTGTCTCCTGGCTGCTCACTTAGGGCCTCAGCCCTGCTCACTGAAGCCTCAGGGGCCAGCTGAGGCCACCCCACCTTGGACAGGGGAGGTGGAACCTCTGTGAGCATTCAGCCTTCTCCCCAGTGCAGCAGCAGAGGTGCAGGCAGGGCTGCCAGGTGCTCAGCTCGGTGCCAAGCCTCACCTCAGACTCATCCCACTTGTCCCTTGCTCACCCTGGCAAGCCAGCAGCCCAGGAGCCCTCAGGCAGAGTCAGGGCACAGAGGGACCTGTGCTGCCCTGGGTGAGGCTGGCACCAAGAGCCCTGCTGGCAGTGCCACTGTCAGAGGTGCCCAGAAGCTGGCAGAGCAGACTGAGCCCTGCCTCCAGCTGCCATGAGCTGCCAGGGCTGGGAGGGGCTCAGGGCTCAGCCAGCCCCAAGCCCCTGCCCTGGGCAGGGACAGCTCACACCGCAGCAGGCTGCTCTCAGCCACCTCCAGCCTGGCTGCAGACACCCCCAGGGGTGAGGGGGAGGCTCTCCCAGCTCCCTGGGCAGCCTGTGCCAGGCTCAGTGCTGTGGCCATGCCGTGGGTGTGCCATCCCCAGGCCCTCTGTGGGCAGCAGTGCCTCGGGGGTGGCCGAGGTCCGTGCTGGGGGGCGGGAGCCTGCCGGCTGCGCCCCCAGGGCTGGGCTTGACTTCCCCTCCCTCCCTCTGGGCCGCTGCAGGAGGAGTCCTCAGGAGAGATCACCTTCTACATGAAGGGAGCAGACGTGGCCATGGCCAGCATCGTGCAGTACAACGACTGGCTGGAGGAGGAGGTGAGCCCCGCTGCGGGCACCGCGACACCGCTGCGGCACCGCGACACCGCTGCGGCACCGCTGCGGCACCACTGCGGCACCACACTAGCGCCACTGCGGCACCGCGACACCGCTGCGGCATCGCTGTGGCACCGCTGCGGCACCACACTAGCACCACTGCAGCACCGCGACACCGCTGCGGCACCGCTGCGGCACCACACTAGCACCACTGCGGCACTGCGACACCGCTGCGGCATCGCTGCGGCACCACACTAGCACCACCGCTGCACCGCACACCACCACACTAGCACCACTGCGGCACCGCGACACCGCTGCGGCACCGCTGTGGCACCACACTAGCACCACTGCGGCACCGCGACACCGCTGCGGCACCGCTGCGGCACCACACTAGCACCACCGCGGCACCGCGACACCGCTGCGGCATCGCTGCGGCACCACACTAGCACCACCGCGGCACCGCGACACCGCTGCGGCATCGCTGCGGCACCACACTAGCACCACCGCGGCACCGCGACACCGCTGCGGCACCGCTGCGGCACCACACTAGCACCACCGCGGCACCGCGACACCGCTGCGGCATCGCTGCGGCACCACACTAGCACCACTGCGGCACCGCGACACCGCTGCGGCATCGCACCACCGCGGCACCGCGACACCGCTGCGGCACCGCTGCGCACCACACTAGCACCACTGCGCACCACTGACACCGCTGCGCACCGCTGTGGCACCACAGCATCACAGCTGCTGCACCGCTGCAGCACTGTGACACCGCTGCAGCAGCACAGCTGCACTGCTGTGGCACCACTGCAGCACCACTGCAGCACAGCTGCAGCAGCACAGCAGCACCGCTGCGGCACCCCTCAGCTCCAGCGGCACCTCAGGGAGCTGCTGGGAGAGCCCAGCCCAGAGGCACAGAGCTGCTGCAGGCATTGAACAGCTCCTGGGAGGCCAGGCTGAGGCAGCTGGGGCTTGGAGCTTGGAGCAGAGGAGCCTGAGGGCTGCCCTCAGGGCTGGGGATCAGGATGTGCAGGGCTGGAGCCAGGCTCTGCTCAGGGCTGGCCAAGCACAGCACAAGGGGCACTGGGTGCCAGCTGGAGCAGGGGAGGTGCCAGGGGCACAGGAGGGGAAACTTTGTCCCTGTGAGGGTGCTGGAGCCTGGAGCAGGCTGCCCAGGGGGGTTGTGGAGTCTCCTGCTCTGGAGCCTTTCCAACCCCCCTGGCTGTGTTCTGGGTGCCCTGCCCTGGCAGGGGAGGTTGGGATGGATGCCCTCTGGAGCTCCCTCCCAAGCCCTCTGTGCACTTCCAGGGAGGTGTTTGGAATCCCAAGGTCTCCTCAGGCTTTCAAGCAGATGGAGGTTTGTTTGGGCTGGTTTTTTCCCACCACAAACTGCAGAAGCTGGCTCAGAGCCTCCAGGCTGCTGAAGGTGGCTCAGCCTCTGCCTGCAGTGCCCAGCAGCAGCAGCAGCAGCTCCTGCTGGCCCTGCCATGCAGACAGAGCAGCCCAGGCTGCAGCTGCCCCGGGGAGGCTGAGCATGGTATTGGCAAACAGGAATCAATAGCTGCTGCAGGGCCCTGGGGGTGAGTCCAGGGCCAGCAAATAAATTAAAACTCCCTCAAGACACTCAGCAGAGTGTCATAAAAATGCCCTCCTGGTGCTACTGATGCACAGCTCGTTGTGAAACCATTGCCCTGTGTGCTGGGCTCCATGAGGCCAGGTCAAGAGAGGGGGCTGGGGCTGGGGGCAGCCTGCCCGCTGCTGGAGGCTTCCCGTGCCAGGGCTGCTTCCCATGGCCACATCTGGAGTTGGTTTCACTCCTCAGTGGAATGGGAAGCTGAGGGTGAAGTGCCCCAGAAGCTCTTTGGTTTGGGAGCTTGACCCCAGAGAGGTTTTGTTCCAGGCAGGAGGAAATCTTCTCCCTGCCCACAGCAACCACCCGGGGGTCCTGGGGCAGAATCTCCTTGGGTTCTGTTCTGAGGCTTCTCCAAAGCAAACAGAGAGTCACTGGGGCTGGGAAGGAGCCTTCAGACCCCCAGCTCCAGCCCCTGCCCAGCACCTCCATGGCCACCAGACAGTCACTGGGGCTGGGAAGGAGCTCTCAGACCTCCAGCTCCAGCCCCTGCCCAGCACCTCCATGGCCACCAGACAGTCACTGGGGCTGGGAAGGAGCTCTCAGACCTCCAGCTCCAGCCCCTGCCCAGCACCTCCATGGCACCTCCATGGCCTGGGAAGGAGCCAGACAGTCACTGGGGCTGGGAAGGAGCTCTCAGACCTCCAGCTCCAGCCCCTGCCCAGCACCTCCATGGCCACCAGGCAGTCACTGGGGCTGGGAAGGAGCCTTCAGACCTCCAGCTCCAGCCCTGCCCAGCACCTCCATGGCCACCAGAGAGTCACTGGGGCTGGGAAGGAGCCTTCAGACCTCCAGCTCCAGCCCCTGCCCAGCACCTCCATGGCCACCAGACAGTCACTGGGGCTGGGAAGGAGCTCTCAGACCTCCAGCTCCAGCCCCTGCCCAGCACCTCCATGGCCACCAGAGAGTCACTGGGGCTGGGAAAGAGCTCTCAGACCTCCAGCTCCAGCCCTGCCCAGCACCTCCATGGCCACTAGCCCAGAGAGTCACTGGGGCTGGGAAGGAGCTCTCAGACCTCCAGCTCCAGCCCCTGCCCAGCACCTCCATGGCCACCAGAGAGTCACTGGGGCTGGGAAGGAGCTCTCAGACCTCCAGCTCCAGCCCCTG
Organism: Melanerpes aurifrons; assembly: GCA_011125475.1. Classification (NCBI taxonomy): domain Eukaryota; kingdom Metazoa; phylum Chordata; class Aves; order Piciformes; family Picidae; genus Melanerpes; species Melanerpes aurifrons. The sequence goes on along the minus strand of WWNC01000023.1, from coordinate 379,746 downwards.
CCCAGCACCTCCATGGCCACCAGGCAGTCACTGGGGCTGGGAAGGAGCCTTCAGACCTCCAGCTCCAGCCCTGCCCAGCACCTCCATGGCCACCAGACAGTCACTGGGGCTGGGAAGGAGCTCTCAGACCTCCAGCTCCAGCCCCTGCCCAGCACCTCCATGGCCACCAGACAGTCACTGGGGCTGGGAAGGAGCCTTCAGACCCCCAGCTCCAGCTCCTGCCCAGCACCTCCATGGCCACCAGCCCAGAGAGTCACTGGGGCTGGGAAAGAGCTCTCAGACCTCCAGCTCCAGCCCCTGCCCAGCACCTCCATGGCCACCAGAGAGTCACTGGGGCTGGGAAGGAGCTCTCAGACCTCCAGCTCCAGCCCTGCCCAACTGTACCAAGAATGGGGACAGTGCAGTTTTGGGACCATCTCTGTGATGGTCAAACAATTTAATTGTCATGGAAAGATTAATTCATTAATAATTAGATAAATTAATAATTAGATTGATTATTAAGCACTGAATTGCTTAACTCTGATGGCAAACATCCCAGCCCCCAGGGGAGCTGAAGGGTTGGGAGGAGAAGCTGCACCAGGAACAGGGGCAGCCTGCAGCTTTGGGCCCACCTCTGCGGGGGTCAAATGATTTAATTGTTGTGGAAAGGTGAATTAATTATCAGATGAACTAATGATTCATTACAGAAGTGTTTAATTGTGGTGGGAGCACCCCAGCCCCCAGGGGAGCTGGGGTGAGAAGGGGCACCAGGACTGGGGGCAGCCTGCAGCCTGGGGCCGTGCCTGCAGCGGTCGGACGGGAGATGAGTTGCTGCTGCTGAACCCTTTGGTTCTGCTGGGAAAATGAATCCTTAGCGATGGAAGCCTTGGCCTGGGGGGAGGGGGGAGGGAGACCCCCAACTCTCTGTGCCTGAAGAGCCCCCCCAGGAGCGTGCCCTGCTGGCAGGGGGCTGCAGGCTGTGCCTGACCGCTGCCCTCTGCTGCTCCCCGCAGTGCGGCAACATGGCCCGGGAGGGGCTGCGCACCCTGGTGGTGGCCAAGAAGTCCCTGACGGAGGAGCAGTACCAGGACTTCGAGGTATGGGGGCACAGGGCTGGGGCACTGCTGCCAGGGGGGCAGGAGAGAGGGCTTGGGCTCCAGGCAGGGCGCACAGCGTGTCGGGGCCTGGGTGCTGCTGGCATCTGGGGGTTCAGGATGGCCTCAAGCATCTGCTGCTTCCCCAAGAGCTCTCCAGCCAGACAGCCACCTATCCCTCCCTCCTTCCATCTGTCCATCTACCCACCCCTCTATTCATCCCTTCATCCCTCTTTCCTTCCATCTCTCTGTCCACCCCTTCATCCATTCCTCCATACCTTTTCCCTCCTTCCTTCTATCCATCCATCCCTCCATCCATCCCTCCATCCATCCATCCATCCATCCATCCATCCATCCATGCATCCCTTCATCCCTCTTTCCATCCATCCCTCCATCCATCCCTTCATCCCTCTTTCCATCCATCCCTCCATCCATCCCTTCATCCCTCTTTCCATCCATCCCTCCATCCATCCCTCCATCCATCCCTCCATCCATCCCTCCATCTATCCATCCATCCATCCCTTCATCCCTCTTTCCTTCCATCCCTCTGTCCATCCATTCATCCATCCCTCCATACCTTTTTCCCTCCTTCCTTCCATCCACCTACCATCCCTCCATCTATCCATCCATCCATCCCTTCATCCCTCTTTCCCTCCATCCTTCCCTTCCTCCATCCCTGCATCCATGCCTCCGTACCTCCTTCCCTCCTTCCCTCTATCCATCCATCCCTCCATCCGCCATCCCTCCCTGCATCCCTCCCTCCCTTCATCCACCTACCATCCCTCCACACCTTCTTCCCCCCTCCCCCCGCCGCGGGGCGCTGCCGGGTGCGTGCCGGGCGCCGGCCCAGCGCCGCGGCTGCCGTCTCTGTGCCTGCAGAGCCGCTACAACCAGGCCAAGCTGAGCCTCCACGACAGGAGCCTGAAGGTGGCCGCGGTGGTGGAGAGCCTGGAGCGGGAGATGGAGCTGCTGTGCCTCACGGGGGTGGAGGACCAGCTGCAGGCAGACGTCCGACCCACGCTGGAGATGCTGCGGAACGCCGGCATCAAGGTAGGGGGCGCTGCCCACCGGGGCTGGGGGTGCTCAGCCCCCTGCCCCCTGCCCAGCTGCCCCCCCTGCGCTGCTCAGCCTGCCCAGGCCTGGCACTCACCAGCAGTGGCAGCAGAGACCACCTGGGAACTGTTATGGAGCCAGGGAGTGGTTTGGCTTGGAGAAGCCCTCTGAGATCATCCAACCACCAGCCCCAGGTGCCATGGCCACTAAACCCTGGCCCCAGGTGCCATGGACATGACCCCTGAGCCCATCCAAGCCCAGCCCAACCCCTCCATGGCCCCAGGTGCCATGGCCATGACCTCTGAGCTCTGTCCAGCACCAACCCAACCCCACCATGGCCCCAGGTGCCATGGCCATGACCTCTGAGCTCATCCAGCCCAACCTCAGCCCAAGCCCACCACAGCCAGCAGACCCTGGCCCCAGGTGCCATGGCCCCAGGTCTCCTCCAGCCTGGTGCACTCTGTGGTGCTCTGTCCCGCTGCTGCTGCTGCTCTCTGCTGGCTTCTCAGCAGGCTCCCAGGCTGCTGCTGGCCAATGTCCTCTCCCTTGGAGCTGTCTCCATTCCCACCTTTGAGCAAGGTGCTGTCAGGAGCAGAGGGAAAGGCTTTTGTGCTTCCCCTGCTGCTGGGGCTGCCAGCAGCTTCACCTGGAGTTCCTGGAGGAGGAGCCTTTGGGCCCTGGGAGCAGGGAGGAGGGATGGAGCTGCCTGGAGAGCAGCCAGCTGGGTGCTGGGATCACTGTGCCCTTGTTCTGCAGATCTGGATGCTGACAGGAGACAAACTGGAGACAGCAACTTGCATTGCAAAGAGCTCTCACCTGGTGTCCAGGACCCAAGACATTCACATCTTCAGACCTGTGAGTGTGGCTCCAGCTCCTCCCTGCTGGGCTCATCACAGGCCAGCTGGGTTGTGGTCCTGAGGGCCACAGGAGCAGTCAGGAGGAGGAGGGTTTGGTGGTGGTGGTGCAAGGGAGGTTGCAGCACAAAGCACTTCCAGGGAGCTGTTGGTAGCTGTGCTTGGCCGACCCAGGTCCGAGGTGCATTTGGCTGTCCTGCACACAGCAGCTCTGAGACAGGGTGGAGAGGGCCCAGGTGCTGAGCCAGGAGGGCAGTGCCAGGCACTGAAGGTGCCTGGAGGTGGTTCTGGCTTCCTCTAAGCACCTCCAGCAGCAGCAGAGCTCTTTAGGCTCAGGCAGAGCTCCTCCTGAACTCAGCTGTGATGCCAGCAGAGTCACAGAGTGGGTTGGGCTGGAAGGGACCCCCAGGGGCACCCAGCCCAACCCCCTGCACCCAGCAGGCACAGCCTCCCCTACAGCAGGCTGCTCACAGCCTTCCCCAGCCTCCCCTTCAACACCTCCAGGCTTGGGGGGGCCTCAAGCCCCTCCCTGGGCAACCTGCTGCAGGCTTCCAGCAGCCTCCTGGGGCAGAGCTTGTTCCTCACAGCCCAGCTCCATCTGCTCTGCTCTCATTCCCATCCTCTGCCCCTGGGCCTGGCCCTGCAGCCCTTTGGCAGCAGTCCCTCTGCAGCCTGCTTGCAGCTCCCTGCAGGCCCTGGGAGGCTGCTCTGAGCTCTGCCTGCAGCCTTCTCCCCTCCAGGCTGCACAGCCCCAGCCCCCTCAGCCTGTGCCCATGGCAGAGGCTCTCCAGCCCCCTCAGCACCTTGGTGGCCTCCTCTGGCCCCTCTCCATCAGCTCCAGGTCCTCCCTGTGGACACAGCCCTGCAGGAGAGGTCTCCCCAGAGCAGAGCAGAGGGGCAGGATCCTCTCTCTCCACCTCTGGCAATGGGCACTGCCAGCCTTGGGCTGCCCTTGGCCTTCTGGGCTGTCAGTGCCCATTGCTGGCTCCTGTCCCCCCCAAGTCCTTCTCTCCAGGGCTGCCCTCACTCACCTCCCTGAGCAACCTGTTGCAGTGCCCTCCCTGGGAGGAGCTTCTCCTGGAGGAGCTCAGCAAAGCCTCTCTGTGGCTGCTTGCCCTGGCAGGTGACCACTCGAGGGGAGGCTCACTTGGAGCTCAATGCCTTCAGGAGGAAGCATGACTGTGCCTTGGTGATATCTGGGGACTCACTTGAGGTAAGGACTTGGGTTTATCTCTTCTTCCTCCTCCTCCTCCCAGAGGTGCTGCAGTCCCCTCAGCACCTTTGTGGCCTCTGTTGGGCTCTCTCCAGAACTTCCCTGCTGAGGAGGTGGAGAGCCCAAAGCTGGGCACAGTACTCCAGGTATGGCCTCACTGGGGCTGAGCAGAGGGGTAGGAGAACCTCCTTTGGCTCTTCTAATGCACCCCAGGAGCCCATTGGCCTTCTGACCCTGCCTGGAAGTCAGCTAAGGAGCATTTGCTGCTGCTCTGGCTGGCCCTGGCTCCTGCCCCTGCTGGGATGTGATGGCTTGAGCCACGCTGGGCCCCATCCCCCTGAGTCACTGAGGTGAGAGCCACCTGGCCCAGCCTGCTGCCAGGGAGCCCCTGGCTGCTTCTGGACAGGTGGGGCCCAGCCTCACGAGCAGGGTGGGAAGGTTGGAGTTAGGAGAGGTTAGGTTAGGAAGGGTTTAGCTGTCAAGGATTTAATTGCCAAGGTTTTAGTTCTCCAGGTTTTGTCTCCCAAGGTCTTCATTCTGAAGGCTTTAGGTCCCCAGGTTTTAGTTCTCAGGGTTCTGACTCTCAGGGCCCTAGCTCTCAGGATTCTAACTCCCAAGGTCTGAAGGTCTCAAGGTTTTAGTGCTCAAGGTTCAAGTTCTGAAGAGTTTAGTTTTCAAGGTTCTAGCTCCCAAGGGCCATTGCCACACAACCCCAAACCTCCTCAGTGGCAGCAGGCAGGGGCTGGGAGGCAGCAGCAACCCCAGCAGGGTGCAGCAGCAGGGCTGGGGTGCAGGCAGCCCCAGCAGGGTGCAGCAGCAGCCCTAGCAGGGTGCAGCAGCAGGGCTGGGGTGCAGGCAGCCCCAGCAGGGTGCAGCAGCAGGGCTGGGGTGCAGGCAGCCCCAGCAGGGTGCAGCAGCAGGGCTGGCTGCAGGCAGGGCCCCAGGCAGCTGCTGCTGTCTCGCACCCCCAGGTGTGCCTGCGGTACTACGAGCACGAGCTGGTGGAGCTGGCCTGCCAGTGCCCGGCGGTGGTGTGCTGCCGGTGCTCCCCCACACAGAAGGCTCACATCGTCAAGCTGCTGCAGCACCACACCGGCAGGCGCACCTGTGCCATAGGTAACCTGCGCGCGCTGCCCGGCGCTGCCCGGCACTGCCCTGCCTCACACTGCCCTGCCCGGCGCTGCCCGGCACTGCCCCGCTCGACACTGCCCTGCCCTGCCCAGCCCTGCCCTGCCCAGCCCTGCCTGACACTGCCCTGCCCTGCCCAGCCCAGCCCTGCCCTGCCCAGCCCAGCCCTGCCCTGCCCAGCCCTGCCCTGCCTGCTGCCAGCCCGGGCAGCTGCTGCAGCCGAGGCAGAGCCTTGCTGGTCAGCAGGCAGCTGCAGGGAGCCCTGGAGGTGTTTGGGGTGGGAGAGGCCTCTGGCACCGCCAGCCCTCAGCCCAGCAGCACCCTGGTGGTCAAGCCCTGGCCGCAGGTTTGCTGCACACCTCCAGGCATGGGCACTCCTCCAACCCCTGGGCAGCCTCTGCCAGGCCCTGACCACTCCTGCAGCCAACCCTCCATCCCAACCCTCCCCTGGGGCAACTGGAGGCCATTGCCTCCCCTCCTACCACACAGCACTGCCAGGGCTGGGAGAGACCCCAAGGCTCAGCCAGCCCCAGCCCCCTGCCATGGGCAGGGACACCTCCCACCACAGCAGGTTGCTCACAGCCACCTCCAGCCTGGCTGCAAACACCTCCAGGGGTGAGGCTGCCACCACCTCCTGGGCAGCCTGTGCCCCCTGATGCTGGAGGGTGCAGCGGAAGGCTTTGCCCTCCCTGAGCCCAGTGTGCTCAGCTGGCTGCTCCCCAGGCAAAGCAAGCCTGGGCTGCTGGGGTCCCCAGCCACAGCCCTCAGGGGGCTGTGAGAGGCCTGGAGGTGGCTGAGAGAGTTGTGGGGGCAGGAGGGGGAAGCCCCTGGAGGGCTGAAGGCTGCAGTGGCCTCTTGCAGGTGATGGAGGCAACGATGTCAGCATGATCCAGGCAGCAGACTGTGGGATTGGCATTGAAGGCAAGGTAAGGGTGGCCCTTGGCCAGCTCTGCTCCCCCTCTCCCTCCACCTCTGGCTGCCCTTTGGGCTGCCCTTGGCCTTCTGGGCTGTCAGTGCCCACTGCTGGCTCCTGTCCACCCCCAAGTCCTTCTCCAGGGCTGCTCTCACCCTCCTCACCCCCAGCCTGGGTGGACACTGAGGGTAGCCCTGACCCAGCTGCAGGACCCTGCTCCTAGTGCACCCCCTGCTAGAGATCAGGCTGCCTGAGCTCAACCCCCTCCCAGGGCAGCCTGCTGCCCTCTTCCTCCCTCCTGTTGCAGTCTGATGTTCAATGTCTCTTTCCCTCCAGCCCCCTCAGCACCTTGGGGGCCTCCTCTGCCCCCTCTCCATCAGCTCCAGGTCCTGCCTGTGGGCACAGCCCTGCAGGGGAGGTCTCCCCAGGGCAGAGCAGGGCAGGGGGCAGGATGCTGATCCCTGCAGGGGGGGAGCCCAGCTGCCTGTGGGAGTGCAGGGGGGGCCAGAAGGCTGCCCCTGGGGGGGTCTCTTCCATGAGGGCTCTCTGGCTGTTGCAGGAGGGCAAGCAGGCTTCCCTAGCAGCTGACTTCTCCATCACCCAGTTCAAGCACATCGGCAGGCTGCTGATGGTGCACGGTCGCAACAGCTACAAGAGATCAGCAGCACTTGGTCAGTTTGTCATGCACAGAGGCCTTATTATTTCAACTATGCAGGTATTGGACCTTTGCTTCCCGACCCACCTCAGAAACTCTCACCTGCTGAGCACTTCTCAGCAGTCCCTCTGCCTCTGAAGTGCCCCAAAACCAGCTCCAGCCGCTGCTGGCCGTTGTGTTCCCCTGTGTGGCAGAGCCTCCAGGGGGGCCTCTGCTTCATGGGGCAAATCCTCTGCTCTCTGCAGGCTGTGTTCTCATCAGTCTTCTACTTTGCATCTGTTCCCTTGTACCAAGGATTCCTAATGGTAGGGTAAGTCAGTCCCAGCCCCTAGTCCATCCCAGTCCCCAGGCTCCATCCCAGTCCCCAGGCTGAAGTCCATCCCAGTCCCCAGGCTGAAGTCCATCCCAGTCCCCAGGCTGAAGTCAATCCCAGTCCCAACTCAATCCCAGTCCCCAGGCTGAAGTCAATCCCAGTCCCAACTCAATCCCAGTCCCCAGGCTGAAGTCAATCCCAGTCCCAACTCAATCCCAGTCCCCAGGCTGAAGTCAATCCCAGTCCCAACTCAATCCCAGTCCCCAGGCTGAAGTCAATCCCAGTCCCAACTCAATCCCAGTCCCCAGGCTGAAGTCAATCCCAGTGCCCAGTTTGTTGTTCCCAGTTCCAGTAGCTGCTGCTCCAAGCAGCCTGGGGAGTTGCTGCCATCTGAGCTGCTGGCAGCCTGCAGCTGGTGTCAGCCACAGGTCTCCCTGCTGGGGTAGCACAGCCTGGCCTCAGCCTCCAGAGGAAGGTCCCAGGCAGGCTGGATGTCCACTGCATGAGAGGGGAAGGCTCCAGCAGCATCTCTCTGCAAAGAGACCTCAGCTTCTTCACAGAGAGGGACAGGGGCATGGAATGGGTTGGGTTGGAAGAGGCCTTAAAGGTCTTCTACTTCCAGCCCCCTGCCATGGGCAGGGACACCTCCCAGCAGCCCAGGCTGCTCCAGGCCTCATCCAGCCTGGCCTTGAGCACCTATGAATCTCCCTGTCCAGACTGTGACCCAGGTCCTGGAGGCAGTGGAGGACATCTCCCAGCCCAGCCTGAGGCTGCTGGCCAGGTCTCAGTGGGAGCCATAGATTTCTCCTGGTCAACACTGCAGCTGCAGCCACTGCCTGGGAAGGTTCCCCAGGGAGGTTTCTGCCCAGGTCAGGGTGTGCAGCTTGGGGAGCCACCCTCAGCTTGCTGCAGGGAGGAAGAGCATGCAGACATTTGTGTGTCCCTGCCCCCTCCTGCCCCAGGAGCTTCCCTCAGCAGTGCCTTCCGTGGTGGGCAGGGCAGGGCTGGGTTCCACTCAGAGCAGCCTCAGGACTCCCTCCCTGTGCTGTCCTTCCCCCTAGGTATGCAACCATCTACACCATGTTCCCTGTCTTCTCCCTCGTGCTGGACCAGGATGTGAAGCCAGAGATGGCCCTGCTGTACCCAGAGCTTTACAAGGACCTCACCAAGGTAGGAGCTGCTCAGGGCTCTGCTGGCAGCTCTGCTGGGAGCTCTCCTGGGAGCTCTCCTGGGCAGCTGTGGGCAGCTGTGCTGGGAGCTTCTGATGTCTTGGAGCAGCTTCTGATGTCCTGAAGCAGCCTTTAACTGTCCTCTCTCTTCTCCACCTTAGGGAAGATCTTTGTCCTTTAAGACCTTCCTCATCTGGGTTCTCATCAGCATTTACCAAGGTAAGAGAGACTCCTCCTGACCTTCCCCAACTGAGAATTGTTTTGCCTGCTCTGAGCAGTGAGAGAACTCCCAAAGCTCTGCCTGCAGCCTTCTCCCCTCCAGGCTGCACAGCCCCAGCCCCCTCAGCCTGTGCCCCATGACAGAGGCTCTCCAGCCCCCTCAGCACCTTGGTGGCCTCCTCTGGCCCCTCTCCATCAGCTCCAGGTCCTCCCTGTGGACACAGCCCTGCAGGAGAGGTCTGCCTAGAGCAGAGCAGAGGGGCAGGATCCTCTCTCTCCACCTCTGGCAATGGGCACTGCCAGCCTTGGGCTGCCCTTGGCCTTCTGGGCTGTCAGTGCCCATTGCTGGCTCCTGTCCCCCCCAAGTCCTTCTCTCCAGGGCTGCCCTCACTCACCTCCCTGAGCAACCTGTTGCAGTGCCTCCCCAGCCCTCCCTGTTGCAGTCTGCTGTTCAGTGTCCAGCTGTGCAAAGCCTGAACTTGATCTCCTTTCCCCTTCCTTTGCCCCCTGTTCTTGGTGCCCTCCCCCAGGTGGGATCCTGATGTATGGAGCCCTGCTGCTGTTTGAGTCAGAGTTTGTCCACGTGGTGGCCATCTCCTTCACTGCCCTCATACTGACTGAGCTCTTGATGGTTGCCCTGACCATAAGGACCTGGCACTGGTTGATGGTGGTGGCTGAATTCCTCAGTCTTGGCTGCTATGTGGCCTCCCTTGCATTCCTCAATGAGTACTTTGGTGAGTAGAGAGCAGGAAGAGCAACCCAGGGGTGAGCAACCCAGGGGTGAGCAGAGAGCAACCCAGGGGTGAGCAACCCAGGGGTGAGCAAAGGGCAACCCAGGGGTGAGCAACCCAGGGGTGAGCAACCCAGGGGTGAGCAAAGGGCAACCCAGGGGTGAGCAGAGAGCAACCCAGGGGTGAGCAGAGAGCAACCCAGGGGTGAGCAACCCAGGGGTGAGCAGAGAGCAACCCAGGGGTGAGCAGAGAGCAACCCAGGGGTGAGCAGAGAGCAACCCAGGGGTGAGCAAAGAGCTTTTCAGTGCAGAGCTGAGCTCTGCTTCCCATGAGTCTGCTTGTGGCCCTGGAGGTGATTGTGAAGGGCTGCTGGCAGCCCTGGGCTGAGGCTTGGCTCCTGCTGGCTTCTCCTTCTCAGCAGCCTTCCTGGCTGTGTTGCACCTAAGTGCTGAACCTTTCCCCTGCCTTTCCCCAGCCTTGCTGTGGCCTTGCCCAGCCCCCAGGCTCCTCTGCCCTGGAGCTTTGCAGCAGGTTCAGCTCAAGCAGCTTCCCAGAGCTGGAGGGCAGCAGGAGAGAGCTTTCCTGTCCAGCTCCTTGCTTTGTGCTGATGACTTCTTCTCTCTCTTTGGAGATGGTTTGAACTAAATCTGAGGGGGTTTAACCTTTTTTAACACCAAAGCTCTCCCTTTCCCCTCTTTCCACACCAAAGCTCTCCCTTTCCCCTCTTTCCACACCAAAGCTCTATTTTCTCCCTGTTTTCACCCAAACTCTCCATTCTCTCCCTGTTCTCACCCAATCTCTCTCTTTTTCCCCTGCTTCCTCACAAAATCTACTCTTTCACATCTTGAACACAAAACCTCTCTAACTTCCCCAGTCCAACCCTTCCCTGTTCCAACCCCAGGTCTCTCCTTTTCCCCCTGTTCTCCACACCAAGTCTCCATTTCCCTCCTGTTTTCACCCAAACTCTCTCTTTCCCCCCCCGAGCCCCAAGCTCTCTGCTCCCCCAGTGCTGTGCTGGGATTGCAGTTCAGGTTCCTCTCCCTGGGGGCTGCAGGTTGCTCTGGCCCAGCCTGGGCTGCCCCCAGCCCCTTTTGGAGGAGCAAAGCTGCCTTGGGGCCTCTTTGGCTTCTCCTGAGTGCCGGTGCCTGCCGACCTCTCCCCTCATTGCCCTTCTCCCTCTCTGGCAGGTATAGGCAGAGTGTCTTTTGGAGCTTTCTTAGGTAGGTGCACTGCATTCTTGCCTCCATCCTGCTAGCTGATGGCATTGCAACCCTCAGGCCCTTCCCCTGCAGGGCTGCAGACAACTGGGGGGAAAAAGCTGAAGGATGGGGGCAAAAGAAGCCCCAAAGCTGCCAGCTGTGAGCCTGGGGCCCAGGATCACTGCAGCACAGCTAAAGGATTCTTGCCCTGAGAATGAATTCTTTCCATGGCAACTAAGTTGTTCTGTCCACTGGGGTTAAATGGTTTGCCTGTCACAATCAAGCAATCCCCCTCGTTAATAATCAGTTACCAATCAATCAATCAGTCCTTTCATGCCAGCTCAGTCCTTTGCCCATTGCAGAGGTGGTTAAGGAGCGGCAGCAGCAACTGCCCAGTGGTGCTCCAGCTTCTCACCCCCAGTTCTCCAGCTCCCCTGGGCTCCAGGCTTGTCCAATCACAATTAAATCCTTCCACCATTAATTCATCTAATCAATAATGAACCTTTCCATGACAATCAAATCATTTGACCATTGCAGAGATGGTCAAGAACTTGGAGCAGCAGCTGCAGGGTGTCCCCATTCTGGTTCATGTTTCCTCACCCCCACTTCCTGAGGTTCCCCTGGGTGCCAGGACCTTGCCATCATCATCACCAATCAATTAATGCTTCCCATGATCATTAAACCAATCCATAACTAATAATTCATTAATGGGCTTTAGCATAACACTGAAATCATCTGACCATGGCAGAGGAGCTGTGAAGGACAGCCCTGGAGGTGCTCCAGAAGCTGGCAGCAGTGGTGCTGCAGGATAGGGTTTAGTGGTCATGGAAGGTGGGTTGGGGTTGGACTGAGTGAGCTGAGAGCTCTCTCCAGCCTGAGTGATTCTGTGCCCCATGGAGGGGCTGGGCAGGAGCCTGCAGCTGATGGCTCAGAGCTCTCTCCAGCCTGAGTGATTCTGTGCCCCATGGAGGGGCTGGGCAGGAGCCTGCAGCTGATGGCTCAGAGCTGCTCTCCAGCCCTTGTCAGGCTGCCCAGGGCGCCGAGGCCGCGCTCCTGCTGCTGCTGATGGCTTGCCTGAGTTTCTTCCCCATGGAGGGCTGGGCTCCTCTCCGCCCGCCCTTGTCAGGCTGCCCAGGGCGCCGAGGCCGAGGGAGCCGAGCCGGCGGGGCTGGCCGCAGCTCCCCAGCGCCCCCTGCTGATGGCCTCCCCCCCTCGCCCTGCAGACGTTGCCTTCATCACGACTGTGACCTTCCTGTGGAAAGTGTCGGCGATCACCCTGGTCAGCTGCCTGCCGCTCTACATCCTCAAGTACTTGAAGCGCAAATTCTCTCCGCCCAGCTACTCCAAGCTCACCTCCTGAGGGCTCTCTGCTCCGGCTGGGGGCCGGGGGGGCTGGGGCTCGGGCAGCTGAGGGCTGCAGGGTGCACACTGCCTGGGCTGCAGTGGCTGTGCAGTGGAGCTGGGACTCCAGGAGCTGAGCAGAGCACAACAGAAATGAAGAGGAGGAAGCAGCTGCCCGGGGCCAGCAGGCAGGAGGCCACTCCCAGGGCTCCAGCAGCTCCAATCACTCCCTCCAGCTTCTCCTCCCTTCCCCTTTCTGATTTGAGTTGGACCTTTGCTTCTTTTTTTACTTTCAGTTGGGATGGTTCTGAAATAAAGTTCAAAGACCTTTGGTTTGGCAGCGCTCCTGGAGGGGTCCCCAGCAGCAGCAGGACACAGAGCTGCTGCAGAGAGCCCAGAGCAGGCCACAAGGCTGCTGCCAGGGCTGGAGCAGCTCTGCTGGGAGCACAGGCTGAGGGAGCTGGGGCTGTGCAGCCTGCAGAGGAGAAGGCTCCAGGGGCACCTCAGAGCTGCTGCCAGCACCTGAAGGCATCCTGCAGGAAGGCTGCAGAGGGACTTGGGCTGAGGGGGGCTGGAGCCAGGCCCAGGGGCAAGGGTTTGGAGCTGAGGCAGAGCAGGCTCAGGCTGCAGCTGAGGAAGAAGTTCTTCAGTGGCAGGCTGCTGAGGCTCTGGCCCAGGCTGCCCAGGGAGGCTGTGGCTGCCTCCTGCCTGGGCTGGATGAGGCCCTGAGCAGCTGAGCCTGGCTGGGAGCTGTCCCTGGGTTGGAGCAGAGGAGCTCTGAGCTCCTCCCACCCTGAGCCACTCTCTCACTCTAGGCTTTGCTCCTACAAATCCTCCACTCCCAGGTTCCATCATTTATTCCCTGGGCAACCTCCTGAGTCAAGTCCTTCCCTGTGGGTATCTGGAAAGGTTCCCTCCTGCCAAACCCCAGCAGCTGCAGATGCCACCCCCCCAGCTAGCAGCCTCTCCCTCCTCCTCCTCAGGCAGTGAGCTCCATGCACTGTCTGCCTCAGGCACAGCTCTGCACAGCACACTGCTCCTGGAGGTGCTGCTGTCCCCTCCCCGACCTCTCCATCCCTGGCCCCAGGCCCTGCTGTGACCTTGCCCTGCACCTTCCCAGCCAGGCTGCACCAGAAGGAAGCTGTTTGGAAACTGCTGAGCTCTGCCCACAACTGCCCTGAACTCCACTGGCAGCCCAGACACAGCTGCTGAGGGAAGGCTGCCCCCAGATCCTGAGCCCAGCTTGTGCTGGCAGAGCTGCAGCTCCTGCCTGAGTGCACTGCTGGCTCTGAGGAGCCCACCAGGTGGCAGCTGCTCTGCTCTCCTTGCCTTGGGGACTCCTCACTCAGGTCACTCAGGTACAAAGGGACAGGGGACAAACACCTGGGCACGGTGGTGCCACTTTGCTGAGACCTCCCCTGCAGTGCTGTGTGCAGGGCTGGAGCCCTCAGCACAGGAAGGACCTGGAGCTGATGGAGAGGCTCCAGAGGAGGCCAGGAGAATGCTCAGGGGGTTGGAGCAGCCCTGCTGTGAGCACAGGCTGAGGGAGCTGGGGCTGTGCAGCCTGCAGAGGAGAAGGCTCCAGGGAGACCAGGGAGCAGCCTGCCAGTGCCTGCAGGAAGCTCCCAGCAGGCTGCAGAGGGGCTCCACTCCCCCACTGCAGAGCTGCTTTGGGGCTCCACTGCAGGGCTGCTTTGGGCCCCACTCCCCCACTGCAGAGCTGCTTTGGGGCTCCACTGCAGGGCTGCTTTGGGCCCCACTCCCCCACTGCAGAGCTGCTTTGGGGCTCCACTGCAGTGCTGCTTGGGTCCCCACATCACTTTTTTGATTGCTTGGGGTTTAATTATTATTTATTAACAAACTGAGTTTTGAGTCCCGGTCGCAAAGGCAGCAAAGCCTCCTTGCTGCCAGGGGCAGAAGTCTCCGGCGTGCCGCCAGCAGCGCCGCAGCTCAGCGCCGCAGCCTCCTGGCTCGGTGGCGCTGCTTCGCGCCGAGGCGCCACAAGGTGTCGCTGTGGCTGCACCGCAGCGGCAGCTTCGCTTCCACCCAGCAGCTCTGCCCCCAGAGCCCCTCGGGGGACAGTTGGAGGTTAGTTCCCTCCTGGGAGGTTGGCGCTGATTTGCTTTGGGCTTTCTGTTTCTCCCTTCCCTCCCCGCCGTGAGCGGTGATTGGTTCCAGTCAGGTAAAGAATCAGCTGAAGAATTGATCAATCAGGCCAGGAATCTGTTCAAGAGGAATCGGTTTAAGAAGCAGTTAAGCACCACTTAAGAATCAGTTTAAGAACGACTTAAGAGTCACTTAATCAGTTTAAGAGCCAGTTGAGGAGCAAGTTCAGACACAGTTTTAGAAGCAGTTAAGAATTAGTTTAAGAAGCAGTTAAGCACCAGTTTAAGAATCAGGTTAAGAAGCACTTGAGAACCAGTTAAGCAGCAGTTAAGCAGCAGTTAAGCAGCAGTTAAGCAGCAGTTAAGCACCAGTTTAAGCAGCAGTTAAGCAGCAGTTTAAGCAGCAGCTTCAGAAGCAGTTAGGAATCAGGCTGAGCAAAGCCAGCAGTGTGCAGCTGCCCTGGGATGTCCCTGGAGGATGGAACTGTTGGGTTGGGACAGCCCTCTAAGTCCATCCAACCAGCAGCCTGAGGCCACCGTGGCCACTACCCCCTGTCCCCAAGTGCCATCTCCAGGCGTTTCTGGAACCCCTCTGAGACCATCCTGCTCCAACCCCCTGCCCTGGGCAGGGACACCTCCAAACCAGCCCAGGCTGCTGCAGGCCTCACCCAGCCTGGCCTGGAAGAGCTGCAGGGATGGAGCAGAGGAGATGCTTCCTGCCAGAGTGATGCTTGAGGAGCGTTCAAGGTCCTCTCTTCTGCTGGCAGGGAGCTCTGCTGATGGCCTCCTCTGCTGACACAAGCAGTAAGAACACAAAGCTTTGCTTGCAGTGCTCATGAGGGGCAGAGGACATCAACTGCAGCCCAGGAGGAGAAACTTCTTTGGTGTGAGGCTGCTTGGGGGCCTGGGGCAGGCTGCCCAGGGGGGTTGTGGAGTCTCTGGGGACATCCAAGCCCCACCTGGCTGTGTTCTGTGTGCCCTGCCCTGGGTGCCCTGCTCTGGCAATGGGGGCTGGGCTGGGTGACCTCCAGAGGTCCCTTCCCACCTCTCCACTCTGTGCCTGTGAGCTCAGCTCCTTTGTCCCACTGCAGGAGTGGCTGTCCCACGAGCCTGGAGAGCAGCACCCCCACGAAGGAGCCTGCCAGCTGGGGTCCAGCTGTGCCCACAGCTGTGGGTGGTGCCCAGCCAGGGCAGCCCTGCAGCTGCTGAAGCCCTCAGCTGGTGAGGAGCCTGCCTGGGGAGGCTGGCAGGGAGCAGGGCAGGGCCAGCTCAGCTCCCTCTGCTCTCCCTGCTGCAGCTCTCTGCTTTCCCTGCAGCATCTTTCTGCTGGGGCAGGAGGCCAACCTGCAGGCCCCAGAGCAGCAGCAGCAGGAGGCCAGGAGCTGCTCATCCATCCCAAAGCAATTACCTGGAGGTGGCAGGGGGGGAGCAGGAGCAGGGAGGTTCAGCTCAGCCTCTCATCTCCTGCTCTCCACGCTGGGAGTCTCTCTTCTTGACGTGCAGCTTCCTCACCTGCCAGCCCTGAGCGATGCTGCTGCCTGCTGGGGACAGGGAGAAGCTGCTCCCAGCACAGCCTGCCCTGGAAGAGGCTCCCTCAGGGCATGGTGCCCAAGCAGAGGTGCCCAAGGCTGCAGAGCCTGGTGCCAGCCACAGAAAAAGCTCCCAGGGGCATAGGGCAGGGGGAGAAGAGCAGAGCATGGGGTGGGGAGGGGGAAGTTCCTTCAGCCCTAACAGAAACCTCTCCTCTGCCCTCAGCTGCCCCAAAGCCTGCCCTGCAGTGCCCAGGCTGGAGGGGCAGGCAGGCTGTGCCAGGCTGTGCCAAGCTGGGGGCTCAGGGCAGCTCCCCACAGCTCCCAGCAGCATGGCAGTGCAAGGGGGCACTGTTGGAAGGGGGTGGGATCCCTGCTGCTCCTCTTCTCCTCTGGACCCACTGAGCAGAGAGAGCCACTGAGTCCTGCCCCAGCAGGGATGGAGGCTTGCAGCAGCCCCTAGAAGGAGCTCCAGGCCAGGTCTGTGGAGCTCTGTGCCATGGTCCTGTGCTCAGCATGGAGACACAGCCCCCAGGCTGCTGCCTGCTGCAGGTGGGACCCAGAGCCTGCACTCAGAGCCAGCCACTTGGAGCCAGCCTGGGGGGCAGCAGAATCTGTCCCTCATGAGCTGCTCCTTCAGCAAAGCAACTTGCTGGGGAGGGGGCTGGGGAGGAGCAGCTGAGGGAGCTGGGGGTGTTCAGCCTGGAGCAGAGGAGGCTGAGGGAGACCTCCTTGCTCTCTGCAGCTCCCTGAGAGGAGGCTGGAGCTGGAGGAGCGTTGGGCTCTGCTCCCTAGGAACAAGAGGCAGCACAGGACAAATGGCCTCAAGCTGCAGCAGAGGAGGTTTAGCTTGGCCACAGGGAACAGTTGCTGCCCAGGGCAGTGGTGGAGTCCCCATCCCTGGAGGGGTTTCAAAGCCCTGGAGATGTGGTGCTGAGGGCCATGGCTCAGCACCAGCCTTGCAAGAGGTGGGGCACAGGTGGACTCCACCATCCTGAAGGCCTTCTGCAGCCCACCCCAGCCTGGGGTCCACCTTGCAGACCCTTTCCTTGCCTCAGCCATTCCCCAGCACCTTCCTGCCCGGCAGCATCCTCCTCCTCCCCTCCCCTGGGTGCCCTGCTGGGTGCCAGCCCCGGCTGGCAGGGCAGCTGCTGACTCAGGCAGCGTCCCCCCGCGCCTGGGGCAGGGCTGCAGGCTGCAGTCAGGGCCTCGTGGCTGCCCTGTGCTCAGCCCTGCAGATGGGACACAGATTCCATGAGAGAGCCTCAGCTGGGGGCCACGTGGAGAGGGTGAGCAAGCAGCAGCTGCTGCCTGGGGCTCTGCTGGGCCGAGCGGCACCCAGCAGGGAGGGAGGCTCCCGGAGCTGGGTGACCCTTCAGGACACTCAGACAGCACACAGAGAGCCCCCAGCGGCTCAGGGGGGGACAAAGGTCCCCCAGGTGTGCCTGCTTGACACCTCCCAGCTCCCCCTGCCTTGCATCCCCTTCTGGTTTGATGCTTTCCCACCTGGGAGCTGAGTCTTCAGGAGGAGAAGCTCAGCAGGAGCCAGCAGTGTGCAGCCCAGAGAGCCAAGCAGAGCCTGGGCTGCAGCAAGGGAAGTGTGGCCAGCAGGGCAGGGAGGGGATTCTGCCCCTCTGCTCCACTCTGCTGAGACCACAGCTGCAGCTATGGGGCCAGCTCTGGAGCCTCTGTGCCAGGGACAGGGAGCCAGCAATGGGCACTGGCAGCACAGAAGGCCAAGGGTGGAGGGAGAGGATCCTGCCCCTTGGTCAGGAGGAGCTCAGTCCCAGCCCTGCATGAGGGTGCTGAGCAGACACTGGGCAAAGGCTGCAGCCTGCTGCCAGCTTGAGCTCTTGGTGGCTTGGAGGCTTGTTGGTGCCATCTGCAGCCAGCTCTGCCCCTGGCATTGCCCTGGGAGTCGTTCCCCTGGCAGCCAGGGGCTGCTGCTTGGCTCTTGGCCTTGTCCTGCAGGGTGCTGGCCAGGAGGGGACTCAGATGGTGCCTGCTGAGATTCAGCACCAAGGACCAGGGCTCTGCTCCCAGGGCACCTCAGGAGGGTGCTGGGCAGCTCAGGAGGGTGCTGTGGGCAGCTCAGGAGGGTGCTGGGCACCTCAGGAGGGCTGCTGTGGGCATCTCAGGACAGCTGCTGTGGGCACCTCAAGAGGGTGCTGTGGGCACCTCAGGACAGCTGCTGTGGGCACCTCAGGAGGGTGCTGTGGGCACCTCAGGAGGGTGCTGGGCTGCCCAGAGCGCCAGAAGAGGGCAGTGGAAGCCAACAGACGAGGGACACCTCCCAGCCTTCACCATCTGAAGAGCCTTGGTGGTTCTCACTCCTGAGTGAGCAAGAGCAGCTCCAGATGCCAGGAGACAGCTGGGCATGGGCTCAGCCCATGCCAGGGCCCACAGGAGCCACCTCTCACCAAGTGGCTGCCCAGCAGTGCCACCAGCAGTGCCACCAGCAGCATGGTCCTGAGCTCCTGGCAGGGCAGGAGCCTCCACCTCACCAAGGGCCTTCCTTCCTCACACCCTTCCAAGTCACTGCTGCCCAGGGCACAGCTGTGCCAGGCCCAGCAGCATGAACCAAGGTCCTGGCAGCCCTGCCCTGAGTCAGCAGGAGGTGGATGTGGAGGAGGTGGTTGAGGAGGAGGTGGTTCAGGAGATGGTTAAGGAGGAGATGCTTAAGGAGGAGAAGGTTGAGATGGGTCAGGAGGAGGTGGGTCAGGAGGACGTGGGTCAGGAGCATGTGGGTCAGGAGCAGGTGGGTCAGGGTATTGGTGCCCTCAGTCAAACCAGCCCCAAGGAAGTAAACCCCCAGTGGGCATGAAGCGTGGGGTGGCAGCGCCTCCTGCACAGCTCCTGACCTCCAACCTGGCCTCCTGCAGCGCCTCCTGCACAGCTCCTGACCTCCAGCCTGGCCTCCTGCACAGCTCCTGACCTCCAACCTGGCCTCCTGCAGCGCCTCCTGCACAGCTCCTGACCTCCAGCCTGGCCTCCTGCACAGCTCCTGACCTCCAACCTGGCCTCCTGCACAGCTCCTGACCTCCAGCCTGGCCTCCTGCACAGCTCCTGACCTCCAGCCTGGCCTCCTGCACAGCTCCTGACCTCCAACCTGGCCTCCTGGCCTCCTGCACAGCTCCTGACCTCCAGCCTGGCCTCCTGCACAGCTCCTGACCTCCAACCTGGCCTCCTGCACAGCTCCTGACCTCCAGCCTGGCCTCCTGCACAGCTCCTGACCTCCAGCCTGGCCTCCTGCACAGCTCCTGACCTCCAGCCTGGCCTCCTGCACAGCTCCTGACCTCCAACCTGGCCTCCTGCAGCGCCTCCTGCACAGCTCCTGACCTCCAGCCTGGCCTCCTGCACAGCTCCTGACCTCCAACCTGGCCTCCTGCACAGCTCCTGACCTCCAGCCTGGCCTCCTGCACAGCTCCTGACCTCCAGCCTGGCCTCCTGCACAGCTCCTGACCTCCAGCCTGGCCTCCTGCACAGCTCCTGACCTCCAACCTGGCCTCCTGCAGCGCCTCCTGCACAGCTCCTGACCTCCAGCCTGGCCTCCTGCACAGCTCCTGACCTCCAACCTGGCCTCCTGCACAGCTCCTGACCTCCAGCCTGGCCTCCTGCACAGCTCCTGACCTCCAGCCTGGCCTCCTGCACAGCTCCTGACCTCCAACCTGGCCTCCTGCACAGCTCCTGACCTCCAGCCTGGCCTCCTGCACAGCTCCTGACCTCCAACCTGGCCTCCTGCAGCGCCTCCTGCACAGCTCCTGACCTCCAGCCTGGCCTCCTGCACAGCTCCTGACCTCCAGCCTGGCCTCCTGCAGCACCTCCTGCACAGCTCCTGACCTCCAGCCTGGCCTCCTGCACAGCTCCTGGCCTCCAACCTGGCCTCCTGCAGCACCTCCTGCACAGCTCCTGACCTCCAGCCTGGCCTCCTGCACAGCTCCTGACCTCCAGCCTGGCCTCCTGCAGCACCTCCTGCACAGCTCCTGACCTCCAGCCTGGCCTCCTGCACAGCTCCTGACCTCCAGCCTGGCCTCCTGCAGCACCTCCTGCACAGCTCCTGACCTCCAGCCTGGCCTCCTGCACAGCTCCTGACCTCCAACCTGGCCTCCTGCACAGCTCCTGACCTCCAACCTGGCCTCCTGCACAGCTCCTGACCTCCAGCCTGGCCTCCTGCAGCGCCTCCTGCACAGCTCCTGACCTCCAACCTGGCCTCCTGCACAGCTCCTGACCTCCAACCTGGCCTCCTGCACAGCTCCTGACCTCCAACCTGGCCTCCTGCACAGCTCCTGACCTCCAGCCTGGCCTCCTGCACAGCTCCTGACCTCCAGCCTGGCCTCCTGCACAGCTCCTGACCTCCAACCTGGCCTCCTGCAGCGCCTCCTGCACAGCTCCTGACCTCCAACCTGGCCTCCTGCAGCGCCTCCTGCACAGCTCCTGACCTCCAACCTGGCCTCCTGCAGCACCTCCTGCACAGCTCCTGACCTCCAGCCTGGCCTCCTGCACAGCTCCTGACCTCCAACCTGGCCTCCTGCAGCACCTCCTGCACAGCTCCTGACCTCCAACCTGGCCTCCTGCACAGCTCCTGACCTCCAGCCTGGCCTCCTGCACAGCTCCTGACCTCCAGCCTGGCCTCCTGCAGCGCCTCCTGCACAGCTCCTGACCTCCAACCTGGCCTCCTGCAGCACCTCCTGCACAGCTCCTGACCTCCAGCCTGGCTTCCTGCACAGCTCCTGACCTCCAACCTGGCCTCCTGCAGCACCTCCTGCACAGCTCCTGACCTCCAACCTGGCCTCCTGGCACCTCCTGCACAGCTCCTGACCTCCAGCCTGGCTTCCTGCACAGCTCCTGACCTCCAACCTGGCCTCCTGCAGCACCTCCTGCACAGCTCCTGACCTCCAACCTGGCCTCCTGCAGCACCTCCTGCACAGCTCCTGACCTCCAACCTGGCCTCCTGCAGCACCTCCTGCACAGCTCCTGACCTCCAACCTGGCCTCCTGCAGCACCTCTCAGCTCCTGACCTCCCCCAGCAGGCAGCTTCCTGCCACTTGGTGCTGGGAAGCCCCAGGACCCCTCCCCGTGGGAGCCCTTGCAGCCTGAGCAGCAGCTGAAGCTGTGACGGAGAGCAGAGGAGAGCAGATTGCTCCACAGCAGCTCAGCCCCAGCAGCTGGGCAGATGTGCAGGTGCTGCCCAGCCTGCTGACTGCCACCAGGCATGGAGAGGACCTTGGCAGCTCCTTGCCTCTGCCCCAGCTCCTGGGCTGTCCTCTCCTGCTGAGGGGAGCAGGGCAGCAGGGACTGGGGGTCTGCCAGCATCTGGCACGACTCGAAAGCAGCTTCCTCCAGGAGTCAACTAGCTGCTCCTGTTGCTCACCTAGCTGCTCCTGCTGCTCACCTAGCTGCTCCTGCTGCTCACCTAGCTGCTCCTGTTACTCACCTAGCTGCTCCTGTTGCTCACCTAGCTGCTCCTGCTGCTCACCTAGCTGCTCCTGCTGCTCACCTAGCTGCTCCTGCTACTCAACTAGCTTCCTCCAGGAGTCAACTAGCCTCCCCTACTAGTCAGCTAGCTTATTTTAGGAGTCCACTAGCTTCCTCTGCTAGCCAGCTAGTTTCTTCTAGTAGCCAACTAGCTTGCACTGGCTTCACGAACCCCAGCCTCAGGAGCACTCCAGCAGTGGCTGCCCCCAGCCCTGGGCTCTGCTGCAGCTCTGCCCAGAGCCCAGCCCCAGCTCAGACCTCACAGAGTGGTTTGGGCTGGAGAAGCTCTCTGAGCTCATCCAACCACCAACCCAGCCCCACCATGGCCACCAAACCCTGGCCCCAGGTGCCATGGCCATGACCTCTGAGCTCATCCAACCACCAACCCAGCCCCACCACGGCCACCAAACCCTGGCCCCAGGTGCCATGGCCATGACCTCTGAGCTCATCCAACCACCAACCCAGCCCCACCACGGCCACCAAACCCTGGCCCCAGGTGCCATGGCCATGACCTCTGAGCTCATCCAACCACCAACCCAGCCCCACCACGGCCACCAAACCCTGGCCCCAGGTGCCATGGCCATGACCTCTGAGCTCATCCAACCACCAACCCAGCCCCACCATGGCCACCAAACCCTGGCCCCAGGTGCCATGGCCACCTCCAGGGCTGGGGACTCCAGCACCTCCCTGGGCAGCCTGTGCCAGTCCCTGACCACTCTCACATGGCTGTGCCCAGAGCCCAGCCACACACTGCACCTTTGGTGGCCATCAGGTGGGTCTGGGTCTCCTCTGGCTGCAGGGGGGAGATGCACTCAGGGACCCTCAGCAGAGGGGTCCAGGTGATGTGGACCTTAGGGGCTTGACTTGGCCTCAGGTTGCAGCAGGGGAGGTTCAGGATGGGTGCTAGGGAAAATCTCCTCACCAAAGGTCACTAGGCCCTGGCAGAGGCTGCCCAGGGAGGCTGCCCAGGGAGGGGCTGGAGTCCCCAGCCCTGCAGGTGGGCAAGGAACCTGTGGCCATGGCACCTGGGGCCATGGAGGGGTTGGAGTTGGGCTGGGGTTGGGCTGGGTGAGCTCAGAGGGCATTTCCCACCCAAACCACTCTGTGACTCAGGTCCCTGCTGATGCAGCACCAGAAATTGCTCCAAATACTCTAAGACTTCTCCTTTTATTTTCCTCCTTCTTCTCCCCCCCTTTTTTTTTCCTAATTCTCCTTCTCCTTTTATTTTCCTTTATTTTCCCTCTTTTGCCTTGTTGGGGTTTTGGGTGCTTTTCTTTTTCCCCTATTCTTTTCCCCCTCCTCCTTCCCCCTCCTCCTTCCCCCCTCTTTTTATTATATTCCCTCTCCTCTTTTCCCTCTCCCTTTTTCCCTCTTCTCTTTCCCCTCTCCTTTTTTCCCTCTCCTCTTTTCCCCCTCCTCTTTTCCCTCTCTTTTCCCTCTCCCTTTTTCCCTCTCCTCTTTTCCCTCTCCCTTTCTCCACCTCCCTTTTTTCTTCTCCCCTTTTCCCTCTCTTTTTCCTACTTTATCCTCTTTTTCCCTCCTCCTTTTCATTTTTTCTCACTTTTTTTTTTCTTTTCTCCTCTTTTTTCTCTATTTTTTCCTCCTGTTTTCCCCCTCCCCTCTCCTTTCTCTCTCCCTCTTTTTCCTCCCCCTCCTTCTTTATCCTACGGGAATTGCTCTAAGTTTGTGTGCCAGGAAGCCCCGAAAGACTCCAGGAGAGGTTGGCCAGCAGCCGCGGGGTGGGTGAAGGAGGCACCCCAGGGAGCGGGCAGAGGCGCGGGCGAAGGGCGCTGGCAGCGGGGTCGCCTCTCCCGAGCCGGGGCCGGGGCCGGGGCCGCCGCCACCCCCCGGACAACAGCGGCCGTCTAAAAATAAGGTTGTTTTCCGCGCCGCTTTTAACGGCGTTAGTCATCGCCCGCGCCCAAAATAGGCCCCGTGCCGCCGTCTCCCCGGGCAGCGGCTGTCAACAAACCGGGGGAGGCGCCGCCGAACGGGAAGCGGAGCAGCGGCCGGGGCGGCGGCACCGGCACCGGCACCGGGAGCGAGGAGCGGCGGGGCCGGGACAAGGGGGAGGCAAACGTCGGGAGAGGGGGGAAGGCTTCGGGCCCCGCGCTGCGCCGGCGGCTTGCGAGGACCTGGAACGGAGCCACGGTGGTCCGGGCAACGGCATTAAACAGGAGGAAACAGACGGGGGGATTCCGTCATGTCGGCGGGGAGCGAGCGGCGGAGGAGAGTCCCGCCGAGGGGAGCGCGGCTGCCGCTCGCCCCCGCCACGGCCTCCAGGGGAAGGCGCCGGGATCTCCCCCCCTGCCCCCGGGGCAGGCTCCGGGATCTCCCCTCTGTCCCTCGGGAGGGCTCCGGGACCTCCCCCCCTGTCCCTCGGGAGGGCTCCGGGACCTCCTCTCCGCCCCGGCACTGGCAGGAAGCGGCCCCCGCACACCACCGCGGCCGCGCCGTCCGGGGTGGGGCGCTATAGAGCACGACCCCCCCCCCACACACACCGGTAGAGCGAGCGCCCCCTGGCGGTGCCCCGCCGCGCCGGGGACCTCGCTCCGCACCCTCCACGCGGGGGTCGGGGGGCTCTGGGCTCCGTGCTCGCCACGTCCAGGAGCCCCGCACTGGGTGCCTGAGGGGAGGCCTCAGGGTTGTGTTTCCCTCTTTTGATCCATTTCCCCTTTTTCCCTGTTTCCCCCTTTTTCACCTATTTTCCCTCTCTCTACCCATTTCCCCCTGGTTGTAACCAGTTTTAACCATCGGGAGAAGAGCGCCGCCCTTTGGGGTCCGGGCTTGTGCTTTGCCCACCCGTGGGGGCCGGGCGGTGGGGCGGGGGTGGGGGCCGCTGGTGGGGTGCCCTGGTGGAGCGCACCCCGAGGGACCCGCGGCGGCCTCCCGCTCCCCGGGAGCGCGCAGGGTTCCGTTTCTCCCCGGGTTCGTTTCCAGCCGCGCACGGGCGGCTGTCAGCCCCTAGATTTATGATTTTATTCCTTTTTTTCCCTGTGTTTTTTTTCACCCTGCACCAGATCTGCTCAAACCCACCCCGACCCTCCCATCCCGACCGGAAAGTACGGTCCCGTCCTGCCAGCGGCGAGGGCAGGGGGAGGACGCACGGGGGAGCGGCGAGACGGAGGGGGCGAGGGGAACGGGGGGTAAAGAAGGACGAGGGGGGAAAGGGGCTGGAAGCGGAGTCGGGGGCCCCTCTCGGCAGCCCCCGCCCGGGGACCGAGGTGTCGGGGAGCTGTCGGGGGCCAGGTCGGGGCATGCGGTGGGTGGGAGGGGGGTGAAGGAGGAGTCCCTGCGAGCTGGGAACGTCTCCTATCCGCTCCCCGCCACCAAGTGATAAAGTGCAAGCGTGTTGCTATTTACGGCACACTAATAAATAAAGTTAATAAGGGCCGGGGATAATGAACGCGGGGCGGCGGAGCCCGAGCGCCAGGGGTCTGGTAGCAATTTAGCAGGATGGGATTTTCCTTTCCCTCGCCTGCCAGTGGCTGCTGCTCTTTTCCAAATTTCCAGCGCGGGGGAAGCCTGCGAGTCCCACATAATGATTCCAGCATGCGAGCAGAGCTGCCTCCGAGCGAGGGGCTTTTTTTTTCCCCTCCCCGCTTGCCTCCTTCTCTCCCCCCGTCTCCCCACCTCCCCTTCGCCAGGGGAGCGGCGGTGGGGGCGGCGGGCACCGTGCCCCACGTGGAGGAGAGGGCGGCAGGGACCCGTCGGTGCCCGCCGGTGCCCCGCCGGGTGCCCGCCTCCCGCTGGCCGCGGGGCCCGGCTGACATCACGGGGCCGGGGCGGGGAGAGGGCCCGGGAGGGGAAGGGAGGGAGGGGAAGGGAGGGAGGTGGTGGCGGGGGGGGGGTGTTTTCCAGCTTTAAAAAGGCGGCGCCGGGCGCGCAGCCCTGCGTCAGAGCCAGGCTGCCCCGCTCCGCACACCCACCCGCCCCCGTGTCCCGCCGCCGGCTGCCGGGCAGCGCCCGCCGGCCCGGCCTGGGCAGTGCCTCCCGCAGTCCCTACGCACACCCTCCCTCCTCTCCATGCCCCGGCCCCGAGGGGGCGGCGGCGGCGAGCTCCGGTACCTCCGCGGCCAGCGCGGTTACCACGCCGGGGGCGGCGCAGCCCCAGCCCCCGGGGCGTGAAGGCAGGCGGAGAAGGAGGGGGAGCCTGGGAGTGGGGGGGGGACACCGAGGGGGCCGGCAGCGGCCTGGGTAGCGGCGGCACCGCCGGGCACCCTCCCGTCGCACCGCCGGGTGGGTGGATGCCAAGCGCTGCCCCGCCGGCCGCCGCGCCGCCGCCGCCGCCGTCGTCGTCGCGGGGCGCAGCCAGCAGGAGAGAGGGACCGGCGGCGGCCGCCCCGCAGCTCGGAGCCCACCCTCTCGGCAGCACCATGAAGTCGGCGGAGGAAGGTAACGGACGGCGCGGCGGGGTGGCGGGAGGGAGGGCGAACGGGCGGGCCGGTGTCCCCCCGGTGTTTCCCCGGCGGCGGCGGCAGCCCGGAGCTCTGCCGGCGGCCGCTTGCCAATAGGTGTCTCCTGCGCCTCTCGCTTCGGTGCTGCTGCCGGTGACCGCTGCCGCTGCCAGCGCCAGAGGGTCCGGGCAGGGCGGAAGGCAGCGAGGCGGCTCGGGGGTCCCCTGCTCAGCCCTGGCTTGGGTTTAAGGGAGGAGGGAGATCAGAACGCACCCTGCAGGCCTTGGGCAAAAGGGGAGCCCCCGAACTCCGGCTGCGCCCCGGCCGAGGCTGTGGGCTCCCCGCCGCCGCCGGCCCGGCTCCGGGGGGCAGCGCTCGCTCCGCGGCCCCGGCGCTCTGTCGCGACTCGTTTCGGTGTCCCGCGGTAACCTCTGTCACGGAAAGCGCACAGCGGCGAAGTTTTTTGGCGAGAGGCGGCGGGCACAGGGCTCGCGAAGAGCTCCGCGGGCAGCTGCCCGGCTTGCCGCTGCCAGGGGCAGCCTGGGGCTTGAGGCTGGCACCGGCTGCGCCCCCTCCTCGTGCCAGTCGCGACATTTTTGTCCCGCCGGAGCATCGTTCCCCGGCACCGCTCTGCTCACCGGCCGAGCTTTGTCCAGCCTCGCCGTTCCCTGATGGAGCCTTGGCACCGCCGTGCCCGGCGGGGAGACCCTCGCAGCCCCCCCGGGCTGGCAGCGCCGTGCCCGGGCGCTCGGGGCTCGAAGGTGTTTCTTTTTTAATGTATTTTTAACAGATGTTTCCCTCCCCCCCCCCCCCGCCCGGGGGTCCGGCGCAGCTGACAGGATCCTGCCAAGGCGAAAGCCGTGACGGCGGCTCCGCCGCTTTGGAGGCACGCAAGCACCTTTTTGGGTGAAAGTTAATTAGGTTTTTGGATGGGAGTTAATTAGGTTTTTATTTAATGGAGCTGGCCCGGGCGCCGCTGACACGCACGGAGCTGCGAGGGCTGCGGGCTCGGCGTTTCCCCGGGCCTCGGGGGCACCGAGTCGTGAAAATGAAGGGCCAGGGGCAGTTGACACCGCCGGAGCCCCTCTGGTTTGACCCCGAAACAGTCACTTTGTGTAAAGCCAAACCCTCCTCCCCGTGGCGGTCCTGGGGCCGCCGGTAAGACGTCTCCAAGCCCTCACCCAAGGCTCTCCTCCCTCCCTGTTGATGTCTTTTGTAAGGGACTGGGAAAATGAGGCCAGCCAGAAAGCGTGACCCAATCCAGGAAACACGTCGGGGAGCCCTGTGAGTCAGGACTTGAGGTGCCCCTTAAGTGCCAACCTACAACAATCAAAGCAAATCCTGTCCCTAGCCTGGCCTGGGAAGGAGCCCAGGCCGAGTGCCCTGGTGGCAGGGCCCTTGCTCCTCTGCTGTGGGTGGCAGCAGGGTGCAGAGCTTGGTGCCTCGGAGGTGGGTGGCACAGCCCTTCTGCTTCACCCATCTGCTGGGCACCTTGTTGGGCCAGGGGAGCTGGCACAGCTCAGGTTAACTCCAGGAGAGGCTCCCCCAGCAGTGTGGCTGGGCTGGTGGGTGGGTGGCCGGTGGCAGGGGGACGGCCTGGCTGGTGCCTTGCTCCCTGCTGCCCAGTTTCACAGCACTGGTTTGAACTGGGTTGCTGACTGGCACGCCGCTGCTCTTCCGTCCTCACACGTGGCATTGCTTGGGTTTTACCTTCTGGCACACACTTCCTTGCTCCCTCTCCAAGAGAGGAGGGTGCTAACCATTGGCACTGCCAATATGGCAGCGTCAGACCCAGCCAGCCCCAAACAGCTTGGGACAATTGACCCTGCTCGCAGGTGCCAGGCACGGCAGAGGCCGAGGAGGGAGAGCCAGGGGATGCTTAGAGGGGGAGGGGGCTTCTGCCCCACGGAGGAGATGGGGAGCAGGCAGCAGCAGCCTGGTACAGAGGGGTGGCAGGGGGCTGAGCATGGTGACAGCAGGATGCTGTAGGCCCACGGTGCCAGGCTCTGCTCTCAGGGCACAGGCAGTGGCACATGTGAGGGCACAGCAGGTCCTGTGAAGGCACAGAGGGTGCCACGAGGGTACAGTGGGATGTGTGAGGATGCAGTGGCTCCTGTGAGAGTACAGCAGGACATGCGAGGGTCCAGTGGGTCCCTGATCCCTCTGTCCCCTCTTCCAGGCTGAGCCAGGCCGCTCCTGGCCTGCTTTGGCACCCCGGGGCGAGCACAGCCCCGACCAGCCCCATCCGGAGAGGTTCTGCTGCTGCCAAGGCCTTTTGCACACTGGGGTGACTCAGCCTCGGCGCTTCGGGGAAGCTGCTGCGAGCAGGGGGCCGAGGGCAGCCCCCTCTACCTCTGCCCCAAAGCCGATCTCGTGTGTGTCCCCCCCGCCCCCTCGGGGCCAGAGCCCAGCCCGGGGTGCCCGTTCGGGGCTGCCGCTGCCCGCTGGCTCCTGCCAGAGCCGAGAGCGCAGCGTGGCTGCTCCCGGCGACGGGAGGAAAAAGCATCCCGGGCTCTGATGGAAACAAAAACCCAACCTCGGTGTTTTCCTGGCACGGCGCAGCGGAGAGCTGAGCCGGCAGCCTGGAAAATTGGTATTCCCTGAGTTCCGTGAAAGGCAGCGCAGCGTTTTCCATCCCCGCCGAACCCCCCGCGCCCGCGGAAGCCCGGCCCGGGGCAGCTGCGGGGCGAGCGGCAGCACAGCCGCTGGGGCGGGAGCTGCCCTGCCTGCCCCGCGGTGCCAACGGGACGGAAGGGCAGGAGGAGCGATGCTTGGAATCATCTCCCAGGGGAAGCAGAGGATTCTCCTGCGTCGGGCAGGTTTTAGAGTCAGCTTTGCCAGGATGCGGGGCCAGCTCATTTCGGCCACGCTGTTGCCTGGAAGGGTGGAAGCCTCCTGCCTGGAGGTGTTTGCAGCCAGGCTGGAGGTGGCTGTGAGCAACCTGCTGTGGTGTGAGGTGTCCCTGGCCGTGGCAGGGGGTTGGGACTGGCTGAGCCTTGAGTTCCCTTCCAGCCCTGGCAGCTCTGTGATGCTAAGGGTCGGACCCGGTGACGCTTGGGGACCCTTCCAAGCCGGCAGCCCGGGCTTCACTTCGAAGGGTCCCGTGTTGGCTGCGGGTTGATTTTTAACCCCTACCAGGCAGGAAAGGTGGCAGGCCGGGGGAGCACCGTGCCCACTGCCCAGTACCCCGGGGACCTTTCCGTGCCCTGCACGCCGAGGCAGAGCCGGCGTCCCGAGGTGGGCTTCAAGGAGCTCCGCGTGGCGCCTGGCACTAATGTGCTGCGTGGAAGGCCAATCAATAAGAAATGAAGGCGAAGCCGACGTGGCGCGGTGCGGGGGGGGGGGGGGAGGACGGGACACCCTCGGAAGAAGTCCTGGAGGCCCTCAGCCAAAAGGGGGCCCGGGCTGGTGGTCCCGAAGGAACCCCCTCCCCGCCGAGGAGCCCCCTACCCCCCGAGGGCCGGGGGTGGGAAGCGCCTCTCCTGCCGCCCTCGTTGCGGCGGCGGCCTGGCACCTGTGCCAGTTAATTCGCGTGGGCGGCCGCTGGGGAGATGCCGCTGCCCGGCTACCCCCGGCCTCCCCATCCCACCCACGGCGAGTCGGGGGGCTGGAGCTCCCCCCACACACGCTCCCCAGTGCCTGGAGCCCCCCGCTCGGGGAGGGGGAAGGGGAGGCAAACTCGGGGGGCGAGGGGGGGGATTTCCCCTCGGTGAGTAAGTTGCAGAGTCCGGGGCAGCGGCGGAGTGCGGGCACCGAGCTTGTTTGCATCAACCCGGAAACATCAACAGCGGCGAGGAGGAGGGCGCGGGGCGGACCAGAGGCGGTGGCACCGAGATAGGCCGCCCGTCGGGGCCGGGCTCACGTTACCGCCCCAGCCGCCGCCGCTGTCCTGTGCCTCGCCGGGACTTAGGCGCAGCCGCGGCCGCCGCTGCCCAGGGAGAGCTCGGCTCGGCTCAGCCCGGCCCGGCGGCAGCAGGTGTTCGGGCGCGACGGGGCAGGCTGGACGGGGCGGGCGGCGGAGGTGGCGGCGGGAGCCATGACTGGCGTGGAGGCCGAGCAGGAGTTTGACTTTGATTTCCTCTTCGAGTTCAAGCACAGCGATGAGGGCGGCGGCGGAGGAGGAGGAGGTCTGTGGCGGTGGCCGGGGCACCCCCGGGGGGTTGCTGGCGGCGGGGATGCGGCGGGGAGCTCGCCGCGGGGCAGCGCGGTTCGGGACCGGGCAAAGGGTGGCCGGGGGTCGGCCCCGCCGCGACGGGAAGCGGCGAGCGGGAGGGAAGCGCTGCCGTGGCAGCAGTTGGGTTCGGGTTTTGCAAAGGTTGGGGATTGTTCGAGCTCCTCCCGCCCCTCGCGGTGCCTGCCCGGCCGGGCTGTGCCCTCCGGCTGCGGGTCCCTGGCACAGCCCTCGCCGCCGGCAGATCCGCCGGGGGGACGAGCAGGGCTTTGGTTCGTGCTCGTTACAGGGCTGCGCCAGTTCAAAACCCACTCGTGTGCCCACCGTGAGCTGCAGCCCGTTAGGCTGAGGGTTAATTTGGAAGTCACCCAGGAATCAGACCAACGGGGCTGGCTTTACTGTGGGTCGCAGCGTGCCCAGCCCTGGTGCTGGCTCCAGCTGCCTGTCTTCATCACTTTTCACAATAGCTGAGGCAGAAGGAGGCAAAAAAAGCGTGGAATTGACCCAGAGAAAGTTGCTCCGTGGTGGGAGGCTGGCTGCTGGTAGCTGCTCACCATAAAAACCTCTCCTGGGAGCAGATGGTTTCAGGCATCCTCAGAGTAAGGCTGGCACCGACTCCGTGCTTCATCTTCTGCCTTTCCCTTGAGGCAGGGACCCCAGCCCCTTGCTGCAGCCCCTTGCTGCCTAGCTCATCCTGCCAGGGTGCAGTGAGGGTGGGCTGCTCCCCTGGCTCATCCTGTCTGGAGCACTGTCAGTGTCCAAACCGTTGTTAGGAGCCTCTCAGGGTTTAGTTTAATCAAAACACAACAAGAACATGTTGCAGAGCTTCACCCCAAGCTTTGGGCACCTGGGGAGTGGCCTCGGCAAACTAAGTGTCCAGGTGGCAGTGAGGGAAGTCCCCAGCTCCAACAGGCAGCTTGGGAAAGGGTGAATTAAAACACAGAGCGGGAGGTGGCTTCATCTTCACCATGTGAGCTGTCCCCCAGTTGCTGGAGAGCTGCCGGCGCTCAGCATTCCCCTGCCCGGCAGCCGAGCAGCAGCTGGTGGTGCCCAGGTCCCGCTGAGGTCAGGCCCATTAGCAGCAGCAGCAGCAAGGACTCAAACCTTTGCTCTGTGAAGTGAACCAGAGGGGAAGAGACAAAGAGGAGCCTGTTTGCGTTGTCCCCCCGGTGAAATGTAAGCTGTGGAGATGTGATCCACCAACCAAGGGGTCCAGTTTCATGTCCTACTTACACCCCGGCCTGGGGGGGTTGCAGGGGGAGAAGCCTTGCAGGGAGGTGCTGGGGTTTGGCTGCAGGGGTTCAGAGCCCTGAGGGAGGTGCCTTGGTTGGGGGAGGTCCTGGGGAGCTCTGTGTTTGGCTGCAGGGGTTCAGAGCCCCAAGGGAGGTGCCTTGGTGAGGGGAGGTCCTGGTGCTGGGGTTTGGCTCTGGGGGTTCAGAGCTCTGAGGGAGGTGCCTTGGTTGGGGGAGGTCCTCTGTGGGTCAGGGTGGTGGCAGTGGCTCCATCATCAAGCGCTGCCTCCACAGAATCACAGCTGAGGTTGGAAGGGACCTTTTAAGGTCATCTGAGTCCAAGTACCCTGCAGTCAGCAGAGGTATCTTCAGCTTGATCAGCTCCTCAGAGCCTGGCCCAACCTGACCTTGAGTGTTTCCAGGGATGGGGCATCCACCCCCTCCCTGGGCAGGCAGGGTCAGTGTTTCACCACGTGAAACCCGACTTAAATAACCATATGTGACTGAGGTTTTGGGGGACATGACCTCAATTCTACCAATCTGTGAACCATTCCAGACCACAGGCAGGAGCAATGCCCCCAGCAGCTGTGCTGTGTGGTGCAGGTCCCTGCCCCTGCAGCCCACCCCACCTCCTGCCCCTCAGGGCTGGCACTTTGTTGCTGGGTGACTTGCTGCACCCTGGTGAGGAACAGCAGCACCTTCTGGGTGCTGCCAGGGTGCAGCTGATGAGCTTGGAGCAGGTTGTGCCCGGGGGTGTGTGTGTGTGGTTTCCCTTTCTGGAGATATTCCAAACCCACCTGGATGTGTTCCTGGGTGAGGTGCTCTGGCAGGGGGGTCGGACTGGATGATCTCTGGAGATCTCTTCCAGCCCCTGGCACTCTGTGACTGGTGAGCCCAGAAGCTCTGGGGCAAAAGTGCTGTCTCAGTAGCTCACAGCCCCTCCTTGGTCCTGTTCCTGCTCCTGGCTTTGGGGCTCCTCTGTTTGCTGGGCTGGCTTCTGGCCCTCTGCCTGCAGATCCAGCTGGGTGTCTTTGGAAGGCTTTGGGTCTTGCCCTGGTGCTCCTCAGCGCTGGGAGCTGTGCTGGGAGCAGCTGTGGCACACATTGCTTGGGTTTCTTTCTTGGCCCTTGGAAAGTTGACCTCTTAGAAACCTGCATCATGGCTCTACAAGAGGCAACTCCTTGCCACCTGCATTGGGGGGGCAGGGATAGGGGACCTCTTGCTTGGAGCTTTTGAGGCTCTCTTAATTACTGATTAAAACCAAAACACCCCTGGGGTTTCCAGGCTGGGCTGAGCCTTTTACTGCCTCTTGGGCCTGGGCTGCAGATCTCCAGCAGGCTCCAGCCCCTGAGTTTCACCCTCGTGGGGAGCTTGCAGAGGGCTGCTGGGTCCCCAGTGCCCCTCTCACTGGTGCCAGTTGTCCCTGCTGGGCTGACTGAGTTGCTTAAGCCGAGATCTGCAGGCCCTGGTTCCACTGGCACCACCCTCTCTGCAAAGCCCACCCGGTGGGCACAGGGCTGGGGCAGCCTGTGGAGCCCAGGGTGTTCAGCTGTCTGTGGTGCCCAGCTATGCCATGGCACCAGTGGCATCTACACAAACGCCAGGCCAAGAGGCTGTGGGCAGGGTCTGGGCAGCAGGGCAGTGCCAAGGACATCACCTCCCTCCGGAGCTGGAGGAGGTGGTGAAAGGGCTGGAGGCTGCCTGGAGGCAGCGCTCGGGTCCTCTCTCCATGCTCACCAGGGCCGTGCCACCCCGGGGGTGGCTTTCTGTTCCCCTGAAGAGCGAGAGGGAAGCGGTGGTGGCTGTGGGGAGGCTGAGTGGCATGGCCATGTGGCAGGGCAGCCACCACAGGGGGCTAATTTTGGAAGGAGGGAAGGCTGATCCGCCCCCCCCCCCGCCCCGGGCAGCGCCGTGCCGCCCCGCAGCAGCATTTTCCATGCGCTGCCTCCGCAGCTCCTGCCCTGCCCCGGGGCTGGGCTGCAGCGGGAAGCTGTTCCCGGAGCCCCTGCTTCATCCCTGCCACTCTGCCCTGGCACCCGCTGCCCACAGCGGGCGGGTCTGCGAGGGCAGGCTGCAGAGGGAGGCTCAGAAGGTGCTGCTCACCCTTCCTGGCCGGGCACAGAGCCGGGCAGGGCCGGCGTGGAGCTCTGACAGCACCTCCATTGTTCCCCAGTTTGCCCTGGAGGGGTTGGCATCGGAAAGGGGATCACGGCCAGGGTGGCACCAGAGAGGGCTGAGCTGCTGGCAAACAAGAGCAGGAGAGGAGCTGCTGGGTGAGCAGCACCCAGAGGCTCCCTGGCATCTGCAGGGCAGCTGGGCAGCAGGGTGTGTTGGGGGGACCAGTGGCTTCTCCAGCTTGCCATTGAATCCCAGCACTGCCAGGGCTGGAAGGGACCTCAAGGCTCAGCCAGTCCCAACCCCTGCCATGGGCAGGGACACCTCACACCACAGCAGGTTGCTCACAGCCACCTCCAGCCTGGCTGCAAACACCTCCAGGCAGGAGGCTTCCACCACCTCCCTGGGCAGCCTGTGCCAGGCTCTCACCACCCTCATGGGCAACAACTTCTTCCTAAGCTCTAATCTAACTCTCCCCTCCTCCAGCTTGGATCCATTCCCCCTGCTCCTATCCCTACCCAACACCCTCAAAAGTCTCTCCCCAGCTTTCTTGCAGCTCCCTGCAGGTCCTGGAAGGCCACAATGAGGTCTCCTGGGAGCCTTCTCCTCTCCAGCCTGCACAACCCCAACTCTCTCAGTCTGTCCTCCCAGCAGAGCAGCTCCAGCCCTCTGCTCCTCCTCCTGGCCCTTCTCTGGACACCTTCCAGCACCTCCAGAGCCTTCCTGGCACAGAGGCTCCAGAGCTGGCCCCAGAGCTGCAGCTGTGGTCTCAGCAGAGTGGAGCAGAGGGGCAGAATCCCCTCCCTGGCCCTGCTGGCCACACTTCTCTTGCTGCAGCCCAGGCTCTGCTTGGCTCTCTGGGCTGCAAGTGCTCACTGCTGGCTCCTGCTGAGCTTCTCCTCCCCCAGCACCCCCAGGGCTGCTCTCCAGGGCTGCTCTCCAGCCAGTCCCTGCCCAGCCTGTGTTGGTGCCTGGCATTGCCCTGAGCCAGCTGCAGGACCTTGCCCTTGCCCTATCCCCAGCCAGACAAGAGGTGGTGGCACTGGGGGGCTCTGGCCATGGATGCTGGTGGTGTCCCTGCAGCAGGCTCTGGCACAGGCTGCCCAGGCAGGTGCTGGAGTCTCCAACCCTGGAGATGCTCCAGAAGCCTGTGGCCCTTGGGGACAATGTCCCCACGGTGGGGTTGGGTCAGTGATTGGATCTCAGAGGGCTTCTCCACCCCAAACCATTCTGTGTTTCCACATCAGAAGGCACAGAGTGGATGGCTCCTGGCCCCTCCACTGCTCAGAACACCAGAGCCACATGGTTGCCCTTGGCTCAGGGCTGCCCAGCTCCTGGCCTGTGGCCCTCCAGAGTGGCAAAGACAGAAAGCTGCAGCCCTGGCATGGGGGAGCAGAGCTGGAGGTGTCCCTTCTGCAGCCCAGCAGTGGGGAAGTCCTACCTCAACACCAGAGAAAGCTTCACTGAGGCTGCTGGAGCCCTGGGGCAGGCTGCCCAGAGAGGCTGTGGAGTTTCTTCTTCTGGAGAGCTTCAAGCCTCAACCTGGCTGTGTTCTGTGTGCCCTGCCCCAGGTGCCCTGCTCTGGCAGGGGGCTTGGGTTGGAGGATCTCCAGAGGTCCCTTCCAACCCTTCCCATTCTCTGGTTTCCTACAGAGAGCTGTGGTGTGCTGGTCCCTGTAGTGCAGCAGGGCTGGAGGCACACAGAGGGCAGCTCCTTCCCTGGCACAAGCCTGACTGTATGCTCCCTGCCCCCTCCCCCTGAGCGTGCCCCCCTGCTGCCACCGCCTCGCTGCAGCCGGAGCCGTGCGGTGGGGAGGGCAGAGCCCTGCCTGGAGCTGCAGCTGCGCTGGAGCTGCCTTCAGATCCCTCACCTGGCCTCTGCCAGCTGGGCTGCAGGCTAAGTGGTCCCAGAAAGCAGAGCAGCAGGTCGGGAGCTGTGTCTGGTTCCTGGCTCCTCGTTAACTGGAACCAGTTGGAAAGTTGCTGTAATGGAAATCTGGGCTGAGAGTAATTCCTCCAGCAGGACGCAGCCAGCCCTGGGCCTTGCTGCACTCTGACTCCACTTCTCTTCTCTTCTGGGCTTTCTTTTTACTCTTTTATTGTCTCTCCTGGGTTCTCTGGGGGAGTGTCTTGTATTTGGGTGAGGTTTTGGTGTGCTGCAGCTTTCCAGGGGGTAAGGAAGCTGCCTCGCTAAAAGCACATCCCCAGAGCACCCTCTGCAGGCTCTGGGCTTGCTGAGCTTGGAGGGCTTGAAATGGTCCTGGGGAAGGGTTTTTGTAGTGCCAGGAAGAGAGGAAAGGCCTGGAGCTGGGAGAGGGCAGGTTGGGACTGGAGAGCAGCAAGGAATTCTTGAGAGTGAGGGTGGTGAGACACTGGCACAGGCTGCACAGGGAGGCTGTGGATCTTCATCCCTGGGGGTGCTCAAGGCCAGGCTGGGTGAGGCCTGGAGCAGCCTGGGTTGGTGGGAGCTGTCCCTGCTCATGGCAGGGGCTTGGAACTGGACAGTCTTGAAGGTTCCTTCCAACCCAACCCATTCTAGGATCTTCCTGCAGCCCTCAGGCTGCTCTGTGCTGGGCTGCAGCCAGAGCAGGGTGGGCAGAGGGCAGGAGAGGGGATCCTGCCCCTGGGCTCTGCTCAGACCTCACCTCCAGCCCTGCCTCCAGCTCTGCTGTCCCCAGCAGCAGCAGGACACAGAGCTGCTGCAGAGAGCCCAGAGCAGGCCACAAGGCTGCTGCCAGGGCTGGAGCAGCTCTGCTGGGAGCACAGGCTGAGGGAGCTGGGGCTGTGCAGCCTGCAGAGGAGAAGGCTCCAGGGGCACCTCAGAGCTGCTGCCAGCACCTGAAGGCATCCTGCAGGAAGGCTGCAGAGGGACTTGGGCTGAGGGGGGCTGGAGCCAGGCCCAGGGGCAATGGTTTGGAGCTGAGGCAGAGCAGGCTCAGGCTGCAGCTGAGGAAGAAGTTCTTCAGTGCCAGGCTGCTGAGGCTCTGGCCCAGGCTCTCTCTGTGTTGCTCTGGGGCTCTCTGAGTCCAGCTCAGTCTCCCCCGGGGGCTCTCTGGGTGCAGCTCAGTCTCACCCCTGCTCTCTCTGTGTTTGCCTTGCAGAGCACTACGGCTACCCCCCGGCCAACGTGGGCGCCGGGCTGCCCCTGCCCGTCTCGCACCCCTCGCTGCCCGCCCCGTGCCACGGCCTGCAGACGCCCAACCCTCTCATCTCCGTGGTGCCCTCCTCTGCCGCTCACCCCTCGGGCTACGGAGGACACCTGGAGGGCGGCGGCGGAGCCTCCGACTACTACCTGCCGCCGCCCCCCGCGGCCAGGCCGAACGGCGCCCCCCCGGCGCTGGAGAGCCCCCGGATCGAGATCACCTCCTACCTGGGGCTGCACCAGGGCGCCGGCGGCAGCCACTTCTTCCAGGAGGAGGCGGCGGAGGAGGCGCTGCCCGGCGCCAAGCGCTCGCCCTCCACCGCCACCCTGCACCTGCCCAGCATGGAAGCCTACCGGGACCCCTCCTGCCTCAGCCCCGCCAGCAGCCTCTCCTCCCGCAGCTGCAACTCCGAAGCCTCCTCCTACGAGTCCAACTACTCCTATCCCTACGCCTCGCCGCAGACCTCCCCCTGGCAGTCGCCCTGCGTCTCGCCCAAGACCACGGATGCGGAGGGGGAAGGCTACCCGCGGGGCATGGCCGCCTGCGGGCTGCTGGGCTCCCCGCGGCACTCGCCCTGCGCCTCGCCCCGCACCAGCGTGACGGAGGAGAGCTGGCTGGGGGCGAGGGGCTGCTCCCGGCCGCCCTCCCCCTGCCACAAGAGGAAGCTGGGGCTGAACGGGCGCCAGGCTTCCTTCTCGCCGCACCGCTGCCCACGCCGTCCGCCGCAGGGCTCGCCGCGGGTCAGCGTCACGGACGACACCTGGCTGGGGGCGGGCGGCGGCCACTACGCCAGCTCGGCCATCGTGGCGGCCATCAACGCCCTCACCACCGACAGCACCCTGGACATGGGCGACGGCATCCCCATCAAGGCCAGGAGGACGGCTCTGGAGCACGGCCCCGGCATGGAGCACGGCCCCGGCGTGGAGCACGGCCCCGGCATGGAGCACGGCCCCGGGCTGGCTCTCAAGGCGGAGCCGGCGACCGAGGAGCACCAGGCGGCCGCCGCCGCCTCGCCCGTCGCGGACCTCTCCCCCGAAGACTTCTCCGGCTTCCAGCACATCAGGAAAGGCAACTTCTGCGAGCAGTACCTGGCCGTGCCCCAGCATCCCTACCAGTGGGCCAAGCCCAAGGCGCTGTCCCCGGCGTCCTACGTGAGGTGAGCAGCGCTGGGGTGGCTCCAGTCACGGAGCCACAGCACTGCCAGGGCTGGAAGGGACCCCAAGGCTCAGCCAGTCCCAACCCCCTGCCATGGGCAGGGACACCTCACACCACAGCAGGTTGCTCACAGCCACCTCCAGCCTGGCTGCAAACACCTCCAGGCAGGAGGCTTCCACCACCTCCCTGGGCAGCCTGGGCCAGGCTCTCTCCACCCTCCCGGGCAACAATTTCTTCCTCACATCCAGTCTGACCCTACCCAGGCACAGAATCTTCCAGGCACATAACCATAGCGTTACTGAGGCTGGAAAAGACCTCTGTGATCATCAAGCCCAGCCTGTGACCCAGCACCACCACATCAGCTAAACCATGGCCACCAAGTGCCAAGCCAAGCTTTTCCTAAAGCCCCCCCAGGGATGGTGACTCCACCACCCCCCTGGGCAGTCCATCCCAGTGTCTGATTCCCCCTTCTGTGAGGAACTGCTTCCTAACATCCAACCTAAGCTCCCCCTGGCACAGCTTCAGGCCATGCCCTCCTGCTGTCACAAGTTGCCTGGGAGCAGAGCCTGGCCCTCACCTGACTACAGCTTCCTTTCAGGTAGTTGTAGAGAGTGATAAGGTCACCCCTAAGGCTTCTCCAAGTTCAACAACTCTTAAGATCTTTGAGTCTATCTCCACTGCCTGATTGCTTCTCCTCCTGCTTCGCTGTGAGGCTCCCAGAGGCCTGGAGCAGGCTGCCCAAAGAGGTTGTGGAGCCTCCTTCTCTGGAGCCTTCCCAGCCCTGCCTGGATGAGTTCTGTGTGGATTCTCTGCTCCTGCTCTGGCAGGGGGCTGGCACTGGAAGACCTCCAGAGGTCCCTTCCAACCCCTAACATCCTCTGCTCTGTGATCCTTCCTCTTCCTGCCTCTGCTTCTCACATCTTCTCATCCACTCATCCAACCTGTGGTGTCATGAGCAGAGCCTTGGGAAGGGTCAGCCCAGCAGCCCCAGTGCAGTGCCAGCTGTGCCAGGCTCACCAGCATGGTGCCCAGGCTCAGCCAAAGCGCAGAGGTGCAGAGCCCAAGCCCCAGCTCCACACCCCCCACCCCCCTCCTGTGCCTCTCTTTTTCCCCTCAGTGTTTTGGGTTTTTTCCACTCTCTGGGGCTGGTGCAAAGCTGTTTCCTGGCTCTCAAGGTGTTTCCACCTGATGTCATCCCTGGTGCTGGGGGGGCTGGTGGGAAGCTGACCCCCCTGCAGGGTGATTGCTGAGGGGGTGGTTGCCAGCCAGAGGGGCAGGGCCACGCTTCCTGCCGGGCACGGCACCCCTGGGGTGCTCCGCGGGGAGGCGCTGGGCAGGGACGTCAGCAGGGTCAGGACCCTCCCAGGGGCAGCGATGTTGTTGTGAGCCCTTCCCCACCCCTCCCTCTCCCCCAGGCTGGGGCAGGATCTGTCACGGCAGAGCTGGGGTCCTTTGTTTCCCTTCCTGTCCTGTCACACATCTGCTCCCCTTCAAACGGGAGGGCTGCAGGGGTGGCTTCCAGCAGACAGCTCCAGAGCCTCCCTCCGGCCACCAGCTGGAGATAAGCAGAGCTGGTTGCCTGCTCTGCCTCTTCCTGCCTCGGTGGGACAAATTCCATCAGCAGCCAGCATGCCCTGGAAAAATCCCCCAGGCCTTTCCCTCCTGCTCCTGCGTCCCCACCTCTGCGGGGACACAACAGCCCCTGGCCAGGAGCCACCTCCCTCCCTGGGGCCGGAGGGTGGACAGCAGCCTGGGGGGGAGGCGGCTGGCTGGGTGGTGCTGCTGGCAGAGGTGATGGCTCCCGTGTGTTGTGAGCAAAGCTCAGCCTGCTCCTCGCTCCCAGGAGGACACCGAGGGCTGGAGCAGGGCCAGGGAAGGGCAACCAGGCTGGGGAGGGGTCTGGAGAGCAGGGCTGGGGAGGAGCGGCTGAGGGAGCTGGAGGAGAGGAGGCTGAGGGAGACCTCCTTGCTCTCTGCAGCTCCCTGAGGGGAGGCTGGAGCCAGCTGGGGGTTGGGCTCTTCCTAATAACAAGTGATAGAAGGAGAGGAAATGGCCTCAAGCTGCACCAGGGGAGGTTGAGGTTGCAGAGGAGGAGAAATTTCTGTGCTGCAGGAGTGGTCAGGGACTGGCACAGGCTGCCCAGGGGGGTGGTGGAGTCCCCATCCCTGGAGCTGTTCAAGGAATCTGTGGCCATGGCACTTGGGGCCATGGTTTGGTGGCCATGGAGGGGTTGGGTTGGTGTTGGGCTGGATGAGCTCAGCGTGATGGCCATGGCACCTGGGGCCATGGTTTGGTGACCATGGAGGGGTTGGGTTGGTGTTGGGCTGGATGAGCTCAGAGGTGATGGCCATGGCACCTGGGGCCAGGGTTTGGTGGCCCTGGAGGGGTTGGGTTGGTGTTGGACTGGATGAGCTCAGAGGTGATGGCCATGGCACCTGGGGCCATGGTTTGGTGACCATGGTGGGGTTGGGTTGGTGTTGGGCTGGATGAGCTCAGAGGTGATGGCCATGGCACTTGGGGCCATGGTTTGGTGACCATGGTGGGGTTGGGTTGGTGTTGGGCTGGATGAGCTCAGAGGTGATGGCCATGGCACTTGGGGCCATGGTTTGGTGACCATGGTGGGGTTGGGTTGGTGTTGGACTGGATGAGCTCAGAGGTGATGGCCATGGCACCTGGGGCCATGGTTTGGTGACCATGGTGGGGTTGGTTGGACTTGCTGGTTGGACTGGATGGTCTTGGAGGGCTCTTCCAACCCAAACAAGTCCCAGAGCAAGGGATTCATGGCCACCTTCACAGGAGCCCAGCCTTGCTCCTGATTCTCCTGGTTGCTTGCAATGATGCTGAGCTTGGAGACTCTTCCCAGTCCGTGGGCTCTCCAGAGCAGCCCTAGGCCCATGCATAGCCCTTCAGCTCTTATAGAACCACTAAGGCTGGAAAAGACCTCTCAGATCATCAGCTCCAACCTTCTACCCAGCCCCTCCATGGCCACCAGGCCATAGAATCATCAAGGTTGGAAGAGACCTCTTGGATCATCAGCTCCAGTCCTCCCCCCAACACCTCCATGGCCACTGGACCAAGTCCCATCTTCCTTTCTTACCTGCCCCTGAGCACATCCCAAACCACCCTCTGTGGCACCAGAAGCTGGAGGCTCTGGTGGCCTCCTCTTCAGCCTGCAGGTTCCTCCAGACAGTTTCTTGCTCTTGGAGGAGTGAAGCTTGGCCAGATGCTCCCAGCTGAGTCCAAGGAGCCTGAGTTGGCCTCCAGCTCTTGCAGTGGGGGAAGAGCTGGGGCTGGGTTTGGTGGTTGGGTGTATGGCATGCAGGAGGTCTACCAGCCAGAGAGCAGCCTCCAGGGACAGACACCCAGAGCCTGGTGGCTTTTGACAGCTGCCTGCTGTCTTCTTGACCAGTTTGGGTTTCTGAACCATTGGAGACCACATCTGCTCGAGCTGCAGCCTTCCTTTCAACCTCCCTGCATCCTCTTGCCCTCACAGGCAGAGGGCTGGAGGTCACAGCTTGCCCCCAGAGCAGGTGTGGCTGGCACTGCCCACCCCTTGCAGAAGGACATTTGCCTCCTGGGCTTGGTCAGGGCTTTTTTGGTGTTTCCTTGGGGTCCCACTTCTGTGAGTGACAGCTCTGGACTCAGGGGTGCCAGAGTTGGGCATCCAGGCCCCAAGCCTTGGGATTGCTTCCAAACTGGCATTTTAAAGGCTGCTTTTGTCTTTTCTCCTTCTTTCTGTGGAGCTGGGACCTGCCAGGTGCTCTTGACCTTGGGGTTTGGTTGGTTGGTTGGTTTCTTTGGGGCTTTCTTTGGGCTTTCTTTGGATGGTTTAGATGTCCTTTGGCTGCCTGGGGCTCAGCTGCTTGCTTGCTTGGTGGCTTGGCTGATTGCTTGGTTGGTTGGTGGCTTGCTTGCTTGGTTGGTTGCTTGCTTGCTTGGTGGCTTGGCTGATTGCTTGGTTGCTTGGTTGCTTGCTTGGTGGCTTGGTTGATTGCTTGCTTGCTTGCTTGGTGGCTTGGTTGGTTGCTTGCTTGCTTGGTGGCTTGGCTGATTGCTTGGTTGCTTGGTGGCTTGGTGGCTTGGTTGATTGCTTGCTTGCTTGCTTGGTGGCTTGGTTGGTTGCTTGCTTGCTTGGTGGCTTGGCTGATTGCTTGGTTGCTTGGTGGCTTGGTGGCTTGGTTGATTGCTTGCTTGCTTGCTTGGTGGCTTGGTTGTTTGCTTGCTTGCTTGCTTGCTTGGTGGCTTGGTTGGTTGCTTGCTTGCTTGGTGGCTTGGTGGCTTGGTTGCTTGGTTGCTTGCTTGCTTGGTGGCTTGGTGGCTTGTTTGTTTGCTTGCTTGCTTGTTTGCTTGGTGGCTTGGTTGATTGCTTGGTTGCTTGCTTGTTTGCTTGGTTGATTGCTTGCTTGGTGGCTTGGTTTGCTTGCTTGCTTGCTTGCTTGGTGGCTTGGTTGGTTGTTTGCTTGCTTGCTTGCTTGCTTGGTGGCTTGGTTGATTGCTTGCTTGCTTGCTTGTTTGCTTGGTGGCTTGGTTGTTTGCTTGCTTGCTTGTTTGCTTGGTGGCTTGGTTGATTGGTTGATTGCTTGCTTGGTTGCTTGCTTGCTTGGTTGCTTGCTTGTTTGGCTTGCTTGTTTGCTTGGTGGCTTGGTTGGTTGGTTGATTGCTTGCTTGGTGGCTTGGTGGCTTGCTTGCTTGCTTGTTTGCTTGGTGGCTTGCTTGGTTGGTTGATTGCTTGTTTGCTTGGTGGCTTGCTTGCTTGCTTGCTTGTTTGCTTGGTGGCTTGGTTGGTTGTTTGCTTGCTTGCTTGTTTGCTTGGTGGCTTGCTTGCTTGCTTGCTTGCTCTGGGTGGTGTTGGGGGTTGGACTGTAAGGCTGAAGGCTGCCTGGAGCCTCTCCCAGGGAGCTGATTTCTGCTGGGGGGATGTGGTACTCTGACCTCCCCTGTCAGCATCTTGCTCATGACCTCCCTGCTCCAGCGCCTTGGGCACCACGTGGGGCTAGACCCAGGGGGCTGGGGATGCCTCCTCCCTGGATGCATTCAAGGCCAGGATGGATGAGGTCTGGTGGGAGGGGTCCCTGCCCATGGCAGGAGGGCTGGCACTGGATGATCTTCAAGGTCCCTTCCATCCCAACCCATTCTATGACTCTTGGTCTCCAAGGCACTCTGGGAGCAGGGAAGCCACCCCAGCCACTTGTCTCTCCATGCCCTCAGCAGCAGTGTCTGCTCTGTTCTCTCAGCCCCCAGATGCAGAATTCCAGAGGCAATCCCAGGCCTGGATGTGGAATTTAGGGATGGAGAGTTATTCTCTGTGAGGAGTTCCTGCCCTGCTCAGAGGCAATCCCAGGCCTGGCTGTGGATTCTTGGGATGAGGAGCTGTTGTCTGGGAGCAGCTCCAGCCCTGCTGCAGGCCAGCAGAAGGCAGCCAAGCCTGGGGTGGGACACAGCAGCTCTGGGAGCAGCTCCCAGCCAGATTGCTCAACTCTCAGACAGGAAATGTGCAAAGAAAGGGGGAAAGGGGAGCAAAAACCCTGCCCAGAGCAGCTCAGAGGTGGAATGGGAAGCAGGGAGGTTTGCTTTTCCCTGCCCACAGGCAGGCTGGTGGGGGCAGAGCCCTGGGGGTTGCTCTCCCAGGAAGCAGCCAAGGGTGGGTGGCAGGCAGGCAGCAGCTGGGGTGTGAGGCACAGGTCAGGAATAACAAATAGCTGCAGCCCTCTTTGCTCCTGCAGAACAGCTGGAGCACAGCTGGAGCAGGGCAGGCTGGCAGCTGGGGGAAGCTTCAGCAGCCCTGGTGTGGCTTCTGAAGGAGTTCAGTGCAGGGCACCCAGTCCCAGCCATGCTCCTCCTGAGGCACTTCTGCTCTGGGGGCTGCCAGGCTGGCTGGTGGCACAGGCAGCTCTGGCTGGTGGCGGCCAGGGAATGGCTTGGGATGGAAGGGAGCTCAGAGCTCCTCTCCTCCAACCTCCCCTCCATGCCCGGGGACAGCTCCCAGCCAGGCTCAGCTGCTCAGGGCCTCATCCAGCCTGGCCTGCAGCACCCCCAGGCAGGAGGCAGCCACAGCCTCCCTGGGCAGCCTGGGCCAGAGCCTCAGCAGCCTGGCACTGAAGAACTTCTTCCTCAGCTGCAGCCTGAGCCTGCTCTGCCTCAGCTCCAAACCCTTGCCCCTGGGCCTGGCTCCAGCCCCCCTCAGCCCAAGTCCCTCTGCAGCCTTCCTGCAGGATGCCTTCAGGTGCTGGCAGCAGCTCTGAGGTGCCCCTGGAGCCTTCTCCTCTGCAGGCTGCACAGCCCCAGCTCCCTCAGCCTGTGCTCCCAGCAGAGCTGCTCCAGCCCTGGCAGCAGCCTTGTGGCCTGCTCTGGGCTCTCTGCAGCAGCTCTGTGTCCTGCTGCTGCTGGGGACAACAGAGCTGGAGGCAGGCTTGGAGGTGAGGTCTGAGCAGAGCAGAGCTCAGGGGCAGGCTTGGAGGTGAGGTCTGAGCAGAGCAGAGCCCAGGGGCAGGCTTGGAGGTGAGGTCTGAGCAGAGCAGTGCCCAGGGGCAGGCTTGGAGGTGAGGTCTGAGCAGAGCAGAGCCCAGGGGCAGGCTTGGAGGTGAGGTCTGAGCAGAGCAGAGCCCAGGGGCAGGCTTGGAGGTGAGGTCTGAGCAGAGCAGAGCTCAGGGGCAGGCTTGGAGGTGAGGTCTGAGCAGAGCAGTGCCCAGGGGCAGGCTTGGAGGTGAGGTCTGAGCAGAGCAGAGCCCAGGGGCAGGATGCCCTCTCCCGCCCTCTGCCCACCCTCCCCTGGCAGCAGCCCAGCCGTGGCTGCCTGTGGGGTTTGGGCTCCTGGTGGCACAGCAGGCAGGGGACAGGTTTCCACCA
This sequence comes from Melanerpes aurifrons, assembly GCA_011125475.1. Lineage (NCBI taxonomy): Eukaryota > Metazoa > Chordata > Aves > Piciformes > Picidae > Melanerpes > Melanerpes aurifrons. The sequence goes on along the minus strand of WWNC01000023.1, from coordinate 335,717 downwards.
GGCAGGGGAGGATCAGCCCTGGGGGCAGCACAGCCATAGGAAGGCTGTGTGGGGACCTTTGGTTGCTCTTCTTGACCTCTCGTCCCCTCTGCCTGCTCCTGGCTGGGCTGCCTTGGGGCTCCCCATGCTGCTGGGCTTCACCTGCAGGCCTGCTTGCCCCCTTGCTGGGGACCCTCTCCCTGTGGCCAGCTCAGGCTGCAGGAAATGAGGTGCAGGGTGGAGATAAAGCCAGGCTAGGAAACTCCTCTGGCAGCCCCAGCCCCTGCCCGCCCCGCCGCTTCCTCCGGCAGGAAGAGTGCCATTAATTAGCAGCCTTTAATTGGGCAGGTGGGCTCCTGGTTTGGTGCCCCTGCTGCTCTGTCACATGTCTGGGGGTGAGGGGCTCGGGAGAGGGGCTGGGGCTTGGCCATGAGGCTGTTAGGAGTCCTGGGGTCAGGAGGAGTTGGTTGGGGAGTTGTGGGTGTTGGTAATTAGAGCATCCCAGCACTGCCAGGGCTGGCAGGGACCCCAGGGACCACCCAGGCCCAGCCCCCTGCCATGAGCAGGGACACCTCACACCACAGCAGGTTGCTCACAGCCACCTCCAGCCTGGCTGCAAACACCTCCAGGCAGGAGGCTTCCACCACCTCCCTGGGCAGCCTGTGCCAGGCTCTCACCACCCTCATGGGCAACAACTTCTCCTCACAGCCAATCTCAGTCTCCCCACTTCTAGTTTTGCTCCATCCCCCCTGCTCCTATCCCTCCCTGACCCCTCCAAAGTCCCTCCCCAGCTTTCTTGCAGCCCTCTGCAGATCCTGGAAGGCCACAATGAGGTCTCCTGGGAGCCTTCTCCTCTCCAGCCTGCACAACCCCAACTCCCTCAGGCTGTCCTCACAGCAGAGCAGCTCCAGCCCTCTGCTCCTCCTCCTGGCCCTTCTCTGGACACCTCCCAGCCCCTCCAGACCCTTCCTGGCACAGAGGCTCCAGCACTGGCCCCAGAGCTGCAGCTGTGGTCTCAGCAGAGTGGAGCAGAGGGGCAGAATCCCCTCCCTGGCCCTGCTGGCCACACTTCTCTTGCTGCAGCCCAGGCTCTGCTTGGCTCTCTGGGCTGCAAGTGCTCACTGCTGGCTCCTGCTGAGCTTCTCCTCCCCCAGCACCCCCAAGGCCTTTCTCTTCAGGGCTGCTCTCCAGCCAATCCCTGCCCAGCCTGTGTTGGTGCCTGGCATTGCCCTGAGCCAGCTGCAGCACCTTGCCCTTGGCCCTGTGGAGTTGTTGTTGTTAGGAATTAGCTATGGGATTGGTGCTGGGAATTGGTTATGGGATGGGGCCCTGGGCATGGGGCTGGCATTGATGTTAGCCACTGGGCATGGGGTTGGCATTGGCCATGGCAGCAGTGTGAATTGGTTTGGGGATTAGCAGCTGGTTATGGGGCTGGCAGCTGGTTATGGGGGTGGCACTAGCAGCTGGTTATGGGGCTGGCAGCTGGTTGTGGGGTTGGCAGCTGGTTGTGGGGCTGGCACTAGCAGTTGGTTATGGGGCTGGCAGCTGGTTATGGGGCTGGCAGCTGGTTGTGGGGTTGGCACTAGCAGTTGGTTATGGGGCTGGCAGCTGGTTGTGGGGTTGGCACTAGCAGTTGGTTATGGGGCTGGCAGCTGGTTGTGGGGTTGGCACTAGCAGTTGGTTATGGGGCTGGCAGCTGGTTGTGGGGTTGGCACTAGCAGTTGGTTATGGGGCTGGCAGCTGGTTGTGGGGTTGGCACTAGCAGTTGGTTATGGGGCTGGCAGCTGGTTGTGGGGTTGGCACTAGCAGCTGGTTATGGGGCTGGCAGCTGGTTGTGGGGTTGGCACTAGCAGTTGGTTATGGGGCTGGCAGCTGGTTGTGGGGTTGGCACTAGCAGCTGGTTATGGGGCTGGCAGCTGGTTGTGGACTTGCAGTGATGAGTTATGGGGCTGGCATTGCCAATTAGTCCTGGGGTCATTAATTGCTTCCATGTCCCTGGCCAAAGCCCAGAGCCTCTCTCTGCTCTTGCTCCCTGAACCCAGAGCCTGAGGTCCTGGCCAGCTGTGCCCTCCCCTCCTGCCCTGCAGCTTGGGCACCCCAGCAGCGCCACCCTGCGTCCTCTGCCCCCCTCCCCTCCTCTGTCCCTGTGCAGGGTGGGGGGCTGAGCTGCTCTGGCTGTGGGTTCCTAACAGGGTTTGCTTTCCCTTGCAGCCCATCCCTGCCTGCCCTGGACTGGCAGCTGCCCTCCCACTCCGGCCCCTACGAGCTGCGCATCGAGGTGCAGCCCAAGTCCCACCACAGAGCTCACTACGAGACAGAAGGCAGCAGAGGGGCAGTGAAGGCATCAGCTGGGGGCCACCCCATCGTGCAGGTACTGAGCACAGAGCCCCTGGGCGGCACCCTGCCTCCCCAGGCCCCCAGAGGCGTGGGGGAGCTGTCCCTGCCCTCAAAGGCAGGGACCAGGGAGGTGGAGCTGCTGGAGCAGGACCAGCAGGGTGATCAGAGCGGGGAGAGCCTCCCCTGTGGGGACAGGCTGGCAGAGTGGGGGCTGCTCAGCCTGCAGAAGGCTCTGGAGCAGCCTGCCAGTAGCTGGAGGGCTCCAGGAGGGCTGGGGAGGGACTGTGGGCAAGGGCTGGGAGTGCCAGGCCCAGGGACGATGGCTTGGAGCTGGCAGAGGGGAGACTGAGAGTGGAGAGGAGGAAGAAATCCTTGAGAGTGAGGCTGGGGAGAGCCTGGCACAGGCTGCCCAGGGAGGCTGTGGATGTGCCCTGCCTGGAGGTGCTCAGGACCAGGCTGGATGAGGCCTGGAGCAGCCTGGGCTGGTGGGAGGGGTCCCTGCCCAGAGCAGGGGGCTGGAGCTGGCTGAGCTTTGAGGACCCTTCCAACCCAACCCACTCTGTGAGTCTGTGAATCATCAGCTGGGGATGAGCCTCAGGCCAGGGAACTGTGCCAGGGGAGGCTTAGGCTGGGGATGAGGAAAGATTCCTTGGCTGCAGGAGTGGTCAGGGACTGGCACAGGCTGCCCAGGGAGGAGGTGGTGGAGTCCCCATGCCTGGGGGTGTGCAGTGGTGATGGCCTTGGCACCTGGGGCCAGGGTCTGGTGTGTGGTGGTGCTGGGCTGGTGCTGGGCTGGATGAGCTTGGAGGTGATGGATTTGGCTCTGGGGGCCAGGCTCTGGTGGCTGTGCTGGTGCTGGGCTGGTGCTGGGCTGGATGGCCTCAGAGAGCTCTTCCAGCCCAAAGCAAGCTCTGAGTTGTCTGAAGCAAGCTGCAGGGACTCTGAGCTGCAGGCCCCCCAGGGCTGGGTGGCTGCAGGCAGGGTGAATCCAGCACAGTCCAAAGGGATTCCCTGCAGGAGGCCTTGCAGCCACCCCCCTCCCGGAGCCATCTCCCATTGCTTCCCCGCAGGAGTGGTGCTGGGGAGCTGCATTCCAGCAGCCCTGGCCGGGGCAGCAGGCTGGCAGCTGGGGGCTTGGGCTGGCTGGGGAGGGCTGGCAGCAGCTGGTGGTGGCTGCAGGCTCCGAGGTGCTCCGGTGGGGAAGGCATCTCTGCAGGCAGGGCAGCGCTGTGGCTGCCCCAGGTGGAATGCTTCCAGGCAGGGAGTGGTGCATCTGGCAGATAAAGCAGCCAGGGGCTGGGGAATGTTTGGTGCAGGGCTGAGGAGCTGCTGCCAGGGGAGCCTGGGAGGGGATCCAGCCCTGGGGTGCAGGCAGCAGCCTGGTGAGCAGCAGCAGGACTCCTGGCAGCAGCCAGGGCCTGACCCAGCGGGTGCCAGGAGAGCTCTTCAGGGCCACTGCTGGCATCAGGCAGGGAGCCTGGGCAGGGAAAGGCCTCTGAAGGGTTTTGCTCCTCTGTGCAGCTGAGCTGAGCCAGGCAGGAGCTGAGTTCCTCCTGCAGGGATGGGATCAGGGGATCTGAGAGTGCCCTGGGGGGAACCCACCCTGCCAGGGGGTTGGAACAAGATCATCTTCAGCCTCCCCCTAGCCCAGGCTGCTCCAGGCCTCATCCAGCCTGGCCCTGAGCACCTGCAGGGATGGAGATCCACAGCCCCCCTGGGCAGCCTGTGCCAGGCTCTCCTCAGCCCCCTGGGCAGCCTGTGCCAGGCTCTCCCTAGCCTCAGCCCCCCTGGGCAGCCTGTGCCAGGCTCTCCCCAGCCCCCTGGGCAGCCAGTGCCAGGCTCTCCTCAGCCCCCTGGGCAGCCTGTGCCAGGCTCTCCCTAGCCTCAGCCCCCCTGGGCAGCCTGTGCCAGGCTCTCCTCAGCCCCCTGGGCAGCCTGTGCCAGGCTCTCCCCAGCCCCCCTGGGCAGCCAGTGCCAGGCTCTCCTCAGCCCCCTGGGCAGCCAGTGCCAGGCTCTCCCCTCCCTCACTGCCAACAGCTCCTTCCTCCTCTCCACTCTCCCTCTGCCCTCCCCCAGCTCCAGGCCATTGTCCCTGGGCCTGGCACTCCCAGCCCTGCCCCACAGTCCCTGCCCAGCTCTCCTGCAGCCTCTTCTGCTCTGAGGTCTCCCTAGAGCCCTCCAGCCATGCCCCCATGTGCCATGTCCCCACCAGCCAGGCACTTGGGGGCCAGGTTTCAAAGCCTTTGAGGCACACCTGGGGACTTCTGAGCCCTCTCCTGGCCTGCTTGAGTCCAGCCCTTCCCTCCAGCAGCTGCTGCCTCTGTCCTCTGCTCCACATCACTGCCAGAGTGGCCAGGGACTGCCCAGGGAGGTGCTGGGGTCACCATCTCTGCTGTGGCCATGGCTCTTGGGCCAGGGTTGGGTTGAGGTTGGACTGGGTGAGCTGAGCTCAGAGGGCTTCTCCAACCCAACCAGCTCCATGATCCCAAACTGCTGTAGCCTGGGGGGTCAGCAGCCAGCCCAGCAAGCTGCAGGAGCAGCTGGGGCTCAGTGTGTGAACATCTCCCAGCTTACATGGCCTCACAGGGAGCCAGGCCAGGGGGGGCAGGGCTGGGCAGACACACGGGAGGCAAGGTGGGAGGGAGGGAGAGAGGAGGCTGAGGGGGAAGGAGGTGCTCAGGAAGGAGCTGGGGGTTGAGGAGGCTGAGAGGAAGACCCTGGCAGGCAGAGCAGAGCCCTTGGCTGCTGCTGAAGTGCACAGCCTGGGACTCCTCAGCTGCCTGGCACAGGCTGCCCAGGGCAGTGGTGCTGAGGGCTGTGGTTCAGGGGGGGCCTGGCAGCGCTGGGGGACACTCAGTGCTCTCAGAGGTCCTTTCCAGCAGTGACTGTGGCTGCAGGGAGCTGCCCCCAGCTGCTGCTGTGCCCCTCGGGGGCCCTGGCTGCAGCTCATGGCCCTCTGCCCCCTGAGCAGGCGCAGTGGATGGGAAGCACTCTGCTGGCTGCTGCCCCTGCCCTGAGTGTCTGCTGCTGCCCAGGCACTGCCCCCTGGGGGCAGCGTCCCTCCCCTCCCCCAGGTGGGAGCAGGACCCTCTCCTCGGGGGGGACATGGAGAGGTTACCCAGGCTGCAGCTGGCAGCACAGCCCCCAGCAGAGGCAGGCAGGGAGGCTCTGGTGGCTCCTGGCAGGCAGCTGAGCTCACTGCCTGCAGCTCTGCCGCTGGAGCTCCCCTGGCAGCAGCAGCCAGGAGCAGGACGCTGGGGCAGGGCTTTGCAGGCTGCTCCTTGCTGCTGGGGGGTCCCAGCCCCTGGCACCAAGCCCCCTGCAAGCCTGCTGGCAGATGGGGGCTGGGGCAAGGGGGCAGCTTCTCCTTTTGGCTGCTGCAGGTGAAGCTGGTCCCACAGGGCAGCCCCAGGGGGAGCAGCCCCAGGGGAACAGCTCCAGGGGGGCAGCCCCAGGGGAACAGCCCCAGGGGGAGCAGCCCCAGGGGGAGCAGCCCCAGGGGAACAGCTCCAGGGGGAGCAGCTCCAGGGGGAGCAGCCCCAGGGGAACAGCTCCAGGGGGAGCAGCTCCAGGGGGAGCAGCCCCAGGGGGGCAGCCCCAGGGGAAAAGCTCCAGGGGGAGCAGCCCCAGGGGGAGCAGCCCCAGGGAGAGAACAGCCCCAGGGGAACAGCTCCAGGGGGAGCAGCCCCAGGGGGAGCAGCCCCAGGGAGAGAACAGCCCCAGGGGAACAGCTCCAGGGGGAACAGCTCCAGGGGAACAGCTCCCAGGGGGAGCAGCCCCAGGGGGAGCAGCCCCAGGGGGATCAGCCCCAGGGGGAGAACAGCCCCAGGGGAACAGCTCCCAGGGGGAGCAGCCCCAGGGGGATCAGCCCCAGGGGGAACAGCTCCAGGGGGAACAGCCCCAGGGAGAGAACAGCCCCAGGGGGAGCAGCCCCAGGGGGAACAGCTCCAGGGGAACAGCTCCAGGGGGAGCAGCCCCAGGGAGAGAGCAGCCCCAGGGGAACAGCTCCAGGGGAACAGCTCCAGGGAGAGCAGCCCCAGGGGGATCAGCTCCAGGGGGAGCAGCCCCAGGGGAACAGCTCCAGGGGGAGCAGCCCCAGGGGGAGCAGCCCCAGGGGGAACAGCTCCAGGGGGAGCAGCCCCAGGGAGAGAGCAGCCCCAGGGGGAACAGCTCCAGGGGGAGCAGCCCCAGGGGGAGCAGCCCCGGGGGAACAGCTCCAGGGGGAGCAGCCCCAGGGAGAGAGCAGCCCCAGGGGGAGCAGCCCCAGGGGGACCATTGCCCCCCCAGGCTCAGCCCTGCAGGCCCTGAGCCCAAGGCCAGAGGCCAGGGTGGGAGGCTGAGGGCAGGGCTGTGCCCCAGGCTGTGCTCTCAGCTGACTGCCCTGCACCAGTGGAAAGTGTGGGCTCAGGTTACTCAGAGGCTGGCTGCTGCCTCCGGGATGAGCAGGGCTGGAGCAATTCTTTCCTTGGGAAGAGCAGCTCCAGATCCTTCCTCCCCTCCTTCCCTCCTCCCCTCCCTCCCTGCTGGCTCTCCAGCAGCTGCAGTTGGCCTGCAGGTAGTAAATCTGCAGCAGCTTTGTCATCCCCTTGGGGAGCAGCTGGGGCTCAGGTTTCAGTGCCCCATAAAGCAGAGCAGCTCCTGGCTCTGCTCTGTGCCAGGGTTAGGCTCCTTGGGGAGCTTGGGGTCTGCTTGCCCTGGCCCTGAGCAAGGCTGCAGGAGCAGAGAGTCAGGGAAGGGGCTGGGAGGATCAGAGCCATGGAATGGGTTGGGAGAGGCCTCAGAGGTCACAGAGCCATAGAATGATTTGGGTTGGAGGAGACCTTCAAGCCCCAAGCCCCTGCCATGGGCAGGGACCCCCCCAGCAGCCCAGGCTGCTCCAGAGCTCAGCCAGCCTGGCCTGGAGCACCTCCCTGCAGCCTGCTGCAGTGCTCAGGCTGCCAGCCAGCTGCTGCCTCCCTTCTGGGGCTGTCCAGGGCAGTGCTGCTCCCTGGATCCTGCCTTCCCCCTCCCTTGGTCCCTCTCAGGTCCCTTGGCATGCCCAAGCCTCCCTCAGGCTGCCAAGATCCTGCCTTTGCCCTCCTCTCTCTTTGGGCACACTGCAGCTTCCATGGTGTGCCCAGGTGGGCAAGGGGGGCACCAGCAGCCTGGCCTGGAGCAGCAGGGGCAGGGCAGGGATTCAGCTTTGTGCCCTCACTGCCAGAAGGGCTTTGAGAGGATGGAGCAGGGGCAGGGAGGGGCAGCAGAGCTGGGGAAGGGTCTGGGGAGCAGGGCTGGGGGGGAGCAGCTGAGGGGGCTGGGGGAGACCTCCCTGCTCTCTGCAGCTCCCTGAGAGGAGGCTGCAGCCAGGGGGGGCCGGGCTCTGCTCCCCAGCCTGAGGTGACAGAAGGAGAGGAAATGTCCTCAAGCTGCCCCAGGGGAGGCTCAGGCTGGAGAGGAGGAGAAGCTTCTGTGCTGCAGGAGGGGTCAGGGGCTGGCACAGGCTGCCCGGGGGGGGGGAGTCCCCATGCCTGGGGGTGCTCAAGGCAGCTGTGGCCATGGCACTGGGGGGCAGGGCTTGGTGGCCACGGTGGTGCTGGGCTGGGGCTTGGCCTTGGCATCATGGAATCACAGAGTGGGTTGGGTTGGAAGGGACCTTCAAGACCCTCCAGCTCCAGCCCCCTGCTGTGGGCAGGGAGACCTCCCCCCAGCCCTCCCCCAGGCTGGCCTTGAACAGCTCATCCACAGCCCCCCTGGGCAGCCTGTGCCAGTGCCTCCCCCGCTGCTGCCTGTGCTCTCAGAGGACCTTTCCCCCCAGGCAGCTCCAGCACCTTGTGAGTGCAGGAAGCTCTGAGGGGCTCTGGCCCCCAGCAGCCTGAGGGCAGGAGGCTGCGGTGGGCACTGCCCTGGCAGGGGTGTCCCCCAGCAGCCCTGCTGCATGGCTCCTTGGCCAGGGCTCCTGGGTGCTGGAGCAGCCTTGGCTGTGTCCCAGCTGGGCTGCAGGGGCAGCTCTGTGCTCCGGGGCTGGCTGCCTCAGTTCCCCTCTCATTAGGGCGGCCTGGGGAGCTGTGGAGGGAAGATCTGAGGCAGCTCAGGCAGGTCACACCTTCAGCCTGCCTCTGAGGGCAGCCAGCCTGGCTAGACCCTGCTGTCTGGAGCCACCTGGCTCTTGGTGTCCCTGGGGCCAGCAGGGGCCCTGGCAGCCCTGCCCAGGTGCCCAGCAGCAGGGCTGGCTTCAGGTAGCCAAAGGAGGCTTGGCTGTGACTCACACCAGGGGCTGGGCTGCCAGGACCTTGAAGATCAATGCAGCTCCAAGCCCCAGCCAGGGGCAGGGACACCTCCCACAGCCCAGGCTGCTCCCCAGCTGCCTTTGAAGCCTTCACAGCCTCCTGGCCCTGCCCTGGGAGGGGTCCGGGCCGCAGCCTGGGCTGGCTGGCAGCAGCGGGATGGAGATGGGGCCTTGGGCTGGGTGTGAAGGCACAGGGGGGGTCAGCAGGGCTGGCTGGGTGTGCAAAGGCTCAGCAGGGCTCAGGTTTCTCCTGGCAGGAGCCCTCCTGCCAGTGCAGGAGCCCTGTGCCAGTGCAGGAGCCCTGTGCCAGTGCAGCAGCAGCCCTGTGCCAGTGCAGGAGCCCTGTGCCAGTGCAGGAGCAGCCCTGTGCCAGTGCAGCAGCAGCCCTGTGCCAGTGCAGGAGCCCTGTGCCAGTGCAGCAGCAGCCCTGTGCCAGTGCAGGAGCCCTGTGCCAGTGCAGGAGCAGCCCTGTGCCAGTGCAGCAGCAGCCCTGTGCCAGTGCAGGAGCCCTGTGCCAGTGCAGCAGCAGCCCTGTGCCAGTGCAGGAGCCCTGTGCCAGTGCAGGAGCAGCCCTGTGCCAGTGCAGCAGCAGCCCTGTGCCAGTGCAGGAGCCCTGTGCCAGTGCAGCAGCAGCCCTGTGCCAGTGCAGGAGCCCTGTGCCAGTGCAGCAGCAGCCCTGTGCCAGTGCAGGAGCCCTGTGCCAGTGCAGGAGCAGCCCTGTGCCAGTGCAGGAGCAGCCCTGTGCCAGTGCAGCAGCAGCCCTGTGCCAGTGCAGGAGCCCTGTGCCAGTGCAGGAGCAGCCCTGTGCCAGTGCAGCAGCAGCCCTGTGCCAGGGCAGTGCCCCTGCAGTGTAGTGTCCCCAGCTGGCAGCAGCAGCTCTCTGGGCTGGTGGCTGCAGAGCTCTGCTTGGCCCCAGGGCTCCACAGGAGCTTCTCTCTGCTGCTGGAGGCTCCCCAGGCCCTGGGGCGAGCTCCAAGCTCCCCCCCAGGAGAGCTGTTGGGCTGGAGGGGCTCAGTGGGCATGGCCATGGCAGCTGGGGCCATGGCAGCTGGGGCAGGGTCTGGTGCCCATGGTGGTGTGGGGCTGGTGTTGGGCTGGAGGGGCTCAGTGGGCATGGCCATGGCAGCTGGGGCCATGGCAGCTGGGGCAGGGTCTGGTGCCCATGGTGGTGTGGGGCTGGTGTTGGGCTGGAGGGGCTCAGTGGGCATGGCCATGGCAGCTGGGGCCATGGCAGCTGGGGCAGGGTCTGGTGCCCATGGTGGTGTGGGGCTGGTGTTGGGCTGGAGGGGCTCAGAGGGCATGGCCATGGCAGCTGGGGCCATGGCAGCTGGGGCAGGGTCTGGTGCCCATGGTGGTGTGGGGCTGGTGTTGGGCTGGAGGGGCTCAGTGGGCATGGCCATGGCAGCTGGGGCCATGGCAGCTGGGGCAGGGTCTGGTGCCCATGGTGGTGTGGGGCTGGTAGTTGCCCCCCATGGCCCTGGAGGTCTTTCCCAGCCCAGGCAGCTGCCCCATGGGGTCCTGTCCACAGCAGGCCCCGAGGCTCTGGGGCAGGCTCTGGGGCAGGGCAGCAGCCAAGCCCAGCTGGGCAGCCCCAGGCTGGCACAGCAGAGCCCAGCTGAAGGCCACCAGCCGCGGCCCCCCCGGCCGTGCCCAGCGCAGCCTGTGGGCACCTTGGCACAGGAGCTGCCCTGGGCTGCCAGGCTGGGCTTGGGTTACCCCTGGCTCTATTTTTAAGCCTGCAGCAGCCTGGTGACCTGAGCCCTGCTGCCTTCCCTGTGCCCTCTCCCTGAATAAAGCTCTGCCCATGACGTGGCACAGAGGTGGCATCAGCTGCTGCGTCACACAGCCCGTGCCCTGCAAGCCTGCCTGCTGCTGGGGCACAGCCAGCCCTGGGCACAGCCACCCCAGGGGCACCTCCTGCAGGGCCTGAGGGCAGCCTGGGCCCCGTCCAGGTCACCCTCCCAGCCCCCAGGGCAGCGGTGCCCAGACAGGGGCCATGGAGGCCAGGGGAGGCTGGGGGGGGGCTGTGGGTACCATGGCACCATAGAGCTGCTGAGAGGTTGGAAGAGAACTCTGAGGTCATCAGGGTCCTGCTGCTGCCCTGCAGCTCACAACTGCCCCCCAGGATTCTTGCAGCCCTGCAGAGGAGGGCAGGGAAGGGAGGAGCTGGGCAGGAGCCAGCAATGGGCACTGACAGCCCAGGCCAAGGGCAGCCCAAGGGGGCCTCTGGGGGTCCCTTCCAGCCCTGGAGGAATTCAAGCTCAGCCTGGAGGTGTCCCTGGGCAGCCTGCTCCAGCTGGAGCTGTCCCTGCTGCCTGCAGGGGGGTGGGACAGGATGCCCTTGGAGGGTCCCTGCCAACACCATCTGGGTCCCAAGGGGTGGCCTGGGGAGCTCGGGGCTGGGGGAGCTGTGCCCTCCCCACCGGCAGCCTCCAGCAGTTTGTCTCCCTCAGCCCTGGGCTGCAGGGGAGGTGACTTTGGTGCTCCTGGGGAGGTGACTTTGGTGCTCCTGGGGAGGTGATTTTGGTGCTCCTGGGGAGGTGACTTTGGTGCTCCTGGAGAGGTGATTTTGGGCATCCTGAGGGTCTTTGCCACCCGGAATGTCTCTGTGGTTGGTGCTGTGTGACTTGGTTGTGCCGAGGAGCACTGCAGGCTCAGGAGCTGGCCCAGGCTGAGCTGCCTGAGGTGCTTCAGGCTCCGACACTGAGTCAGGGGCAGAGGGGAGCTGGGGATGGACCTTCAGGGCTCTGCTGCTGCTGGGAAAGGTTCCAGGGGGTGCTTGGGAGTGTGCCGGTGCTGGGTGCTGTCCCCCGCTGCTGGGTGCTGTCCCCTGCTGCTGTCCCCTGCTGATCAGTGTCCCCTGGTGCTGATTGCTGTCCCGTGGTGCTGTGCCCAGCTGCAGGGCTACGCGGGTGCCGTGCAGTGGTGCCTTGCAGTGGTGCTGAGCGCCGCGGTGCTGTGCCCAGCTGCAGGGCTACGCGGGTGCCGTGCAGTGGTGCCTTGCAGTGGTGCTGAGCGCCGCGGTGCTGTGCCCAGCTGCAGGGCTACGCGGGTGCCGTGCAGTGGTGCCTTGCAGTGGTGCTGAGCGCCGCGGTGCTGTGCCCAGCTGCAGGGCTACGCGGGTGCCGTGCAGTGGTGCCTTGCAGTGGTGCTGAGCGCCGCGGTGCTGTGCCCAGCTGCAGGGCTACGCGGGCAGCGAGCCGCTGACGCTGCAGCTGTTCATCGGCACCGCGGACGAGCGCCTGCTGCGGCCCCACGCCTTCTACCAGGTGCATCGCATCACCGGCAAGACCGTGGCCACCTCCAGCCACGAGGCGCTGCTCTGCAACACCAAGGTGCTGGAGATCCCCCTGCTGCCCGAGAACAGCATGAGAGCCGTGTAAGACCCCCGACCCAACCCTGATCCTCGACCCCCAGCCCCCTGCTGCCAGACACAGATCCCCCCCGACCCCCCCTCCTTCCCTGCCCAGCTCTGCCCCCCGGGGGATAGGCTGAGGGGCTTGGGGATGCTCAGCGTGGGGAGGAGGAGGCTCCAGGAGGGCTTAGAGCTGCCTGCAGGTAGCTGAAGGGCTGCAGGAGAGCTGGAGAGGGACTCTGGTGAGGGCTGGGGGTGCCAGGACCAGGGACAATGGCTTCAAGCTGGGAGAGGAGAGACTGAGAGTGGAGAGGAGGAAGAAACTCTTGAGGGGAAGGGAGGGGAGAGCCTGGCACAGGCTGCCCAGGGAGGCTGTGGATGTCCATCCCTGGAGGTGTTCCAGGCCAGGCTGGATGAGGCCTGCAGCAGCCTGTGCTGGTGGGAGAGGTCCTTTGTCCTTCCTGGCCAGGACAGAGGTCCCCAGCCCAGCATCACTGTGTCCTCTCCTGGCCAGGACAGAGGTCCCCAGCCCAGCATCACTGTGTCCTCTCCTGGCCAGGACAGAGGTCCCCAGCCCAGCATCACTGTGTCCTCTCCTGGCCAGGACAGAGGTCCCCAGCCCAGCATCACTGTGTCCTCTCCTGGCCAGGACAGAGGTCCCCAGCCCAGCATCAGTGTGTCCTCTCCTGGCCAGGACAGAGGTCCCCAGCCCAGCATCAGTGTCCTCTCCTGGCCAGGACAGAGGTCCCCAGCCCAGCATCACTGTGTCCTCTCCTGGCCAGGACAGAGGTCCCCTGCCCAGCACCACTGCCCTCTGCCTGCTTCCCCCAGGCTCATGTTTCAGGCTGTGCAGCTCTGCCCTTTCAGGAGGAGCAGCTCAGTTTCCAAGCCCCAAATGCCTCCTGCCCCCAGCCCCTGCTGCCAGGGCCGAACCCGACACCCGCCACGCCGTGCCCAGGTGGCGCAGCCGGCCCTGGCTGGCGCACAGGAAACTCTGTGACAGCGTTTCCAGGGGCCACAGGCATGGCCTGGGCTCTGCTGAGGTCAGAGCCTCCCCCCCTGCTTGCTTAGCTCAGCAGGAGCAGCAGGTTCCAGGCTGCCCCCTCGGGAAGGAAAAGCTGCCAGCGCTGCCGGGAGGGGCGGAGGTGACGCAGCCTGGAGGGTGCCCTGTGGGGCTGGGGTCGCTGCGGGCCTGGGCACTGCAGCAGGCAGGGCATGCTGGAAGGCTTCTGCTTAGCAGGAGTCTGGGGGATAGGCAAGGGCTCTCTTCACACAGAGGGCTGCCCACAGTGCTTGGGGATGTGTCTGCCCTGGTGGTGTCCAAAGCCAGGCTGGATGAGACCTGGGGTGACCAAAGTCTAGTTGAGAGGTGTCCAGAGCCTGATGTTGGCCTGGGTGGTCTCAGAGGGCTTTCCCATCCAACCCTTTGTGTGGTTCCTGAGCACCTTCAGACCTTGGCCCCAGACAGAGATTCCTCTCCAGCCCTCCTGTGCCCAGTGGAGTCGCAGGCAGCCCCCAGGCCCTGGGCTGGTGACCCCTGCTGCACCCCTGCCCCTGGGCTCTCCTGGCCCTGCTGTCCGCTCGGTGACCCTCCAGCCCCTTCCTGGCAGGGTGTGCTGGCTCAGAAGGAGCTGAGCAGCCTTGCTGTGACCCTCCAGCCCCTTCCTGGCAGGGTGTGCTGGCTCAGAAGGAGCTGAGCAGCCTTGCTGTGACCCTCCAGCCCCTTCCTGGCAGGGTGTGCTGGCTCAGAAGGAGCTGAGCAGCCTTGCTGTGACCCTCCAGCCCCTTCCTGGCAGGGTGTGCTGGCTCAGAAGGAGCTGAGCAGCCCCCAGCGCTGGGGTGGCCACCAGCAGCTGCTGCCCCAGCTCGGCGCAGCCCCGGCGCGCTCCGGCCGGGTCGGAGTGGGCCCGGGTGGGCTGCGGGGGCGCCGGGGGGCGCCGGGGGGCCGGGAGGGGCTCTGAGGAGCTGCGCCCTTGCCCCGGCAGCATCGACTGCGCCGGGATCCTGAAGCTGCGGAACTCGGACATCGAGCTGCGCAAGGGCGAGACGGACATCGGGCGCAAGAACACGCGCGTGCGCCTGGTCTTCAGGGTGCACATCCCCCAGCCCCACGGCAGGACCCTCTCCCTGCAGGTGGCCTCCAACCCCATCGAGTGCTGTGAGTGCCCACCAGCACCCTCCCTCCCCTGCTTCCTCTCTTTCCCGTCCATGCCCTCCCTTTCCATCCCTTCCTCTCCCTCCCCTCCCTCCCCTCCTTCCTCTCCTTCCCCTCCCTCCCCTCATTCCCCTCTCTTCCCTCCCCTCCCTCCTCTCCCTCCCCTCCTTCCCCTCCTTTCCCTCCTTCCCCTCCCTCCCCTCCTTCCCCTCCTTCCCCTCTCTCCCCTCCCTCCCCTCCTTCCCTTCTTTCTCCTCTTTCCCCTCCTTCCCCTCCTTCCCCCTCTTGTCAGGCTGAAGTCCTTCCTCATTTCTCTTCCTCTCTCCCTCCCTCCATCTCTCCTCCCTCCTGCTCCCCTCCCCCAGCAGGCAGTGCCACAGGTCCCTGTCCCCTGCCCAGGCACAGCTCAGTCCTTTTCCCTTAGTTCCCCGTTGAGGCTCTGGGCTGCCAGAGCCCTGGGGAGAGCTTTGCTGCTGCCCTGCAGCCGGAGGGAGGAGGCACAGCTCGGGGAGGGGGTGCCCAGCTGAGGGAGCCCCTCGGGGGGAGGGATTTGTGCCGGGGGTGCAGCTGGGAGGCTGGGCGGCTCGGAGCAGCCCGGGGGGTGGCTGCCGGCAGCGGCGGTGGTGGTGGCAGTGCCGGTGGCACCCAGCAGGGCAGCAGCTGCCGGCTGCGTGCCCGGGGGCTGGCTCCTGCCTCACCTCTTTCCTCCCCTCTGCAGCTCAGAGGTCTGCCCAGGAGCTGCCTCTGGTGGAGAAGCAGAGCACCGACAGCTTCCCTGTCACCGGGGGCAAGAGGATGGTGCTGACCGGCCACAACTTCCTGCAGGACTCCAAGGTCATCTTCGTGGAGAAAGCTCCAGGTGGGCCCCGAAATGCCCTTTCCTGCCCCATTTCAGAGCTCCAGCTGGGCCCTGGGGTGCCCTTCCGTGGCCCTGCTCTGAGTGATGAAAGCAATCAGCCTGGTGATGCCATCTCCTCCTGGCCTCCATGTCCCTGGGCCAGGCTGTGGAGCTGCCCTGAGCCGTGCCAGGGGCTGCCAGCGGTGCCCTGGGAGGTCAGGGTCTGGTGCTTGCTGCTGGGAGGTGTCCTGGGTAGGAGCTGGGGAAGGCTCCCTGGTGGTGTGTCCCCAGCAGACCTGCCAGGAAGAGCCTCCTGCAGGGGGTGAGGGAGGCAGCAGTGCTGCTGCCACCTCCTGTGCCCAGCCAGAGCTGTGGCATGGCTGGCTGGGCAGCTGTGGGCAGCAGATGTGCTGCTGTGGAGGCCAGCCCAGCCCATGCCTGAGCAGCAGGACTGAGCTGAGCTGAGCACAGCCACCCCTGCCCCTGCCCAGCACTGCGCCCCTGGGGCTGCCCAGCAGCACAGGAGGGTCCCAGTCCCTCCCAGCTCCTGCCTGCCTCTGCCAGCAGGTCACAGCAGCTCTGTGCCCTGGGGAGCTGGGGAGGGGCTCAGGGGACCAGCTGGGGCTGGCCATGAGCTCTGGCTGGGGCTGGCCGTGAGCTCTGGCTGGGGCTGGCCATGAGCTGTGGGGCTGTCTATGAGCTGTGGGGCTGGCCATGAGCTGTGGGGCTGGCCATGAGCTCTGGGGCTGTCTATGAGCTGTGGGGCTGTCTATGAGCTGTGGGGCTGGCCATGAGCTCTGGGGCTGTCTATGAGCTCTGGGGCTGGCCATGAGCTGTGGGGCTGTCTATGAGCTGTGGGGCTGGCCATGAGCTGTGGGGCTGACCATGAGCTCTGGGGCTGTCTATGAGCTGTGGGGCTGGCCATGAGCTGTGGGGCTGTCTATGAGCTGTGGGGCTGGCCATGAGCTGTGGGGCTGACCATGAGCTCTGGGGCTGTCTATGAGCTGTGGGGCTGGCCATGAGCTGTGAGGCTGGCCATGAGCTGTGGGGCTGTCTATGAGCTGTGGGGCTGGCCATGAGCTCTGGGGCTGTCTATGAGCTGTGAGGCTGGCCATGAGCTGTGGGGCTGGCCATGAGCTGTGGGGCTGTCTATGAGCTGTGGGGCTGGCCATGAGCTGTGGGGCTGGCCATGAGCTCTGGCTGGGGCTGGCCATGAGCTGTGGGGCTGGCCATGAGCTGTGGGGCTGTCTATGAGCTGTGGGGCTGGCCATGAGCTGTGGGGCTGGCCATGAGCTCTGGCTGGGGCTGGCCATGAGCTGTGGGGCTGGCCATGAGCTCTGGCTGGGGCTGGCCATGAGCTGTGGGGCTGGCCATGAGCTCTGGCTGGGGCTGGCCATGAGCTGTGGGGCTGTCTATGAGCTGTGGGGCTGGCCATGAGCTCTGGCTGGGGCTGGCCATGAGCTGTGGGGCTGGCCATGAGCTCTGGCTGGGGCTGGCCATGAGCTGTGGGGCTGTCTATGAGCTGTGGGGCTGTCTATGAGCTGTGGGGCTGTCTGAGCTGAGCTGTGGGGGCTGGCCATGAGCTGTGGGGCTGGGGCTGTGGGGCTGGCCATGAGCTGTGGGGCTGGCCATGAGCTCTGGCTGGGGCTGGCCATGAGCTGGCCATGGGGCTGGCCCATGAGCTGTGGGGCTGTCCATGAGCTGTGGGGCTGTCATGAGCTGTGGGGCTGGCCATGAGCTGTGGCTGGGGCTGGCCATGAGCTGTGGGGCTGGCCATGAGCTGTGGGGCTGGCCATGAGCTGTGGGGCTGGCCATGAGCTGTGGGGCTGGCCATGAGCTCTGGCTGGGGCTGGCCATGAGCTGTGGGGCTGTCCATGAGCTGTGGGGCTGTCCATGAGCTGTGGGGCTGGCCATGAGCTGTGGGGCTGGCCATGAGCTGTGGGGCTGGCCATGAGCTGTGGGGCTGTCTATGAGCTGGGGCTGGCCATGAGCTGTGGGGCTGGCCATGAGCTGTGGGGCTGTCCATGAGCTGTGGGGCTGGCCATGAGCTGTGGGGCTGGCCATGAGCTCTGGGGCTGTCTATGAGCTGTGGGGCTGGCCATGAGCTCTGGGGCTGTCTATGAGCTGTGGGGCTGGCCATGAGCTGTGGGGCTGTCTATGAGCTGTGGGGCTGGCCATGAGCTCTGGGGCTGTCCATGAGCTGTGGGGCTGGCCATGAGCTGTGGGGCTGGCCATAAGCTCTGGGGCTGTCTTGAGCTGTGGGGCTGGCCATGAGCTGTGGGGCTGTCTATGAGCTCTGGGGCTGGCCATGAGCTGTGGGGCTGGCCATGAGCTGTGGGGCTGGCCACGAGCTCTGGCTGGGGCTGGCCATGAGCTGTGGGGCTGGCCATGAGCTCTGGGGCTGTCTTGAGCTGTGGGGCTGGCCATGAGCTGTGGGGCTGTCTGAGCTCTGGGGCTGGCCATGAGCTGTGGGGCTGTCTATGAGCTGTGGGGCTGGCCATGAGCTCTGGCTGGGGCTGGCCATGAGCTGTGGGGCTGGCCATGAGCTCTGGGGCTGTCTTGAGCTGTGGGGCTGGCCATGAGCTGTGGGGCTGGCCATGAGCTCTGGCTGGGGCTGGCCATGAGCTGTGGGGCTGGCCATGAGCTCTGGGGCTGTCTTGAGCTGTGGGGCTGGCCATGAGCTGTGGGGCTGTTGGAGCTGCTCAGCCCCTGCCTGGTGGGCAGCAGCCCAGCCCAGCTCTTGAAGGCAGGAGATCAGAGGACTTGGTGCACTCCCAAGCCCTTCATGGGACATGGAAATGTGGGGCTGCTCCCTGCAGCCCCCAAGCTTGGGAGGTAGGCTCCAGGAGCTAATTAATTCTCATCTGCATGCCTAATTGCTGAGACCAAAGACTTGGAGGAGGTTTGTTGGCCTTTTGTCTCCCCCCACTCCTGTCTGGAGGAGTTCTGGAAGTCTGCTGAGCCTGCTGTGACCTCCTGGAGGTTCCCTGAGTCCCAGGCTCCCTCCTTGGCTCAGCTGCTGTGGCCCCTGGAGCAGTGGCACTGTCCTGGCCTCCTCCTGCTGCTGCTGCAGCCTGGCTGAGCCCTGACTCACCCCCGAGGGAATCCCTGAGGATCCAATCAATCCTTCAGCTGGCAGGCTGAGCTTAACCCTTCCCTGCCTGCCTCTGAGCCCAGGAGCAGAGCCAGAGGGACTCTGCTGGCTGCCCCCGGGAGGGAGGCAGCTGGGGGAGGAGGCAAGGAGCTCTGAGAGGAGCTCTGAGAGGAGGAGCCATGGATGCACAGGCTGCACCTGCTTGGGAGGGACCCCCAAGGGCACCCCCTGCTCCTCCAGCTGCAGCAGGCTGCCCAGGACCACATCCAGTCTGATCCTGAACATCTGCAGGGATGGAGCCTCCACCAGCTCCCTGGGCAGCCTGTGCCAGGCTCTCCCCAGCCTCACTGTCAGGAACCCCAGGGTGTGCTCCAGCACCCAGGCAGGAGCAGCCCCTGGCATCAGAGGGACCAGGATGTGCTGCAGCCTCTCACAGTGCCCCAGCAGAGCTCTCCTGGGGCTGGAGGAGGGCAGGGCTGGGCTGGAGCTGAGGAAGGCAACTCTTCCCAGGGAGGGTGGGGAGAGAGGCTGCCCAGGCAGGCTGTGGATGTGCTGAGTGCCAGGCTGGATGAGGCCTGGCTGGTCCTGAAGGTCCCTCCCAAGCCAGACCACTCTGAGCTGTGAATGCTTCAGGCAGGTCCCCAGCTCAGAGGGGCTGGGCCAGGGGCTGGCTGCTTGCCCCTCAGTGGTGAGCCATGGGGGAAGGCAGCCTGCAGGGAGCCTCAGCAGCAGGGACAGTGCTGGGCTGTGAGGAGCTCAGGGTGCCCTGGGGCTGGGGAGCCCTACCCTGACCCTGCCTGGGGGTCCTCCTGCTCTGCTGCTGGCTCTGGCTGCAGTCAGGGTTTGGTGCTCTGCCTTGCAGGAGGCCTCCATGTGCCCATGCTGGGGGCTGGCTCTCTTTGCTTCCACTTCCTCAGCCTCCTGGGCTCAGTCCTGGGCTTGGCTTTGCTCCCTGCAGGGCATGCAGGAGGAGCAGAGGTGCTGGCAGGGTCTGTGTGGAGCTGGCTCCCACCCCTCGGTGCCAGCTTTGTGCTGCCCCAGGGAGGGCTGCTGAGGGCAGCCTGAGCTGCTGGGCACGAAGCAGCACACACAAAGGGGCTGAAAAGCACCAAAGTGTTGGCTCTGAGCAGGCTGTCACTCCTGGAATGGGCTGGGAGGGGGGCTGGAAATGGCTGGGAAGGGACTTCAGGCTCATCCAGTTCCAAGCCCTGGCCATGGGCACACCTCCCTCTGGCCCAGGTGGCTCAGGGCCTCATCCAGGCTGGCCCCAGAGCAGGTGCAGGCAGGAAGGTGGTGCTGCAGTGCAGCAGGTGGAGGGAGGCCTGGGGACATCACCAAAGGTTTGCTAAATCCCTGGGTGGCTTAGGTGGGAAGAGCCTCAGAGGTCATCTGCTGCAACCTGCCTGCTGCAACCTGCCTGCTGCAAGTGCCTGAGGGGGCTGGGGCTGTGCAGCCTGGAGGGGAGAAGGCTGCAGGCAGAGCTCAGAGCAGCCTCCCAGGGCCTGCAGGGAGCTGCAAGCAGGCTGCAGGGCCAGGCCCAGGGGCAGAGGATGGCAATGAGAGCAGAGCAGATGGAGCTGGGCTGTGAGGAACAAGCTCTGCCCCAGGAGGCTGCTGGAAGCCTGCAGCAGGTTGCCCAGGGAGGGGCTTGAGGCCCCCCCAAGCCTGGAGGTGTTGAAGGGGAGGCTGGGGAAGGCTGTGAGCAGCCTGCTGGAGGGGAGGATGTCCCTGCTGGGTGCAGGGGGTTGGGCTGGGTGCCCCTGGGGGTCCCTTCCAGCCCATTCCATGGTTCTGTGAGCTCTGAGCTCCCTTCCAACCCATTCCATGACTCTAAGGTCTTGAAGGTCTCTTCAGCCCAACCCACCCCAGGACTCTGTTTCCTGTCTGTTGTGTGGGCAGAGGTCTCCTCCTGGCTGTGTGGAAGGTTCCTGAGGTGCAGGTGGCTCAGGTGGATGTTTTGGTTACCTCCAGGAGATCCTCCCAGAGGCTGTGGCCTGGGATGGGTCAGGAGCAGATGCTGTGGCCACACAGGACAGCCCCTGGGCATCACCTGGGCCCTTGGCTGGGCTGAGCTGGGCTCTGGAGCTGTCAGGAGGCTGTCAGGAGGCTGTCAGGGGGCTCTGGGGCTGTCAGGGGGCTGTCAGGAGGCTGTCAGGAGGCTCTGGGGCTGTCGGGGTCTCTGGGCTGGGCTGTGGGGGGCAGCTGGGGGAGCTGAGCCCTGGCAGGGCTCCAGCTGGGCAAAGGTCTCAGATTCTCCGAGATCTTTCCGTTCCTCTTTCCATGGGCAGCAGCAGGCAGGGCCGGGGGGCAGCTGCCAGCCGGGGGTCACGTTTCAGGCTGCCGCTGAGGCTGCGGCTGGCAGCAGCAGGGAGCAGGGACGGCAGCCCCGGCGCAGGGACGGGAGCTGAGCTCCCTGCCGGCCGCGGGCTCCAGCTGGCAGCTCACAGCTTCCACTCTGACTCAGGACCGCGAGGGGGAAGCTCAGGGCTGGAAACTTCGGAGGCGTCCAGGCTGGGGCAGGGGTTCACGTGGAGGTCACCTGCAGCCTCCTTCCAGGGGGGCTCGGAGGGCTGCCTGGCCCCGGCGCAGGGACAGGGCGCCTGGGGCAGGGTCAGCCCGGGGCGGCAGCAGCCCCCCGGCGGGCAGGGGCCGGGCAGGGGCCGGCAGGAGCGGCCAGCAGGGCTCAGCTCGCCCTGGCTGCTGGGGCTGGAGTGGGGATGCTCTCCTCCAGCCCCTGTGCCTGCCGAGGCAAGCTGCTGGGCTGGGGCTGGCTGCTCCCTGCAGCCTCTGCCCTCTGGGTGCCTCCACAGCCTGCCCTGGCACGGCCACCCTCCCCCACCGCTCAGTGCCCATCCTAGTGCCCACCCGGGCCAATGGCCACAGCAAGATGCCCCACAAGGCCTGCCGGGAGGGGTGCCCCAGCTCCTGGGGGCATCACCCAGGACCAGTGCCCCAGGGTGACATTGGCACCCCCGTGCCAGCAGCTGTGAGAGCCCTGCTGCTGGGAGCCCTGCTCAGGGCTGCTGGGGGAGCTGCTCTTGCCCAAGCACCACAGCCACCTCCTCACCCCTTCCTTGCCAGCCCAGGCACTCACCTGGCCCAGCCTGCCCTTCACCTGCTGGGGGCTGCTGGCAGCACTGCCCACGGCTGCCCAGGGGGCTGGGGGGGTCACAACCCCTGGGGGGGACCCAGAAACGTGGAGGTGGCACCTGGGGGCATGGATTGGTGGGGCTGGGTGGAAGGTTGGCCTGGGTGAGCTCAGAGGTCATGGCCATGGCACCTGGGGGCATGGATTGGTGGGGCTGGGTGGAAGGTTGGCCTGGGTGACCTCGGAGGCTGCCTCCAGGCCAAGCAGTTCGCTGTCAGTGAGGCTCTGGTAGCTCTCCAGCAGGAGCCTTGCACAGGGGCAGGGCTCAGGTGGGGCTCAGCTGTTTCCCCTCCTGGGTTTCCAGCCCTGGGGGGAAGGGAGCTTGGTGCTGCATCTTCCTTCCCCTTCCTGTCCCCCACTGCTGCTCTGTGAGGAAGGGTCTGCTGTGACTCCTGGCAGCTTGTGGCCCTCTGAAGGACACTTGCAGGTTACAGCCTCACAGAGGGCATCAGGCTGGAAGGGACCCTCCCAGGTC
This sequence comes from Melanerpes aurifrons, assembly GCA_011125475.1. NCBI lineage: Eukaryota > Metazoa > Chordata > Aves > Piciformes > Picidae > Melanerpes > Melanerpes aurifrons. The sequence continues at coordinate 314,071 of WWNC01000023.1, read as the reverse complement.
ACTTTGTCCTGCAGGCAACAGGGACACCTCCAACCAGAGCAGGCTGCCCAGGGCCACATCCAGTCTGGTCCTGAATGTCTGCCTCCACCTTCCTGCAGGCTCCCTTCAGGTGCTGGCAGCAGCTCTGAGGTGCCCCTGGAGCCTTCTCCTCTGCAGGCTGCACAGCCCCAGCTCCCTCAGCCTGTGCTCCCAGCAGAGCTGCTCCAGCCCTGGCAGCAGCCTTGTGGCCTGCTCTGGGCTCTCTGCAGCAGCTCTGTGGCCTGCTGCTGGAGAAGGCAGCAGCAAACCCTCCCTGGCAGAGCCCTAAAGCACTTGGTGCTGCCCTCCAGGAGGAAGCCTTCCCCTGGCCTGCTCTGCAGTGCCAGCCCAGCGCTGCCCCAGGCTCCCAGCTCCTCTGCAGCTCCCTGGCTGGGCTGGAAGAGGCCTCCACGGGGCCTTTCCTGTGGAGCTCCTGGAGCTGGGTGTGGTGGGGAAGCCAGGGAGTGAGTCAGGCTGCAGGGAATTCCCTGATGGATTTGGGGTATTTTTACTCCTGGACTCTGTGCAGTTTCCTTTGGCCTGGCTGGTGGCAGCAGCCTCCAAGGCACAGCCAGTGCCCAGCCTGGGGGGTGGGGGTGGGGTTCCCCTCTGCAGAGCTGGAGTCCCACCCCAGCTGGCATGGGGGGCTCGTGGTGTGCCCACCACCAGCACCCCCAGAGCACAGCTGGAGAGGCTGCTGGTGGGCTGCAGGCAGAGCAGGGCTGGCTGTGAGCCGCAGGGCTGGGGCTGGCAGGGCTGGGGCTGGCAGTGCCAGGCTGCCTGGCACAGCCTGGTGCCTTCAGCTGGTGGCACTGCTGGGGGCCACCTGTCTGTGCAGAGAGCCTGAGGGGAGAGTCACTGTCACCCCCTGCCTCTTTGGAGCAGAAGGGGCCCCAGGGGTCCTTGCTGGAAGTCCCCAAGTGAAGCCTTGGCTCTGTCAGGTCAGCTGTAAGGGTGGAGAGGCACTGGCACAGGCTGCCCAGGGAGGCTGTGGATGCCAACCTCCATGGAGGTGTCCAAGGCCAAGCTGGATGAGGCCTGGAGCAGCCTGGGCTGGTGGGAGGGGTCCCTGCCCATGGCAGGGGGGCTGGAGCTGGATGCTCTTGAAGGTCTCTTCCAACCCAACCCATGCTGTGATCATCCAGCTCCAGCCCCCTGCCACGGGCAGGGACCCCTCCCACCAGCCCAGGCTGCTCCAGGCCTCATCCAGCCTGGTCCTGAGCACCTCTAGGGATGGAGATCCACATTCCCCCTGGGCAGCCTGTGCCAGGCTCTCCTCACCCTCACTGCCAACAATTTCTTCCCCATCTCCAGTCTCAATCTGCCCTCCTCGAGCTCCAACCCCATTGCCTCTTGCCCACAGTCCCTCCCCAGCTCCCCTGCAGCCCTTCAGCTGCTGGAAGCTGCTCTGAGGTCTCCCTGGAGCCTTCCCTTCCCCAGGCTGCACAGCCCCAGCTCTCCCAGCCTGCCCCACAGGGAGGTTCTTTAGCCCTTGGATCACCTCCCCTGGACCCTCTGCAGCGTTCCTGTCCCTCCCCACTGCCAGCCCTTCTCCATCCCTTCTGTGGACACTTCCTGCTGCTTGCTGGGATGGAGGGGGCAGTGAGAGAGGGGCTTGGGAGCAGCCTTTCCCTTCTGGGAGTCTTTCCTTTCTGGGAGCCTTTCCCTGGAGGTGTTTGCAGCCAGGCTGGAGGTGGCTGTGAGCAACCTGCTGTGGTGTGAGGTGTCCCTGCCCATGGCAGGGGGTTGGGACTGGCTGAGCCTTGAGCTCCCTTCCAGCCCTGGCAGCTGTGTGATGGTTCCGTGGCTCTGCTCCCTGCCCCACCTGCCCCTTTCCGCTGCCGGCAGCCTCCCGTCGGGGCAGGGGGACTCCGGGAGCGCCGCCGGAGCGCTGTGGCGGCCGCGCTGTTGTGTCTGCCCGCGGCGGCTGTTTCCCTTTCGGGGGGCGGGGGGGAAGGTATAAATCGCTCTGCCGTGCAAGTGGAGCTGGGCAGGCGGCCAGAGGGAGTTGCCTGGGCTGCTGCCGCTGCTGCTGCAGATGTGGCAGGAGGACAATGGAAACTTTTGTGGCCGGAGCAGCGCAGGGCTCCCGCAGCCGGAGCGCCGCCGGCATCCCTCCCGCCGCCGTCGGGGGGCTCGGGGGGGTTAAATCCCGCCCCGCAGATGGCCGTGGGGCTGCGGGGCCGCCTCGGAGCCCGCCGCAGCTTCTGTCCCGCTGCCTTTTGGTAGCTCTCTTGGGCCGCTGCTCGGCTCCGAGCGTGCTGGGGGCGGGCTGGGAGGGGGAGGCTGACGTAGGGCTCTAAGGTTTCCCTGCTGGAGCTGCGCCCGGGCCGTGGGCGTTGAGATTTCCCTCTTGGTTCGCCAGACGTAAGATGAGGAATTGCCTTTTTTCTCTCTTTCTCTTTTTTTCGGTGTCTGTTGCTCCATAACAACTTTTCCTGCCTGTGTTTGTGTTGAGTGGAATGTCAGGGAGCTGTTAATGCCTTGTCTGTTCCCGGCTCTCCCCCCACCCTCCTGCTCTCTTCCCCCTCTCCCCAGCAGCCGCGGTCTGGACAGCCTCAAGAGGCTTCCTTGGAGTTGAAAACCTTTATTGTTCTGACTCAGCTGCCAAAGGCTGAGCCGCGGCTCTGCGCTTCGCTTTGCTGCTCGTAGCGGAGGCTCCTGAGGAGGTTTCTGAACCAAAACCTCTCTCTCTCTCTCTTTTTCCCCCTCTGCCGGGCCCGAGCAGCTCAGGAGCTGAGGGCTGAGGTGATTGAGAGCTCAGCTCCAGGTTGGAGCTGCTCGGGGTTGGGTTTTTTGTGTTGTGGAAGGATCAGCGGGAAATAAAACCCCAGAAACCTGAGCCCAGATCGTTCGTCTTGCAGAGCAGAAATTAAACAGCTACGGGGCGGGGGGGGGAGTCCCCCCCAAGCCCTGCAGGTTCTGGAAATCCACTTCCAAAGCGGTTTGAGCAGAGGGTAACTTCCAGCCAAGCCGGCTGCGGGCTCCGGGCACCCCGGGCAGCCCCCCGGCAGCCCCCCGGGCAGCCCCTGCCTGCCGCGGCTGAAGCTCCTCCGCGCTGCGGGAGGGCAGCCCTGGCGCTGCCCCGTCCGAAGCTGCGGGGTGGGGAGGGGAGGAGAGGAAGAGCTGCAGGGGGAGATCCTAGAGATGAAGCCCCGGGCCAGGGCTGGGTCCTGGCTCGCTGGATCTCAGCCGGTTTGGGTTTTGTTTGGGTTTTTTTTTCACTCCTGACAGCATCTGTTGGATAAATCGCGGGGCGGCTGCCAGTCCTCCCGAGCAGTCTGGCTCGCTGCTGGCGCTCGCAGAAGACCTCATTAAGGAGGCTTTGAGCACGGTCTGGCTGCTCCTCCTCTCCTCCCCCAGCCCAGCAGAACGTGGCAGGACCACTGCAGGGCTTCTTTCTGGTGGTTCTTTTGTGCCCCAGCATCACAATTTTAGGAAGCAGAAAGAAATGAAGGTGAGGCCTGGGGAGTGCCCTGCTGCAGGAGGAGCTGCCCTGCTGCAGGAGGGGCTGCCCTGCTCCAGGAGGCCAATTCATACAGCCAGAGAATGGCTCAGGCTGGGAGGGAGCTCAGAGCTCCTCTGCTCCAACCTCCCTCCATGCCCGGGGACAGCTCCCAGCCAGGCTCAGCTGCTCAGGGCCTCATCCAGCCTGGCCTGCAGCACCCCCAGGCAGGAGGCAGTCACAGCCTCCCTGGGCAGCCTGTGCCAGAGCCTCAGCAGCCTGGCACTGAAGAACTTCTTCCTCAGCTGCAGCCTGAGCCTGCTCTGCCTCAGCTCCAAACCCTTGCCCCTGGGCCTGGCTTCAGCCCAAGTCCCTCTGCAGCCTTCCTGCAGGATGCCTTCAGGTGCTGGCAGCAGCTCTGAGGTGCCCCTGGAGCCTTCTCCTCTGCAGGCTGCACAGCCCCAGCTCCCTCAGCCTGTGCTCCCAGCAGAGCTGCTCCAGCCCTGGCAGCAGCCTTGTGGCCTCCCCTGGGCTCTCTGCAGCAGCTCTGTGTCCTGCTGCTGCTGGGGACAGCAGAGCTGGAGGCAGGCTTGGAGGTGAGGTCCTGGCAGGGCTCTTTTGCTGCCTCCTCCCAGGCATTGCCAAGGGAAGGGTTTGGGTTGGGTTTGGCCTTGGTCCCTGCAGTGTTCCTGCCCCCATGGGGCAGAGCTGCACACAGAGATCTCTGCAGGCCCTGCTCAGGACTCAGGCAGCTCCCAGTGTGCCTCCTCCAGCTGCTGGCCCTGCAGGCAGAGGCAGAAGGGAATCTGCACTCACTTCTCTGTTTCCCCTTGCCCAGAGCTGTGTGTGGAAGGCAGGCCCCAGGTCTAGGGGGGGGGGTCCCCAGCAGCTCCATCCCTGCATGCCCCTCTCCTGGTGCTGCACTCAGGGAGGGGGCAGCGAGTCTCCGGTGGCTGGTGGCTGGCAGTGGGTGGCAGCGGTGCAGCTCCGTGGCTGCCAGCCTGGGGCCTCTCCCACCCCTTGGTGCTTCTCCAGGCCTGCAGAATGGAAGCTTTGTGTGCTGTGTGGTTTGTGTGCTGCTGGCTGCTGGCTTTGGAAGCCACCAGCAAGGGGAAGAGCCCTGGGCTGGGCCACTCAGTGTCAGCACAGGGGGAAGCAGGGAACTGGGGTGGGTGGGAAGGAGGTCATGGAGGTGTCCCAGGCCAGGCTGGGTGAGGCCCTGAGCAGCCTGGGCTGATGGGAGGGGTCCCTGCCCGTGGCAGGGGGTTGGAGCTGGAGGATCTTGGAGGTCCCTTCCAGCCCAAACCATTCTGTGACTCTGTGGTCACTGTGGTCCCTTCCATCCCAACCCATTCTCTGGTTCTATGCTCTGTGAGGTCCCTTCCATCCCAACCCACCCCATGGCTTTGTGATCTTCCACCCCAGCCCATTCTATGCTCTGTGAGGTCCCCTCCACCCCAGCCCACCCCATGACTCTGGGATCTTTAAGATCCCTCCCAACCCAACCCACTCCATGGTCTTTGAGGTCCCTTCCCTTCCAAACCATTCCCTGAGTCATCACCAAGTCCAACCCTGCCCCAAGGCAGCAGGACCAGAGAGTGCCCTGCAGAGGAGTCCTGCCCAGGGGGGCAGCAGTGGCTGAGCTGTGACCCTTGCTGGAGAGCAAAATACAGCAGGTTGGGAGGCTCCAGCAGAACCCTGGAAGCAGCTCCACGGTGGTGCCACCACCTGTGGCTCAGCCAAACCAACCTCTCAGCAGGGTCAGAAGTTCTCCTTCCCAGGAGCTTTGATCCAAGCAGCAGAACTGGGACCAGGCCAGCAGTAAAATGCAGCTCTGCAGGGCTGAGGAGCTGCCCTCATGCTCCTGGCTGTCACCTCCTGCATCCAGCAGCCTCAGGCCTGGCAGGGGCTCAGTCTGGAAGGTGGAGGAGCCGAGGTGGAGAAGGGTTAAGTTGTCCTGGCTGGTGGCAGAGAGACTTCTGGGGGCTTCCCCATCATGGGTCCCTGCACCCTGCCTCCTGGCTCCCTCCTCAGAGGAGGCTGAGTGGTGCCCTGGTGCAGCCTGCCCAGGGATCTGCTTCTGCTTGGGCAGCTCTTGGGCAGGGCACCTGGAGAGCTGTTTCCATCTGTTCCCAGATGGCATCAGGTTGGAAGGGGCCTCAGAGATCCTCTTGTCCAACCCTGCTGCAGGGAGCAGGAAGCAGGCAGAGCCCTTCAGAGGTTGACAGAATGGCTTGGGCTGGAAAGGGTCTTCAAGCCCTTAGAGTGGGCTGGGCTGGAAGGGATCCAGCTCCAACCCCCTGCCGTGGGCAGGGACCCCTCCCACCGACCCAGGCTGCTCCGGGCCCCCTGCACCTGGAACAGCTCCAGGGGAGGGACATCCAGAGCCTCCCTGGGCCTCCAGAGGCTCCCCACAGCTGCCAGCATCTCAGAGGTTCATTTTTCTCCCAGAAGCTCTTCTGCTGCAGGCTTGGGAGAGAGAAAGGAGCCCAGGCCAGGAGCTGAGCTCTGCTCTCTTTTGCCTCCTAGATGGTCACCACGTGTGGGAGATGGAAGCCAAGACCGACAAGGAGCTGTGCAAGCCAGTGAGTCTGCCTGGGGGATGGGCGCAGCAGGGGCAGCAATGGACCTGGGCTGCTCCAGCCCTGCTGCTGAAGCCTTTCCAAGGCCCTTGGCACGCTCTCCCATCCCTGACACACAAGTGCTGAGGCCTCCCCTCCTGGCAGGCTCTCCCTGGTGGGAGCGTGGGGCAGGGAGCCTGGGCTGGAGCCCTCCCAAGGAGCAGCAGAGGTCCTCTGGAAAAATGTCTCAGGCTGGGCCCTGCCTGCTCCTGCCCTGCCCTGCTGGGTGCCCTCTGCCCCCAGCTGCTGCTTGGCTCTTCCTGCAGCACAAGAGCTGAGTGCCCTCCCTGCAGGGCAGCGCTGCGCTGGGGGAGGCCCCTCCGGGGCAGGCAGCCGCTGAGAGCTGCAGAGCTGCAGAGCTGCTGAGCAGCCCAGCTGGGTGCAGGCCAGCAGGAGCTCTGCCTCCTGCTCTGGCACAGGTGCCAAGGCAGCTCCTGGCGGCCACGGCAGATGGCAGTGTGCAGTTGTGCCAGCTGGGGTCCCCGGGGCATCCCCGAGGCATCCCTTAGCCCTGTGGGCCCTGGCAGAGGGAGACCATCCCCGTGCCCTCCAGCCCCCTGCCCTGCAGCAGGAGCTGCCCGAGCTGCCGGCTGGCAGCGCCCCGGTGCCCATCTGCCTGGCCCGGGGAGCTGTGTGCCAGGGGGAGGGACCCCGGGGCGGAGCTGGGGCCGGGCTGCTGACCCCAGGGAGAGCCTCCTCCTGCCCAGCCCCGTGCCCGGCCCCGAGGGGAAGGCTTCATGGAGAGCTCAGCCAGGCTGACCGCTGCCTCGCCGAGCCCCGGGCCGCGGGCACGGAGCTGCTGGGAGCGGATCCCGGCCCTGCCCTGCCCTGCCCTCACCTGCTGCTGCCTCCTGCCCGGCAGAACTCGCTGGTGGTTGAGGTCCCTCCCTTCCGCACCCAGAGGATCTCCAGCCCCGTGCAGGTCAACTTCTACGTCTGCAACGGCAAGAGGAAGAGGAGCCAGTACCAGCTCTTCACCTACCTGCCAGCCAACGGTAACCACCCTGCCCTGGCACGGCAGGCAGGGGAGGAGCCAGTGCCAGCTCTCCACCTACCTGCCAGCCAACGGTAACCACCCTGCCCTGGCACGGCAGGCAGGGGAGGGAGGAGGGCAGCACCAGCAGGCTCTGAGCAGCCTCCCAGCGAGCTGGGGGCACAGCTGGTGCTGGGCAGGGGGAGAGGAGCGGGTCAGCAGAGCCCCCCCCTGCTGCTCCCTCATCCCTCCCTGCTGCTCCCCCATCCCCCCCTGCTGCTCCCCATCCCCCCCTGCAGGATTTCTTCCTCTTGCTTTGGGGGCAGAGAGCTCTCAGTGGCACAGAGCTGCTGGGATTGATGTGAGGAGAGGGAGACTGATGCCCAGAATAGGCAGCAGAGAGCCAGCTGTGCTGTGTGCCAGGCAGCAGGGAACCAGCTGTGCTGTGTGCCAGGCAGTACAGAGCCAGCTGTGCTGTGTGCCAGGCAGCAGGGAACCAGCTGTGCTGTGTGCCAGGCAGCAGAGAACCAGCTGTGCTGTGTGCCAGGCAGTACAGAGCCAGCTGTGCTGTGTGCCAGGCAGCAGGGAACCAGCTGTGCTGTGTGCCAGGCAGCAGAGAACCAGCTGTGCTGTGTGCCAGGTGGCACAGCCCAGCTGCTGCAGTCTGCTGCTGCCCCCTTGCTGCTGTGGCTGCTGCAGGGCTGCTGCTGCCGCCTCTGGGTTCCTCTGCTCCAGGGATCTGAGCTGCGGGAGAGCTGCAGGGGGAGGAGAGCAAAGTGGGAGAGCAGAGCAGGGGGAGGGCAGCAGGTGGTCCTGGTGGGCATGGCTTCCCCCGGGGACACCTGGCTGGGCACTCCTCACTCTGGCACTGCTGAGAGCACCTAACAGCCCCTGCAGGGCTCCCAGGACAGAGCTGGGAGTGAAGCTGCTCCTGCTGGCATCAGAGGGCTGGCATGGAGTAGACTGGGAAGGACCTGGAAGGTCACAGAGCCAGGGAAGGGGCTGGGGTGGGAGGGAGCTGGGGGGCACAGAGCCAGGGAAGGGGCTGGGGTGGGAGGGAGCTGGGGGGCACAGAGCCAGGGAAGGGGCTGGGGTGGGAGGGTCCTTACAGGTCATGGAGCCCTGGGATGGGTTGGAAGGGACCTTGGAGACCATCTTGCCCCAATCCCCTGGGCAGTGCCCACGTCAGGGGGGTTGGAGCTGGATGACCTTCAGCCTTGCCCCATCCCAGGCAGCCTGGCCTGGAGCAGCTGCAGGGAGGAAGCATCCACAGCCCCAGGCTGGGGAGCTGTGGGCACCCCTGGGCTCCCTGGGCCAAGGGGCCTGGCACCAGCTGGGGAGGGCACAGCAAAGGGCCAGAGAGCCCTGAGGGGCCTGGGGCAGCTCTGTGGGGAGCAGGGTCTGAGGGCTCTGGGAGTGCTGAGCCTCCAGCCCCACACAGGGGCTCCCTGCAGCCCCACACAGGGGCTCCCTGCCAGCCCCACACAGAGGGTCTGTGCCAACCCCACACAGGGGCTCCCTGCAGCCCCACACAGGGGCTCCCTGCCAGCCCCATACAGAGGCTTCATTGTCCTCAGCCTCCCAGAGTGATGTCACAGCCCTGAGTCCTGCTCTGAGTCAGAGGCTTTGATTTGTAGCCCCCGGGGCTGCTGCCAGCAAGGAGCTACTGAGGAGTTGGTGAGATCCTGAGGGGAGCCCAAGGGCTGAGCAGGCCTGGGGCAGCCCTGGCAGAGCACTCAGCACCCCTGGAGGTGCTGGGACCTGGCAGGGTGCAGTACTCAGAGCCCAGGACCATCTCAGTGCCGTAGGAGCCTCCAGCTTCACCACGTGGACCAAGTGGCACTGAGGGGCTGCTTTTTGTGGGGCCAGTGGTCTGAGCCCCCAGCAGGGCAGGGACTGAGCCCCCAGCAGGGCAGGATCTGATGCCCCAGCAGGGCAGGGACTGAGCCCCAGCAGGGCAGGGACTGAGCCCCCAGCAGGGCAGGATCTGATGCCCCAGCAGGGCAGGGACTCTGGGCAGGATGAGCCCCAGCAGGGCAGGGACTGAGCCCCCAGCAGGGCAGGATCTGAGCCCCAGCAGGGCAGGGACTGAGCCCCCAGCAGGGCAGGATCTGATGCCCCAGCAGGGCAGGGACTGAGCCCCCAGCAGGGCAGGATCTGATGCCCCAGCAGGGCAGGGACTGAGCCCCAGCAGGGCAGGATCTGATGCCCCAGCAGGGCAGGGACTGAGCCCCCAGCAGGGCAGGATCTGAGCCCCAGCAGGGCAGGATCTGATGCCCCAGCAGGGCAGGGACTGAGCCCCAGCAGGGCAGGATCTGATGCCCCAGCAGGGCAGGGACTGAGCCCCCAGCAGGGCAGGATCTGAGCCCCAGCAGGGCAGGGACTGAGCCCCAGCAGGGCAGGGACTGAGCCCCCAGCAGGGCAGGATCTGAGCCCCCAGCAGGGCAGGATCTGAGCCCCAGCAGGGCAGGGACTGAGCCCCAGCAGGGCATCTGAGCCCCAGCAGGGCAGGATCTGATGCCCCAGCAGGGCAGGGACTGAGCCCCCAGCAGGGCAGGATCTGAGCCCCCAGCAGGGCAGGGACTGAGCCCCAGCAGGGCAGGGACTGAGCCCCCAGCAGGGCAGGATCTGATGCCCCAGCAGGGCAGGGACTGCCCCAGCAGGGCAGGGACTGAGCCCCAGCAGGGCAGGGACTGAGCCCCCAGCAGGGCAGGATCTGATGCCCCAGCAGGGCAGGGACTGAGCCCCAGCAGGGCAGGATCTGATGCCCCAGCAGGGCAGGATCTGAGCCCCCAGCAGAGCAGGATCTGATGCCCCAGCAGGGCAGGATCTGAGCCCCCAGCAGAGCAGGGACTGAGCCCCCAGCAGGGCAGGATCTGAGCCCCAGCAGGGCAGGGACTGAGCCCCCAGCAGGGCAGGGACTGAGCCCCCAGCAGGGCAGGATCTGAGCCCCAGCAGGGCAGGGACTGAGCCCCCAGCAGGGCAGGATCTGATGCCCCAGCAGGGCAGGATCTGAGCCCCCAGCAGAGCAGGGACTGAGCCCCCAGCAGGGCAGGATCTGAGCCCCAGCAGGGCAGGGACTGAGCCCCCAGCAGGGCAGGATCTGAGCCCCAGCAGGGCAGGGACTGAGCCCCCAGCAGGGCAGGATCTGATGCCCCAGCAGGGCAGGGACTGAGCCCCAGCAGGGCAGGGACTGAGCCCCCAGCAGGGCAGGATCTGAGCCCCAGCAGGGCAGTTTGGCAATGCAGACCCTGGCCAGGCCTGTTGGCATGTGTTGATCTGTTTGGAGGGGCAGTGCCAAGGCAGTGCCAGAAACAAGCTGCTAATTGGTGCCAGCCAGCAGTGAGTGGCTGAGGGAGAGCTCCTTGCTCCCTGCAGCTCCCCGAGAGGAGGCTGCAGCCAGCTGGGGCTGGGCTCTGCTCCCCACTCTCAGGTGTGGAAGGAGAGGAAGTGGCCTGGAGTTGTGCCAGGGGAGGCTTAGGCTGGAGAGGAGGAGAAGCTTCTGTGCTGCAGGAGTGGTCAGGGACTGGCAGGGGCTGCCCAGGGGGGTGGTGGAGTCCCCCTGCCTGGAGGGGTCCATGAAACCTGTGCCCATGGCACTGGGGGCCAGGGTTTGGTGATGCTGGGTTCCATTTGGGTTTGGAATGTTAGAGCTGGACTCCATGGCAGTGCCAAGGGGAAGATCAGCTCTGCCTTCACCTCTCAGCTCTCCCCTCAGCCCTGGAGGTGTTCAGGGCCAGGCTGGATGAGGAACCTGGGCTGGTGGAGGTGTCCCTGCCCATGGCAGGGGGCTGGAGCTGGATGGCCTTCAAAGTCCCTTCCAGCCCAACCCACTCTGTGGTTCTGTGATCTGTGAGGTCTCTTCCAGTCCATTCCATGATCCACTGAGCCTAGGATGAGAGCTGGCTGCAGCTGCAGGCTCTGTGCTTGCTCGGGACGGGCTCAGCAGAGCCGTGCAGGCAGAACGAATCCAATCCACTGCCTCCGAGGGGTCCTCACCCTGGGCAGCTCCTCGGCCCCGGCCGTCCCTGGCACCTTGGTGACTTCCCCTCTCCCCCTCTGGCACGGACACTGCTGTGCTCAGGCCGCCAGCAGCTGGAGCCCCGCGGGAGCTGTGAGCTCCAGGGGGGAATTGCTGCCTGGGTTGCTGCAAGCCGGCGGAGGAGCCCTGGGCGCAGCTCGCAGTGCAGCTCAGCAGTGCGGGAGGGAGGAGAGGGCCAGGGCAGACAGAGCCCGGCTCAGGCTCTGCTGGCTCGCCGCTGCTGCGGGGCTCTGCCGGGGGTCTCGGGGGGGGGCAGCGGCAGCCCGGGCCACCGAGAGGCTTGTGCAGGGCTGCGGGTTTGGCTGCGGCTCCTGCTGGTCTCAAGCCCCCCGCGGGGGTCTGTGTTTTCTCTCCGTGCAGTTCCCATCATCAAGACGGAGCCCACGGATGACTACGAGCCCGCCCAGCCCTGTGGACCAATGCCCCAAGGGCTCAGCCCTCTCTCCAAGCCCTACTACAGCCAGGGGCTGCTGCTGCCCCCCGAGCCGCCGCCGGGGCCCTGCCTGGTGCCAGGCTTCGCCTCCTGCCAGCAGCGCAGCCCCCTGCTGCCGCCCGCCCCCAGCGCCAGCCCCAAGCTGCACGACCTCTCTTCCTCCTCCTCCTCCTCCTCCTCCTCCTCCTCCTCGCCCTACGGCCACCTGGGACTTCAGCAGCCCGCTGGAGGCGTCGCCACCATCCAGGAGGTGCCCCGGCCCCTGGTGGTGCAGCCCAGCCCCCCCGAGCCGCAGGTGAGTCACCACGGGAGCGGTAGCTGTCCCCTGGGCCACCAGCAAACACTCTGCCCCGGCAGCCCCTCTGCTCCAGCTCCATCTCTCACCCAAGAGCCGACCTGCCTGCAGCCCTGCAGCCCCGCTCACTGCTCCTCCATAACGGCTCCGCTGCAGCAGCTCCTGCCGAAGGCTCCCCGGAGGGAGGCTCCGCCCGGCCAAGCCCCGGCACTGCCGCCGGGGCAGGAGGGAAGTAAGCATAGCCTGGCCCCAATCCCTGTAACCATCAAGAGGGAGCCCGAGGAGTTGGACCAGATGTACCTGGATGATGGTGAGTCCTCCACAGCATAGGTTTGGCCTTCAAGCCTCTCTGCTCTCACAGTCGGCTCCCTTACACCTCTGCTCCCCTCAGCACCGTGGGGAAAGGCTCCAGGAGCAGCCTGGTGATCAAAATGGGTCCAGGAGCAGCCTGGGGGAGAAAGGCTTCAGGAGCAGCCTGGGGGAGAAAGGCTCCAGGAGCAAAGGCTCCAGGAGCAGCCTGGGGGAGAAAGGCTCCAGGAGCAGCCTGGGGGAGAAAGGCTCCAGGAGCAGCCTGGGGGAGAAAGGCTCCAGGAGCAGCCTGGGGGAGAAAGGCTCCAGGAGCAGCCTGGGGGAGAAAGGCTCCAGGAGCAGCCTGGGGGAGAAAGGCTCCAGGAGCAGCCTGGGGGAGAAAGGCTCCAGGAGCAAAGGCTCCAGGAGCAGCCTGGGGGAGAAAGGTTCCAGGAGCAGCCTGGTGATCAAAATGGGTCCAGGAGCAGCCTGGGGGAGAAAGGCTCCAGAAGCAAAGGCTCCAGGAGCAGTCTGGTGATCAAAATGGGTCCAGGAGCAGTCTGAGGGGGCAAAGGGTCCAGGAGAAGCCTGGAGAGAAAAAGGGTCCAGGAGCATCCTGGTGATCAAAAAGGTTCCATGAAGAGCCTGGTAGAGCACTGTGGACTTGTGCTTGGGTTACCTCTACACAGTGAGGGCCTCCTTAGGTCTGTGTGAGGTGATGGAGCTGTGCTGGAGGTTGGCCAAGGGGACCTCTGAGGGTCCCTTCTGACCCCAGGCCACCTGTGAATGTCATCTGAGCTCTGAGGGTGGTTACCAGGAGCTGGCTGCAGGACCAGCAGCTGTGGTGCCTTCAGCTCTCAGCGCTCATCTCCTCTCCTCCCTCCCTGGAGGTGCTCAGGGCCAGGCTGGATGAGGCCTGGAGCAGCCTGGGCTGGTGGGAGGTGTCCCTGCCCTTGGCAGGGGGCTGGCACTGGGTCACCTCCCAGGTCCCTTCCAGCCCAAGCCCTTCCCTCTGGCAGTGTCACTCCTCACTCTGGGGGCAGCTGGGGGTCTTCCACCCTTGCTTTGTGTATTGCCTGTGCTGTCCATGCCCCTCTGGGAGGTGAAGATGCTGTGATGGCCCTTGCCAGGCTCTGGTTCCCCAAGCCCAGTGAGCCAGCCCTGGTGAGAGGGACAGCCTGGGGTGGCCTCCAAGCTGGGAGTATCTCAGCAGCAGGCAGCTCCACGCTGAGCTCCCTGCCAGGGGCTCTGCCTGGAGGGTGGCAGCAGCTGGTGCCAAGGAACATCTGCCTGGGGTTAGCCTCCAGGGAGAGCCAGCAGAGCTCAGAGCCCTGCCCTTGGGAGCAGAACCCTTCAGGCTGGGATGGGGTGGGAGCTTTCCAGCCCCAGGAGAGGTGGGGGTTGGGGTGGCACCGTGGGCAGGCCTGAGGAGCTTCTCCTCCTCAGGGGCTCCCAGTTCTGCACAGCTGCTCTGTGGTGAGCAGGCTGTCTGCCTTGGCACCTGCTGTGAGGAGCAAGGTCTCAGCCACCCAGGCCAAAAGCCATGCCCAGAGCTGGGGGTTGAGAGGCACCAGAAGGTAGCACAGCATGGTTGGGGTGGGAGAAGACCTCTAAGGGCACTGAGTTCAACCAGTCAACCCCAACTCCACCTGCTGCTCCCACAGGACCTGGGCTGGGGGCCATGCAGGGCTGGGGGCCATGCAGGGCTGGGGGCCATGCAGGGCTGGGGGAGGAGGTTGGAGCTGATGATCCAAGAGGTCTCTTCCAGCCTCAGTGATTCTGTGGTCTGGTGGCCATGGGTAGAAGGTTGGAGCTGGAGCTCCCCCTACCTCCTGGCTCAGCACAGCCCCCACCAAGTGAGGCTGCAAAGCCATCCCTGGCATCTGGGTCAGGCCCTGGATGCCCTCTGAGTGCCACCCCCTGGCCGCTGGCAGAGTGAGAGCAGGGGGGGTCCTGCTTGTCTCTGCTGTCCTCCAGCCCTCAGCAGCCCCAGGCTGTGCCAAGCCCTCCTCTGCCTGCCCCGGGGCTGCTGCAGCCTCTGCTCCTCCCAGCAGGGCCCTTGCTGGCTGCTTGCTGCCACCCGCAGCAGGCTAGGAGCCTTCTTTTCCTCCCTCTTCTTTTCCTCCCCCTTCTTTCTTCCCCCTTCTTTTCCTCCCCCTTCTTTTCCTCCCCCTTCTTTCTTCCCCCTTCTTTTCCTCCCCCTTCTTTTCCTCCCCCTTCTTTCTTCCCCCTTCTTTTCCTCCCCCTTCTTTTCCTCCCCCTTCTTTCTTCCCCCTTCTTTTCCTCCCCCTTCTTTTCCTCCCCCTTCTTTCCTCCCCCTTCTTTTCCTCCCCCTTCTTTTCCTCCCCTCTCTTTCTCTCTTTTCCCTTTCTCTCCTCCTTTCCCTCTCTCCCTCCTCCTCTCCCTCTCTTTCTCCTCCTTTCCCTCTCTCCCTCCCCTCCTTTCCCCCCTCCCCACTTCCTGCAGGGCTCTGGCAGCTCTGCAGACTCTGAAGCTGCTTCCTTGCTGCTCCCTGGGCCCCGAGCCTGGCAGTGCCTCCCAGGGCTGGCCGAGGGTCCTGCCCTGCAGCCTCCTCCCTCGGCCTCGCCCCATTCTTGCCCTGCCCCAATCCCTGCCCTGCCCCATCCCTGCCCTGCTCCATCCCATCCCTGCTGGCTGCAGGCAGCTCCTCTCTCCCACCCCCACACTCAGTCCTTTCCCCTCTGCTCCCAGAGCTGCTCCCTGCTCAGCTCCACTTCTGTCTCTCCTCTCTTGTTTTTACCTTTCCCTCTCTTCTCTCCCTCCCAAGCCTCTTTCCCACCCTCTAGGACACCTCCAGCTGCCTTCCCAGCCCTGCTCCAAGGCTTGCTGAGGCTGCTTCAGCCTGGGGAGGAGAAATCTGCCACTCAGCAAGTGCTGCCTGGGACAGCAATGTGCCCTGGGGGCCAAGAGAGCCAAGGGGGTCCTGGGGGGCAGCAGGAAAAGTGTGGCCAGCAGGGCTGGGGAGGTTCTGCTGCCCCTCTGCTCTGCCCTGCTCAGACCACAGCTGCAATCCTGTGTCCAGTTCGGGGCTCCCCAGGTGAAGAGAGACAGAGAGCTGCTGGAGAGAGTCCAAGGCAGAGCCAGGAGGAGGATTTGGGGACTTGAGCATCTCCCCTGTGAGGAGAGACTGAGAGCCCTGGGGCTGTTGAGTCTGGGGAGGAGAAGGCTGAGAGGGATCTGATCAATGTCTATCAATAGCTGAGGGCTGGGGGGCAGGTGCAGGGGGGCAAGAAGCCTCTTTTGGAGGCAGGGAGCCTCTCTCTGGGCAAGGCTCTCCAAGTGGTCCCTGGAAGCTGGGGAGAGATGTAGAACCAACCTGTCCTTCCACACCCTGCAGGACAGATGGACATGGGGGTGTCCTCTCTGGGTCATAGGTGCCAGAGGTAGGTCTGGTGACACCAGGGAAGCTCTGCAGGCTTCACAGCTGAGGGAGAAGTCACCATCCCTGGAGACCCCAAGGATGTGGTGCTGAGGGACAGGGATTGGTGGGGTTGGGTTGATGCTGGACTGGATGAGCTCAGAGGTCATGGCCATGGCACCTGGGGCCGTGGTGGGGTTGTGTTGAAGCTGGGCTGGATGAGCTCAGAGGACTTCTCCAGCCCATGGAACCAGCTCCATGGTCCTGGGGTTTAGAGGCTCAGCAGCAGTGGTGAGGCTGGGAGCTGAAGGTGAGCAGCTAGGTCTCCTCCAGCCTCCTCCAAGGCCTCCTCCAGCCTCAGCTCCTCACTGGATCTGTGATTTCACACAGCCTCTGTGGAGTGCTGAGCTCAGCAGTCACTGACTCTGCCCTGCAGAGCCCCCAGGCCTCTGCCCCCTGCAGCTGAGCACCACCTGCAAACAGCTGCCTGGGGCTCAGGTTGGGGTGAGGAGGGGTGGGAGGCACTGGGGCAGGTCCTGGATGTCCCCTCCCAGGAGGTGCCCATGGCCAGGGATCAGGCCTTCAGCAGCTTGGTGTAAGGGAACCCCCCAGGGCAGGGGTCTTCAAGAGATGGTCTTCAGGGGGCTTGGGACTTGGTGGTCTTGAAGGGGCTTGCAGTAGATGACCTTTAAGGTCCCTCCCAACCCAGCCCAGTCTATCAATCTCCTGCAGTAGCTTCTCTCAGGTGGGCAAAGCCCTTTGTGCCTTCTGGGAGCTCTGCCGAGCTGCTGCCCTCTGCCCTGCGCTGCGTCGGAGGCCAAGGACCGCACCCCGCAGGGTCCCTGCAGCGCTTCCCCCTCCCGGCGCTGCTGTCCCTGCAGGGCTCTGCCGGCTGCAGCCCTCCGCAGCCAGCAGGGACGCTCCCGGGGGCCGAGCCTGCGGCGCTGCTTATCTGGCCCCGGGGCCAGGAGCCCCTGGAGCCAGATAGTGCAGACAATGGGAGCAGGGCTGCAGAGCCTCCCCTGATACCCAGCGGGCACCCACAGACCGTTCCCATGGCCAGGCAGGGCCTTTGCTATCGCCGCGGAGCTGCCCCGGCGCTGGCCCTGGCTGCTATCGGCTCCCCCGGGAGCTCCATCCCTGGGCTCTGGGGGGGTTGGTGTTTCCCAGCCCAGCGGTGAGCCCTGGCCCCCCGCAGCTGCTCTCTATCAGGCCCTGGCAGCTGCTGCTGCTGCAGATAGGGCAGGAAGCAGGCGGCGGCAGGCGGCGGCGGGGGCAGCCCAGCAGTGCCCCTGCCCTGCCCCAGGCTCTGCCTCCTGGCAAGGCTGGCACCAAAAAACCACCAAAGCCACCCAAAATTAAAGGGAGAGCTGGGGGGGAGGGGGTGGTGGTGTTGGGAAGGGCCCCAGCAGGCAGCTGTGCCTGGGCTGCCTGTGCCAGGGAGGAGAGGAGATGCCCTTGGCTGGGAGGAGGGCACCCTGCTGGCACGCTGGCACAGGGCAGCCCTGGTGCCCTCCTCTGCCAGCTCAGGGGACCCCTCTCAGCTCCCCAGGGCTGGGCAGTTCCGAAGCTCTCCCTCCTCATGCCCAGTGGGCACCAGGAGCAGCGCCGCTCACCCAGCTGGCTCCCAAGGGCTCATAGCAGCACCTGGCAGGGGAACAGCAGCCAGAGGCAGTGGGGACAGAAGCCTCCAGAGCCAGAAACTCCTCTAATTGTCCTTCTTGTGGCTGTGGTGGCTGTGGTGGCTGTGGTGGCTGTGGTGGCTGTGGTTGTGGTGGCTGTGGTGGCTGTCGTGGTTGTGGTGGCTGTGGTGGCTGTGGTGGCTGTGGCTGTGGTGGCTGTGGTGGTTGTGGTGGCTGTGGTTGTGGTGGCTGTGGTGGCTGTGGTGGCTGTGGTTGTGGTGGCTGTGGTGGCTGTGGCTGTGGTGGCTGTGGTGGCTGTGGTAGCTGTGGCTGTGGTGGCTGTGGCTGTGGTGGCTGTGGTGGCTGTGGTGGCTGTGGTTGTGGTGGCTGTGGTGGCTGTGGCTGTGGTGGCTGTGGTGGCTGTGGCTGTGGTGGCTGTGGTGGTTGTGGTAGCTGTGGCTGTGGTGGCTGTGGCTGTGGTGGTTGTGGTGGCTGTGGTTGTGGTGGTTGTGGTGGCTGTGGTGGCTGTGGCTGTGGTGGCTGTGGCTGTGGTGGCTGTGGTTGTGGTGGTTGTGGTGGCTGTGGTGGCTGTGGCTGTGGTGGCTGTGGTGGTTGTTTCCATTTTATTGGCCTAATTTTGGATTCTTTGTTATCTGTAATTATATGTTTCATAGGGCAACCTCCAAACCCTGCAGTTCAGGAGGGAAAAAACACAACCCTCTGAAAGTTTCGGTTCAGGAGGGAGAGAACAAAAGCAGAGAGAAGCCCCAAAGCTTGCAGCTCATCAGGAAAACAAAGGGAGCCCAGAGGAGAGGTCTGCAGCCTCCCCCCTCGCCCCAGATGTAACTTCCCGAGCTGGCTCTGGAACATCCTCCTGCCTGCCCCCGCAGACACAGGCAGGTGCCCTCCCCGGGCCGCCCCGGACAGCTCCGGAGCATCTGCCAATGGTTTCAGGGGAGAGGGGAAACAAAGACCCAAAGCCAAAGCCGGCTGCGAGGCTCTTCCCTGGGCTGGAGCCGCGGGGCTGTTGCCGCGGGGCTGTTGCTGCGGGGCTGTTGCCGCGGGGCTGTTGCCGCGGGGCTGTTGCCGCGGGGCTGTTGCCGCGGGGCTGGAGCTGCGGGGCTGTTGCCGCGGGGCTGGAGCCGCGGGGCTGTTGCCGCGGGGCTGGAGCTGCGGGGCTGGAGCTGCAAGGCTCTTCCCTGGGCTGTTGCTGCGGGGCTGGAGCTGCGGGGCTGTTGCCGCGGGGCTGTTGCTGCGGGGCTGGAGCCGCGGGGCTGTTGCCGCGGGGCTGGAGCTGCGGGGCTGGAGCTGCGGGGCTGTTGCCGCGGGGCTGTTGCCGCGGGGCTGTTGCTGCGGGGCTGGAGCTGCGGGGCTGTTGCCGCGGGGCTGGAGCCGCGGGGCTGGAGCTGCAAGGCTCTTCCCTGGGCTGTTGCTGCGGGGCTGTTGCCGCGGGGCTGGAGCAGGATCGCCGAGCGGGGCCGGGGGATTTGCCGCTCTTGGCAGCGCTCCCTGCTCGCCCACGCAGCCTCCCCGCAGCCACTTGCCCCTCTCTCCTGTGCCAGAGCCTCAGCACCTTGGCACTGAAGAGCTTCTTCCTCAGCTCCAGGCTGACCCTGCTCTGCCTCAGCTCCAAAACAGTTCAGGAGCTTTCTCTCCTGGACTGAAAGGTTTGGAGATTTTTTTCCCCTTCCTCCTGAACAGAAAGGTTTGGAAGTTTTCTGCTGAACAGAGAGCTTTGGAGGTTCTCTTTTTGCCTCTCCTGAACAGAGAGCTTTGGAGGTTCTCTTTGTGTCTCTCCTGAACAGAGAGCTTTGGAGGTTCTCTTTTTGCCTCTCCTGAACAGAGAGCTTTGGAGGTTCTCTTTGTGTCTCTCCTGAACAGAGAGCTTTGGAGGTTCTCTTTGTGTCTCTCCTGAACAGAGAGCTTTGGAGGTTCACTTTGTGTCTCTCCTGAACAGAGAGCTTTGGAGGTTCTCTTTGTGTCTTTCCTGAACAGAGAGCTTTGGAGGTTCTCTTTGTGTCTTTCCTGAACAGAGAGCTTTGGAGGTTCTCCTTTTGCCTCTCCTGAACAGAGAGCTTTGAAGTTAGCTTCTCTCCCCTCTTCCACAGTAGCTGTTGCCAGCCAGCTGCAGCCCTCCCATATTTCACTCAGACCTGAGGAACCCAAACCTTGAGACCAAATTAAACTCCTTGTTGACATTGCAATAAAAACCCCAAAGCAGGGCTCAGACTGAAGCAGCCTCAGCTGCAACCCCCCCAGCCCCAAGCTGCACTTCAGCTCTTTTATGGATGGAAGATTTGTTTCCTGGGGTCCCCAGGCTCCCCATCCAGCAAAGTTATTTCCTCTTGGCAGCTGCCTGGAAATAAAAAAAGAGGATATCAAAGCCCTAAAGCTGTGGTGGAGGGGAGGAGGAGCTGTGGCAGGCAGCAGGAGGAAGCAGAGTCTCCCCAGCACCTGTAAATATTTGCTCTGTGTCTTGGCCAGGGGGAAAGAAAGGAAGAAAGGAAGGGGAAAGGAGGGAAAATTAATTGTCAGGGCATTTATTTGGTGAGTTGGGGAGGAAACAGAATCTGCAGCTGGCAGGAAGGTGCTGGTGTGGGGTTAGGAGGGGGAGCAGCAGAGAGGGGTTAGGTCCCCACTTCACAGCCACCCCCAAGGGCAGGCAGCTTGCTGGCCCCTGGCTGGGCTGATGCCAGGGGAGTGTGGGCAGAGGGCAGGAGAGGGCATCCTGCCCCTGAGCTGTGCTCAGGCCTCACCTCCAACCCTGCCCCCGGGCTCTGCTCAGGCCTCACCTCCAACCCTGCCCCCAGCTCTGTTGTCCCCAGCAGCAGCAGGACACAGAGCTGCTGCAGAGAGCCCAGAGCAGGCCACAAGGCTGCTGCCAGGGCTGGAGCAGCTCTGCTGGGAGCACAGGCTGAGGGAGCTGGGGCTGTGCAGCCTGCAGAGGAGAAGGCTCCAGGGGCACCTCAGAGCTGCTGCCAGCACCTGAAGGCATCCTGCAGGAAGGCTGCAGAGGGACTTGGGCTGAGGGGGGCTGGAGCCAGGCCCAGGGGCAAGGGTTTGGAGCTGAGGCAGAGCAGGCTCAGGCTGCAGCTGAGGAAGAAGTTCTTCAGTGGCAGGCTGCTGAGGCTCTGGCCCAGGCTGCCCAGGGAGGCTGTGGCTGCCTCCTGCCTGGGCTGGATGAGGCCCTGAGCAGCTGAGCCTGGCTGGGAGCTGTCCCTGAGCAGGGAGGGAGGTTGGAGCAGAGGAGCTCTGAGCTGCCCCCAGCCTGGGCTCTGCCGTGCTCTGATCTCTCCCTCCTGACTTTTGCTTTTGTTCTTCTTCATTATCTTCTATTTTTTTCCTGCTGTTTTCATCCTGCTCTGTTCCATGCAGAGGTTTCCATCCCAGCCCTGCCAGGTTTCCACTCTTCCTGAGGACTTCCCCTGGTCCCCTCTGCCCCAGGCTGGGATGAAGGAATGCCAGCAATGTGTGCAGGTGGAGCTGCTGCAGATAAAGGCTGTTTGATGTCAGCTGGGTGGGCACCAGGCCTGCTGCAGCAGGAGGGCTGCAGCGGTGGCACAGACAGCCAGCAGCTTGCCCTGCCAGGGCCTTTGTTGTCACGCTCAAAGCTTTTGGGCTCTCCTCCCTTCCCTGGAATGTCCTCTGTGCCCCCAGGGCCCCCAGCCTGGGAGGCTTTGTTGTGTGGAGCCTAGGGGCTCCAGCCAGAGCTGGCCCTTGCTGCTGGGCTGCTGCTGTCACAGGGCTGCTCCTGAAGGGGAGCCAGCTCAGAGCATCCACCAGAGAATGGGTTGGGCTGGAAGGGACCCCCAGAGGCACCCAGCCCAACCCCCTGCACCCAGCAGGCACAGCCTCCCCTACAGCAGGCTGCTCACAGCCTTCCCCAGCCTCCCCTTCAACACCTCCAGGCTTGGGGGGGCCTCAAGCCCCTCCCTGGGCAACCTGCTGCAGGCTTCCAGCAGCCTCCTGGGGCAGAGCTTGTTCCTCACAGCCCAGCTCCATCTGCTCTGCTCTCATTGCCATCCACTGCCCCTGGGCCTGGCCCTGCAGCCCTTTGGCAGCAGTCCCTCTGCAGCCTGCTGGTCTCCTTCTCCTTCTCCTTCTCCTTCTCCTTCTCCTTCTCCTTCTCCTTCTCCTTCTCCTTCTCCTTCTCCTTCTCCTTCTCCTTCTCCTTCTCCTTCTCCTTCTCCTTCTCCTTCTCCTTCTCCTTCTCCTTCTCCTTCTCCTTCTCCTTCTCCTTCTCCTTCTCCTTCTCCTTCTCCTTCTCCTTCTCCTTCTCCTTCTCTCTCTTTCTCCCCCTTTCCCTTTCTCTTTCCCCTCCCCCTTCCCCCAGCAGTATTTTTTGTTTCCAAACCTGACCCCAGGGTGGTGGAGGCTGGAAGGGACCTGTGGAGATCAGCCAGAGCAGGCTGCAGAGGGCCACATCCATGTGGGGCTCCACCACCTCTGGGTGATCATTTCTCCAGCACAGGGAGAAACTTCTTCCTGTGCCATGTGCCTGCTGCCATGTGAGGTGCCAGGGGCTGGGGACAGCTGCTGGCAGAAGGCTGGTGCTGGGTGCATGCCTGTGGGGTGCTCCTGTGGCAGGGCAGGAGGTCCCCAAGCAGCCACCCCCAGCACTGGGCTCAGAGCTCTGCAGTGTGTCCCCCACTGCCCTGCACTGCCTCTGAGCTTCAGGAGCTGCCAGCACCTAGGGCCATGAGGAGGCCTCAACCCTGCTGCTCACCAGGGAGCTGCTGGAGAGGGTGCAGGAACAGGTGGCCATGGCACCTGGGTCAGGGTTTGGTGGCCATGGGGGGGTTAGGCTAATGGTTGGGCTGGATGAGCTTGGAGGTCGTGGTGCTGGCTCTTTGGGCCATGGTTTGGTGGCCATGGTGGGGTTGGGTTGGTGTTGGACTGGATGAGCTCAGAGGTCATGGCCATGGCACCTGGGGCCAGGGTGTGGTGGCCATGGTGGGGTTGGGTTGGTGTTGGCCTGGATGGCCTTAGAGATGGTGGCTATGGCTCTTTGGGCCATGGTTTGGTGGCCATGGGGGTGCTGGGCTGCTGTCTGGACTGGGTGCTCCCAAGGGCTTCTCCAAGTCAAGCAGCTCTGTGGCTGCAGAGAGGATCTCTCCAGGAGCAGCTTTGCAGGAGGAGTTTCCCTGACTCACTGCAGGATCTCAGCCCCAGCTCAGTGCTGCTCCTTGCAGCTCCCAGGGAGGGATGCTGCTAATTAGTGAGGAAGTGACAGGAGCAGGAGGGTTCTCCTCCTCTGGGGGGGCTGATGGCAGCAGCTGAACTTCTTTCCTGGCTGATTTTTGTCTATATTTGGCCATTTTGTTCTCTTTTAAGCAAAATCTGGCCAGGGAGCTGGGGAGAACATCTCCCTCCCCTCCTCCTTCCCCTCTCTATTCCCAGTCCCTCTGCACAGAACCATTAAAGTTGGAGAAGCCCTCTGAGATCCAACCCCCCAACCCCACCATGGCCCCAGGGGCCATGTCCCTGGCCTCTCAGTCCAACCTTCAGCCCATCACCACCATGGCCACCAAACCCTGGCCCCAAGAGGCCCTGGCCCACCTTCCTTGAGCTCCACCAGGGATGGAGACTCCACCCCCCCCCGGGCAGCCCCGGGGCACTTTCATCTGCAGTGAAGGATCTCAGAGGCCATGGCCATGGCACCTGGGGCCAGGGTCTGGTGGCCATGGTGGGGTTGGGTTGAGGTTGGACTGGATGAGCTCAGAAGGCTTTTCCCACCCAATCCATTCCTTGATTACAGACTCCTGGCTCTCAGCTCACAGACTCTCCCAGGGGCAGGGGTCAGGAGGGGACTCTGAAGATCACCTGGTCCAGCCCCCAGCCCCAGCAGGGTCCCCTGGGCAGCTCAGTCTCTGCCTTCCATTGTTTCAGTCTCCTGGGCTCCTATCTTCAGGAGCATGAAGCTCCCCAAGGAGCTCCCCAGCAGTGGAAGCCCCCAGGCCATGCACCACCAACCTTTGTAGCTCCTGTGGGGGGAGTGGGAGAGAGTCTGAGCTGGGAGGTGGCACAGCAGGGCCACCCTGCTGTCCCTGCTGCCAGCCAGGGGCAGGGGAGCTCAGCTGCTGGAGTCCACAGAGCCACCAAGAGCTGCAAATCCATTTTGCCTGCCCAGGAAGGTCCCAGCTGCACATGGAGCCCCCAGCACCTGCAGCTTGCTGCCATCCTCAGCTCTTTGCCCTCTCCCTTTGCACCATTTTGGGCTCTTGGGGCCGTGCTGTGGGTGGAAAGGCTGCAGCTGGCTGTGGGAAATCCCCAGCAGGGTTTCCCCTGTGGGTGGTACCCCTGGGAGCAGCAGGGATGCCCCCAGAGCCACCTGGAGCCAGAGCTGCTGCAGAGCTGCTGCAGAGCCTGCTCTGATCTCCCCTGCAGGCAGCAGCCTGCTGCTCTCAGGGAAGCCTTCTGCTGGAGCTGGGCCATGAGGAGTCACAGAGAGGGTTGGCTTGGTTGCAGATCATCCCTTCCAGCCCAGCCCACTCTGTGCTCTGCTCGTGGGAAGGACAATCTGAGGCCAGCCTCCCACAGGACATTTGATTCTCTGTGGCAGAGTCGAGAGCAGCAGCCTGGGGCCAGACACAGCAGCCCAGCCCCTGTGCTCCCAGCTAAGGCCCCTGCAGAGAGGTTGGGTGCCAGGGGCCACTTGTTGCCTGCAGGAGTGGCCAGGGGCTGGCACAGGCTGCCCAGGGGGGTGGTGGAGCCCCCATGCCCAGAGGGGTTCAGGGGAGCTGTGGCCATGGCCCTTGGGGCAGGGTTTGGTGGCCATGGTGGGGCTGGTGTTGGCTTGGAGGATCTCAGAGGTCTTTCCCACCCCAAACCATTCCATGGCTGTCTCTCAGAGCTGCAGGGAGGGAGGAGCTGCCAGCATGGCAGTGCCAGAGCCTGGAGCTGGGGCTGGGCTGGGGAGCAACCTTCTGAGCCCCCAGGAGGTGTCCCTTCACGTGGCCTTGCTGCCACCCCTGCCACCCACCAGAGAGCTTCCCTGCCAGCCCCAGGTGCCCCAGGGGGAAGTCCACTCCGGGCACACTTCCTCTTTCCACTCCCACCCTTGGTGCTCTTGTGGGTGCTGGAGCTGTGCCAGCCTGGCTGCCCTGCTGGAGCGTGCATGGTGCCCCCTGGGCCTGCTTCCTGCCCCCCTGGCCCTGCCTGCAGGCCTTCCCCTGGGGTGTGTGGGGGCAGAGCAGGAGGTGGCAGCGACAGCAGTGCCCGAGCCGCCCATGTGCCACCCTGGGCAAGGGGTGCTGGGCATCCTCTGTGGCACAGTCTGCCTGTGAGCTCTGCTGGCAGTGGTTGCCCTTGGGCTGAGGTCTGGCTGCCCCCTGAGGCCACTCTGCTCTTGCCCAGCTGCACAGGGCACTGGCATGGGCACCCCAGGCCTGGCTGCTCCTTGCCACCAGGCAGGGCAGGGCTGGCTGCTCCCCTGTGTCTGGAAGGCCAGAGAGGGCCTCCGAGGGGGCTCCAGGGAGGGAGCTGCTGCACAGCTCAGCTCCCACAGCCCCTCCACACACCCTGCAGCTGCTCAGGGCCAGGCTGGATGAGGCCTGGAGCAAGCTGCTGCAGTGGAAGCTGTCCCTGGGCATGGCAGGGGTTGGCACTGAGCGACCTTGAGCGCAGCTCATCTGCTGTGGGTGTGTGGAGCCTGCCCCTGCCTGGCTGCCATGGCCTGCTGGGTGCAGAGCTGAGCTCCCTGAGCCTGGGGCTCTGGGGAGCCACTGCCAGGGGTGGGTTTGGTGCCAGGAGCTGCTGAGAGCTCCAGGAGAGCTCTGAGTGCTGCAGGTGCTGCAGGGGCAGTAGTCTGCAGGGAAAAAACAAACACCAGGGGCACCACAAAACCTAACCAAAAACCCCTGCCCAGCCCTGCCCAGCCCTGCCCTACCCACCCCAGCCCTGCCCAGCCCTGCCCAGCCCTGCCCTACCCACCCCAGCCCTGCCCTTCCCACCCCAGCCCTGCCCTTCCCACCCCAGCCCTGCCCAGCCCAACCCAATCCATCCAACCTAACCCTACTCAACTCAATCCAAGCCATTCCAGGGTGGGTGGAGCTGGCTGGGGGTGGGATGGAGATGGCTGGGGGTGGGATAGAGATGGCAGGGAGGAGCTGGCAGGGGGAGCTGGCTGGGAGTGGGATGGAGATGGCTGGGGATGGGATGGAGAGGGCAGGGGGGAGATGGCAGGGGGGAGATGGAGATGGAAGGGGGGAGCTGGCAAGGGGGAGCTGGCTGGGGTGGGATGGAGATGGCTGGGGGTCATGGGTGGAGCTGGCAGGGCTGGGGGTGTTGTGCAGGCTGCAGAGGGCCTTGGCCAAGTGCAGTCACTTCCTGCCCCTCTGCCAGAGCTCACAGCTGATAAAGGGCCAGGGCTGGAGTGTGGGAAAGCTCCAGAGCTGGGTGGGCTGCGGGCAGGGTGCAGGCAGGGGGAGGAGAAGGCTCCTGGGGAGAGCAGCAGGACGCTGTCAGGGGAGATGGCAGGGTTGGGTCTCCTCTCCTCTGCCTCTCGCCAAGGCTGGGAGCTTGCTCAGCCCTCCCCTCTGGAAGAGAAGGGTGAGAGGGGCCCTGAGCAGTGCTTGCAAGCTCCTGGGGGGGTGGGGGACAGGAGGAGCCTCAGGCTCTGCTCAGTGGTGTCCTGTGGTGGGACACAGGCTGGAACCCAGGAGGCTCCAGCTCAGCAGGAGGAGAAACTGCTTTGGTGTGAGGCTGCTGGGGCCTGGGGCAGGCTGCCCGGGGGGGTGGAGTCTGCTCTGAGGACTTTCAGGACCCACCTGGCTGTGCTCTGGGTGCCCTGCCCTGCTCTGGCAGGGGGCTTGGGCTGGGTGACCTCCAGAGGTCCCTTCCAGCCCCTCTCTGATTCTGTGTCTGTGTGGGTGGCAGCAGGGACTGGATGCCCACTTGTGCCAGGCACTATGGCAGGAGGTGTTCCTGGGTGCTGCTGGGGTCTCCAGGGAGCAGGCAGGCAGGCAGCACTTCCAGCAGCTCACCATGGGAAAGGGCTCAGCCCCCCGTGGGGGAGCTCTGTGCCTGCTGTGGAGGAGCTCTGTGCCCACCATGGGGGAGCTCTGTGCCCACCGTGGGGGAGCTCTGTGCCCACCATAGGGGAGCTCTGTGCCTGCTGTGGAGGAGCTCTGTGCCCACCATGGGGGAGCTCTGTGCCCACCGTGGGGGAGCTCTGTGCCCACCATGGGGGAGCTCTGTGCCCACCGTGGGGGAGCTCTGTGCCCACCATAGGGGAGCTCTGTGCCCACCATGGGGGAGCTCTGTGCCCACCATGGGGAGCTCTGTGCCCACCGTGGAGGCTCTGTGCCCACCATGGGGGAGCTCTGTGCCCACCATCGGGGAGCTCTGTGCCCACCCTGGAGGCTCTGTGTTCCCTGGAGGCCCTGGGGCTGGGCACTCCCAGGTCTTGCTGCCCCAGCAGCTGGCACAGCCACCAGGGCCCTTGCTGCGGCAGTGGATTGCTCCGGGCTGCGCTTTGCTGCCCGTGCCCAGGGCAGTGCCCGGTCTGTGCCCCTGGGAACGGGAGGCGTCGGATGCCCCCCGGGCTGCAGGGAGCTGCTGCGGTCGTGCTGCTTCCCAGGGTGTTGGGCGCCTCGGGCAGCCCTCTGCTGCCTCCTGCCGGTGCCACAGGGGCGGATGCCAGGCGGGGGTGCTGCGGAGAGCCTGCGGCAGCAGGGCAGCGCTGACCAAGCCTCCTCTCTCCTCTCCTCTCGTTGCAGTAAATGAGATCATAAGGAACGACCTCTCCGGCACCAGTGCCCACTCCTAGCTGTCGCCCCCAGGCCTGGCAGCAGGCCCTCAGACACCTCTGGCCTCGCTGGGCAGCAGCGGGCACCCAGGCCTGGCACCGCTCTGCTCTCCGCCTCGCCCCACCCCAGGAACGAAGACTCGCCCCTGGCACCCGGGGGAGCTCCTCAGGCAGCAGGAGCTCCTGGAGGGACTTCACCTCAGAGGGAGGGAGGAGAGGCTCAGACAGGACAGCACCAGGGGAGCTTGGCCACAGCCAGGCAGCCCCTGCCCGGCACTGCCCCCCGGGCACGGCGCACGGCCCTGGCGCTGCCTTCCCCGGGCAGGCTTGGAGCCTGGGAAGCCTTGGGAGGTGCCGGAGCTCTGGAGCCGGCATCCTGCAGCGAGCTGTGGGGAGCAGCCCTGCTCCAGCCAGGCGGCAGCAGGGCTTCCAGAGCTCCTGCAGCTCCTCCTCTGCCAGCGGTGCCCAGCCTCTGCCAGCGGTGCCCAGCCTCTGCCAGGGTGCCCAGCCTCTGCCAGGGTGCCCAGCCTCTGCCAGCAGTGCCCAGCCTCTGCCAGCAGTGCCCAGCCTCTGCCAGGGGTGCTCAGCCTCTGCCAGCGGTGCCCAGCCTGTGCCAGTGGTGCCCAAGCCTCTGCAGGGGTGCTCAGCCTGTCAGGGGTGCTTAGCCTCAGCCAGGTGTGCTCAGCCTCAGCCAGGGATGCCCAGCCTCTGACAGCAGTGCCCAGCCTCTGACAGCAGTGCCCTGCCTCTTGTTGGCCATGCTCAGCCCCTGCCAGCACTGCTCAGCCTCTGACAGCAGTGCCCAGCCTCTGCCAGCAGTGCCCAGCCTCTTGCCTTCCTTTTCAGCCCATTCCAGGAGGCCTCCTGGCTGTTGGCATCATCTCAGCTTGGTTCTGCCCTGCATCTCCTCCTTAATGCCCTGCAAGGGAGCACAGGAGTCTGAGAGCAGCTTGGTGAGGACCCTCCTGGGTGCCAGGGTAAGGACCCTCCAGAGCTGAGCCCCAGGAGATGGAACCAGAGCTCACCCTGGGGCTGTGGCACCAGAGCTCACCCCCGGAGCTCAGCTCTGATGTTCAGCCCTGGAGCTGCTGCTGCCTGCCTGGCAAGGGGCAGAGGTTTCCCAACCCCCTCCTCCCCCACCCCGGTCTGCCCTGGGGCTCTGGCGGGGCTGCCCCCGGGCTGGGCACTAGGCAGGGAGGGGCAGGGGGCACAGGGAGGAGAGGCAATGGGAATGGAGAGAGCTTTAAACTGGAACTGAAGCCTTTGCCTCCTCAGGTTAATTCTCACTTCCATTTGTATTTCCAGCCTCGTTTCTGAGTTTGGTGATAACAAACTTCAAATGGAAATTTAATATAAATCAAATTGAAATTGAGTTTGAAGTTGAAAATTAAAACATTTAAATTTAAGTGGAAACAAATTGACTCCAATTTAAAGTTCAGTTCAAAATTAAATTGAAAATGTCAATGAGAAAGGAAAAGCCAAAATGAAATTGAAAGTTGAGTGAAAGAGAAAATGGAAAGTAAATGGAAAAAAAATGTAAGTGGCATTTTAAAATTAAATTCATATTTAAATGGAAAATTAAAAAGTTAAAGTTCGAAATTAATTGAAAATTTAAAAATTTGAATGGAAATTGAAATTTTAAATTTAAATGGAAAATAAAAAAATAAAAGTTTAAAAATTTGAATGTGAATCAAAATTTTAAATTTAAATTGAAAATAAAGTTTAAAATTTCGAATGGAAATGAAAATTTAAATGGAAAATAAAGTTTTAAAATTTGAATGGGAATCAAAATTTAAAATTTAAATTAAAAAATTTAAAAATTTGAATAGGAATCAAAATTTTTAATTTAAATAGAAAATAAAAAAAAGTTAAAAATTTTAATGGAAAATGAAATTTTAAATTTAGATGAAAAATATAAAAGTTTAAAAATCTGGGAATAAAATTTTAAATTTAAATTAAAAGTTAAACAATTGAATAGGAATCAAAATTTTAAATTTAAATAGAAAATAAAAAAGTTTAAAATTTGAATGGAAAACAAAATTTTAAATTTAAATGGAAAATATAAAAGTTTAAAAATTTGGGAATCAAAATTTTTAAATGGAAAACCAAAAAAAAAAAAAAAAAGTTTAAAATTGTGAATGGAAATCAAAATTTTTGATTTAAATGAAAACAAAAAAAATGATAAAAAATTGGAATGGGAATCAAAATTTTAAATTTAAATGGAAAATAAAATAATAAAAGTTAAAAAATTTGAATGGGAATCAAAATTTTTGACTTAATTGATAACTAAACCGAACCCTTTAAATTGAATCTGGAATTTAAATTTGAGATGGAAGGGAAATTAACTTTGAAATTACATTTACAATAAAATTTCAACTAAAAGTTAAAAGGAAATTTAATTTAAAATTAAAGATAAAAAAAAAAAAATAAAAATAGGATGGAGATGAGATTGCCAGGGAAATTTAAAGGAAAATAGAGGTCGAAATTTCAATCACAAATGGAAGGAAAATGTTGATAGAAATCCAAGTGGGAGCTGAGCTGGAAATGAAATTGCAGAGGAAATTAAAAGTGGAGCGATAGGAATCGGAAAGGAAAGCGAAAAGGAGAATTAAAACCGGTAAAAAAGGTTTAAATTGAACGTAAATTCAAATGGGATTGAAAATGAGGTCAGCTCAAATGCGCTGCGCCCTGCGCGCCCCGCGGCTGCGCAGCCGGCAGCCGCAGGCCGGCGCCGCGCTCCGGACCTCGGCGCACGCCGGGAGCGCCGCAGTCGCTCTGTGCCTTAGGCCTCTGCGCCCCCTGCTGGGCCTCCCCCTGCGCTGCAGCTCCCTGCGCCGTTCCGCCTCGGCTGCCGGACCCGCGGAGGGTTACCCCCGGCCGGGGAGGTGACTTCTGCGTCCTGCTGCCTCGGCACGGCGCCCCCCCGAACGAGGCCATAGTGGGCACCGCTGGCACACGGCTGGCACGCCTCGGGAGGGACAAGGACAGCCGGGGGGCTTGTGCGGGAGAGCTCCTGCCTTGAGCCTCCCCCTGCCTTGAGCCCCCTCCTGCCTTGGGCTGCCTCACGGGCTGCTCCTGCTCACGGCCTGGTGCCCCCCAGCTGTGTGCCCCCAGCTCTATTTAACCCCCAGCCCCTGTATGTAGCTCTGTATCCCCCGCCCGGAGCCTCTGCCGGCGGCTGCCAGCCCCGCAGCAGCCTTGCCTGTAGCTGGGACACAGACTCTGGAAGCCAGCTGCTGCTGGGCTCAGCCCCGGAGCGCTTCCTCTGATGGCATCTCGACAAATCTTCCTTCTCTTCACCTCAAGCCAGCAGCTCTCCTTGGCCTGTGGACAGACGCGGGCACCTCCAGCTCCTCTGCTTGCTCCCTGCTGGCACCAGCTGGAGCCTGGCCTGGCAGCCTCCCTCCGTGGACCCTGCTTGCCCAAAGACCTCGGCTGCCAAGGAGGGCAGGGGATGGACTCCACTGGCTCCTCAACTCCTGTGCTCTCAGACTGTTCAGAAGGGTCCCCAAAGCGTGGAGAGGGAACCTCTGCTCATGCCAAAGCTCTTGTTCTGTTTCTGCCTCTTTTAAGCCGGTAGCTGATGGAAGGGGCCCAGGCTGGGAGGGTCCCTGGGGCTCCGAGCTGCCTGCCAGGGGACCTGGGGAAAGCCCTTGGGTGAGGCTCATCCAGCACAGGGTGCTCCACAGCTTGCCTGTCAGCCAGGCTCTCAGCTGCATGGCTTGCAGATGTTGCACCTCCTGCATCCTTCTTGGGATTTTGTCCTCTTTAAGCTATTTTTTGGGGGAGGAAAACAAATCCTCAACCCCACTCGGCCCCCCCATGCAGGTGTCCCCTCCCTTCAAGGCTGGATGATGGAAGATGCTGCCTCTCCTGTCTCTGTATTGATGAAATAAAGCCAAAAGCAGAACAGTTTGGACACCATCTCGTTTGGGGGGAGCAGGAGGGGAGGGGGGGTCCTGCTGGCCCCTGCTCACCGTGGATCCCACCAGCCCTTGGCTGCAGACAAAGCAACACCCGCCCCCAAAGGCAGCACTCAGAGCAGGTCTTCACAGGTCTGGGGGGGGGAAGGCCACAACTCAGGTATGGTGCTGGGGGCTAAGGAGGGTCCTTTGGGGGGGCTCTGGGGGCTGGCACAGCTGCAGCTGTGATGTGGGCAGCAGTGGCCCTGCCCTGCCTGCAGCTCTAGGGGGCTCTGGGGCTGGGGTCTGCAGGGGGTGAGAGGAAGGGGGCTGAGGTTGCCCACACAGCAGGGCACAAAAGGGCAGCTGGCCAGGAGCTGCCTCACTGAGGTGGAGCTGGAGCTGTGGTTGAGCTGAAGCTGAGCTGAGCTGTGGTGGAGCTGAGCTGAGCTGTGGTGGAGCTGTGGTGGAGCTAAGTTGTGGTGGTGTTGAGCTGAAGCTGAGCTGAGCTGAGCTGTGGTGGAGCTGAGCTGAAGCTGAGCTGAGCTGTGGTGGAGCTGTGGTGGAGCTGAGCTGTGGTGGAGCTGAGCTGAAGCTGAGCTGGGGAGCTGTGGTGGAGCTGAGCTGTGGTGGAGCTGAGCTGTGGCTGAGCTGGGGAGCTGTGGTGGAGCTGAGCTGAAGCTGAGCTGAGCTGAAGCTGAGCTGGGGAGCTGTGGTGGAGCTGAGCTGTGGTGGAGCTGAGCTGAAGCTGAGCTGGGGAGCTGTGGTGGAGCTGAGCTGTGGTGGAGTTGAGCTGAAGCTGAGCTGAAGTGGAGCTGAGCTGAGCTGGGGCTGAGCTGTGGTGGTGCTGAGGAGAGCTGGAGCTGAGCTGTGGTGGTGCTGAGGATTGCTGGAGGGCACTGGAGCTGGGGCTCCAGCAGCCACCCCAGCTGCCCTCAGCAGCCACTCCTGGGTGTTGCTGCCCTGGCCAGGGGGCGTTGGGGACACCATGCATGGCTCGGGCAGGGTCACCAGGCGGGCGGGAGGGCACAGGGAAAGCTCAGGCCTGGTAAAACCAAATCTGGGCTGCCCCCAGCACCCTCCTGGGAGCCGTGGGCGGCAGCAGCAGAGCCGGGGGAAGGCAAAGCTGCTGCTGAAAGCAGGCTGGGAACTGCCTGTGACGCCTGGGGACCAGGCGTGGCCTGCAGGGGACACCAAGCCCTGTCCCTGGGGGACATCCAGCGCTGCCCCCCAGTGCCATGGCCACAGCTGCCTTGAGCACCCCCAGGCATGGGGACTCCCCCCCCCCGGGCAGCCTGTGCCAGCCCCTGACCCCTCCTGCAGCACAGAAGCTTCTCTCCTCTCCAGCCTGAACCTCCCCTGGGGCAGCTTGAGGACATTTCCTCTCCTTCTGTCACCTCAGGCTGGGGAGCAGAGCCCGGCCCCCCCTGGCTGCAGCCTCCTCTCAGGGAGCTGCAGAGAGCAGGGAGGTCTCCCCCAGCCCCCTCAGCTGCTCCCCCCCAGCCCTGCTCCCCAGACCCTTCCCCAGCTCTGCTGCCCCTCCCTGCCCCTGCTCCATCCTCTCAAAGCCCTTCTGGCAGTGAGGGCACAAAGCTGAACCCAGCACTCAGGCTGTGGGCTCAGCAGTGCCCAGCCCAGGGGCACCATCCCTGCCCTGCCCCTGCTGCTCCAGGCCAGGCTGCTGGTGCCCCCTTGCCCACCTGGGCACTTTGCCAGCTCACATCCAGCTGCTGGCACCCAGCACCCCCAGGGCCCTTCTCCTGCAGGCATCTCTGGTGCAGTGAAGGCTCAGCTGACCACCACCACCCTCTGAACCTCTCAGCCCACCAGGGGCTGGTGCAGGGCTGGGGGCAGCTGCTGGCCAGGCTGCCCTGCCTGCTGCCAGGGGCACCCCTCAGGCCAGGCTGGCCTGGGACAAGGTGTGAGCTGCAGGCAGCAGGAAGGTGGTGAAGGAAGCCCCAAGTGCTGAGCCAGGGGGGAGCTGGAGGTGCAGGGAGGGTTTGGTGTGGGCAGGAAACCTGCTGGAGGAGAGCAGCCAAGCCCCAGGGCTGAGGAGCTGGGCAGGTTGGGCACCTGCAGGGGGCAGCTGCAGGAGCCTGGAGGGGGCAGGGAGGTGGTGCTGAGCACCCACTGCTGTGCACAGCTCTGCTCCCAGACCCTTCTGTGTCCTTCTGCCTGCTACCAGCTGGCCTGGGCCCAGCCTGCCTCACTTTTTCCGTTGTAAAACAGCCTCCTTTCACCCTCCTGGAGGCTCCAACCCCTCCATTGTCTGAGCTTGGCAGGGACAGAGCCCCTGGGCTGGAGCAGAGCCCTTTGCCTTTCATCCCTGAAATTCCAGCCAGGTTTGGCTGGATGTTAAAAAACAGCCCCCAAAACCCCCCAACCTGTTAAAAAATTCACCATTTCCCTTCTCTGGCTCCTCTGGGCCTCAAAAATGTGCTGGAGGGCTGCCAGGGCAGCAAGTGGAGGTGAAACTGAGCCCAGGTTGGCACCAAAGCAGCTCCAGGCTCTGCTGGGAATGGCTGGGGGCTGCCAGGGCAGCTGCAGGCAGCAGAGCTGGGGGAGACCCCAAGCAGCACCGCCAGGGAGGCTCCCCAGGAGAAGGAGAAGGAGAAGGAGAAGGAGAAGGAGAAGGAGGAGAAGGCTGCAGGTTGGGGCCTGCTGGGAGGGGGCTGCAGGGTGGGTTGGGGGCTGGGGGAAGGGGGTTGCAGCACTGGGGGGTCCCAGCCCAGGAGACTGTGCAGGAGGAGCAGAGCCACAGCCTGCTGCAGGCAGTGGGCAGCAAACAGCTGGAGCCAGGTGTGGGGAGAGAGGAGCCCTGGGGGCACAGGGAGGGGAGCACAGAGCAGGGAAAGTTGGAGCTCATCCTGGGGCAGAGCTGGCAGG
The DNA here is from genome assembly GCA_011125475.1 of Melanerpes aurifrons. Taxonomy (NCBI): domain Eukaryota; kingdom Metazoa; phylum Chordata; class Aves; order Piciformes; family Picidae; genus Melanerpes; species Melanerpes aurifrons. The sequence goes on along the minus strand of WWNC01000023.1, from coordinate 280,419 downwards.
GGCCTGGCAGAGCTCCAGCTGCCAGCACAGCACAGCCCTGGCACAGGAGCCCCTGGCTGAGAGCCAGCAGCAGAGGAACCTCTCCTCTGGTGGTCTCCTGCTGCAGCTTTTGGCCCCCACAGGAGAGCCCTGGCAAGAGTGGCCTTGGAGAAGCTCTGCAGCCAAGCTCTGCCAGCGGTGCCAAGCCCTCCTCCAGCCCTGAGGAGCAGGCAGGAGGAGGATGCCACAGGGCAGGACCTCCTCCAGGGCTTCCCACTCCCTGTGCGTCTGAGCAGGGGCCACCAAGCCCTGCCCCAGGGGCCGTGGCCACAGCTGCCTTGAGCACCCCCAGGCATGGGGACTCCCTCCCCCCGGGCAGCCTGTGCCAGCCCCTGACCCCTCCTGCAGCACAGAAGCTTCTCCTCCTCTCCAGCCTGAACCTCCCCTGGGCAGCTTGAGGACATTTCCTCTCCTTCTGTTGCCTCAGGCTGGGGAGCAGAGCCCAGCCTCCCCTGGCTGCAGCCTCCTCTCAGGCAGCTGGCAGTGAGGTCTCTCCCCCTCAGCTCTCTGCTGCTCAGCACCAGGCTGGGGCTGGGGGTCTCTGAGGCAGACAGGAGCGCGCCGCTAGAGGGCGCCGCTGGAGCCCGCCGCTGGAGGCCGCCGCCACTTAGAGGCTCTGCTGGATGGTGCCCCCTGGTGGGCGCCGTACGGCGGGCGCTCCTAGAGGCTGCCGCTGGAGGGCGCCGCCTGGCGGACGCCGCCCAGAGCTGCCCGGCAGCCGGAGGCGGCACCCGGCGCCTGTCCGCAGCCGTCCCGGGCCGGGGGGCGGAGGGGCTGCGCTGAGTCAGCGGGGCCGGGGCGGGCAGCACCCCAAAGGTCAGGCCGTGGGAGTCTGTCTAGACGGCGCTGCTGCAGCCGCTCCGCTGCTCCCTGCGGCCGTGGCGACCCCTCCCCAGCAGCTCTCTCCAGGGCTCCCTCCAGGGCTCCTTTCTTCCCCCAGCCCAGGCGCCGGGCAGCCAAAGCAACCTGCCCGCAGGCTGGGAGGGGGCACAGGGCAGCTCCCTTGAGGAGACCCCAGAGGGGGTTGGGCACCTGCCCTGGGCACAGAGGACAAGAGATAGGCACCAGGTGGTTCCCATGGGTGCCACACCACAGCCTGGCACCCTGAGGGTCAGGGAATCAGAGAATTGCTTGGGGTGGAAGTGACCTGGAAAGTCATCAACTCCAACCAGCAGCCCAGCACCACCATGGCCACCAGGCACAGGCTGCAGCCTCTGTGCCCAGTGTCCCGACACTGCAGCTGGCACCAACCCCATGGATCCCTATGCCCTGGGAGCTGCTTCCTGGCAGGGCTGCTGTTGGTCAGCCATGGGCACTTTAGCTTCCTTCTCCTCCTCAGCATCTCCCATGGCAGGGCCCTGACCTGCTCTCTGCTTGTGCCAGGGTGGTGCTGACCCCACAGATGTTCCTCTGGCACTGTCAGGAGCCCTCCCCCAGCAGGGCTCTGCCTGCAGGGCAGTTGGCATCACTGCCCTGTGCTTGGGCTCCACAAGCTGAATCTGCCCCAACCAGCACAGGACACTGAGGGGCAGCCAAGGTGTGAAGGGTCTGGGGAGCAGGGCTGGGGAGGAGCAGCTGAGGGAGCTGGGGGTGTTCAGTGTGGAGCAGAGGAGGCTGAGGGAGACCTCCTTGCTCTCTGCAGCTCCCTGAGAGGAGGCTGGAGCCAGGTGGAGGTTGGGCTCAGGGGATGGGACAAGAGGCAATGGCCTGAGCTGGTGCCAGGGGAGGGTTAGGCTGGAGATGAGGAACAATTTCTGTGCTGCAGGAGTATTCAGGGGCTGGCACAGGCTGCCCAGGGGTGTGGTGGAGTCCCCACCCCTGGAGGGGTTCAAGGGAGATGTGTCCATGGCACTGGGGGGCAGGGATTGGTGGCCATGGTGGTGCTGGGCTGGGGCTGGGCTGGGTGGTCTCAGAGGGCTTTCCCCACCCAAGCCATCCTGCGGCTCTCTCACCCTCTCCACCCTGCAGACTAGGAGTGGCTGGAGCAGAGCAGGGCTTGGAGGAATGCTCACAAGGCTCTGAGGTGTGGCCCTGCTGGCAGCTGAGGAGGGCTGCAATTAGCTCAGGCTGTAATTAAGCTGCAGCGTGGTGGTGCTGAGGAAGGGCTGCTGGGGCAAGCAGGACTGCTGCAGGAGGAGCAGAAAGGAGTTGCTGCTGCGCTGGCACCACCTGAGCGTGGGCTGGGGGTGAGGAGAGGTCTGCTCCCCGGAAGGGTGCTCAGGCCCTGGCACCCCGCAGTTCCCGGGGCTGGGCTGCCCTCCCGGGGGTTTCCCAGCGCTGGCAGCCCTCCAGAGCTGTGCTCCTGGACCGTGCCCTCCCCCCGTGGCAGTGCCCCCGGGCAGCTGCGCAGCAGTGGCTCCCGCGGGGCTCTGTCTTGTTTGGGCAGCAGCCCCCACCCCCCAGAGTCTCCGATCTGCTCCTCTGTTCTGTTCCTTATCTCCCTGCCAGGCTCTCACCTCCTGCTCTTCTTTCTTGGCTCCTTTCCAGGGGCTCTTTCCCCTCCATATCATTTCCCTCCCTGTTAAGCATTTTCCTCTCCCCAGGATTTTTCTTCCTTCCCCTTTGCCTTTTTCCTCTCTCCCACATTTGGTTTCTGCTCATGGCCTTCATCCTTCTTCTTCATCTCTGTCCCACACTGCTGCCAGGGCTGGAGCAGCTCTGCTGGGAGCACAGGCTGAGGGAGCTGGGGCTGTGCAGCCTGCAGAGGAGAAGGCTCCAGGGGCACCTCAGAGCTGCTGCCAGCACCTGAAGGCATCCTGCAGGAAGGCTGCAGAGGGACTTGGGCTGAGGGGGGCTGGAGCCAGGCCCAGGGGCAAGGGTTTGGAGCTGAGGCAGAGCAGGCTCAGGCTGCAGCTGAGGAAGAAGTTCTTCAGTGCCAGGCTGCTGAGGCTCTGGCCCAGGCTGCCCAGGGAGGCTGTGGCTGCCTCCTGCCTGGGGGTGCTGCAGGCCAGGCTGGATGAGGCCCTGAGCATCCTGGGCTGGTTGGAGGTGTCCCTGCCCATGGCAGGGGGGTGGAACTGGATGAGGTTTGAGGTCTCTTCCATCCCAACCCATGACTCTATGACCCTCAAAGTCCATGTTGTGACTGTGGCACCCTGGGGGAGGGTTGGATGGCCCTGGTGGTGCTGTGCTGGTGGAGGCACCCCATGCCCTTAGAGGGCTTTTCCAACCAAGCCATGCTGAGCCATGGCCACCACCTCTGAGACCATCCAGCACATCAACCCAGCATCACCATGGCCAGCACTAACCCCCAGGAGGTCAGGAATTCCCTCTCTACTCCTGGGAGGAGCCCAGTGTGAGGGGGTGGCCACCAAGGCAGTGGCTGCCAGCGGGAGGTTCCCTCCCCTCTCCACAGGTGGAGTGGAAGGAGCAGTGGTGCTCTGCTGGGAGCAGAGGGCTCAGCACCAGCGTCTGCAGGGCTCTCAGATGAGGCTCAGCACAGATGCCAAAGCTCCCCAAGGTGTGGAGGCCCAGCAGCCTCCTCAGGCCCAACCATGCTCCCTGCAGCCCAGGGCAGCTCCAGTGCCCCTCCTCAGGGGAGGCTCATGTTGGAGAGGAGGAAAAATGCCTTTGGTGCAAGAGTGGCCAGGGGCTGGCACAGGCTGCCCAGGGAGTCCCCATGCCTGGAGGGCTCCAAGAAGCTGTGGACATGGTGCCTGGGGACAGGGCTGGGTGGCCATGGTGGGATTGGGTTGAGGTTGGGCTGGATGAGCTCAGGGTCATGGCCATGGCACCTGGGGCCATGGAGGGGTTGGGTTGAGGTTGGGCTGGATGGTCTTGGAGGGCTTTTCCTTCCCTGGCCCTGTTCCAGCCCCTCCTGTTCCTGTGCTCCTTGCACCACAGTCCCCACCAGGATGCCACAAACCCCTCCTGGCTTGTGATGCTCTTTCCACCTGAGCTCCTCAGGTGCCTCTGGTGGTGCAGCAGCCGCCGAGGTGGCTCCATCCCTGGAGAGCACTGCCTGGGGCCCCGTGCGGCCCTGGGGGTCCTGTGGCACTCCAGCCAAAACCACAGCGGCTGGTGCTGGGCTGGCACCGCTGGCACGCAGGGCGAGAGCTGCAGGGACCCTGAGCGTTGGTCGTGCGGCGAGGAGCTACGGTCAGCACCTCCCCGGCGGAGAGCTCTGCCCAAGGACCACTGAAGCTCCGGGGCAGGCTGCCAGGGAAGTGCCAGCTGCTGCTCTGATCTTTTCTAATGCCAACAACCCTGGACAAAAGTGGTGCCTGAACCCCCCCCCCCCCCAGCCCCCCCGGGACTTTCCTGGCCCAGCGTCTCAGCCACCACTCAGCAAACTATTTACAGCGAAAAAGGAAGCAGCAAGATGAAAATAAGTTGTGCTGGAGCTGAACTTCCTCTTCTGCTGAGTGCTTCTGGTCCGCTCCTTCCCGCAGCCTGCAGGGAAGCCTGCAGGGGACCTGGGGACTGCAGGGCGCTGCGGGGAGGGAGCGCCTGCAGGAACCTCGCGAGGAGCCGTCGGGGACAGAGCCGAGCCCTTGGTGCCCGTCGGGGGCAGAGCCGTCCCCTTGGTGCCCCCCGTCGGGGGCAGAGCCGCCCCCTTGGTGCCCGTCGGGGCAGAGCCTGCCAGGCTCTCCCGGAGCTGCCCCTGCAGGCTGCCAGGTGTCTGCTGCCGGCCTCGGAGGCAGCGGAGGAGCCCGGGCCGCATCCTGCTGGCATTTCTGGCAGCCCCGGAGACGAAAAGTGGGGGCGGGGGAAGGGCAGCAGAAAAAGGAAACCTTAACCTTTGGAAACTGCACCGCGGCGCTTCGGCAGCAGGAGAGGCACCGGCAGCGAGCAAAAAATAACCGTGGGGAGGAACGTAACATTTGGAAGGAGCTCGGGGCGGGGGGGACCCATTTAGCGCAGCCTCCCGAGGCGGCAGCCCCGCAGCCAGCCAGCTCCCAGCTGCCTTTTTTCTTCTCGAGGCAAGAGCTTCTAAAATAGGTTTTCCTTCTGGCTCAGCCTCCCCTCATTTCCCCTGGAATTCGTGCGGGGAAGGGGCCAGGGGAGCAGGAGGGCACCGGCAGAGGAGGAGCGCAGCCATAAAGTGCTGAGCTCCACTCGATCGAAGCAGCCTGAGCTGGACGCGAGGCTCTGTCTGTCTAAAGATAGCTGCAGGCTCCCCGGCTGCGCTCCCAGAGCTCTCCTCAGGGCCGTGGCCGGGGCTGCGATGGGCACCGAGGGGCTGCCTGCTTCCCCTCCCCACCGCTGGCACTGCGCCACCCCACGTCAGGAAGCTCTGCTGCGTGGCAGGGGGCAGCGGGGAGGGGGCGGCGGCCTCGTAGCGGGGAAACAGCAGGGCAGAGCCCGGGATCCCCGCAGCGAGCACCGAGCCACTGACACCGAGCGGGGTGGGAGAGGTTCATCGGTGGTTATTGATTGTAGGGGGGGTGGCAGAGGTGTGTTGGCATTTACTGATGCCGGGGGGGGTGGCAGAGGTGTGTTGGCATTGGCATTTGTTCAGTGGGGTGGCAGAGGTTTGCCTCCTGTTAGGCAGCAGCCTGCCCTCTCCAGCAGCCACTAGAGACCAAGTGCCAACTCCATCTTTGAGGTCATTGGAAGCTGTGTGCGAGGGAGGACTCCCCGTGGGTACCCAGGGGCAGAGCAGAGGGAGTGAGGCCCTCTGGGCTCTGCATGAGGTTCCACCAGGGCTAACCTTGGCTCTCAGGCACCTCAGCTGCTGAGGAGGTTCCTGGAGTCCCTGCAGAGCTGGGAGAAGGCTCCTCGGGCATGGTGCAGCACTGCAAAGCCTCTTTGCACCTCCAGGCTGGTGAGGTGCAGGCAGCACTGGAGCTGTTTCCATGGAGAGCTGCAGCAGGCAAAGGCTCCAGCAGCTGGACAAAGCTCCTGCAGCTGGCAGCTGCCAGCCCTGCTCTGGGTTTTCCCCTGGCATGAGGAAGTGACTCCCAGCCTGCTCCTAAGGGTGGACTCACAGCACACTCACTGACCACAGGGCATGAGTGTGAGACACCAGCTGGGGACCTGCATGAGGAATCTTTGCCTGGAACAGCAGCTGGGGTTGTATTTATAGACAGCTCCAGGGCTGGGGGCTGCTGGGGCTCAGAGACTGCAGAAATGGCACCCCCCCAAGGGCACCCCCCCAAGGGCACCCCCCCAAGGGCATTCCATGAAGATAATCCAAGGGCTGGAGCAGCTCTGCCATGGGCACAGGCTGAGGGGGCTGGGGCTGTGCAGCCTGGAGGGGAGAAGGCTGCAGGCAGAGCTCAGAGCAGCCTCCCAGGGCCTGCAGGGAGCTGCAAGCAGGCTGCAGGGCCAGGCCCAGGGGCAGAGGATGGCAATGAGAGCAGAGCAGATGGAGCTGGGCTGTGAGGAACAAGCTCTGCCCCAGGAGGCTGCTGGAAGCCTGCAGCAGGTTGCCCAGGGAGGGGCTTGAGGCCCCCCCAAGCCTGGAGGTGTTGAAGGGGAGGCTGGGGAAGGCTGTGAGCAGCCTGCTGTAGGGGAGGATGTCCCTGCTGGGTGCCTCTGGGGGTCCCTGCCAGCCAAACCTCTCTATGATTCCAGGAGCTAGAAGCTGCTGCAGCACTCCCAGGCCATCCCTCCCACCTCTGCAGCAGGGGCAGGCAGTGGTCCCAGGTCTGAACCTGCCAAGTGCTGCTCAGGAAGGTCATGGGCTGCAAAGGTTCCTTCCATCCCAACCCATTCCATGATCCTATGACCTCCCAGGTCCCTTCCACCCCATTCCATGGTTCTATGACCTTCAAGGTCCCTTCCAACCCAGGAACACAGAGCCCTGACTGCCTCCTGGGCAGCTTTGGCAGCTCAGGTTCCTGAGAGAGCTGCTGGGGTGGGGGACAGGAGCCAGACCTGCTGGGGCCGCACCTGGCAAGAAGGATGAGGCAATGAGGGGGAAGGAATGAAGCTATCAGAGGCTGTCAGAGGAAAGGGAGTGCTGGAGGAGAGGCTCTGGCATTAGAGAGCTGATGAACATAAGTGCTGCTCGGAGAGCCTGGGGATGGATGTGCCTCTGGAAACCTGACATCGGTCAGCAGGGCAGGGAGGGCCTCCAGCCTCAGCCCTGCAGAGGCAGAGCAGTGCTCCCTGCCCCCTCAGCTCCTGCCCCCTCAGCTCCTGCCCCCTCAGCTCCTGCCCCCCCCAGCTCCTGCTCCTCCAGCTCTCTATTTCCTGTTTCATGTATTCCATATTCCATTTGTTACCTGCTGAGCTGCAGCCAGAGCAGGGTGGGCAGAGGGCAGGAGAGGGCATCCTGCCCCTGGGCTCTGCTCTGCTCAGACCCCACCTCCAACCTTGCCTCCAGCTCTGCTGTCCCCAGCAGCAGCAGGACACAGAGCTGCTGCAGAGAGCCCAGAGCAGGCCACAAGGCTGCTGCCAGGGCTGGAGCAGCTCTGCTGGGAGCACAGGCTGAGGGAGCTGGGGCTGTGCAGCCTGCAGAGGAGAAGGCTCCAGGGGCACCTCAGAGCTGCTGCCAGCACCTGAAGGCATCCTGCAGGAAGGCTGCAGAGGGACTTGGGCTGAGGGGGGCTGGAGCCAGGCCCAGGGGCAAGGGTTTGGAGCTGAGGCAGAGCAGGCTCAGGCTGCAGCTGAGGAAGAAGTTCTTCAGTGCCAGGCTGCTGAGGCTCTGGCCCAGGCTGCCCAGGGAGGCTGTGGCTGCCTCCTGCCTGGGGGTGCTGCAGGCCAGGCTGGATGAGGCCCTGAGCAGCTGAGCCTGGCTGGGAGCTGTCCCTGGACATGGAGGGGAGGTTGGAGCAGAGGAGCTCTGAGCTCCCTTCCAGCCTTTCACACATTTCATCTTTCATTCATTTCATGCAGTTTGTATTCCCTGTGCCCTGAGCAGTGTCCCCCCCTCAGCCCAGCCCTGCCATGCCTCTGTCTTGTCCCCAGCAGGAGCTGGAGCCAGGGTGGGAGCTTTGCTCAGGGAGGACACTGTGGGACCCCAGTCCCTGCTCTGCCTTCCCCTGGGGCACTCAGGCTGGGGCTGGAATTTGTCCCACATCTTCAGCCCCTCTCCAGCCCCCTGTTCCCTGGGAAGCAGCCCCCCCTCTGCTGTGCCCCTGCCCCAGCCCCAGCCGCAGCCCCCAGGCTGCTTCCCAGTCCCTGCCAGGCTGCGGGCCTGGGCAGCAGAGGGTGAGGCGCTGCCCAGTGCCTGCCTGGCAGCAGCCAGCCCCGGGAGCTGCATCACTGCCAGCCGCTGACTGCCGACAAAGCAGCAATCTGCAGGATGGATGCCCCAGGGCGGCCGCCTGGCTGCCTGCTCATCCTTCCAGCTGCCTGGCACCGGCAGGGCAGGTCGTGTGCTTAACCCTTGGGCACCCCCCTGAAGGCAAGGCTGCTCCGGGCCCCTCGGCTCGGGCAGCGGCACGGAGATGTCCCTGCAGCCTGGGTCAGCAACCGCCCGGCTCTGCTTCTCCGCGGAGGCTGCTGCGCAGAGCTGTGGCTGCTGCCGGGGTGCGGGAAGGGGAGGCAGAGCTGCCCCCCCTGGCACCATCCTGCTCCGGACCTTCCCCTGCCGCTCACCTCCTGGCAGCTTGCTCTCCCTGCGCCCCACTCCCGCCCCGGCCCCGAGGCGTGGGGGGCTGCGGGACGCAGCCCTGCGGCGGGTCTCAGGCTCCGGCTGCCGGAGCCGCAGGGGTTAAGCCCTGCCCGGAGCGGCGGGGCAGGATTTATCTGCTGCCCGCCGAGGAGGACTCAGCCTCTCCAACACCTCCGAGCCCCGCAACCATTTCTCCTCGCACCGGCACACGAAGATCCTTATCTTTTTATTGCCCCTGCGTGGTTGATGGCCGCTGCGCTCCCCCGGCCCCCGGCCCCGCGCGTTCCTCCTGCTCCTTCCCCTTCAATCCCGTGCCCAGCGTCCTGCCAGGGCAGCTCACACCCCCCTGCCCTCTGCCAGGGCAGCTCACACCCCCCTGCCCTCTGCCAGGGCAGCTCACACACCCCCCTGCCCTCTGCCCGCTGCCAGGGCAGCCCCCTGCCCTCTGCCAGGGCAGCCCCCCCCTGCCCTCTGCCAGGGCAGCTCACACACCCCCTGCCCTCTGCCCGCTGCCAGGGCAGCTCACACCCCCCTGCCCTCTGCCAGGGCAGCTCACACACCTCCCTGCCCTCTGCCCGCTGCCAGGGCAGCTCACACCCCCCTGCCCTCTGCCAGGGCAGCTCACACACCTCCCTGCCCTCTGCCTGCTGCCAGGGCAGCTCACACACCCCTGCCCTCTGCCTGCTGCCAGGGCAGCTCACACACCCCCCTGCCCTCTGCCCGCTGCCAGGGCAGCTCACACCCCCCTGCCCTCTGCCAGGGCAGCTCACACACCCCTGCCCTCTGCCTGCTGCCAGGGCAGCTCACACACCCCCCTGCCCTCTGCCCGCTGCCAGGGCAGCTCACACCCCCTGCCCTCTGCCCGCTGCCAGGGCAGCTCACACCCCCCTGCCCTCTGCCCGCTGCCAGGGCAGCTCACACCCCCCTGCCCGCTGCCAGGGCAGCTCACACACCCCTGCCCGCTGCCAGGGCAGCTCACACACCCCCCTGCCCTCTGCCAGGGCAGCTCACACCCCCCTGCCCGCTGCCAGCCTGATGCCAGCAGGTGCTTTAGGAGCAGCCTGGGCAGTCCGGAAGTGCCATCCCGGGGCACCACCAGCTGCCTGCATGCCAGCTCAGGCTGCAGCACCTGCAGGGGCTCTGCACCGAAGCCCAAGCAGAAGGGGTCAGGGAAGGGAGTCCTGGCCAGCAGAGGTCCAAAGGTGCCACTGATGCCAGCGGCTCTCTGCTGCCGCTCTGCCCGGCTGCAGTCTCAAGGGACAAGGAATGGAGCTCCAGGGACACCTTCAGCCTCGGGGCGCTTCAGGACAGGCTTTGGGGCTCCCGGGCAGAGCACCTCCAGCGGCGGCAGCGCCGTTGTCTGCTGCTCGGCTGTGTCTGCAGGCAGCCACTGCGCTCTGCTCTGCCCTCTCGGCGGCCCTGGCACACGGGGCACGGCTGCCAGCCGCCGAGCTGCAGCTCCTGCGCTGCCACCTCGTGGCGCCGGCTCCGGGACGCGCAGCTGAGAGCTACTGGAGGGGACTGGGATGGAGAGGGGACCCCTGGGGGTGTTCCACCCGGGAGCCCCCCAGCCTGGCCCGAACTGCTCAAGGTTTCCCTGGAATTCCATTCCTTGCTCTCTGAGAGCCCAGCCCAGGCAGCAGCTGCTCAGAGATGGTTGCCCAACCTGTGCCATCTGCAGCTGTCACAAAGGCTTTGAGGAGCTCAGGTTGTGGTGAGGGAAACTCACCCTGAGCCCAGGGGCAGGAAGATCAGAGCCAGGGAAGGGTTGGGGTGGGAGGGAGCTGGGGGGCACAGAGCCAGGGAAGGGGCTGGGGGAGGGAGCTGGGGGGCACAGAGCTATGGGATGGGTTGGGAGGGAGCTGGGGGCACAGAGCCAGGGAAGGGGCTGGGGGAGGGAGCTGGGGGCACAGAGGCAGAGAAGGGTTGGGGTGGGAGGGAGCTGGGGGCACAGAGGCAGGGAAGGGTTGGGGGAGGGAGCTGGGGGCACAGAGCCATGGGATGGGTTGGGGGAGGGAGCTGGGGGCCACAGAGGCAGAGAAGGGTTGGGGTGGGAGGGAGCTGGGGGGCACAGAGGCAGGGAAGGGTTGGGGGGGGAGGGAGCTGGGGGGCACAGAGCCATGGGAAGGGTTGGGGGGGGAGGGAGCTGGGGGGCACAGAGCCATGGGATGGGTTGGGAGGGAGCTGGGGGGCACAGAGCCATGGGAAGGGGCTGGGGGGGGAGGGAGCTGGGGGATCACGGAATCAGACTCGGTTGGGTTAGAAGGGAGCCTGAAGCCCGCCCACCTCCTCCCTGCCGCCCTAGCCCAGGTCTCCCCCCCTCCCTCCAGCCCAGGTCTCACCCAGCCTGGCCCCGTCCCCCACCCCTAACCAGAACAGGAACTGAGCAACCAGCAGCTTTTGGTACTTTTTTATTACCAGCACTTTTCAGTCTCTCAAACTCGCCCAAGCGCTCGGGAGCCTCCCTGGCCGCTGCCCCTCCCCTCTGCCACCCCTCCAGCTGCACCCTTCCTGCAGCAGGAGCATCAGAGAGGCCTGGACCCCCGCAGGCTCCCGAGCAGCTCTTGGCCCAGGCGGGAGGGCCTGGGCAGCAGCCTGGGCAGCGCTCTCCTCTCCGCTGATTACGTTAACCGCTCAGCTTCCCCCAGCGGAGAGCGCCCCCCGCAGCCCCAGCGCCGCACTGCAACTGCGAGCCGAACCCAAGGCACCAGGCGGTTCCGGCGTCCCCGGGCCCGGCCAGGGAAGGTGCTCCGCGCTTTAGAGGCTTCGGCTCAGCTCGCCCCGACCACCCCAGCTGCGGACGCGCAGGCTGCGGGCGGCTCCTGCACCTTCTCTGCAACCGCAGCTCCGCCCTGCCCGCGGCTCCTCCTGGCAGCCAGAGGCCGCTCCCGGCAGCCGCTCAGCCAGGCCGCGGCGCTTCCCGCCCGCGGCGCCACTTCCGCTCCCGGCAGGCCCTGCGCGGCCGCGCCTGACCCCTCTCGGGAGCCGTAGTTCCGGCGCCGCGGCCCCGCCTGATCCCTCTCGGGAGCCGTAGTTCCGGCGCCGCGGCCCCGCCTGATCCCTCTCGGGAGCCGTAGTTCTGGCACCGCGGCCCCGGAAAGGCGCTGGGAGCGCGGCAGGGGCGCGCCGGGGGGCTGGGCTGGGCTGCTCTGCTCTGCTCCGCTCCGCTCCGCTCCTGCTCCTTCCTGCCCCCCGCGCGGCGCGGGCCGGGCGCGCCTGTGCCTTTAAGCGCGGCCGGCAGCCCCGCGCCTGCGCGCAGCGGCCGTGACCTCGCTGCCGATCGGCGTCGCCGCCGGTGACTGTTGGGGCGACCCCAGCTTCCCGCGGGGCCCAGGCCGCGGCCCCGCCGCCGGGCCGCAGTGACGCACCCGCCCCTCCGCGCCGCGCCGGAGCCATGGAGGGGCCGGCGGAGAGGGGCGGCGAGGCCGGCGCGGAGGGCCCGGCGGGGGTGATCACGGAGATCCGGGCGCCGGGCCCGCGGCCGCTGCGGCTGCTGGAGTGGAAGGTGTCGGTGGGGACGGCGGTGCAGATCGGGTCGGTGCTGGCGCTGTGCGCGCCCCTGCCGCCCGCCCCGCCGCCGGCCTCCGGCGGTGCCAGCGGCCGGCCGCAGCGGGCGGGCCCGGAGCGCAAGCTGAAGGCGGAGCGGCCTGGCGTGGTGCGGGAGCTGTGTGCGCGGCCCGGGCAGGTCATCGCGCCCGGGTGAGTGCCGCCGGCCCGCGGAGCTGCCACCGGGCGCAGGGGGCGCGGTGCTGGGGGGTCCTCGTCGGCACCACGGCCCGGGGGGGGCTGTGCCGGCTGGAGGGCAGGGCAGCTGCTGAGGGAGGTTTTGCCGTCCTGTGCCCAGGGCTGCTGGGGGGAGGGGGAATGGGTCTGGGGGGGAGGAGGAGAGGGGCAGCCAGGCCTGCTCTGGGTGATCTCTGCTCTGGCTGCCCTGGTTGCCCTGGGGCTGGGGGCTGGCAGCAGTCTGCAGCCCTCTGGCTGCTGGGTGACTGCCTCAGGCCTGGGGCACAGCCCAGTGCCAGGGGGCTGGCACTCACCAGGCCCCCAGGCTGCAGCAGGGGCTGTGCCCGGGGCTGTGCCAGGCTGCAGCAGTGAGGGCAGTGCCCTCTGTCTCTTGCAGGGGTGTCCTGGTGCGGCTGGAGGGCTGCAGCCACCCGGTGGTGATGAAAGGACTCTGTGCAGAGTGTGGCCAGGACCTGACCCAGTGAGTGCTCTGCTTGGTGCCTCAGCCCCAGGCCCTTCCCTGGGCCTGCCTCCAGCCCCCCTCAGCCCAAGTCCCTCTGCAGCCTTCCTGCAGGATGCCTTCAGGTGCTGGCAGCAGCTCTGAGGTGCCCCTGGAGCCTTCTCCTCTGCAGGCTGCACAGCCCCAGCTCCCTCAGCCTGTGCTCCCAGCAGAGCTGCTCCAGCCCTGGCAGCAGCCTTGTGGCCTGCTCTGGGCTCTCTGCAGCAGCTCTGTGTCCTGCTGCTGCTGGGGACAGGGTCCTGGGTGCCCTGCCCTGGGTGCCCTGCTGTGGCAGGGGGCTTGGGGTGGTCCCTGCCAGCCTCTGCCCTTCTGGGTCTGTGCTGTCCCTGCCCTGGGTGTTTGGTCTGAGCTCTGAGTGCAGTCACAGCCCAGCCCTGCCCTGCTGCTGCCTCTGGAGGCCCTCTGGGGGCTTGCAGTGGATTCAGCTGGGGTGTGGGGGTGCCCAGCCCCCTGCCCAGCCCTGCCCTGCTGATGCTCTTCCCCCCGCGGCCGGCAGGATCCGGAGCAGGAACGGGCGGCAGAGCGTGGCGCTGTCCACAGCCACGGTGTCCATGGTGCACAGCGTGCCGGAGCTGAAGGTCAGCTCTGAGGTGAGCCCCGTGCAGCCCCCCGACCCCCCGAGCCCCCTGAGCCTCCTGACCCCCCCGACCCCCCTGACCCCCTGAGCCCCCTGAGCCTCCTGACCCCCCCGACCCCCCTGAGCCCCCCGAGCCCCCTGAGCCTCCTGACCCCCCGACCCCCTGAGCCCCCGAGCCCCTGAGCCTCCTGACCCCCGACCCCCTGAGCCCCCGAGCCCCTGAGCCTCCTGACCCCCGACCCCCTGAGCCCCCCTGAGCCCCTGAGCCTCCTGACCCCCCCTGACCCCCTGAGCCCCCGAGCCCCTGAGCCTCCTGACCCCCCGACCCCCTGAGCCCCCGAGCCCCCTGACCCCCTGACCCCCCCCCCTGAGCCTCCTGACCCCCCGACCCCTGAGCCCCCTGAGCCCCTGAGCCTCCTGACCCCCTGAACCCCCGGCCCCCTGACCCCTCCTGACACCCTGACCCCCTGAGCCCCCGAGCCCCCTGACCCCCTGACCCCCTGAACCCCCGGCCCCCTGACCCCTCCTGACACCCTGACCCCCGACCCCCTGACCCCCTCCTGCCTCCCTGCAGCCCAGCCCTGGGCTCAGCCTCCCTGCAGCCTCTCTGCAGCCCAGCCCCCTCCTGCCCCCCATGCCCCCTCCCCAGCTGCCCCTGTCCTGGGGCTCCCCCCTGGCTGTGCCAAGCGCTCCTGGCCAGGGGCACAAGCTGTGGGCAGTGCCCAGGGGGTGCAGGGGGGCTGGCTGGGCAACCAATGCCAGGGGGTACCAGCTGAGGCTGCCCGTGCCAGGGCAGTGCCAGGGGGTGCCAGCTGAGGCAGGCAGTGCCAGGGCAGTGCCAGGGGGTGCCCAGGTGCCCGCTGAGGCCGCCTGTGCCCGGGCAGCAAGCGGAGCAGCTGGGCAGGGAGGATCAGCAGCGCCTGCACCGCAGCCGCAAGCTGGTGCTGATGGTGGACCTGGACCAGACCCTGATCCACACCACGGAGCAGCACTGCCAGCAGATGTCCAACAAGGTGAGCCTGGCACGGGCCTGGCAGGGGCAGGGGCTGGGGCGAGCCTGGCACGGGCTGGGGTGAGCCTGGCACGGGCCTGGCAGGGGCCGGGGCTGGGCTGAGCCTGGCAGGGGCAGGGGCTGGGGTCAGCTCCCAGCCTCAGCCAGGACCTCCTCAGCCCTGCAGCTGGCTGCTGGGTTCCAGCACAAGCCAGCTGGGGCTGTGCCCCCTCTAGCTGCCCTGGGCAGGCAGGGGGGGCACAGAGCCCTGCTGGGGGGCACAGAGCCCTGCTGGGGGCTCAGGGCCTGTGGGGGTCTCTTGCAGGGCATCTTCCACTTCCAGCTGGGCCGGGGGGAGCCCATGCTGCACACCAGGCTGCGGCCTCACTGCAAGGAGTTCCTGGAGAAGATCGCCAAGCTGTACGAGCTGCACGTCTTCACCTTCGGCAGCAGGCTCTACGCACACACCATCGCAGGTACTGCTGCTGCAGGGCTGCAGGGCTGCATGAGGGAGCCCTGCCAGCCTGCTGCCCCCCCTGCCAGCCTGCTGCCCCCCCTGCCAGCCTGCTGCCCCCTGCCAGCCTGCTGCCCCCCCTGCCAGCCTGCTGCCCCCCCCGCCAGCCTGCTGCCCCCCCGCCAGCCTGCTGCCAGCCTGCTGCCCCCCCGCCAGCCTGCTGCCCCCCCGCCAGCCTGCTGCCCCCCCGCCAGCCTGCTGCCAGCCTGCTGCCCCCCCTGCCAGCCTGCTGCCAGCCTGCTGCCCCCCCTGCCAGCCTGCTGCCCCCCTGCCAGCCTGCCCCAGCTCAGCTCCTGGGCAGGTGCCGCCCTGGGGGCCTGAGGTGGGGTCCTGAGCTCCTGCAGCAGCTGCCTGGGGCTGCAGGCTGCCCCTGGCTCCCCTGGCCCTGTGCCCCCAGCTGGGGCTGCAGGCTGCCCCTGGCTCCCCTGGCCCTGTGCCCCCAGCTGGGCTCCTTGCTCCCTGCCAGGCTTCCTGGACCCCGAGAAGAAGCTTTTCTCCCACCGCATCCTGTCACGGGACGAGTGCATCGACCCCTTCTCCAAGACAGGCAACCTCAGGTGGGGCTGGGGGCCTGGCAGGGGGCAGGCCCGTGGGGGCACCTCTGGGGGTGCCAGGGGCGTTGCTCTCTCCGTGCTGGAGCTGGCTGGGGCTGCCCCTGGGGCACCGCTGGCTCAGTACAGCAGCGCAGCAGGAGTGCAGCAGGGGCAGTGCTGCCCTTGGAGGAGAGAGCCACAGCTGGGGCCAGGGAGGGGGTTGGGCTGGGGGGAGCTGGGGGGTCACAGAGCCAGGGAAGGGGCTGGGGTGGATGGGAGCTCAGAGCTCACAGAACCCCAGAAGGGGTTGGGGTGGGAGGGAGCTGGGAGGGCACTGAAGCACAAAGTGGTTTAGGCTGGAAGGGATCTCACAGCTCATCCAGTTCCAAGCCCCTGCCATGGGCAGGGACACTGCCCCCAGCCCAGGCTGCTCAGGCACACAGCCATGCCCTGCAGAGCCCCCAGAGCAGAGCCCAGAGCAGAGCCCTGCCAGGTTGTGGCAGGCTGTGCCAGGCTGCCCTGCTGTGCCCATCAGGCCCTGCCTGGCTGTGTCAGGCTGTGCCAGGCTGCTCTGCTGTGCCCATCAGGCCCTGCCTGGCTGTGTCAGGCTGTGCCAGGCTGCCCTGCTGTGCCCATCGGGCCCTGCCTGGCTGTGTCAGGCTGTGCCAGGCTGCCCTGCTGTGCCCATCGGGCCCTGCCTGGCTGTGTCAGGCTGTGCCAGGCTGCCCTGCTGTGCCCATCAGGCCCTGCCTGGCTGTGGCAGGCTGTGCCAGGCTGCCCTGCTGTGCCCATCAGGCCCTGCCTGGCTGTGGCAGGCTGTGCCAGGCTGCCCTGCTGTGCCCATCAGGCCCTGCCTGGCTGTGTCAGGCTGTGCCAGGCTGCCCTGCTGTGCCCATCAGGCCCTGCCTGGCTGTGTCAGGCTGTGCCAGGCTGCTCTGCTGTGCCCATCAGGCCCTGCCTGGCTGTGCCAGGCTGTGCCAGGCTGCCCTGCTGTGCCCCCAGGGACCTGTTCCCCTGTGGGGACTCCATGGTGTGCATCATCGACGACCGGGAGGACGTCTGGCGCTTCGCCCCCAACCTGATCACGGTCAAGAAGTACGTCTACTTCCAGGGCATCGGGGACATCAACGCCCCCCCTGCCTGCAGGGACCCCCACGGCAAGAGGAGAGGTAACTGCCCTGAGCTGCCTGCCGGGGGGGCAGGGCTCCTGCAGCACCAGGCTGAGCAGAGCCACAGCGCTGCCAGGGCTGGAAGGGACCCCAAGGACCACCCAGGCCCAGCCCCCTGCCATGCCCAGGGACACCTCACACCACAGCAGGTTGCTCACAGCCACCTCCAGCCTGGCTGCAAACACCTCCAGGCAGGAGGCTTCCACCACCTCCCTGGGCAGCCTGTGCCAGGCTCTCACCACCCTCATGGGCAACAACTTCTTCCTCACAGCCAATCTCCAGCTCCCCACTTCTAGTTTTGCTCCATCCCCACCCAGTCCTATCCCCCCCTGACACCCCAGAGCAGAGGGGCAGGATCCTCTCCACCTCTGGCAATGGGCACTGGCAGCACTGGCAGTTGAGCTGCCCTTGGCTTTCTGTGCTGCCAGTGCCCATTGCTGGCTCCCTGTCCCAGGCCTGATTCCTGCCCCCCTCAGAGGTCTCCCAGATGCCTATCCCTCCCTGACAGCCTCAGAAGTCCCTCCCCAGCTTTCTTGCAGCCCACTGCACATCCTGGAAGGCCACAAGAAGGTCTCCCTGGAGCCTTCTCCTCTCCAGCCTGCACAACCCCAACTCCCTCAGGCTGTCCTCACAGCAGAGCAGCTCCAGCCCTCTGCTCCTCCTCCTGGCCCTGCTCTGGACACCTTCCAGCCCCTCCAGAGCCTTCCTGGCACAGAGGGTCCAGAGCTGGACTCAGAGCCAGACCCCAAACCAACCAAGCCTCCCCCCAGCGCCCCCCAGCGAGCAGCCCTCTCCATGTCTCCCTCCCTCTCTCCTGTGCCTCAGCAAACCACTCCCCGCGGGCCGAGGCCCTGGAGCCGGCGCCGGCAGCGTCCCGGGACGGGGAGGAGGTTCGGAGCGCGGTGTGTGCGGAGGAGCACAGCAACGGCCTGGGCAGGGCCCCCAGGGACTGCTGCAGGGCCAACGGCAGCGGCGCGGCCGGCGGGGACAGCCCTGCCCGGGACCCCGCGGAGGCGCCGGGCGCTCAGCTGCCCCCGGGCGCTCAGCTGCCCCCGGGCGCCGGCGGCCGGCACAGGACGGAGCCCCCGGAGCCGCCGGACGGAGCGGCAGGGCGGCCGCAGCGCCGCGCCCGGGCGGGAGGCGACCTGGACTTCGAGCTGTCCAGCGACAGCGAGAGCGAGGCGGGCACGGACCCCGGCGGCCGCCCCCCGGCCACGGACCCCGGCGGCTCCCCCCCTGCCCTGCCCGGCAGCGAGGGCAGGAGGGGCTGGAGGAAAGCCAAGGAGCCCCTGCGGGAGGACAGCGGCGGGGAGCAGAACCTGGGGGGGCTGCAGGCGGGGGAGCAGAGTGGGGGGGAGCAGCACGGGGGGCTGCAGGCGGGGGAGCAGCACGGGGGGCTGGCTGAGCGGGGCGGCGAGCCCGAGGCCCTGGGCAGCGCCAGCCGCCGTCGGGGAGCGGGGCCAGCGGAGGGCGAGCCCGAGGAGGAGGAGGAGGAGGAGGGCGAGCAGGGGGAGGCGCTCTCGGAGCTGGGCAACGGCTGCGCCGACAAGAAGGAGGCGGAGACGGAGTCGCAGAACAGCGAGCAGTCCGGCATCACCATGGGCGAGTCGCTGGACCAGAGCGTGGGCGAGGAGGAGGAGGAGGAGGACACCGACGACGACGACCACCTGATCCACCTGGAGGAGATCCTGGCGCGGGTGCACTCCGACTACTACCGGCGCTACGACCGCTTCCTGCGGCGGGAGACCCCCGAGCCCCCCGACATCCGCCGCATCGTGCCCGAGCTGCGCAGCCGGGTGCTGGCCGACGTCACCATCCTCTTCTCGGGGCTCTACCCGACCAACTTCCCGGTGGAGCGCACCCGCGAGCACTACCACGCCACGGCGCTGGGCGCCAAGGTGGTCACCAGCCTGCTGCCCGGCGCCGACGGCCGCGCCACGCACCTCATCGCCGCCCGCACGGGTGGGTGCCCCCGGACCGGCCCCCGACAGCCTGTGCCAGGCTGTGCCAGAGGGAGGTTCTCGTGGGCTCGCAGGGGGGGGCAGGGGGTGAGGGCTGGGCTGGAAGTCCCCTTCGCGGTCACAGAGTCACCGAAGGGGCTGGGTTGGAAGGGACCTCGAAGCTCATCCAGCTCCAAGCCCCTCCACGGTCAGAGACCCCTCCCACCTGCCCAGGCTGCTGCAGGCCTCACCCAGCCTGGCGCTGCCCCCCCGGGGGGCTGAGTGTGGGGTGAGGCTGGGGGTGCAGAGGGTCAGCCCTAGGGAGGTGCTTGCAGGGGCTGGGCAGGATCTGTGGGGCTGTGCCCAGGGCTGTGGTGATGTGGAGCTTGGCTGCAGGCACAGAGAAGGTGAGGCAGGCTCAGGACTGCAAGGACCTCCACGTGGTGAACCCTGACTGGCTGTGGAGCTGCCTGGAGCGCTGGGACAAGGTCGAGGAGCAGCTCTTCCCCCTGAAGGATGACTACATCAAAACACACAGGTGGGGCAGGGGGCTGGGAGCTCCCTCCCCCCCCAACCCATCCCATGGCTCTGTGCCCCCCAGCTCCCTCCCACCCCAACCCATCCCATGGCTCTGTGCCCCCCAGCTCCCTCCCCCCCCAACCCATCCCATGGCTCTCTGCCCCCCAGCTCCCTCCCCCCCCAACCCATCCCATGGCTCTCTGCCCCCAGCTCCCTCCCCCAACCCATCCCATGGCTCTCTGCCCCCAGCTCCCTCCCCCAGCCCCTTCCCTGGCTGAGCCTCCAGAGCCACTCTGTCTCATTCTGGTTCTGTCTCTGCTTTTGAAGGCCTGAAGCCTGTTCTTGTGCCCTTCTTGCCCCCCAGGGAGAGCAGCCCTGCCACCTTCCCTGAGGCTCCCAGCACCTTCCAGACAGCTCTGTTCCACCCCACCCCCATCCACCCCCGCTGCCAGCCTGGCCCCGAGGTCCGGCTCTACGACCCCACCACGGGCAAGCTGATCAGGAAGGGAGCCCAGCCCCCGGGGCAGGCCCTCTTCCTGCAGGCCCCAGCTGCTGCCATCACCCTGCCAGGCCACGGGGAGCACTCCTCTTTCAGGTACCAGGGCTCCCTGAGCCAGCCAGGGCTCCCTGCAGCCACCCAGGGCTCCTTGCAGCCAGACAGGGCTCCCTGCAGCCACCCGGGGCTCCCTGCAGCCACCCAGGGCTCCCTGCAGCCACCCAGGGCTCCTTGCAGCCACCCAGGGCTCCCTGCAGCCAGACAGGGCTCCTTGCAGCCAGACAGGGCTCCCTGCAGCCACCCAGGGCTCCCTGCAGCCAGCCAGGGCTCCCTGCAGCCACCCAGGGCTCCTTGCAGCCAGACAGGGCTCCCTGCAGCCACCCAGGGCTCCCTGCAGCCACCCAGGGCTCCCTGCAGCCAGACAGGGCTCCCTGCAGCCAGACAGGGCTCCTTGCAGCCACCCAGGGCTCCCTGCAGCCAGACAGGGCTCCTTGCAGCCACCCGGGGCTCCCTGCAGCCACCCAGGGCTCCCTGCAGCCACCCAGGGCTCCTTGCAGCCAGACAGGGCTCCCTGCAGCCACCCAGGGCTCCTTGCAGCCAGACAGGGCTCCCTGCAGCCACCCAGGGCTCCCTGCAGCCAGACAGGGCTCCCTGCAGCCAGACAGGGCTCCCTGCAGCCACCCAGGGCTCCCTGAGCCACTCAGGGCTCCCTGCAGCCACCCAGGGCTCCCTGAGCCACTCAGGGCTCCCTGCAGCCACTCAGGGCTCCCTGAGCCACTCAGGGCTCCCTGCAGCCAGCCAGGGCTCCCTGCAGCCAGACAGGGCTCCCTGCAGCCACCCAGGGCTCCTTGCAGCCACCCAGGGCTCCTTGCAGCCAGCCAGGGCTCCCTGCAGCCAGACAGGGCTCCCTGAGCCAGCCAGGGCTCCCTGCAGCCAGCCAGGGCTCCCTGCAGCCAGACAGGGCTCCCTGAGCCAGCCAGGGCTCCCTGCAGCCAGACAGGGCTCCCTGCAGCCAGACAGGGCTCCTTGCAGCCACCCAGGGCTCCTTGCAGCCACCCAGGGCTCCTTGCAGCCCTCCTGTCTGCTGGGGCTCTTGGGGCCTGTCCCCTGTGGGCATCTTGCTGGGGGGCTCTTGGCTGCTTCCTGAGGGGAGGTCCCAGTGAGAAGCAGCTGAGGGTAAGCTGGGGCCTGGGCTGCAGCTGCTGCTTGGGGCTCCCCCAGCTGGGGCCTGAGGGCAGAGCAGGGCAGGCTGGGGAGAGGGGAGAGAGGAGGCAGCCTGGTGCTCTGTGCTGGCTCTTGCCGCACCTGGGGCCTTCCCTTTGGTCTCTAGAGGCTGTGTGGGTGAGGTCTGGGGGGCTCTGCAGCCTGGCATGGGAGAGGGGCAGCGAGGCCCTGGAGGCATGGGGACAGCAGCAGGAGCTGGGCAGCTTGCAGCTGGGCTGCCAGTGGTGCTGGGGGGGAGCAGAGCAGGGCTGAGGGCTGGGTGTGTGCAGCAGTGCCAGGGCAGCTCAGGGGGCAGCTGATGCCTCAGGCCCTGCCCTGGGCACAGCAGGGTTGGTGCTGGGCCTGCAGGGGTGCCAGCAGCTGCAGTCGGGAGCGGCACTGGGGGTGGTTGGTGCCCAAGGGTGCCCTGCAGCCCAGCCTGGCTGTCAGGCCTCTGTTCCCTGGCAGCCCAGGCAGCCTGGTGCCCTTTGCAGGGTGGTGCAGCCCCAGCAGCAGCTGTTTGCAGAGGAGCTGGCAGCAGGGCAGGGCGGGGAGCAGGCAGCGCCCTGCAGGCGCCGGCGGCAGCCCAGCATGTCCGAGACCATGCCCCTGTACACCCTCTGCAGGGAGGAGCTGGAGAGCATGGACAGGGAGGTGAGTGCCAGGGCAGGGGCCAGCAGGGGCAGGGGGCTGAGTGCCAGGGCAGGGGAGAGCCTGGGTAAAGCAGGGAGTGTGGACACAGGGGAGGGAGGGTGGGTAAAGAGCAGAGCATGGGCACAGCCCAGCCCAGGGGGCTCAGAGCAGCCCAGCAGTGGTGGGGGGCTGCCAGAGCTGTCCTGGCTGTGCCCCTGGCAGGTGGATGACATCCTGGGGGAAGGCAGTGACGAGAGTGACAGTGAGAAGAAAAAGCCAGAAGAGGAAGGGCAGAAGCCAGAGCCTGGTGCAGCAGAGCCCCCGGGGCTGAGAGCAGAGCAGAGGCCTGCATCATCATCATCCTCCTCATCCTCCTCCTCCTCAGCAGCAGGCAGTGGAAGGAGCTCAGCAGGCAGCCTGCACAGGTAGGAGCTCCCCAGGGCCGGCACAGCCTGTGGGGTGTCCCCTGGGCAGCAGCACTGCAGCCTGCATGCAGCCAGTGGCAGCCTGGCAGGGCCCTGCTGCCTGCAGCACTGGGGCTGGCTGCAGCACTGGGGCTGCCTGCAATGTCTCTGGAGCACCAGGAGGTCTCCAGGGGCACCTCAGAGCTGCTGCCAGCACCTGAAGGCATCCTGCAGGAAGGCTGCAGAGGGACTTTGGCTGAGGGGGGCTGGAGCCAGGCCCAGGGGCAGTGGTTTGGAGCTGAGGTGCTGGCAGCAGCTCTGAGGAGCCCCTGGAGCCTTCTCCTCTGCAGGCTGCACAGCCCCAGCTCCCTCAGCCTGTGCTCCCAGCAGAGCTGCTCCAGCCCTGGCAGCAGCCTTGTGGCCTGCTCTGGGCTCTCTGCAGCAGCTCTGTGTCCTGCTGCTGCTGGGGACAGCAGAGCTGGAGGCAGGCTTGGAGGTGGGGTCTGGGCAGGCAGCAGGGAGGGTCCTTGGGCTCAGGGCCACCCTCTGTGCCGTGCTGCAGGGGTCACAAGCGCAAGCTGGAGGAGGATGGAGGTGGCAGTGACTCCAGCAAGGACTCCAGCAATGAGGATGAGGAGGGCAGCAGCTCTGAGGCAGACGAGATGGCAGCAGCCCTGGAGGCAGAGCTGAACGACTTCATCTGAGGAGGAGCTGGGGCCGGGGGCAGAGCTTGCCCTGCCCTGCTGCTGCCCAGCAGGGAGCTGAGCTGCCCCCGGGGGGGAGCCCTGCATGGCCTGCAGCAGCAGCAGCCTGGGGTCAGGGCCTGGGCAGAGCTCTGCCTTAGGCTTTGGCTGAAGCAGATCCTGCTTCTGTACCCCCAGGGGGCTGGGCTGAGCTGGGCTGGGATCTGAGCTGGGCTGAGCTGGGCTGGGGGCTGACCTGGGCTGAGCTGGGCTGGGGGCTGACCTGGGCTGGAGGCTGAGCTGGGCTGGGATCTGAGCTGGGCTGGGATCTGAGCTGGGCTGAGCTGGGCTGGGGGCTGAGCTGGGCTGGGCTGGGATCTGAGCTGGGCTGAGCTGGGATCTGAGCTGGGCTGAGCTGGGCTGGGATCTGAGCTGGGCTGAGCTGGGCTGGGGGCTGAGCTGGGCTGGGCTGGGGGCTGAGCTGGGCTGGGCTGAGCTGGGCTGGGATCTGAGCTGGGCTGGGCTGGGATCTGGGGCTGGCTGGGCTGGGATCTGAGCTGGGCTGGGATCTGAGCTGGGCTGGGGGCTGGGAGCTGGGCTGGGCTGGGATCTGAGCTGGGCTGGGCTGGGCTGGGAGCTGGGCTGGGCTGGGCTGGGATCTGAGCTGGGCTGGGGAGCTGGGCTGGGAGCTGGGCTGAGCTGGGATCTGAGCTGGGCTGGGCTGGGCTGGGATCTGAGCTGGGCTGGGCTGGGCTGGGATCTGAGCTGGGCTGGGATCTGAGCTGGGCTGGGATCTGAGCTGGGCTGGGGGCTGAGCTGGGCTGGGGGCTGAGCTGGGCTGGGATCTGAGCTGGGCTGGGAGCTGGGCTGGGGGCTGAGCTGGGCTGGGATCTGAGCTGGGCTGAGCTGGGATCTGAGCTGGGCTGGGCTGGGCTGGGATCTGAGCTGGGCTGGGGGCTGGGGGGCTGAGCTGGGCTGGGATCTGAGCTGGGCTGGGATCTGAGCTGGGCTGGGGGCTGAGCTGGGCTGGGATCTGAGCTGGGCTGGGCTGGGCTGGGCTGGGATCTGAGCTGGGCTGAGCTGGGATCTGAGCTGGGCTGGGGGCTGAGCTGGGCTGGGCTGGGCTGGGATCTGAGCTGGGCTGGGGGCTGGGCTGGGGGCTGAGCTGGGCTGGGATCTGAGCTGGGCTGAGCTGGGCTGGGATCTGAGCTGGGCTGAGCTGGGCTGGGGGCTGAGCTGGGCTGAGCTGGGCTGGGGGCTGAGCTGGGCTGAGCTGGGCTGGGGTCTGAGCTGGGCTGGGGTCTGAGCTGGGCTGAGCTGGGCTGGGGGCTGAGCTGGGCTGAGCTGGGCTGGGATCTGAGCTGGGCTGAGCTGGGCTGGGGTCTGAGCTGGGCTGGGGGCTGGGGCTGAGCTGGGCTGAGCTGGGCTGGGGGCTGAGCTGGGCTGGGGTCTGAGCTGGGCTGGGGTCTGAGCTGGGCTGAGCTGGGCTGAGCTGGGCTGGGGTCTGAGCTGGGCTGGGGGCTGGGCCGAGGATTGTGCTGTGCCAAAGGCTGCAGGGGGCAGTGGCTGGGCAGCCCTGGGCTGGGGGTCATCAGGCAGAGGAGGTGGCATGGCCAGGGTGGCACAGCAAGGACCTGCCCAGCCGGGTGCCCTGTGCCCCCCCAAGCTCCTGGGCCTGAAGGCTTATCCTGGGGCTGTGTGCAGCAGGGCCTCAGCTGCCAGCTCTGGGCCTCCACACCTGGCTCCCCCTCAGCTCTGCTGCCAGGAGAGCCCTTCCCGTGCTGCCAGCTGCGGTGTGGCACAGCCTGGTGCCCTGCAGTGCCGGGGGGCAGCCTCAGCCCTGGCCAGGAGCCTGCTGTACAGTTTTGTACATTCTGTTCCCCCTCCCTCAGAGCAGATTTTGTTCTCTGCTTTAATAAAGTCTTTGTTTTGTAAGCCCTGGGTGCTGTCCCCAGCAGAGGCTCCGTGCCAGGGCCCCTGCCCTGCGGGGAGGGTGGCACAGGAGCTGCCCTGCTGGCACCTGCTGAGCTCCCTGCAGGGCTGTGTGCCCGGGGAGCTGCTGAGCTCTGCCCCTGGGCTGGCACCTGGCAGCCTGCTGCCTGCAGCTCCCCGGGCACACAGCAGCTCCCCGGGCACACAGCAGCTTTGAGCCTGGCAGCAGGCGCTGCCTGAGTGCCCCAGGCTGGCACTGCCAGGCAGCCACCTCCCAGCCTGCCCTGGGCAGCTGCTGGCACCGCAGGAGCTGGGCTCAGGGGCGTGAGGAAGGTCCCTGGCAGGCTGCTGCTGGGGGCAGAACGAAGCTGAGCTGCAGCCTGCTGCATTGCTGCAGCTGAGGGCACTGCTGGGGCAGCGCCAGGGGCACTCTGCACCGTGGCTGGCACCTCCCTGGGGCCTGCCAGGGTGGTTGCTCTCCAGAGCTATGACTCAGGGCTGGCTGTGCCCTGAGCTCTCAGCCCCAGCTGGGGGAGTTCCTCTCCCTGCCAGTGGAGAAGCCTGGAAGGCTGAAAGGCATTTTGTGCCCACTCTGGGCACCCTGAGAGGGGCATGCACCCCCCTGGCTGTTCTGGGCACCCTGAGGGGGGCATGCACCCCCTGCCTGCCCTGGGTACCCTGAGGGGGGTTATGCACCCCCCTGCCTGCCCTGGGCACTCTGAGGGGGGCATGCACCCTCTGGATACCCTGGCAGCTCCTGCTTGGGCTGCTGCTGGCTGCTGAGCAGTGCAAGCTGGACTCCTGCCCTGCCCAGGCCCTGACACAGCAGCCCTGCTTGCTCCTCACCCTGCTCCTGCCCTGCTCTGCCTCCTGCTGCTGCCAGCCGCTGGCACTGGCAAGGAGAATTGCAGCAGCCTGCAGCTGGGCTCCCGCTCGGCCCTGCCTCAGCCCAGCCTGCAGCCTCTGCTGGGCTCTGTGCCCTGCCAGCCGCCCTGCCCACTGCTGGCACCCGCGGAGCTCAGCTCTGTGCTTTGGGTGCTGCACACTGGCACTCAGGGCTGCCTGCAGCTGGCACCTTGCTGCCCTGCTGGGCTGAGAGGCCTCTTCCAGCCCTGCCCCTGGGTCCGTCTGCTGGGCAGGGAGTGGATCCCAGCCCCGGGAACTGCAGCTGCGACCAAGCACAGCCCTGGGGGCGGAAGTCCCGACCCCGGCCCCGGATCCGCCGCGGAAGCCCTGGAGGAGCTTCAGCAGAGAGGAAGTCAGGGAGGAGGTGAAGGTGGTCAGGGAAGAGGCTCAGAGCCGCGGAGATGCTGCCCGCCCGCGGGGGGGTCTGGGGGCTGCCTGCCCACAGGGGGCTGCCTGCCCGCGGGGGGCTCTGGGGCTGCCTGCCCGCGGGGGGCTGCCTGCCCGCGGGGGGCTCTGGGGGGCTCTGGGGCTGCCTGCCCGCAGGGGGCTACCTGCCGCCGGGGGGCGCTGCTGCTGCGGTGCCTTCCGCTGCCTCGTGGAGGGGAGCCTCAGGGGCAGCTCCGGGAGCAGCCCTGATGGAGGTGGAGGGCTCGGAGCAAAGCCTCTGCTGCTTCTGCTTCAA
Organism: Melanerpes aurifrons; assembly: GCA_011125475.1. NCBI lineage: Eukaryota > Metazoa > Chordata > Aves > Piciformes > Picidae > Melanerpes > Melanerpes aurifrons. The sequence continues at coordinate 254,449 of WWNC01000023.1, read as the reverse complement.
GAGCTGGCACCAGCTGGGCAGAGCCCTGGGCACCACCTGCTGCAGAGAGCTGCCCTGCATCCCTCATGGGGAGCAGAGGGGAAGCACCACCACCCCTGGCACCTCAGAGTGGCACAGCTCAGAGTGGCACAGCTGCACAGTGGCACAGCTCAGAGTGGCACAGCTGCAGAGTGGCACAACTCAGAGTGGCACAGCTGCACAGTGGCACAGCTCAGAGTGGCACAGCTGCACAATGCCACAGCTCAGAGTGGCACAGCTGCACAATGCCACAGCTCAGAGTGGCACAGCTGCACAGTGGCACAGCTCAGAGTGGCACAGCTGCACAATGCCACAGCTCAGAGTGGCACAGCTGCACAGCCATCCTGCAGCAGCTCTGGCCACTGCTCCCCTCAGCCTTGCTGGGCACTCAGCCTGGCACCATGCTGTGAAAGCTGTGCCCTGCTTGGCTGTGTCTGCACCAGCCTGGTGCAGAACTGCAGCCCCCTCCCACCCCCTCCCCTGGTCCCTGGGAGGGGAAGGCAGGCGGCTGGCAGCAGTCCCGCAGCAGCGGTGAGCACAAGGACGAGCTGCTCGGGCTCTGGGAGTGATCCGTGGGCAGCAGTGCCAAGGCAGAGCTGGGGAGGCCATCTCCTGATTGAGTCCCTGGCACTGCTGGGTTGTGCCAGAGCAGGGCATGGGATGAAGTGAGCAGGCAGCAGCCCCGCAGTGGCACCTTGAGTGACTTGAGTGCTCGGGGCAGGGAGCTTGCTGGGGCTGGGTGCAAGCAGTGGGCAGTGGGAGGTGGGATGGGGATGGGGCGTGGGGGAACCTCCCCCAGGCAGAGAGCGGCGTGGGGAGGTCCTCTGAGCCGGGCAGAGTTGGCTCTGCTGGGCTGGAGCAGCTTCAGCCCCCCCCGGCCTGGCGTTCCGGAGCCGCTGGCTGAGAGCAGGCACCAAGGAGCAGCTCCGGGGTGGTGACACTGACGAATGTCTGGCACAGCTTGGAAGGTGCCAGCTTGGAAGGGACCCCAGGGCTCAGCTCATCCAACCACTCTGCAGCAGCCTTGCTTCAGAGGCAGGGATGCTGCAGGTGCCAGGACCAGCCAGAAATTTCTGCCGAGGTGTGGGGGGAAGGCAATCCCAAAGCAAGAACAGAAGGTCAGTGAGTGCCAGGGCGCCCAGAGGGTCGTCAGCAGCTGGCGGGGCGCCGGAGCCAGGGCTGTGCAGGTGTCCTGAAGAGAGATAAGGGGCAGGAGATAAGGGGCACCAGGGGAAGGGGGTTCGAGCCTCGCAGACGCCTTGCAGCTGGCTGTGGCGGGGGAGCTTGGGGGTCCTGATACCATCTCTGCAGGAACACGGTGCCTGCTGCTGGCACCGGGAAGCAGCCCCCCGGGCACACACTGCCCACAGACTGCGAGCGGCTGTGCCCGAGCGGCCCCGACCCTCCCTGCCTGCTTTGTGTGACGAGGGTCCGGGCACGGCCAGGACAGAGCAGCGACCCCCAGCCCGCGGGGTGCATCCCGCAGCACCAGAGGCTGCCGAGGGGCACCGGCAGACCCCGGGCAGAGCCAGGGCAGAGCAGCTCGGTTGGTACCGCGGCGCCTGGCGGTGCCCAGCCTACAGGGAAGGGGGGCTGGCCGCGGGCGGGCTTACAGCTGCCCCCCCGGAGCAGCCCCCCGGGAGCGGCCGCGGTCACGCGTGGCAAGCGCCTTACCCCCGGGGCTTGGGCTCGGCTTGTGGGCAGCCCGCAGGCGCTTGCGGGGGGCGCCGGGCCGGCGAGGGGCGAAGGGGTCGGTAACCACATTGACCCCTCCGGGAGTCCCGCGGGAGGATGCTGCCCCCGGGACCCCCACCCCGCGAGGCCGCCTGGGCTCGGCGCTGCCCCCGCTGGCTGTCCCGGCGGGAGGGGGGCCGGAGGCTCGGGCCGGAGCAGGGGCCGCCCCCCGCCGGCCCGGCACAGCTGCTAGCACGACCGCAGCGATGGAGCGGGGAGCAGGCGGTGCCCGAGGTGAGAACGGGGCAGGGCGCAGGGGGTGGGCGAGCAGCCGGGGGCGGGGGCTGCGCCGGTGCCTCCCGCCCGGCGCTGGGCAGCGGCAACTTCGCGGCTGGCAGGCGGCGCCGGACGGCAACTTGCTGTGTCCGCCGGCAGCACGGCCGCAGCCGCAGCCGGGGCCGCTGCCGTCCCGCTGCCTCCTTCCCTCCTTGTCCCTCCCGCCGGGAATCGCCGCGACGAGACCCTGCTGCTGCCCGCCGGACCCCGGCCGCGGCGGGTGGGCGGCAGCCTCAGGTACCTCCCGGGGTCTGCGGCGAGAGCGGGGGCCGGGGGCGCTCGGAGCGGGTGGGGAGCGGCGGGAGCGGCGGCTCCTCGGCCCTGAGCTGCCCGAGGGAACTTCTGGTGCGGTTTGGGGTCCGTGAAGGGTCGCGGTGAGCTGGGCTAGCGCTGGAAGTGACGGTGGGGAGCCCTGGCACGGAGCTGAGCGGGGGTCTCGGACCCCATCGGAGCTGCACAGGAGCCCCAAATCCTGCGGTAGCTTCTCAGGAGCCCCAGACCCCGTCGGAGCTGCTTGGGGACCCCTAAGGCTTCTCGCTTGGGCAGAGCTGCTGCTGGGCTCTGGGGTCTCTGTCAGGGTTTACACCAAATGAATCTCCAGGCAGGTTGGGACCTCTGGCCAGGCCCTGTGCAGCTCGGGTGGGTCTCAGTCGGGATCCGGAGCAGGGCTCCCTCCTGCGTGCCTGGCAGGCAGAGGTTTGCTCAGAGTGCCACTGAAGGTGTCCTGCATGTGCTGGGATCAGCCCACGCGTGGGGAAGGGGCAGCAGGAACTGCCCTGCTCCAGAACCGCCCCAGGTGGTTCACACCAGGGTCAGCACTGGCCCTGACACCAGCGGCTAGGGTTTGTCCCGAGGAAGAAGGCTCTTGTCCATGAGCCCCTCGGTGGCCCCGGTCGCTTCTGGCAGGGGTCCTCCGGCAGGGGCAGCCTTCCCTCCCCGTGGCAGGAGCATCACCGCTGGCCCGGAGGAGGGCTGCCTGGGGCCGCACGGAGTGGCAGATCTCCACCTGGGGACTTGTTTTCAGCCCAGCCTGCAGCACCAAAGCCGTTCAGAGGGACAGGAGGTGTCCTTCAAGTCTGCTCTACTTCCCTGCCTCGCCCCCCCCATCCTCCCCCAATCACCCGCCCCCCCCACCCCCACCCCGGCTATTTCCGTGGCTCTGAAGTGCCTTGAGGGTGACCTTCAGAAGCAGAGAAGTCAGCTTTGCTCAGGGGCTTCAGACCTCTTTTGTTTGCTCTTCTGAAGGCTTCCCTTAAAGAAGCGATCAGAAAGAGCACTTGGGAGGGAAGCTGGGAGTGAATCAGCCTCTCTCCCCGGGCAGAACCTGGGAGGACTTCCCACTGCCCTTGGAGAGGGCTCTAAGCAAGCGCAGAAGATCAGGGCTGGCACTGGAGAGGTTAAACAGGAGATGAGCAGAGGGCAGGGCAGGGAGCAGAGGGCAGTGGGGAGGGCAGGGAGCAGGGCAGAGAGCAGAACAGGGAGCAGCTCAGGGCAGCCCTTTTCTGTCCCTCACTGCTGCTGAGGTGTTAGGGGTCAGAAGGCAGGGAAGTGGCTCAGCACCTTCCTTTGGGACACCTCTGGGGCACTCAGGTTGTGTGGCAGCTCCAGGCCTGCCTGTGAGCAGAGGCACCCTGGACATGGCCATGGTGGTGCTGGGCCGGATGACCCTGGAGGGCTTTGCCAGCCCCAGCACTGCTGTGCAGCAGGGGCAGGAGATGCTCTGGGGCAGCCTGGGGCAGGAGCAGCACCTGGCCCTGAGCCGCTGCCCCGGTGCGGGAGGGAGGTGAGGTGGTGACAGCTCCGCAGCAGATGTCCAGCGCCTGGGGGCTGCACCACGGAACGGGTTTAGCACAGCCCCCAGGGCAGAGCTCGGCGCTGTGTGAACAGCTCCTGCGCTCCGCCGGCAGCCTCCACACCGCCGAGGCCCTGCCCCGCTCCTGCCGCTTCGGCTCTGCAGCCCTCGGGTGGAGGAGGTCTGTGCTGCGCTCCCCTCCGGCGGCTCTTTGGTTTCTGTGCTGAGCAGGGCGCTCAGGCAGGCTGCCGCTGCGCCCCGGCTGCCGCTGCGCCCTGGCTGCTTCTCCTCTTTCCCCTCCCGGGTGGTTGGCTCTGGGAGAAGTCCTCTTCAGTGCCTGGCTGGGACCGCAGGAGAGGCTGAGAGATGGCAGCCAGGGGCAGCCGGGCTGTGCCTTGCCCCGCGGCTGGGCAGCGCCTGGCACCAAGCTGGTGCTGGGACCCCCTGCAGCCGGTGGCAGCTCTCACACCTCTGCAGCACGGAGCCTGCTGGCTGGAGGTGCTGGAACAGGAAGGGCTGGTGGGAGCTGGCAGTGCTGTGGCTGCCCTGTGCTGGTGGCACCCGTGGGCACTGCAGGAGCAGGCTGCCCGGCTGGTGAAGGGCTGCAGGGTGCTGTCTCCTGCATGCTCAGCTGAGCTGGCAGCTGCTGGTGGCTTGTTCAGAGCGGCTGGCAGGAGGAGCACCCTGGGTGAGCTCTGTGTCCTCAGGCTGCTGGCAGAGGGAGAGGCACTTCAGGGCTCAGCAGGTGATAAATGTTCAGTTCCATGGCACTGGGGGCAGAAAGGGACAGCTGGAGGGAGCAGAAATCCTCTGCAGGTGTGGCTCAGGAGCCCTCCTCCCACTGCAGGACCAGAGTGGTGGCCCTGTGGCACAGGTGGGTGACAGGAGGGGGTTCAGGGGGATTGATGCCTTCCCAAACCTTTTGTGGCTTCACTGAAGAGCCAGAGAGGCCCTGGGCAGTGCCCCTGTGACTGCAGGGTGCCCTGCACCGCCTGCAGGAGCTGCTTTGCCTGGGGCTGTGTGGGCTGCAGGTTCCCCTGCCCAGGTGGATGCCATCCCCAGCTGGCTGGGGACAGCTCTGGTGAGCAGTGCCCCTCCCTGCTCTGTACCTGGGCCTTCGGAGGGAGCCCTTGGGTGAAGCTGCCAACTTCCAGGGGCTTGGCATTGCCTTCCTGCTGCCTTCTCACCCTGCTCCACAGCTGCAGCCAGCTCCCATCCCAGGAGGCAGCTGCAGGAGGTCAGGTTTGGAGCTGCTCTCCCCCTCTGTGGTGTCTGCCCATAGAGACCTGTCTTTGCTCCTCACCTGCTGCACTGGCACAGGAAGGCTCTGTGCAGTGTTGCGGGGGGGGTAAATGGGGAGCAGGATGAGGCCATCTCTCCAGGCTCTGGTGCTGGCCACTGTGGCTGTGCCCCAGCTTGGTGTCCACTGCCCACAGCACTCAAGGGGGTGGGGAGGCAGAGGCCTCTTGCTTTCTGCCCTCCCCCAGAGCCCATCTCTGGGGGCTCACTAAGAGCCTTCCTGATGAGGCCTCAGGTGCAGCTCCTCCACCCCACAGCCATTCCTGCAGCTTTGTTTTCCTCATAAAATGTTGAAAATCTGAGGGGTTTGCCTTTGCTTTCCACCCTGGCAGAGGCTGAGAGGTGTGGAGTGTCCCAGCTGGACTCTGCTCACAGCAGCCAGCTGCATTCTGCCTTCTCCACAACCCTCTGGGGATAAGACCTGAAACTTGCAGCAGCTGAGAGGTTTGTGGTGGCTTTGCCACATGGCAGAAGGCTACAGGCAGAGCTGAATGAAAGTCACTTCCATGTGGCCCTGCTCCTGAGCAGGGGAAGGTCTCAGTCCAGCTCAGACTCTGAGCAACTGCGTGAGGAGGGAGGGAGGGGAGGGGAGGGGAGGGGAGGGAGGGAGGTGAGGGCTGGGATGGGCAGCGTGCAGAGGAAGCCACACCAGCAGCGCTGAGCTGCACCAGCCACGGCTCTCCATGCTGCTCTGCATCCCCTGAGCTCTCCTGGCAGCCCTGGGGACCTCTGGGTGGGGAGCAAGGGTCCAGCTGGAGGTGAGTCCAGTGAGAGACAAGGAGGCAAACCAGCAGGGGACCAGCACTGGGAGGTGCTCCTGGTGCTGGGCACAGCAAAGCAGCCCAGGCCAGCCCAAAGCACAGCACCCAGGATGGATCCCTGCAGGGCTGAGGGGCTCCTGGTGCTGGGCACAGCAAAGCAGCCCAGGCCAGCCCAAAGCACAGCACTCAGGATGGATCCCTGCAGGGCTGAGGGGCTCCTGGTGCTGGGCACCGCGAAGCAGCCCAGGCCAGCCCAAAGCACAGCACTCAGGATGGATCCCTGCAGGGCTGAGGGGCTCCTGGTGCTGGGCACTGTGCAGCTTTGGCTGCTGCAGAGCTTGGGGCTTGCAGGAGAGGGCAAGGGTGGCCAGGCTGAGGGGGCACCCATGGGGGGACTCCCAGGGGGCTGTGATGTGGGCTTTGGCTGCTGACTTGGAGCCCCTGCTCTCACCCTGAGCAAGGGGACTGCTCCCAGCTGAGCTCCAGCACTGGTGCATGCTGTCCTGTGCCAGGATGCCCTCTGCTCACCCTCTGAGGAGTGGGAGTGCAGCTGGTGCCCTGCTCCATCTGCACCCCCTCACTGCCCAGGGGCTGGGGGTGCTGGCACAGTGAGGCTGGAAAAGAGCCTTGAGGTCATCAAGGGCACTGGCTGTGCTTGGTACCCCTGGGCAGCATCAGAGGGGCACAGAGCTGTGGGAGTGAGGCCACAAGGAAAGGTTCTCCTTGGCCATGCTGAGGGTAGCCACAGCCTGGCCAGCTCTGCCTGGGTGCCCAGGAGAGCACATCTCAGCCTTGGGTGCTGCTGAGGCCAGGAGCACTTCCAGGCTGGCTGTGTTGGGAAGCCAGGGTCCAAGCTGGGGGTGCCCTGCATGCCCCTGCAGTGGGCAGGGGTGGTGTGTGGCCCTTGCAGCAGCTGTGCCTGCACAGAAGCTGCTGCTCAGCCTGGGGGGCAGCAGCTCTGCCCCAGCACACACTGCAGGGCTGGCCTCAGCTCTGCTCCCTGACGCAGAGCAGCCTGGTGGCTTCCCTCCAGCTCCTCAGTGCCAACCAGGGAGGCAGTGTGGGCCCTGCAGGCACAGCCTGGCACCTCTCCCCAGCAGCCCCTTGCTGCCATGTGGGCAGGAGGTGCTGCTGCCAGGGCTGCCTGCAGCCTTGGGGTGGGGTGAGAGGGCTTCAGCCTGCAGCCAGCTACCACTTGCAAGGGGCAGACTGCCTGTGGGGGACTGGAGCCTGGAGAGAGGCTGTGAGTGCAAGGGCAGGCAGCAGCACATGGCACCGTGGCTTGGAGGAGGCACCCTGCCAGCTGGCACCTGCTGCACAACCTCCTCTGTGGTGCCCTGATGGTGCTCTCCTGGGGCGCTGAATGCATTGGGTCTGGTGGTGCTCTGCCTGAGGCTCTGCCAGCACGTGGCAGGGCACCCCCGGGCACCCCTGGGCACCCCCTGCCCCCGGGCCAGTGTCTCTGCTCCCCATGGAGCAGGGCAGGGCTGGTGCCAGGCTGCCACTCTCCAAGGGGCTGTGAGTTGGGGGCCTCTTGTTGCTGCCAAGAGCCCCACAGTGGATGCCCACAGGCTCCCTGGGCAGCTCCTGCAAGGGCCTGAAGAGCTCTGCTCCCTCAGGACACTTGTGCTTGCCCAGCAGTGTGCCTCCAGTGCTCTTCTAGATGCCTGCTGGGCATCCAGCTGCGGCCCTCATGCCACACCTGCCACCCTCGGGTGGCACTGGCTGCATCTGGGCGGGCACCAGCCTGGAGCTGCTGGTTTGCCCTGGCAGCCACGGGGAGCTGAGGGCTCTGTGAGCCTCGGTGGCTGCTGAGGGCTCTGCCTGGAGTATTCCCTGTCTCAGCCCCTGGTGGGTTTGCTTGGTGCTGGCTTTCCTGGGTGACCTGAGCGACCTCAGGTGCTCTGAGTCTGCTCCCAGCCACAGCAGAGCAGGGCCCCGGTCCTGGCAGGGGCAGAGAGCCTCTCACAAGCTGTCTGGAAGGGGCAGGGGCTCAGCACAGCTTGGAACCAGGCTCTCAGTGCTGCAGTCTCTGCTTCAGGCCACGTCCCTCTCTCTGCAGAGCCTTTACCCTTCCCTGCTGCTCTTCCTGCACAGGCCTGCAGGAGCTCTTCTGGTGTCTGAGTGGCTGTGGGCATGACCCCCCCAGTGCCCTGGTGATCACCACACGGGCTGCAGCCTGCAGCCTTTGCACTCCTTGGCTGGCCACGAGGGGTTTGGCTCTCTGCTGCCTCTCTCCCCTCAGCTCCTGCACTTACTGCACACTTCTGGGTCACGAAGCCATGGAGCTCTGCAGAGCGCTGGGAGGACCTCTCCTGCTGCCTGGCTCTGCCCAGAAAGCTTTCCAGGGGTCTCTGCTGCTCCAGCAGCTGCAGGCTGAGCCCTCCAGGAGCGAGCTGCCATCCCTGCAGTCCCTGTTGCCTCGGCTGAGAAATGGAATCACAGCATCACAGAGGGGCTCAGGCTGGGGGCAGCTCAGAGCTCCTCTCCTCCAAGCTCCCTCCATGCCCAGGGACAGCTCCCAGCCAGGCTCAGCTGCTCAGGGCCTCATCCAGCCTGGCCTGCAGCACCCCCAGGCAGGAGGCAGCCACAGCCTCCCTGGGCAGCCTGTGCCAGAGCCTCAGCAGCCTGGCACTGAAGAACTTCTTCCTCAGCTGCAGCCTGAGCCTGCTCTGCCTCAGCTCCAGACCACCCCCTTGCCCTCTTGCCCTCCTGGCTCTCCTGGGCCGTGCTGCTTTGCTTCCTCAGAGGGTTCTGAGCCCAGCCAGGGCTGGAGGGTCCTGGCAGGGCATGGATGTGGCTGTTTGGGGTTGGGTTTGGAGAGGAGGGAGGGGACTGAACAAACCTGCTGCTTGCTCAGGGCTCAGCCAAGTGGCTGTGGGCTGGCTGGGAAGGGCTGGCTGCATCCAGGGAAAATGAGGTCACCTCCAGTGTGCCAGAAATAGCAGAGGCAGAGCCCCACTGCAGGCAGCAGCTGACAGCCTCTCCCCTCAGGCTCCTCCAGCCAGGAGCTGCTCCTTGCTTCCTGAGCTGGGCTCAGGGCTGTGCAGTCCCCGTGGCCTCCTTTGCTGCTGCAGGCAGATGCAGGAGGAATTCATATTGCATGAGCTGCCCTCTCTGAGGGCTTGCAGGAGCGAGGGCAGGAGAGGAGCTGGGGGTGAGGCTCCAGAGGGTCTCCTGTGTCAGCAGGAGAGGCCAGGGACCACCAGCAGGGACGGAGTCCTGCCCGGGAGTCGTGCTGTGGGGTGATGGAGTGCAGGTAGCTGGGGCTGGGGGCTTCTGGGCTCCTGCAGGCAGGCACAAGGATCAGAGAGCTGCTGAGCACAGGGGACCAAGTGCTGGAGGCTCTGCAGGGAGCAGGCCCAAAGCGCTGCCACAGCACAGAGCTGAACCTGAGCTCTTGGCAGTGCCCAGCTGCTGCCCCTGCCCGTGCCCCAGCAGGCAGCACCCAGGGGTGGCAGGGAGCTGAGCAGGGAGATGCCCAAGAGGAGGATGTGGGGCAGCTGTCTGCCCCTGGCATTTGTCCCCTCTCCAAAGCCAGTGGTGGGAAGTGCCAGTGCTTGGGCAGTGCCACCTGCAGCTGTGGCAGAGCTTGGCTGAACCTCTGTGCCTGTGCCCATTGGGGTGCCCGGGGGCAGCACTGCTGAGTCAGGAGAAGTTGTTTGGCTCTCCTGGAAAGGGAGAGGAGCCCAGGCTGTGTGTGGTGCCCCTGGGCATGCTCTTCACCCTGGCACACTGCCAGGCCCTGGGGAGCAGAACCCAAGGCTGCCTCCTGCGCTGTGCCCATTGACTGTCCCGGCTTGGTGCCCCCTGTGCCCCTAGAGCTGGGGTGGTGCAGATGCCAGCTGGGTGATGGCATGGGGTCATTTCTGGCAGTGCTGCCTCGTGGAGCTGCTCCTGTAAGGCTGCTCTGGCGAGGCAGCTGCATGCCCTGGGCAACCTTGGCATGCAGGGAGTATTTTGAGCCCCACCCCCCCGGGGAGGGTCCTGCTGCATGCCAGGCACATGAGGTCAGGCCCAGACCTTCCAGCCTCCTGCTGCTTCTCAGAGGGATGCCAGGCTGGGAGCCCACAGTGATGGCTTCTGCTTTGCTGCAGGCTTCCCCTGCTGTCCCACTGGCACCTGCCCTGCTCCAGGGCAGCCTCCCCCCGGGGTGCCAAGGGGCAGAGTGCAGGCAGCTCTGGGACCTTACCATGGCCTGGGTGCCCCTGAAGGACCCTTCCAGCCCAGGACCTTCGGTGCTCCTGTGAGCCTTCAGGTGCTGGGGCTGAGACCTCCGCAGCAGCCACCAGTGAGTGCTGCTGGGCCCTGGCATCGCCACCTGCAAGGGTAGGGAGTCTCTCCCAGGAGTTGGACCCCAGCCCCTGGGGCTGCCAGCGCTGCCCAGAGGGAACCAGTGCCACCCCAGGCAGTGCCAGCTGGGATGGTGCAGTGCTGCTGGGTTTGGGTCGGGCACTGAAGGGGTAGGATTGGTGTCAGTTAGGGATTGAGGGGCCAGGCTCGGTGTGCACCGTGGCACTGTGGGGATAAGAGTGGTGCCCGTCGCCCGAGGGCTCACTGCTGCAGTTGTGTCTCCCAGGTGGTGTCTCCGGCGGAGCTCCAGCGGCGTCGCCCTGAGCAGCCTCCCCCTGCCGTCTGGACTGCAGGCCCGCCCCAGGCCATGGCCCTGCTCCCCGGCACCGCAGACCCCGGCACCGCAGACCCCGAGCTCGGCCCCTGCCCCTCCAGCCGCCAGCCGCGGCCGTGCCAGCTGCCAGCCACGCAGGGCTTCTCCAGCAGCGCCCAGCGGCCGCCGCCCGGGGAGGAGCTGCAGCGCCCCGCGCCCCGCTCCGGCTGCGCCATCATCAACGTGGGGGGCAGCAGGTACCAGGTGCCCTGGAGCAGGCTGGAGGGCTGCCCCCTGGGCCGGCTCGGCAGGCTGAGGTCCTGCCGCAGCCGGGAGGAGCTGCTGCAGGTCTGCGACGACTTCGACGCCAGCCGCGATGAGTTCTTCTTCGACCGCAGCCCCGGCGCCTTCCGCTGCATCGTGGCGCTGCTGGGCGCCCGCAAGCTGCGGCTGCTGCGGGGCACCTGCGCCCTCTCCTTCCAGGAGGAGCTGCGCTACTGGGGCGTGGGGCTGCAGCACCTGGAGCGCTGCTGCAGGCAGAGGCTGCGCCAGAGGCAGGAGGAGGCGGCCGAGGCCGCTCTGGCCGCGGGGCAGGAGGCTGCCGCCGAGCCCTCGGTGCCGGCCCCGCGGGGCGGCGGCCGCCTGGCACCCTGCATGGGCAGGCTCAGGGACATGGTGGAGAACCCTCGCTCGGGCATCCCAGGGAAGGTCTTTGCCTGCATCTCCATCTCCTTCGTGGCCATCACCACCGTCAGCCTCTGCATCAGCACCATGCCGGAGGTCAGGCAAGAAGAGGAGCAGGTGAGGGCAGCTTCCCCGGGGCTTGGCACTGCCCTCTGCTCGGGGGAGGGAGGGATGAGGCCACCTCAGCAGGTGCCGTGCTGAGGGCTGTCCAGGGCAGAGCACAGGAGGTGTTGTGCCACTCCCTGCTGAGGGAAGGTTGGCACAGGCTGTGCCTTGCCAGCACAGCTTGGCCACTCCGCAGCAGCAGGCAGCGCCACCCAGCAGCTCTGGCTTGTGGCGTCTCTCACCAGAGGGCAAACCTCCTGTGGTGGGCAGGGGAACCACCTGGGCTGGAGGCTTCCTGGAGTCAGAGGAAGAGCTGAGAGAGCACAGAATCACAGAGTGGGTTGGAGTGGGAGGGACCTTCAAGCTCATCCAGTGCCAGCCCCCTCCCATGGGCAGGGACCCCTCCCACCGGCACAGGCTGCTCCAGGCCTCATCCAGCCTGGCCTGGAACACCTCCAGGGAGGGGCATCCACAGCCTCCCTGGGCAGCTTGTGCCAGCCTCCACCACCCTCACAGTGAAGGATTTCTTCCCCAGCCACTTTTCCTTCAGGCTGACCTCACAGTGCCCTGCTCTGAGTGCCTTGATGCCATCCATGGGTGAAGGGCAGGGCAGCTGAGGCAGCAGCTTCAATGTCCTGGTGCCAGGCAGGCTCCTGTAGGAGCTGTGGCTGCTGCCTGCCCTTGAAAGCCAGAGCCCAGAGCAGCTTTTGTTCCTCTTGCAGCTCAGGGAATTTCCTGAGAGCTCTGTGCCACAGCTCAGCTCCCTGGCACTGGCTCTATATAGGCCACCCAGAGCTCTTCTGGAGGGGCTCCAGGAGGACCACCCAGAGCTCCTCTAGAGGGGCTCCAGGAGGACCACCCAGAGCTCCTCTAGAGGGGCTCCAGGAGGACCACCCAGAGCTCTTCTGGAGGGCCTCCAGGAGGACCACCCAGAGCTCTTCTGGAGGGGCTCCAGGAGGACCACCCAGAGCTCCTCTGGAGGGGCTCCAGGAGGACATCCACATCTGAATGAAATGTGTGCTGAAGTGCAGCCCCAGGGGCTCAGGGGTCCATGGCCTCTTCATTGCTACCCAAATCCAAGCCTGGCACTAAGTATCTGGACCCTGGATGTGCAGGAGGCTCCCTCTGACCATCAGGAATCCCTTTGGCACTCAGCAGATGGGCACTGTGCTGGGCACTGCCACAAGTTCCATGGGGTGGTCATGGTGCTTCCATCCACTCTGCTGAGACCACAGCTGGAGTTCTGGGGCCAGCTCTGGAGCCTCTGTGCCAGGAAGGATCTGGAGGTGCTGGAAGGTGTCCAGAGCAGGGCCAGGAGGAGGAGCAGAGGGCTGGAGCTGCTCTGCTGTGAGGACAGCCTGAGGGAGTTGGGGTTGTGCAGGCTGGAGAGGAGAAGGCTCCCAGGAGACCTCATTGTGGCCTTGCAGGCTCTGCAGGGGGCTGCAAGAAAGCTGGGGAGGGACTTTGGAGGGTGTCAGGGAGGGGTAGGAGCAGGGGAATGGATCCAAGCTGGAGGAGGGGAGAGTTAGATTAGAGCTTAGGCAGAAGTTGTTGCCCATGATGGTGGTGGGAGCCTGGCATAGGCTGCCCAGGGAGGTGGTGGAAGCCTCACCCCCGGAGGTGTTGAAGGCCAGGCTGGAGGTGGCTGTGAGCAACCTGCTGGGCTGTCTATCAAGTACTTCACTTACTCCAGTGAAAGGCAATGTGAAGGAGTAAACCAATTGTTAGTGGTGGTGCTGGAGACCCTGGCATGGAGCTGCTCCTCACTTCTGAGCTCCCCTTGGGCGTTTGGCAGCTTCCTGCCTGAGCCTGAGACCTCCTGGACCTGGACTTGGAGCCACAGCTTCCCGTGGTGCACATCTGGCACAGGCTGCCCAGGGAGGCTGTGGCTGCCTCCTGCCTGGGGGTGCTCCAGACCAGGCTGGATGAGGCCCTGAGCAGCTGAGTCTGGCTGAGAGGTGTCCCTGGGCCTGGAGGGGAGGTTGGAGGAGAGGAGCTCTGAGCTGCCTCCCAGCCTGAGCCCCTCTGTGAGGCTGTGCCTAACAAAACTGCAGCTGCTGCTTCCCCTCCTGCCCTGGGACTGCTCACAGAGCCAGCAGCCAGCCTGCACCTAACACATCTCCTGCTGGCACTGCCAAAGGCTGTTCACAGGGCACAGGCACTGAGGGTGACCTCCAGAAGGACTCTTGGGAATCTGTGCTCCCTGAGTTCCCTGGGGATCCCCTGGAGTGGGTTCCACCATCCCCTCAGCTCTGGGGTTAAATGCAGGAGCCCTGAGCTGCAGCAGCAGCACCCAGGCACCTGAGCTGTTCTGCTGCACTGCTGCTTTGCACTTGGGTTTGCTCTGGGCAGCTCAGGCCACGGCTGGCTGCAGGCCAGGGCAGGACCAAGCGGCTGAGCAGCAGTTGTCAGCTGCCTGTGCTGCAGCAGGGAGCAGAGGAGGCTCCTGCAGGGCCCTGGGGTTCACTTTGTGGTGCCCTTGCAGGATGTAGGACTGCAGCCCTGCAGGGCTCTCTTGTAGCTCAGTTAGGTCGTTCTATTTTCTTCTCTTACATAAGCTCAAAGTAGGTTTCCTGCTCCCATGGTCCCAGTTTCAAGCTGGTGTCCCCCAGCCCAGCTGGGGAGCTTTGAGAGCATCCCAGAGCTGCAGGCATCAAAGTCTGCTTGGTGGCTGATGTGCTCAGCCTGCCCCAGGGGGCCAAGGGACTGCTCTCTGCTGTCCTGCTCCTGTCCCTGCTTTGGGACACAGAGTCCTGCACAACAGACAGGACTCAGAGCTGCCTCCAACTGCTCTGCAGGCTTTGGGGCATTTTCCTCTTGCCTCAGGCTGGGTTTCAAGCAAGACACCACCTGGTGAGACCAGGCTGGCTCATGCCAGAAGCAGCTGCTGCTTGGTATCCTTGGAGTCCAGAGCTGAGCCACAAGGTGAGGTTTGTCAGGAAGCAGCTGGCAGTGCTGAGCTCTGGCAGAGTGGCACTGCTGCTGTGGTCACACAGAGAGCTGAACTCAGGACCCTCTGCCTTGCCTCTTGAGCCCTGGGGGGTCCTGGTGCTGTGCACCTCTCACCTGCACTCCTCCCTCCCCTGACAGGAGGAACATCAAGCCCAGCAATGGAGCCCTGCTCAGAGCCAGCCCTGGCACAGGCTGTGTGGAGCTGCAGCAGCTCTGCTCAGAGCCAGCCCTGGCACAGGCTGTGTGGAGCTGCAGCAGCTCTGCTCAGAGCCAGCCCTGGCACAGGCTGTGTGGAGCTGCACTCCCTGTGGGGCAAGGATGGCATCCAGAGGGGACTTGAGCAGTGTGGCAGTGCCAGCTGCAGGAGGATCCCAGAGGGCAGGGTGCTGCAGCCTGGGGCCAGCTGCAGGTCGGAAGGCTGAGGAGCAGCTGGGTCGTGGCTGGGTTTGAAGCCTTCAGCTTCGCAGAGCTGCTGCTGGGTTCTCTGCCACTGGCTTTGTTTTCCTCCTTCCTGTGGCTGCTTTCCCTCTCTGTGTGTTGTCCTCCTGCACATTTTTGTTCTGGTGAATGGAACAAATCCTTTCCAAAGGCTGAGCAGAGTGCAGCCTGCAGCTGGCCTCCAGCGCGGCGCTCTGGGAGGAGAATTGGCCTTGGGTTTGTGCTTTAACAATGCTGCAGTCAAGGGGGAAAAGTCCCAGGGAAGAGCAGCTGCAGCTGCAAGGAGCAGAGAGCATGAAGCACATTTGGGCCCAGCCTGGTTTCATGTGAGGATAAGAATAGGGCAGACCTGGAGGAGATTAAAGCATGGTTCAGAGCACAGGGAGGCTGAGAGGTAGGGGAAAGGCTGCTTGGCACAGGTCTGGTCTCTGCAAGCCTGCCCAGCCCCTCTTAGTCCCAGGCCAGGCTTTGGACAGGACTGAGCTTGTTTGGGCTGCAAGAGCTCTGCAGCTGATTCCTGCAGCCCAGGGCCAGCTGTGGGCAGTGGGAAGAGGGGAGAGAGCCAGGGCCCAACCTCAGCTCTGCCTGGAGGGAGCACAGAATCGATCCTAGAATGGCTCAGGCTGGAAGGGAGCTCAGAGCTCCTCTCTTCCAACCTCCCCTCCATGCCCAGGGACAACTCTCAGCCAGGCTCAGCTGCTCAGGGCCTCACCCAGCCTGGCCTGCAGCACCCCCAGGCAGGAGGCAGCCACAGCCTCCCTGGGCAGCCTGTGCCAGACTCCATTCCAGTGAGGGACAAAGATGCCACCTTGGTCCTGCTGTGCTGGGGGACCTGAGCTGCAGGCAGCACCCAGCCCCTGGAGGGTGGTGGGCTGGGGGACAGCTGCCAGGCTGCTCCTGTCTCCGGGATGGCTCTGCAGGAGAGGTGCAGCCAGCAGTGGGTTTGTGAACAGGGGCTGGGAGGGCAGGCAGAGGCTGCTGGAAGCCATGAGGAACCCTTCCCCCTCCTGCTGGCCCCGCACCAACGGCTCAGCAGAGGTCCTCTCCTTAAGCACCGAGGGAGGGGAGGCGCCAGGGGAGCTGTTAAAGGCCACAATGGCCCTGTGGGGCTGCTCCAGGGACAAAGGCTCCGGAGCTGTCAGTGTCCCTCTGGGGCCGCTCTTCCCCAGGCTAACCAGCCCCGGGTGTCAGCCTGTCCCCACCACAGAGGTGCTCCAGCCCCTTGGCATCTCTGTGCCCCTCCCTTGGATTCTCTCCAGGGGCTCCCAGGCCCTCTTCAACCGGGCAGCCCAGAACTGGACACAGTCCCCCAGGTGCAGCCTCAGCAGGCTGAGTGCCAGGGTAGCCCCAGGAGCCGCAGCTCGCCGGCAGGCACCGCCCCTGGAGGTCTCTCCCACCCTGAGCCTGCCGAGAGCCCACGAGCAGGATGCCAGGGGTGACCCCCAGCACGCAGCAGCAGGGGCAGGAGCTGGCCCTCAGCCCCGAATCGATCCCCCAGGCACTGCAGCCCAGGGCTCCTCTCCCCAGGGTGCTATGGCTTGGGCAGCAGGAAGGCATGAGGCAGTGCCCCCCGGCAGTGCCCCCCGGCAGTGCCCCCGAGCAGCGTCCCCCCGGCAGTGTTCCCCCAGCAGTGCCCCTCAGCAGCGCCCCCAGCTGTGCCTGCCTGGCCAACAGCTGCTACCATTCCTCTCATCAGAGCCTTGCCAGCCTCGGGAGCCTCCCGGGTGCCACCAAGGCTGTGCCTGGCAGCTCTGACTTTAGTTGCCCGTGCCAGCAGTGGGGGCGTCTGAGATGTGCCCCTGGCCATGGCACTTGGGGCCATGGTTTGGTGGCCATGGTGGTGTTGGGCTGGGCTGGATGAGCTCCGAGGGCTTTGCCAACCCAAACCGCTCTGTGCTTGTGTCAGAGCTCTGCAGCTCCCCGAGAGGAGGCTGCAGCCAGCTGGGGCTGGGCTCTGCTCCCCACCCTCAGGTGGTAGGAGAGGAACTGGCACGGAGTTGTGCCAGGGCAGGGTGAGGATGGAGAGGAGACATTTCTGTGCTGCAGGCAGAGGCTGCCCAGGGGGGTGGTGGAGTCCCCATGCCTGGAGGGGGTCATGGAACCTGTGCCCATGGCACTGGGGGCCAGGGTTTGATGGGTAGGGGGCTGCTGGGGTGTGATGGGCAGGGGGGAGCTGGGGTGTGGTGGACAGGGGGGCGCTGGGGTTTGGTAGGCAGGGGGGTCTGGGGTGTGGTGGGCAGAGGGGTACTGAGGTCTGGTGGGCAGGGGAGCGCTGAGGTCTGGTGGACAGGGGGCACTGGGGTGTGGTGGACAGGGGGCACTGAGGTCTGGTGGGCAGGGGGCACTGGGATGTGATGGGCAGGGGGAGCTAGGGTGTGGTGGGCAGGGGGCAGTGAGGTCTGGTGGGCAGGGGGCACTGGGGTGTGGTGGGCAGGGGGAGCTAGGGTGTGGTGGGCAGGGGGCAGTGAGGTTTGGTGGGCAGGGGGCACTGGGGTGTGGTGGACAGGGGGCAGTGAGGTCTGGTGGGCAGGGGGGCGCTGGGGTGTGGTGGGCAGGGGGGCAGTGAGGTCTGGTGGGCAGGGGGGCTCTGGGGTGTGGTGGGCAGGGGGCAGTGAGGTCTGGTGGGCAGGGGGCACTGGGGTGTGGTGGGCAGGGGGCAGTGAGGTCTGGTGGGCAGGGGGCACTGGGGTGTGGTGGGCAGGGGGGAGCTAGGGTGTGGTGGGCAGGGGGGCAGTGAGGTTTGGTGGGCAGGGGGGCACTGGGGTGTGGTGGACAGGGGGGCAGTGAGGTCTGGTGGGCAGGGGGGCGCTGGGGTGTGGTGGGCAGGGGGGCAGTGAGGTCTGGTGGGCAGGGGGGCGCTGGGGTGTGGTGGGCAGGGGGGCACTGGGGTGTGGTGGGCAGGTCTCTGGACTGGGTGGTCTCTGAGGGCTTTGCCACCCAAACCCTTGCCAGGCTGTTTCCGTCGGTCCCTGGCGTGCTGCAGCCCTTTCCCGTGGGCCCTTCCCTCCTCCCGGGGGGGCCCCGGCTGCAGCTCCGTGCCCTGTGCCCGCAGGGCGAGTGCTCGGGGCGCTGCCAGGCGCTGCTGGTGCTGGAGGCGGTCTGCGTGGGGTGGTTCTCGCTGGAGCTGCTGCTGCGCTGGCTGCCGGCGCGGGACCGCTGCGCCTTCCTGCGCGCCCCCCTCACCCTCATCGACGGCCTGGCGCTGCTGCCCTTCTACGTCTCGCTGCTGCTGCGGCTGCTGCGCGGCCCCGGCGCCGGCCCCGCGGCGGGCAGGCTGGCGGAGCGTGCGGGGCTGGCGCTGCGGCTGCTGCGGGCGCTGCGGCTGCTGTCCCTGGCGCGGCACTCGCTGGGGCTGCGCAGCCTGGGGCTGACGGCGCGGCGCTGCGCCAGGCACTGCGGCTTGCTGCTGCTCTTCCTCGGGCTGGCCGTGGCCCTCTTCTCGCCCCTGGTGCACCTGGCCGAGAGCGAGCTGGGCGCCCGGCAGGAGTTCCGCAGCGTGCCCGGCACCTACTGGTGGGCGGTGATCTCCATGACCACGGTGGGCTACGGGGACATGGTGCCCCGCAGCGTGCCCGGGCAGGTGGCGGCGCTCAGCGGCATCCTCAGCGGCATCCTGCTGATGGCCTTCCCGGTCACCTCCATCTTCCACACCTTCTCTCGCTCCTACAGCGAGCTGAGGGAGCGGCAGCGGCGAGACGCCGCCCGCCGGCCCTGCCCGCCGGCAGACGGTGCCGGGCTGCCAGCGGGGCCGGAGGGACGGCCCGGGGCAGGGCAGGACGCCAAGGGCAGTGCCGGCTCTGAAGAGACGGAGACCAGGCGGAGCAGGAGGCAAGGGGGGGCAGTCCTGCCAGAACCCCCTGAGCTGCAGGGCTGAGGGCAGGCACCCCCCAAGCTGCCTCTGGAGACCGACTCTGGGCCTTCGGTGCCTTCTGGAAGTGCCCCTGGGAACTCCATGAGCACAGCTCCAGCTGGCAGCTCTCCCCTGAGCAAGTCTCTGCCCCATGGAGCAGCTGCTGGACGTGGCCAGCCAGGACCCCAGGGGAAGCACAGCCCCTGTGCCACCTTCTCCCTGCCTGCTGACAGCAGCAGGGGCTCCCTGTGCCCGGGCACAGCAGCTTTGCCTCAGCAGCTCTGCCAAGGAACCCCAACCTCTGCCCAAGGGGGGCACAGAGGCCCCCTCAGGGCTCAGCTGTGTCTGCTGTGGAGCCCAAGCTGCCAGCTCCATGCCTGGAGGTGTCTGAGCAATGCGTGGCCTGGGCAGAGGGCAGGGTGGGCACAGGGAGCAGCAGTGAGACCCCCAGCCCTGCAGGTCCCTCTGGAGCCCCTGTCTGTAGTTTGTTTCAGCCTTGCCTGGGTTACAATAAAACCAATCCCCAAGGCCCAGATGTGCTCTTCTTACCCCCCCGGAGAGCTGGTGGGAGGTGACCTTCCTGGGCCACCTCCACCCTGCCTGCTGGAGAGAGGCTGGCTGCCTGCAAAGCTCCCTGGGGGCTCTCACCCCACGAAGGGAGGGGTTGGCTGGGCAGGGACTTCTCCAGGAGACCTGAGGAGCTCAGCCCCTGGAGCAGAGCCGGGCTGTGGGTGGTGGTTGATGTCCCCTTGCCACGGCACACAGGGCTGGAGGCCACTCAGCCCTCGCTGGACCTGGAGAGGCAGGGGCCACAGGGGGTCCCTGCAGGCCACCCGAGCTGGCAGCCACCTGTTCCCAGAGTGGCCATGAGGAGGGGAGGGGAGAGCAGGGGCAGAGGCCCACAGGTGAGCGAAGCAAAGCTCCAGAGCCCAGGTGCCAGAGGTCATCTTTATTTCACCCCCCCTGCAGCTGGCAGGGCACCACGGCCCTGCCCTGTGCCATACATTCAGAGCTGCACTGCCAGCAGCTGGGGCTCCAGCAGCCCTGGGGTGCTCCTGACACCAAGAACGAGGTTCTGTACCATCCTGCCCCTAAAATGCCTCAGTGCCAGAGCTCCTGCCCCCCCCGCCAAAGGCCACACACAGCAGCTGGCTTCAAGCATGGCTTCAGCACCTGCAGCCCTGCTGGGGCTGGCACAGGCCTGCAGAGCTTGCTGGGCACTGCTGCACAGGCTCAGGAGCTGCCCCAGAAGGGTCCCAGAAGGACTCAGCAGGAAGAGCTGCAGCTCAGAGCCAGAGGTGTGCACTGCCACGCCTGGGTGCCCCAGGAGCCATTTGCCTCTTGTGTCCCCACTGAGAGCAGCAGAAAAAGACCTCCCCCCCCCCAACTGATCAGAGGGACCCCAGCCCCAGCAGGGGCAAGGCCCCCAGGGAGCGTTGGCAGCTGGGCTGCATACAGCAGAAGCACAACCCCCAGCCAGCAGCAGGGAAGCCCTCAGGTGAAACAGACCAAGGCCAGGAGCTGCTCTGCACACCGGGAGGAGCAGGAGCAGGACAGGCAGTGCCTGCCCCGGGGGCTGCAGCTCGCTAAGGTCACTTCGAGCCTGAAAAGGTTTGGGGGGCAGCAGTGGGGGCCCAGCCCTGAGCAGCAGCTCCTGGCTCTGCTCTGCTCAGCTCACACATCCAGCTGGGACCTCCCGGTGCCTCTCTGCCTTCCACTGCAGGGCAGAAGAGCTTGGCCCCAGGGCTGGGCTCCTGCCTGCAGGCTTTGGGTGCCAGCACCCAAGGGCACCTGCAGCAGGCGCCCCTCTGGGGCTGCCTGGCAGCCTGTGAAGAGCAGAGGGACAGCCCAAGTGCCAGGCTCCTGCTGGCAGGGCCCTTGGGGTCCCTTCCAAGCCACACTCTGATGCCTGTGGTGCCCCACCAGCAGGCAGCTTGCCAGGAGGCTCCCGGCTCAGGCAGGGAGGGGAACTCTGCTCTGCACCCCAAGGCTATAGAGCCTCGGGCTGGCTGCCAGCAGCAGCAAACCATCGGCTCAGGAGCTCCTGGGGGAGCAGAGAACAGCCTCAGAACTGACCCCCAGCTCCAGCAGCCTGGCTGTGGGCAGCTGAGGTGCACAGAGCAGAGCTGCTCCCCGAGCTGTCCTGCTCTGGCTGCCTCCAACCGCGCAGGGCAGGCCCATGGCAGCTGCTGGCCACAGCCCTCGGGGGGTCCACAGCCCTCGGGGGGTCCACAGCCCCTGCAGCTGCCCACAGGGGGCTGCCCAGGGGGTCCTGCAGCCACCACAGACATGCCTAACTGAGCTGCCTCAGCTTGCACAGCCCAAGCACAGAGCTGCTGAGGCAGAGGCAGGGATGTGGGGACCCCTTCCTTGCTGGGTCAGTGCAAGGAACCGCCCCCCCAAACTGGTTCCTGCCATGTCACAGTGTGGCCATGGACCTCAGCCCCAGCAGACCAAGCTTTGCCTCCAGCACTTTCCCTTCCCTCCTGAGCTGCTCTGTGGCTCTCCCTCTGAGAGCAGCAGCTGGCAGCACAGAGCTGCTGCCCCCTGCTTTGTGCGGGACACCCTGTGCCCAGCTCTGTCCTGGCACAGCTGCAGGAGCAGAGCTGCTGCCAAGCCCACTGTCCCACAGCCCCAGGCAGGTCACCTGCAGCCTCCTGCTGCTGGCTGGGGGCTCCCCTGGCTGTGCCTGCTCTGAGCATGGCTGCAGCACCCTCCACACTGCCCCCACCATGGTGTGTCACCTGCCACACCGTGGGGAGCTCTCCTGGCCCCCCCGAGCACCCTGCTGCTCCACACTGCCTGTGCCTGGCCCATCCCTGGCTGCTCAGCTCTGCAGGGCCTCCCACCCTCCCCTTCCTGCCCAGCAGACACCTCCCTAGGGGATCAAAGCTCCTGCAGCTGCTTCTCCCCAGCTCCTGGCTGCCAGCAGATGCCCCCCAGCCCTCCTGCCAAGACACAGCCCTCAGGTGGTGCAGAGGGGACGAGTTCCCGAGCCCTTGCTGTGCTGTGACACTCCTGAGGAGCACTAAGCCCAGAGGCAATCCAGCCCTTGGGAGTCACTGCACACAGCTGTGGGTGCTAAGGCTTTGGGTGTGGATGCAGGGGTAAGGGAGGTGCTCACCCCACACAAAGCAGTTCTGAGGTGCCACCACCTCCCCAGCTGGAGGTGCAGCCAGGCTGCAGTCCTTGCTCCCAGCTCTGCACACAGCAGAGCAGGACCTGCCCTGGCTGAGCCCACAGCAGCCTGAGCTGTGGCCTCACAGGGCCTTGGTGCTGGCTGGGTGTGGGGGGTGGGACACAGGCTTCTGAGGGTAGGAGCTGTACAGGTAGACCTGCAGCAGGATGGCCATGTCCACAAGCACCTGCAGCAGCCCACAGACGGAGAACTGGAAAGGGGCCTGGTTCAGGATGAAGTAAACAGTCTTGAAGGTGTCCCCACTGGTCCACATCAGCACCATCTTGACACTGCAGAGCAGAAGGGAAGAGCCTTGAGCTGGAGAAGAGGCTGGGGACACCCAGCAGGGCACCAAGCCAGAGCTGAAAGGCTGCCAGGACCCCCAGGAGCAGCCCCACACCAACCCTGGTATTGAGCTCCCCTACTCCAGCCCTGATCCTCAGCTGCCCCACACCAACCCTGTCCTGAGCTCCCCTACTCCAGCCCTGATCCTGAGCTGCCCCACACCAACCCTGTCCTGAGCTCCCCTACTCCAGCCCCGATCCTGAGCTGCCCCACACCAACCCTGTCCAGCTCCCTACTCCAGCCCTGATCCTGAGCTGCCCCACACCAACCCTGTCCTGAGCTCCCCTACTCCAGCCCCGATCCTGAGCTGCCCCACACCAACCCTGTCCTGAGCTCCCCTACTCCAGCCCCGATCCTGAGCTGCCCCACACCAACCCTGTCCTGAGCTCCCCTACTCCAGCCCCGATCCTCAGCTGCCCCACACCAACCCTGTCCTGAGCTCCCCTACTCCAGCCCCGATCCTGAGCTGCCCCACACCAACCCTGTCCTGAGCTCCCCTACTCCAGCCCCGATCCTGAGCTGCCCCACACCAACCCTGTCCTGAGCTCCCCTACTCCAGCCCCGATCCTCAGCTGCCCCACACCAACCCTGTCCTGAGCTCCCCTCCCCAGCGCTGTGTCTGGGGTTGGCAGCAGCAGAGGCTGCCCGGGGCGGGGCAGGGCGGGGCAGGGCGGGGCGCACCTCATGCCGTCGGTGGAGCTGTTGCGGTAGTTGCGGTAGAGCTGCGGCAGCCCCAGCAAGGCCTCGCTGAAGACAGCTGTGAAGCCCAGGAGCTCGATGAAGAGCGGGGAGTCCAGGCAGAGGTAGGTGAGCGACCCTGCCAGCCCCCCGAAGCTCAGCAGGCACTGCAGGTAGTCTGCAAACCGGCTCCAGTGCCAGAAGTGACGCAGGTCCAGGTCTGCAACACAGCGCCGCCACACCCGCCTCCAGCAGCTGCAGCTGCAGCCTGCAGCCCCTCCCCGCCGCGGCCCCTCCCTACCGCAGCCCCTCCCTCCTGCGGCCCCTCCCTGCCGCGGCCCCTCCCTGCCGCGGCCCCTCCCCGCCGCAGCCCCTCCCTGCCGCAGCCCCTCCCTGCCGCGGCCCCTCCCCGCCGCGGCCCCTCCCTCCTGCGGCCCCTCCCTCCTGCGGCCCCTCCCCGCCGCAGCCCCTCCCTGCCGCGGCCCCTCCCCGCCGCGGCCCCTCCCCGCCGCAGCCCCTCCCTGCCGCGGCCCCTCCCTGCCGCGGCCCCTCCCTGCCGCGGCCCCTCCCTCCTGCGGCCCCTCCCTGCCGCGGCCCCTCCCTCCTGCGGCCCCTCCCTCCTGCAGCCCCTCCCTCCTGCAGCCCCTCCCTCCTGCAGCCCCCCCCTGCCGCAGCCCCGGGCTGGTCAGGGTGGAAGGAAGCACTGGGAAGCAGGAGGAGGCCACTGTCAGTCTCGGGAGGCAGCAGAAGGTAGAACACCAGGAAAAGGCTAAAAAGTGAACCCCAAACAGCTCCACCTGCCAGGAGAAGCCTGGGAAAGCCCTTGGGAAGCATCCTGGGGGTGCTCCACAAGCAGCCAGGCAAAGCCTCAGAAGCTACCAAAGATGAAGCACCCTGGAGGGGCCTGCAGCACCGTGGCACAAGCAGCACCTCACCACAGCCTGCCAGCACCAACAGCAAGGTCCTGAGCCTGCTGGGAGGCAGCCAAGGCCCTGGCAGTGCTGAGAAGCCACTGAGCACCTTCTCTCTGAGAGCCTCGTTTCCCAGGGCAGAGGTGAGGGAACTGTCCCAGGGCCTCAGCTGCAGCAGCAGAGCCTGAGGCTCTCCTGAGCTCCAAATGGTGCTGCCGAGTCCCCACTCCCCCACCCAGGGCTGTGGTGAAGGCCAACCAGGCTGCCACAGGCCCTAAAGGTAAATGAAATTGCACAGGGGGAGTTGCAAGACCAGGACCACACAGCCTGCACAGCTCCCTGCAGCCACCAGCTCCTCCTCCTGCCCAAAGCCAGCCAGGAGCTCATGGCCCTGAGCAGCAGCAGCAGCTCCCAAGGTGCCTGCCAGGCACTGAGCTCCTGGGCTGCCCTGCAGCAGCTGCAGAGAGGTTCTGCAGCTCCCCTCCCAAGCCTGAGCTCCCTAACCTGCCCACTTGAGACAAGGTCTCCCTTTGATGGCTGAGAGGTGTGTTGCAGGATGCCTTGGGTGCTGCAGGACCCCATGGGTGCTGGCAGAGGAGCAGCTCACTGGGAACTTCGTGCACTGAGTGGAGGCTGAGGCTGAAGAAAGCTGAGCTGAAGCCCCCCCCAGCAGGCAGACTGTGTGTCAGGCCCCAGGAATGCCAAGCAGGCAGAGGCAGCACTGCAGGGCCATGGTCAGGAGCAGGCAGGCCCTGACAGGAGCAGCAGCTGGAGGGCTGCTGTGGGACAGGAGCCAAGTGACACAGAGGAGCTGACAGCATCGGCTTCCTTCTGGGGGTGACACAAGAGTCCAGGCAGCCTCCTTATTTATAGTGAAGCAGCATTTCAGCCCTGCCAGCTCCTGCAGGGAAAGTGAAGCAAGGCCTCTGCCATCCCAGCAATGCCTAACCCAGCTCTCAGCTTCCCCTGCCCCTGCTGCTGTGCCCTGACCTTGCCAATTCTGCACCCACCTGCCAGCCCTGCACCCACCCCTGCCTCAGTCTGCACCATCCCAGCTCCCAGACTGGTTTGGTTTGATTCCTCCTGGGGCTGGAGGCTGGAGCAGAGCTCCCAGTCCTCATTCCCTGTCTCTGGACGTGGCCGTTTGCCCCTGAGCCCTCTGTGTAGCTTCATTTCATCACCCTGAAGAGCAGCAGCTACCAGCTGCACTGAGTCTGAAGGTCTTGCCCCTGCTGACACCACCACAAAGGACCAGCAGCCCTGAACCCCCAGCCCCCAGTGCCCGTGCCCTGTGCAGCTGGCAGCATGGGTGAGCCACAGTGCCAGTACTGAGCACAGCTCCAGCCCAGGGCAGACAAAACCAAAGCAGGCCCCAGCCCCTCAGAGCAGACCACAGCTATCTAAAGCCACCACACCGGCCTGACCTTCACATCCCCTGCACTCTCCAGGCCCTCTTGGAGAGCCTGGAGCTCCCTGCCTGCCCCAGGCTGTGCTGCCCCAGGCTGCCCCTGCCCCAGGCTGCCCCTGCCCCAGGCTGCCCTGCCCCAGGCTGCCATGCCCCAGGCTGCCATGCCCCAGGCTGCCCTGCCCCAGGCTGCCCCTGCCCCAGGCTGCCCTGCCCCAGGCTGTGCTGCCCCAGGCTGTGCTGCCCCAGGCTGCCCCTGCCCCAGGCTGCCCTGCCCCAGGCTGTGCTGCCCCAGGCTGTGCTGCCCCAGGCTGCCCTGCCCCAGGCTGCCCTGCCCCAGGCTGTGCTGCCCCAGGCTGTGCTGCCCCAGGCTGCCCTGCCCCAGGCTGCGCTGCCCCAGGCTGCGCTGCCCAAGGCTGCCCTGCCCCAGGCTGTGCTGCCCCAGGCTGTGCTGCCCCAGGCTGCCCCTGCCCCAGGCTGTGCTGCCCCAGGCTGTGCTGCCCCAGGCTGCCCCTGCCCCAGGCTGTGCTGCCCCAGGCTGTGCTGCCCCAGGCTGCGCTGCCCCAGGCTGTGCTGCCCCAGGCTGCCCCTGCCCCAGGCTGTGCTGCCCCAGGCTGTGCTGCCCCAGGCTGTGCTGCCCAAGGCTGCCCTGCCCCAGGCTGCCCCTGCCCCAGGCTGTGCTGCCCCAGGCTGCCCTGCCCCAGGCTGGGATTCTCTCTGTGGCTCACAGAGGGGTTTGGGTTGGAAAGGACCCTGCAGATCCCTGCAGATCCCTGTGCTGCCCAGCAGCAGCCTGGCCGCTCCCTGCTCTGCAGGCCGGCCGCATGTGCAGGCTCAGCTGTGCCAGCGCCGGGGCTGTGGGAGCAGCTCTCTGCTCTGGCCCCGGAGGATGGCTCCAGGTCGCCACCGATCCAGCGCTCCCCGGCCGCGGCGCTGGAGGCCGGCCCGGACCCGCTCCCCGGGGCCGCACGCAGGGCTTGCGGCTCAGGAGCGCCCTCCCGTGGCTGGATGCCGTCAGCGCTCCGCAATCGCCGCTCGCCGGGGATCGCCGCAGCCACCACCGGGAGCCTGGCCAGCAACACCCCTGTGCCACACGGCTCCCCCGGCGCCCCAGGGCTCATGCCAATCTGCACGCCCACCTCTACTGCCCGCAGGAGAGTATCCTGACAGGGGGAACCTCAGTGCTCAGCAAGAGCTCAAGGGTAGGGGCAAGAGGCTTGAGCCAGACTCTTGTCAGTGGACAAGGAGCAACGGGCACAAACTGGGAGCCAGGAGGCCTCACTTGAGCATAAAGAGGAAACTCTTTGGTGTGAGGCTGCTGGAGGCTGGAGCAGACTGCCCGGAGTGGCTGTGGAGTCTCCTGCTCTGGAGAGCTTCCAACCCCCCCTGGATGTGTTCTGGGTGCCCTGCCCTGTGTGCCCCTGCGGTAGCAGGGGCCTGGGCTGGATGCTCTGAAGGTCCCTTCCACCCCCCACCAGCCTGGGCTTCTGTGTTTTGAAACGAGGTAGCCCCCAAAGCCTAACATCCCCTCCAGGGTCCTTGCCAGATGATGCCCCGAGTGAGCCAAGAGAGGGGGCAAGAGCTGAAGGTGTGAGTTATGGCTAACTCCTTCTTTAAGCCAAAGAGCAAAGTCCAAGGCTCAGGCACGGGGCAAGCTCTAGACACAGCTGCAGAGGAGGAAGGGAAGCCCTTATCGACCACAGGTGGCCTTCAAAATGTTCAAACATCTGCTTGGGAAAAGCAAACCACAGCCAAGCAGCGCTCCCGTGCCTGCCCCTGCACCCTCGGCAGCTCCCAAGGCTGCAGCCTCCCTGCGGCAAAGCCTTGCTGGGTTTGTTCCTCCAGCACCCCCAGGGCTCCACACAAGCACCTGGGAAAGCTGCAGTTCAGTGCAGCTCAGGGCACCTCTGTCCTCAAACAGCCCCAGTCAAGGCACAACAAAGAAACCAACCCCCAGCAAATCCTCCCTCGGCCTCCGGGGGCCAAGGCAGCAGGAGAGGTTTGAGTCAGCGAGGCAGGAGGAGTGCGAGGCTGGGCTGAGACCACCCAGCAGAGTACCCAACCCACCCCAGGAGGGTGAGGCTGTCCTGGTGCCAGGGACCATTCCATCCACCTCACTCTGCTGGGCAAGTCTAAAGCCAACTGCAAGTAAGATTTATTAACCAGAGAGCTCAGCCCCAGACCACTGGCCTGAGGGCCATGGCGCTTTCTCCTGCAAGCCTCAGGGCTTGCAGCTATCAGACTACTGAGCAAGTGGCTTTTAACACACACAACCCAACCAAGCAAACCAAAAGCCAAGCCAAGCAAATATCAGTATGTAAAAGAAAACCAAAGAGGAGAGAACTGTGACAGGAACAAAAGGCCACAGACTCAGTGACTTATTGCTGTTGAACTTTAACTACCTGAAGCACTTCCGAGCCACCCACTCAGCCCTCATCAGGGGCACACAGAGCTGCTGCCAGCCCAGGCACTGCACACCAAGCACTCTGAGCACCACTGAAAGCCAACAGGAGCACAGGCAGGACTGCCCCGAGGTGACATCCATGGGGTTAGTGCCACAAGCCAGTGAGGAGGGCTACAAACCAGGATGGCAGCAAAGAGGAGAACAAAGAGGGTGAGAGGCCAGGAAAGAGAAGAGCTCTGCGAAGACACAAGGAGCTATGCAAAGACAAAAGGAAAAGTGGCAGTGCAAACACTGCAGGCAGGCAGCAAAAGCTGCTGGCTTGGCTTCTGCATCTAAGAGGGGAGATCAGGATGAGCCCTGAGCAACCTGTGAGCCTCCAGCCAGTGCTTCCCCAAGGTGAAGCTCAACTAACTTCAAAGCAAGAGACCAGCACAGGGCTAAAGCTGCTTGTCCAGGCTGGAACAGTTCCTCTTCCTTCAGCAAGTTAGAGAGCACAGAACCAGCTCTGAAGGGGCAAGCTCTCAGCCTAGAGCACAGAACCAGCTCTGAAGGGGCAAGCTCTCAGCCTAGAGCACAGAACCAGCTCTGAAGGGGGAAGCTCTCAGCCTAGAGCACAGAACCAGCTCTGAAGGGGGAAGCTCTCAGCCTAGAGCACAGAACCAGCTCTGAAGGGGCAAGCTCTCAGCCTAGAGCACAGAACCAGCTCTGAAGGGGGGAGGCTCTCAGCTGCAACACTTCTGCCTCCCAGGCCACAGTTTGAGGCTGCCCTGGTGGGGGCTCAGGGCAAGCAGAGGTGTCCCCATTGTGCCTGACCATCAGGCCCTGTGGGCACTTTCCCATCCTGCATTCTGGAGAGTGCTGAAAGAGTCTCCTGTCCCTTGCAGCCTCCTCCAGAGTCAGGGCTGGGAGAGGAGGGGTAGGAGCCTGCACAGGGGGCCCCCGCTGGTCCCTGCCACGTTTTCTGGTCTGGCCTGTAGAAGGAGGAAGGCAGAGAGCCCTGGGCCACACAAGGAGTGGAAGTGAGCTGCCTCCCAAGCCCGAGCAAGAGCTGCAAGCCTCTTTCCCCTGGTGAAAAGCTAAAAGGAGAAGAGGGACATTCAAAGCAATTATTACCAGTGAGAACTCATGCAGCAGGGTTTGTTCTGCCCAGGAAGGGCCAGGCCAGCACTCCCCAGCCATGCAAGGGTCACCCAGAGCAGCCAAGCAGGGCAGGGGCAGCTGAGAGGCAGGGCCATGCAGCATGGCTGTGCACAGTACATACCCAGATAGGACCTCCTGGGGGCTGCTTTCACCTCTTCATCCTTATTGTCTGCAGCTACAGAGAGAAACAGGTGAGGAGAAACAGGCAAAGGCAGGAGAGACAGACAGAGAGACAGACAGACAGGGGGTTAGGCCAGCAGTGGGGCTGTCATTCACATCGGGCAGGCAGTCCACCCCTGGGGCTGGCAGGCAGTCAGTCCATCCAGCTCTGCTCACACCACACCCAGCCAGGAGATGCCAGCAGCTTTAGTCTCCAAGCTGTCTGTCAGGCTACCCCCAGGGTGTTAGGAGAGGGCTGAGGGGCAGCACTCACTCAGGGCAGCCTCAGTGCTGTCTCCCTGCAGAGCCCAGCAGTGCCCCTGGGGGCAGGGATGAAGCAGCCTTGCTGGAGAGCTTGCCCAGGCTCACAGGGTACCAGCTGCCACCTCAGCCAGGTCCAGGTGTGCAGAGATGGAGCTGCAACCCCAGAGCCAGCCAGGACCAGGTGCCTCCTGTGCACAGTGCTGCTCTGCAACAGCTGCCCAAAGCCTGAGCTTAAGCCAGACCTATGCAGAGGGAGAGAGCAGACCCTGGCTGCAGCCATGCTGCCTGCTGAAGCTTCCCCCTCTGTTCCTCCTCTGCCAGCTGGACACTACCTCTGCTGCAGGGTGCCCAGCCCAGAGCTCCCCATGGGCTCAGGCTGCTGTGAGAATGTCCAGGCTGGGCACAGGGGAGGACAACCAGCAGCTGGAAGGGAGTGACCAGAGGCAAAGATCTTCCTATGCCAGCACCAGAGCCCTCCTGCTGCAGGGGCTGGGCACTGCCAACAGGCACTGTCCACTGCTCTGCAGTGCACTGCACTCAGCCAGGCAGTTCAGCACCTCTCACAGAGTCCTGGGCACCTGTGGGGGGAGATGGAAGGCTTTTTGGGGGGTTCCTGTCTGCCCAGGAACACGCAAACTGCTCAGGCCTGCCTCTGCTGCCAGCACTCAGCAGATCCCACCTGTGCCTGTGAGCACCTGGCCACAGCCTGCCCTTGCTGCTGCAGGCATGGCACAGGCACACAGCACTGCCAGGGCTGGAAGGGACCTCGAGGACCACCCATGGGCAAGGACACCTCACACCACAGCAGGTTGCTCACAGCCACCTCCAGCCTGGCTGCAAACACCTCCAGGCAGGAGGCTTCCACCACTCCCTGGGCAGCCTGCACCAGGCTCTCACATCTTGCTCTCCAGCATGGCAGCTCCCCCAGGCCATGCCCCAGAACTGCCACAACACAACAACACCAGCACAACAGAGCCAAACCTGGGGCTGTAAGGAGCAAACCACCACTGCACCTCCAGCCTCTGTCCTGAGCCAGCAGCACAGCACTGGGCAGTGACTAAGGACAGCTGTGGTCACTTCCCCAGGGCCAAGGGCAGCTGTGGTCACAGCCCCAGGGCCAAGGGCAGCTGTGGCCACTTCCCCAGGGCTGCAGCCTGCACTGAAGCAGTTACAGAGGTGTTGAAGAGAGGATGAGAGGCAGGGAGGGGCAAATGCTTCCATTCTGTTTCAGGGGAGACCTCCTGCAGTTCCAGCCCCGTGATCATCAGCAGTGCTGCCGTGCCCCTTGCCCTGGGGCTCTGCAAGGCTCATCAAGACCCAGCTGCTCCCCACTGCAGCAGGCTGTGAGGCAGCCAAGTGGGCAGAGCTTGCCTGGAGCAGCACAGAACAGCAGGGCCGGGGTGAGGGGCAGCCCCGGGGCTGTCCAAGCCCTGCTCCTGCTCCTGAGGGGAGCTCTGCACACAGCTGGCCTTGCTGACAGCCGGCCAGGGGCAGAGGGGAGGCTTTGGCTCTTCCTGGAGCGCGGGGGAGGCTGCAAGCCTTGGATGGGAACAAGGGAGGGCCACAGGCAGGGCAGATCAACCTCTCCAGCTGAACACAGGGCTGGGGTTCAGCAGGAGGGGCAGAGGACAGAGTGGAGGCCTGGGGAGGTTCCCTGAGCTGCTAAGGGACAGTCTGGTGGTGCTCTGGGAGCTGTGTGCCTGTCAGGCACAGCTCCCTGCAGGGGACTACAGACTGAGCTGCACAGCCTCCCTCTTTGCCCAGGGAGCCTGCAGGAGCACTGGGGCAAAGCTGCTCTGGGGTGAATGTGCAGCAGCAGAACTGCCCTCAGGGAGGGCAAACAGAGAAACCTTTGTGCCACTTCCCACCCCCTGGCACAGAAAGCAGTGGAGGCAGACAGCAGGCATGCCCCTCCCAAAGGCTTCCTGAGCCTTAACTGCTGCTGAGCCTGGCTGAAGTGGTTTCCCACCCTGCTAGGCTAACAGCCCTCAGAACACAGCAGCTCCTCTGCCACAAGAGCTCACCTGACCGCCCCAGGGCACAGGGGGTGCAGGCAGCTCCCTTAGATAGGAACTAAGGACCCTCCTGCACAGCAGCAGCTGCTGAGGGGGGCTGTGGGTATCTGCTGCAGCTACCGGGGAGGGGGCATGGGAAGGGAACAAATGGAGAGCCTGAAGCCCATTGGCTGCAATTATCAATGCCTAAAGATTAACTAATCACCAACGTGAGTGAGAAAGGTCCCTGAGTGCCAGCCAAGGCCACAGCAAAGCCTGAGGCAAGGGCAGACAAAAGGCTCACAGCACCTCCTGCCCTGACAGGCAGCAGCTCAGCAGGCAGAGCTGAGCCCTGTGTGACAGCAGGACACAGGCACACCCCAGCCTGGCACAGGCACACCCCAGCCTGGCACAGGGCACAGCTGCACAAAATCTCCTCTGCTGGACAGACACCTCAGACCCTGTAGCCCAGCAGAAGGGCAGAGGGAGCAGGCTGCACGCTCAGGACTGGGGAGAGCTCTGCCCTGGGCTCTGCCGAGAGTCAGCTGAGAGGAAACCTCCACAGCTTTACCTGGGGGAGAAGTGAAGGAGCAAGGAGGGAGGAGGGAGCCTGGCTGGCAGCTCAGGCAGGGCTGGTGCCCCCAGGCAGCTTCCAGCCCCGCCCAGAGCCCTGGCACTGACCTGCAAAGCAGCGGCGCTTGGCGCTGAGCTCGTTGGCCACCCGCACCTCGGTGCACAGCTTCAGCATCAGCAGCATGGTGATGATCATGATGATGCTCTGCCACAGCAGGGGGGCCTCGAAGTGCCTGCCAAACCTGCAACAGAGGGCACAGGATGATGCTCTGCCACAGCAGGGGGGCCTCGAAGTGCCAGCCAAACCTGCACGGAGGGCACAGCTGCAGCACCCCCCGGGGGCAGGCAGCCTGTGGGGCCACCCCCAGCCCCGGGGCCCCTGCAGGGGCAAACCCCAGCAAGGATGAAGAGAAGGCTCCAGGGAGACCTTCTTGTGGCCTTCCAGGATCTGAAGGGAGCTACAAGAAAGCTGGGGAGGGACTTTTGAGGGTGTTGGGCAGGGACAGGACTGGGGGGGATGGAGCAGAACTAGAAGTGGGGAGATTGAGATTGGCTGTGAGGAAGAAGTTGTTGCCCATGAGGGTGGTGAGAGCCTGGCACAGGCTGCCCAGGGAGGTGGTGGAAGCCTCCTGCCTGGAGGTGTTTGCAGCCAGGCTGGAGGTGGCTGTGAGCAACCTGCTGTGGTGTGAGGTGTCCCTGCCCATGGGGCTGGGACTGGATGAGCCTTGGGGTCCCTTCCAGCCCTGGCAGTGTTGTGGTTCTATCTCCTTCGTGGTCTACCTCAGGACATCTGAGTGACCTCCTCCAGGTGACCCTGGCAGGGATCTTGGAGTCCATCACCTCCAGAGGCCCCCTGCCAAGCCCTGGCACATGACATACTGCCCAGTCCATCAGCTTGTGCCCAGTTTGGCCCAGAGCTGGGAGGTCCCAAAGATGTGGGAAGCCAGCAGACAGAATTTGTCCTCTCCTGCCTTCCCCTCCTGGGCTCAGCCTGCTGGGGAAGCTTTCCCAGCAGGAGTGGTCAGGGATTGGAAGGTGCTGCCCAGGGAGGTGGTGCAGTCACCACCCCTGGCTGTGTTCCAGGGTAGTCTGGATGTGGTGCTTGGGGCTGTGGTTTAGGGCTGAGCCTTGCAGAGCAGGGCTCTGGGTTGGCCTTGGTGGTCCTGAGGGTCTGCTCCAGCCTGAGTGTTGATTCTGTGACTCCTGGGTTCCCCCTGCAGGTTCCACAGAGAGCTGAGGTGGGGCTGTGGCACACCCTGCCTGATGGGGGTGCAGGAGGCTCTGCCAGGTGCCCAGGGCATCAACCACCCACAGGCTGGCATCAGCTGGGACCTGGCACACAGGAGAAGGGGACCCTGCCCTGAACTCCTCCTGCAGTGCTTGCTGAGAGCTCAGCACCCAGCTAAGGACAAGCAGAGGAGCACCCAGGGCTCGTGCAGCACTGCCCCAGGCACCAGGAAGGGTAAGGTGGAACTTGTGCAGCTCTCAGGAGCTCCAAACAGCTCCCAGCACCTCCAGAAGCTCTTCAGAGCCCTCCAGCCAAGGGCAACAGAGGTCACACCACAAAACCTGCTCCTGCCAGAGGTGCAGCTGAAGGGGAGGAGAGGCTCAGGTCCCATCAGCAGGGCTCAGGGTGCTGGAGGCAGCAGCAGAGACTGCTCAAGACACAGCAAGGGCTAATTAGTCATTAAGGAGAGCTGTAATCCCCTGCTCTGCCCTAATCCCCTGGCACTGCTCCTGCTGCCAGCCTGGGCCTGCTCCCCACTGCCAGTGGTGCACAGGGCAAGCACAGGAGGTTTGCTCTGCTCTGCTCCTGAGAGGTCTCTGAGGAGCAGCTGAGTGCTGGTGCTGCAAGCAGACCACCCCCACCCCGACCACGCTGCCCCCTGGTGCTCCTGGACCCCTGAGATGGTTCCCCCCAGCCTGAGCATCCTCCAGTGAGAGGCACAGGGATGCCAGCTTGTATGAGCAGCCTGGGCTCAGAGCAGGGGAATTCCACACCAGGACTGGCTCCTGAGCTTCCCTCTTACACCACACCAGGGCCAGGCTGGAGGGGGCCTGCAGCAGCCTGGGCTAGTGGGGGTGTCCCTGCCCATGCCAGGGCAGGGGGAACTGGATGAGCCCAGCCCAGCCCAAGCCCCTCTCTGTCCCTGTGATTCCATGGCACAGATGAGGCCTGCCCAGGGTCACTCTTCTCTTCTTTGGACTTCTCTCATCTGTTTAAAAGGCAAAAATAAAGCAAGGGGGGAGAGAGGGAACACTTACAAGGAAGTTGCTGTGCATCTTCCACCCCCAACCCAGCACACAACTCTCCCCCACCTCCTGGGTCCTGTCCCTGACCATGGCCATGCAAAGCTACTCAGCTGGGAGGCTGCAGGCCAGAGCAGCCAAGCAGCTGTGCCCACCCTGGGCACTGGTGAGCTCCAGGGCCAAGCTGCTTCAGTACAGCCCAGGAGAGCCTGGGCAGATGATTCAAGGCTCAAGCACAGTAAGGCTTGGGGTGTCCCTCAGCACCAGTGTTGAGCCAGTCCTGGCAGGTCCCACAAAGTGCCAGCTAAGAGGAATGGTACTGAGGTGTCCTGCTGGAAGTGCAGAGGGCACCAGTGCTGCTGGGAGGTGCTTTGAAGCATGCCAGGCATCTCCACAGGCACCAGCATGCCAGGGAGGCTGGCACTGCCAGCCCCTTCTTTCCCACAGCACCAGCCTGCTCCAGGCTGAGCAGGTCAGCAGTTGCACCCCAGCCTGTGGGGTGTGGAGAAGGCCAAAGGAGCAGCTGATGGCCACTGCACAGCATGAGCAGCAGCCACCCTGGCAGCCCACAGCAGCCCTGAGACGTTTCATGGACTGCCAACAGCAGAGCAGCAGCAGGCACAGAGCTAACTGGGCACCAGGGCCAGGCTCAGCACAAAGCCTGCCTCACATCCTGGCAGACAGAGCCCCATTGTCTGCAGCCCTCAGCACAGGCTTCTCTGCTCTCCCAAAACACATTTCTGCCCCCAGTGCCCCTCCCAGGGGCCAAGGACTCCACAGAGGCAGCACAAGGCTGCCCAGCCCCACTCCCCCTGCCATGCCCCCTGCCATGCCCCCTGCAGCCTTCACTCCTGGAGACCTCTTCCCCTGCTGCCTCACCAGGCTCTGGCAGGCAGCTCTCTCTCTGCTGGAGCAGGGCAAGGCCAGGCACACCTGAGGGAAAGCAAAGCCTCTGCCTCTGAAGAGGACATTTTAAGACACCGGCTCAGAGGAGCAGGAAAGTGTCCTTGGTGGGTGAGGTGCTGCTGTCCCCAGCAGCTCTCTGGGTGCAGCCTGAAACCAAGGGACAGCACAGGGAGGAGAGGCTCTGCACTGAGCCTCCACGCCTTCAGAGATGGCTCAACCCCTCCTGGCTGGGAGGAAGAGGAAGAGTGGCAGCAGGGAGCTGCAGACAGGTTTGGTAGCCTTGATGTCAGCTGCTGCTGTCACGGAGCTACAGCTCAGCCCCAGCTGCTGCCACGCCAGGCACGTGGAGCAGAGCAGGGATCAAATCCTGCTGGGAGGGGAGAGGAAAGGTCAAACCTCACCCACTGCACGGCCAGACCTCAAAAAGCAAACAGAAAACCTGGGGGTGACCAGGTACAGCTCTGGGAACCTCTGGAACCCGCCCCTTCCCTGGCAGGGATAAAGGGATCCACAGCTGGGAAAAGTAAGGGAATGGATTCAGAGCTGGGAGAGTAAGGGGGAAAAATCACCAGTAGGAAAACGAAGGGAAGGAATTCAAGCTAGGAATGAAAAGGGAATCAGCTGACAAGTAGGGGAATGAAAGAGGATCAGCTCACAGGTGGGAAGCAAGGGAATTCCCAGCTAGGAAAAACCAAGGACATTAATTCACAGCCAGGGATTAAGGGAAGGAGTTCACAGCAAGGAAGAACCAAGGGGAGTGCACCCAGAGCTGAGGTGCCCAAGGCCTTGCAGAGCAGGAGGAGGTTTCAGAAATGCCTTTGGAGCTAACCCTGAACCTCCTCCAGACACAGACAGCCTGAGCCTGAGCCTGCCCCAGCCTGGGGAGCAGCACAACCCTTCTGCCAAGCACAGCTTGCAGGGATCTCAGGCTGCTGCTTTCAGCACTGCTTCTAGATCAGAGATTGCTCAGGAGGGATGAACCTGGCACAAATCACAGCCCCAGCAACCAGGGGTAATGAAGGGGAACTAAACCCAGCCGAGAGCAGCAGCTCTGTGTCAGAGGAGCTCTCCACAGAGATGGCTCAAGGTCAGGGCTGCCCTGCTGAAGGGAAGGAGCAACCTCGGCTCCTGGCATCCTGGCATCCAGCCTGGGGCAAGCTGTTGGGGGCCAGCACAGGTGTGGGACAGATCATTTACTGCATCTGCAGCAACATAACCCAAACCTGCCAGCTGCTCCCACAAGCACTACAGACAGAGCTGCACCGGTGCTGAGTGCTGTGGCCCAGCTCCGGGGGGCACCAAGCAGCTCACAGGAGAGCTGAGCTGCCAGGCTGCTTGCTGGGCACCTTTCAAACACCCTCACACACCTCACAGGCTGCTGCTCCATCTTCCTGCTACCATCCATGCACCCAGGCATGCTGTCCAGCCCCAAAAATACTCTCATGTCCCACTGGGGTGGATGAAGAACTACCAGGAACCAAAACACTCTCCTGGGGAGCACGGAATCGCCACTCTGCAGATCCTCCTCTCTGCCTTTGTGTCCAGCAGAGCCCAGAGAGGGAGAGCTTGGTGTTAACTACAACATCTCTGCCCCCCATGGGATGCCCCAGGCACACCTCTGCCCCTGGTGAGGTCATCCTGTACCAGCACCCCTGAGCTCCAACGTGCCCAGAGCCCACACACAGGCAGGGAGTGGCTCAAATCCCATCGGGAATGCCCTGATCCTGCCAACACAGCTGCAGCCTCTCCCTGCTGGAGTGTGGCAGAGCCTGGAGCACTGCCACAGAGGGCAGCTCCTCCTCACTCCCAGTGACTGCTCTGCTCTGCACATTTCTCACTCAGACACTGAGATGCTGCTGGTTTGTGCTCATCTCTCACTCAGACACTGAGATGCTGCTGGTTTGTGCTCATCTCTCACTCAGACACTGAGATGCTGCTGGTTTGTGCTCATCTCTCACACACAGACACTGAGATGCTGCTGGTTTGTGCTCATCTCTCACTCAGACACTGAGATGCTGCTGGTTTGTGCTCATCTCTCACTCAGACACTGAGATGCTGCTGGTTTGTGCTCATCTCTCACTCAGACACTGAGATGCTGCTGGTTTGTGCTCATCTCACACAGACACTGAGATGCTGCTCTGCTCTGCACATCTCTCACTACAGACACCACAAATCGACTCCTTGGCCTTGCCTCCTGTCCCAGTTGCACTAACCCAGGTGCCCCAGGCCCTGCCAGCAGCTCCCCTGGCTGCAGAGCCTCTGTCCCCTTCACCTGCCTGCAGTCACTTCCCAGCTCTCCAACTGCCAGCTCCGGCTCTTCTCCTCCCCTGCCCCCGCCAGCTCCACCACTTCCCTTCTGCTCTCCCTCCCACAATCTCCTCCTACTTCAGGAGTCAGCTTTGAAAGCAAAACGGAAACCAAGCCAGGATATAGCCCATCAAGGACCGGTTCTTTGTGGCACCCGAAGCAGCCTTTTTTCGTTAAAATGCTCTCAGAGTAACTGCTCTTAGCTGCAGGCATTTCCCAGACTGCCTCCTCTCTGGTGCTGTAAGAACTCATCAGGAACAGAAGTGAGAGCAATTCGCCCACCCCCCCAGGTACATTTCCTTTGTCCAGCAGCGCAGGACCTAAGCATGGACACAGATTTGATTTGGAATGTTGACAGCGCTGCTGAGAAGAGGAGGAATTTGCTTTAGAGGGCTGCCCACCTCCTGCCTGCTTGCCCAAGGCACAGCCTTGGCATCGGTAGCTGTGTAGGGAGCTCTAGAACCACCTATGGAGCTCAGACTCCCTAGGAAGCCAGGTGGCATCCCAGGAAAGTGCACCAGGACAAGGGGTGATGGTTGGAAATCAAACAGGGAGATTTAGACTGGAAAGAAGGCATCTGCTACACGGAGCGTGGGGAGAGCCTGGACCAGGCTGCCCCAGCCCGGGCAGCCCTGCAGGTCAGGGCAACACAAGCAGAGTCAGCAAGCAAACAGACCGGACAGAGCAAACCTCTCTTTATCGACCGGATCAGAAGTGGCCTCCCGGCACAGCAGGGCACCGGCAGCCAGAGTTGGCAGGGCTGGCAGCGTTTACCGCTGCGAATTCACCCAGCGCCGCCAGACAGCGTTTAGCTCTCGGGCAGGAGGAAAACGCCAGCAAATGCCCTCGGGTATCCCAGCCCACAGCCCCACGGCTGGCGGCGCGGCCCCGGGCGGCCCCGCACAGCCCCACGGTCCGGGCGGCGCCCACTCACCAGAAGAGGATGCGCAGGATGTTGGCCACCAGCAGCACCAGGCAGACGTAGGTGGAGAAGCCGTCGGCGTTCTGCGTGCGGCGGATCTGCCGGTACTGCGGGATGTAGGGCACCACGCCGCCGAACACCATGGCCCCCGCCGCGCCCCAGGCCGCCAGCTGCTGCACCGGCACCAGCGGCCCCGCCGCGCCGCTCGCCTCCATGGCGGGGGCCGGCGGGGACCCCGCCCCGGGGCCGCTCACGCCGGGCGACCGCCGTCCGCCGCCGC
This sequence comes from Melanerpes aurifrons, assembly GCA_011125475.1. NCBI lineage: Eukaryota > Metazoa > Chordata > Aves > Piciformes > Picidae > Melanerpes > Melanerpes aurifrons. The sequence continues at coordinate 216,218 of WWNC01000023.1, read as the reverse complement.
TCGCCGAGCTTCAGTCGCGCAGGGGCTGCCGCCCGCGATGCAGCGCCGCGGCCTCTCGCTCAGGGCCGGGACCTGCCGAGGGGACGGGGCGGGAGTGAGCCCGGCGCCGCTCCGCCCCGCTCCGCCCGCCGGCATCCCCGCCCCGGCCACCGGCTCGCTGCGCCGGGGGGGCCGCCCCCAGCCGCGCCCCGCTGCGCTCAGCGGGAACGTGAGCGCCCGGCGCGGTCTGTCCCTCCGTCCGTCCCCTCGTCCCCCTGCCCTCCCGTCCGCTGCCGCCTCCCCACCTGCTCCCCGGGCTCCGCCGGCCGCCGCCGGCCGCCATCCCGCTCCGCACGCCGCGCCCGGGGGCGGTCGGCAGCGGCAGGCTCCGTGACGCCACAGTGAGCGCCGCAGCTCCGCCATTGGCGGCCGGGGCCGCCCGGATGGCCGGCAGGCAGCGGCCGGACCCCGCCGCGGGGCTTTGGGGGCCAGATCCCTGCCGCGGTCCCCGGAGGCGGCCCGCGGGTACGGGCGAGGTGGCACCGATGAACGCCGCGGGGCTGTATCTGTACAGCCGCGGGGGCTCCGAGGACACCCAGGCCAGCAGCAGACAGGAGCCCACCCCCCGGGGGGCCAGCTGAAGGCTCAGGTAGCTCCCTGCAGCTTCCCCAAGAGCAGCGGTGCTGCAGGGGTGGCTGCTGCAGCAGCAGCAAAGCCAGCAGGGTGCTGCAGGGGTGGCTGCTGCAGCAATCAGTCTGTGCTGCCAGCTGGCTCTGAACGACAGGCTGGAAGTGCCCTCTGAGAGCATCCAGTCCAACATCAGCTCAGCACCACCAGGGCCACCAAACCCTGTCCCCAAGTACCATGGCCACAGGTGCCATGAACACTGCCAGGGATGGGGACTCCACCACCCCCCTGGGCAGCCTCTGCCAGTCCCTGACCACTCCTGCAGCACAGAAATTTCTCCTCCTCTCCAACCTCGCCCTGCCCTGGCACAATTCCAGGACATTTCCTCTCCTATCACCTGAGACTGGGGAGCCTGGCTCCAGCCTCCCCTCAGGCAGCTGCAGAGAGCAAGGAGGTCTCCCTCAGCCTCCTCTCCTCCACACTGAACACCCCCAGCTCCCTCAGCTGCTCCTCCCCAGCCCTGTTCTCCAGACCCTTCCCCAGCCTGGTTGCCCTTCCCTGGCCCTGCTCCAGCCCTCAGTGTCCTTCTGGCAGTGAGAGCCCAAGAAGAGGAAAGAGGAGGTTTGCTTTATGTCCTGCACCAGAGAGGTGCTGCTGGGCTGAAGCAAGTTTGGGAAGTGGCTGCAAGGCTGAAGACACAGCACAGATAAGCCTCAAGTGGCTCCTGCACAACAAAGGAGGTCATAAAGATTATGAGCTCCTGCAGCAGCTACCTTCCCTCCCTGTATCTCACCATATCTCCTCTGCAGCTGCAGGCGTGCTGAGATCAAAAGAAGGCTTTGCTGTGCTGCTCATAGAACAAGGAAACAGGTCCCAAGTACCCTGAAATTGGCCCTCCCCACCATGACCTGCAGCTGCCACCTCTGCAGGAACACCAGCAGGGAAACTGGCACCCAGGAAGAGCTGCTCGGTGGGGCCTGGAGCCCATAGCCCGCACCAGGAGCTCCTGATGAAGACCCTTGCCCCTGGCAGTTTTCCTCCTGGAAGCTCTGGCAGGAGGGAGCTGTCTGGAGAAGCTTCACAGCAGGGCTTGTGAGGAGCAGCGCCAGAAGCACCACAGTGCTACCCTGACCCTGTGACCTGCCTGGCATCAGGAGGAGCTGCTTAGAAGCCCTACCCAGGTCATGCTGGGGCTCAGCTGAGCTCCAACCTGGCCAAGGGTGGAATGTGGCACTGCAGATACCTCCTGCAGCTCCTGCAGGCTCCCTGGCCATGGCATGCTTGCTCCTCCATGCTTCCAGATGTTTCCTGGCCTCTGCAAGCTCTTGACACAGTCACAGAATGCCAGGAGTTGGAAGGGACCCTGGAGCTCACCCAGCCTAAGCCCTGCTCCAGCAGGGCCCCCCCAGCAGCTTGCCCAGGGAAACAATGGCCGGGGGGATTGGAAGCTCTCCACACCAGGAGACTCCACAACCTCTCTGGGCAGCCTGCTCCAGGCCTCCAGCAGCCTCACACTGAAGTTTTCCCTTAGATTCAAGTGAAACCTCCTGGGTTCCAATTTGTGCCCCCTGCTCCTTGTCCTTTCACTGAGCACCCAGCCTCAGGACCTCCACCCTTTAGGTATTGATCAGCACTGAGAAAATCTGATCAGGCTGCTCCTCCACAGGCTAAGGAGCCCCAGGGCCCTCAGCTTCTCCTGGTAAGAGAGATGCTGCAGTGCACTGCTCGTCCTCATATCCTTCCCAGGATGTTCAGGGCAGGGGTGGGCAGGGAGGGGAGCAGTGACATTTATTAGAAGTGCTGAGTGTTGTGCTTACAGCAGCTCACCTCTGCTGGCTCAGGACAGACTCTCGCTGTGGGTGCCCTGCTGGCAGTGCCATCCTGCCGGGCACTCACAGGGGGTCCCCTGGAAACCCCACTGACACTGAGCACCACTCACAGCACCTAGCTGGCCCTGCTGTGGGCAGGGGAGGGCTGGAGCATCCCTGAGCTCCCTTCTGAGCCCTACCACACCGTGACGCCGTGACAGCTCCACACACAGCAGGACACGGCAGCCTCACAGGCACCAGCAGCGCTCTGTGGCCTGGGGCTGAGGACTGCAGGGCTGACCGTGGCTGCTCAGCCCTCCGTGATGCCTTTGGCCTGGCGCTGTGGCTGTGCTGCAGCATGCAGCTCCAAAGGCACAGCATTTGTACTGCTCTGCCCCAGAGTGCGGGACAGGAACCAAACCCCGCAGGAAAAGCAGCCCCGAACCTCACCCTGGGTGGGGGGCAGGAGTTTTTCTTCCTTTCAGTGGCCACTGCAGCCCTGGGACATCGTTAAGGGCTCTAAGGACCTCAAGTATTGAGTGCCCCGAGGGACTGCCGCTCCTTGGGAAGGGCGCTGGGAGGAATCCCTGCCCCGGGAGGCAGCCGAGGCACCGGAGGGGCTGCCCACGGCGGCTGTGGAGGCTCCGAGGCCAGGCGGGACGAGGGCTGGCAGGAGGTGCCGCTGCCCACGGCACAGCTTGGGACCGGCTGCCTCTGAGGTCCCATCCGGCCCGGGCCGCTCCGCGACTCGCCGGTGCCGCACGGCTCCGCCCGCCCCCGGCCCCGGGCGGGGCCTCCGCTGCCGGCACAGCAGCGAGCGGCGATGGCGGCCGCGGGCCCGGCGGGAGCTGGCGACCTGCCGCGGCTGGTGAGCGGGGGCGGCGGGGGCGGCCGGGCGGGGGCTGCGGGGGCGGCCGGGCTGGGGCGGCGGGAGGCGGCGGGGGCGGCCGGGCGGGGGCTGCGGGGGCGGCCGGGCTGGGGCGGCGGGGGCTGCGGGCTGCGGGGGCGGCCGGGCTGGGGGCTGCGGGGGCGGCCGGGCTGGGGCGGCGGGGGCGGCCGGGCTGGGGCGGCGGGGGGCTGCGGGCTGCGGGGGCGGCCGGGCTGGGGGCTGCGGGGGCGGCCGGGCTGGGGGCTGCGGGGGCGGCCGGGCTGGGGCGGCGGGGGCGGCCGGGCTGGGGCGGCGGGAGGCGGCGGGGGCGGCCGGGCGGGGGCTGCGGGGGCGGCCGGGCTGGGGCGGCGGGGGCTGCGGGCTGCGGGGGCGGCCGGGCTGGGGGCTGCGGGGGCGGCCGGGCTGGGGCGGCGGGGGCGGCCGGGCTGGGGGCTGCGGGGGCGGCCGGGCTGGGGGCTGCGGGGGCGGCCGGGCTGGGGCGGCGGGGGCGGCCGGGCTGGGGCGGCGGGGGGCTGCGGGCTGCGGGGGCGGCCGGGCTGGGGGCTGCGGGGGCGGCCGGGCTGGGGGCGCGGGGGCGGCCGGGCTGGGGCGGCGGGGGCGGCCGGGCTGGGGCGGCGGGGGCGGCCGGGCTGGGGGCTGCGGGGGCGGCCGGGCTGGGGCGGCGGGAAGCGGCGGGGGCGGCCGGGCTGCGGGCTGCGGGGGCGGCCGGGCAGGGGGCGGCGGGGGCGGCCGGGCTGGGGGCTGCGGGGGCGGCCGGGCTGGGGGCTGCGGGGGCGGCCGGGCTGGGGCGGCGGGGGCGGCCGGGCTGGGGCGGCGGGGGCTGCGGGCTGCGGGGGCGGCCGGGCTGGGGGCTGCGGGGGCGGCCGGGCTGGGGGCTGCGGGGGCGGCCGGGCTGGGGCGGCGGGGGCGGCCGGGCTGGGGCGGCGGGGGCGGCCGGGCTGGGGGCTGCGGGGGCGGCCGGGCTGGGGCGGCGGGAAGCGGCGGGGGCGGCCGGGCTGCGGGCTGCGGGGGCGGCCGGGCAGGGGGCGGCGGGGGGCGGCCGGGCGGGGGGCTGCGGGGGGCGGCCGGGCGGGGGCGGCGGGAAGCGGCGGGCAGGCACGGGAGGGCGGTGCCCGGGGCTCCACTCTCTGCCATCTGTCCCCCCGCAGGCGGAGGATCTGCTGGGCCAGCTGCAGGACAACTTCCAGGCGCTGGCCGAGAGGATCGCGCTGAGGAATATCCTGTGGAGCCCCCCGGGAGGGTCCCTTGGCACCACGGTGCCCCCTGCCGAGCTGCAGCCGACAGCCGCGCTGCCGAGCAGCTGGTGATCCCCCAGGCTGGGTCCTTGCCACACCGGGGGAGGTCTGGGCTGGGTAGGAGGGGAAGTGTCTTTGGGACAGGCTGCCCACGGAGGCTGTGGCTGCCCCCGCCCCGGGGGCGCTCAAGGCCAGGCTGGGTGAGGCAGGTTGGAGGTGTCCCTCCCATGGCAGGGGCTCGGAGCTGGCTCTTGAAGGTCCTTCTAAACCCAAACCAGTCGCTGATTCAGTGAGATGAGCTCTCCGAGGAGTTCAGACCTCAATGGGTTCTGAGCTTTCTCAGCAGAGGAGAGCTTGCAGCAGCTCTGCTTTCTGAACGTGCAGACTGGTTGTGTCTGCACTCCCTGGAGCTCGGCCTCTGGGGCAGCAGCTGCTCGGAGTGAGGGAAGTGTTCTGCAAGGTGACTGCAAGGCAGCTCCCAGGCTGCCTGCAAAGAAACCAGTCTGCTGCCCAGCACATGCTGCACGCAGGGGCACGCAGGAGGAGCTGGCACACTGCTCTCTTGAAGAGGAGGGGGCACTGCCTGCCACTGCACAGCCTCCTGCATGCTGCATGCTGCAGAGGATCACTGAATGCTCTGGGCTGGAAGGGACCTCCACAGCTCATCCAGTCCCTGCACTCAGCAGGGACAGCCCCAACCACAGCAGGCTGCCCAGGGCCCTCCCCAGCCTCACCTTGAAGATCTCCAGGGCTGGAGCCCCAACCCCCTCCCTGGCAACCTGCTGCAGGGCTCCAGCAGCCTCCTGGTGCCGGACACAAGTGAGTAAGAGGCTGAGACATGGGGAGGAGAGCTCTTGGTTTGCCACAAAGACGCCCATAGCCCCCTGGGGCTGGCATTTGTCTGTGGCTGGTCCTTAACGTGGCACTGGAGGAGATGGGTGAGCGCTTGGAGGGCCTGGAGCTTCACGTGGCACAGCTGATGGCAGAGGCTGGCATCGACAAGGCCCAGGAGGAGCTGAGGGTAAGGACATTCCTCCCCCTTGGGCTTGGCACCATGGGCAGCACCTGGCAGGAGGATGCTGCTGACACATCTTTCATGCCTGTGCTTGCTGGGGTGCTGAGGTGACACAGATGTGGTACTGGGATGTGTGAACTCAGTGCTGCCCTTGCCAGCAGCCACAGCAGCTGCCAGTTTCCCAAGAGACAAAGCTGTGGCTGCCCAGGGCAGGGCAGGGCTGGCTGCAACTGTGCTGCAGACCTAGGGCTGTGCTGAGGCTGTGAAGCCTCAGAGGTGCAGGAAGCCAATCCCCAAGGATGTGCTCAGCTGTGCAGGGACCTCCCTGCTGAGCCCTGCTGCTGCACAGGGAAGCCTCTGACCCAGTCTCGCTCTTCCCTTGCAGCACTGAGGGCCAGATCAAGGCACAGGGCAGCAGCACCACCAGGAGGCTGGGAGCTTCCCTCACAGAAAGCTCCAGGGCAGACCAGCAGGCTGGCATCGTGGGGACCAGCAGGCTGGCATCATGCCCTGAGAGCATCTCCATTGTTTATTGCTTGCTGCCCCAGAGGGAAGGAAAGCAGCAGCTGGGTTGGTTCACCTCCATGGGGCACTGCCAGTTTCAAGGGAGCATTCTGTGGTGTGGGTAGGAACCGTTCCTGTCTGGGCAGGCAGCAGCCAGCCCTGAGCCTGGCCAGGCCATGGTGCTGTTTCATGCATTCTATTCACATTTGCAGCACATTGTTGCCTTTCTCCTGTGCCCCTTGCCCAGGCCCCTGGCCCTGCCCCAGGCCTTTCCAGGCTATGTAATGGATCTAACTTATTACATTTTCCATCAGCTTTTTGCCTGTCTTCAGTGTTCTCAGCCCAAGGCCCTTGCACAGCACAACTGCCGTTCCCTTCCTGCCCCCTGGATGCTGCTCTCAGTGTTCCACACCCCAGAGGGCACTGCTGCCAGCTGCGGGCACAGGGCACCTCTGGCAAGGCCCAACACATTCTGCTTGGTGATGGCAGGGAGCAGGGCACAGAGCTGCCCTGCTGCAGCCTGAGAGCTGCCCTGCTGCACTACAGCCCCCCACTGCTCAGCACTGCAGAGCCCCCCCAGAGCCCCCCACTGCTCAGCACTGCAGAGCCCCCCCAGAGCCCCCCCACTGCTCAGCACCTTCTTGGGCAGAGGGCCAAGGGGATCCTGGCAGCAGTGCTCGGCCTCCACTGCCCCCAGTTTGTCTTCCCTCTCGCCTTTACCTGCAGGGGTCTGGGGTGGGTGAGTGGAACACACCTGAGTCTTTCACAGCAGCTGCAGTGGAGTGTCCCCAGGTGTTTGTGTCACCAAACCCAGCCAGGGGCAGCTCAAATCTTGTTTCCTCTCTGCAGAAGTCCACACAAGGACAGCAGAAAGCCCCTGAGCAACCCCCCCGCGAAGTGGAGCAGCCAGGCAGCCCCAGGCTGGGTATCTTCCGCTTTGCCAAGTGCCCTGCAGCTTGCTGAACAACCCAGAGCAGGCTGGGGCCTGGGGAGCTTCCCCTTTAATAGAGGTATTTCCAGAGCAAGGGGAGCAGGGCAGGGGCAGGCAGGGGCAGGGTCAGTATCTGTACTTGGTGGAGTAGTCCTTGGGTGACACCACCAGGCCCCGGCCCTTGCGGGCTCCTCTGTACACAGTCTCTATGATGTCAATCATCTCCTGCTTGTCCTCCATGGCCCAGTTGATCTTGTTGTTGTTGCCTGTGCCCAGATCTATCATGATGTGCTTGTTCCTGCAAGGGGAGAGAGCAACAGCCACAGGCAGTGAGTCAGCACAGTACTGTCCCTCGGTAAGCAGCATCCAACGCAGCACTGACAGCAGAGCCAGAGAGGAGATTCTGCTCTGCTGAGACCTCCCCTGCAGTGCTGTGTGCAGCTCTGGAGCCCTCAGCACAGGAAGGACCTGGAGCTGATGGAGAGGCTCCAGAGGAGGCCATGAAAATGCTCAGGGGGTTGGAGCAGCTCTGCTACTAGGACAGGCTGAGCGAGCTGGGGGTGTTCAGCCTGGAGAGGAGAAGGCTCTGGGGAGACCTCAGAGCAGCCTGCCAGGACCTGAAGGGGCTACAAGAAGGATGGAGAGGGATTGTTCCCAAAGGCCTGCAGGGACAGGACAAGAGGCAATGGCTTCAGAGCAGATTGAGATTGGATGTGAGGAACAAGTTCTGCACCAGGAGGCTGCTGGAACCCTGCAGCAGGTTGCCCAGGGAGGGGCTTGAGGCTTCAGCCCTGGAGATATTCAAGGTAAGGTTCTATGAGGCCCTGGGCAGCCTGATCTAGTTGGGGATGTCCCTGCTGACTGTAGAGAGGTTGGACTGGATGGGCTTTAGAGGACCCTTGTGGCCTGGACCATTCTGTGATCTGCTTCTCCCTGCCAGGGAATGCTGAGCAGGGCTCCAAGGAAGCCTTTGCAGCATGAGACGCAGCCCCAGAGGAAGGGCATCCACCCCTGCCCCTCCAGCTGCCTCTTGCTGCCTGTTTGCAAAGCTGCTGCACAGTTTTGAAACCAAAAGGTTTCATTCCAGACTCACAACTGAAAACAGTGGGTGACAAACAGCAGCCTGGGCTCTTGCTGGGGGAGCAGCCACCCCCTGCTCCCCTCCAGAGCAATGAGACAACGCTGCTGTACACCTAGGGATGAGCTGCTGAGCCCTGCCAGCCCCACAGAACCCCCCAGTACCTGAAGAAGAACATCACAGTGCAGGGGTCGTAGAGCTCATACATCTTGTTGAAGTCTGGCACCTCCGTGATGTCCACCAGGTAAATGACAGCGAAGTTCTTCACCTGCCCCAGGGCGACCGCAGGGTCACAGCGCAGCCCCGCCCTCAGGGGCCCGGCCCCGCCCCCAGAGCCCCGGCCCGGCCCCTAGCACCGCCCCCATGGTCCTGGCCCCGCCCCCAGGGCCCCAGAGCTCGGCTCCTAAACTCCAGCTCCCCCCAGGGAACCCCCCGGAATCCACCACTGCCCCTGTGACACCCCAGAGGTCGATTAACGCCTCCAGTGTGCCTGAGGGCACCCCCACGTGCCAGGGCCCAGAGCAAAGCAACTTCCCAAGCTGCTCCAATGGAAACGCGAAGCTGCTGAACCCGCTGCTGGTGAGGCAACGCTGCAGCAGCTCCTGCAGCCACAGCACTGCCCACAGCACTGCCCACTGCAGCGCCCCCAGAGCCCTTCCTCTGGCGGGAAGGCAGCAACGTTGATCTCGGAGGCTGCAGCACTCTTCAGCTCCTCAGAGACCCCCAAGAGCAGGGTGGTCGATGAGTTGTGGCCACACTCATGCGAGCAAGCCAATGGCTTTCCTGCTGCCTCCCAAGGCAGCAGCAGTGCTGCAGACGCCAAAGGACAAGCTGCTGCGGCTTGCCGTGAGCCCGGCGGCGCAGCGAGGCTCCAGCTTACCTTCTCGGCGATGCTGTACAGGACTTCATCCATTTTCATGCAGGTCGGGTCCCAGTCGTGCCCGAAGCGGATGACCACGACTCGGTCCTCCTCCGAGAGGATGGCCTGGTCCACCTGCCAGCCATTGTGCAAGTGCGGGAGCATGTACGACATCCTGCGAGGCTAGCGCCGGGCCTGCGGGCGACAGCGACCCCGGGCAGCTGACATCCCGGCCCCCGGGCAGCCGACGTCCCGGCCCCTCGGCACACCCCCGCCCCGAGCGGCCGCGGCGGCGCCGCCCCTTGCTCCGCACCGCCCCCTGCCCCACCCCGCCCCGCTCGGTCCTCACCGCTCCCCCGGCAGTCCTTTCCTCGGCAGAATGCAGCCAGGGCGCCACGGCGGGAGCGGAAGTGACGTGATACGCAGGGACGCCACCGGGGGACGCACTTCCGGGGCGGGGCTTATCTGGGGGCGGAGCCGCAGTGGCTGCGCCCCTGGGGGCGGGCAGGGGCCGCCGGGGCAACGCCGTGCCCAGCGCCGCGGCTCCGCTGCGTTGTTTTCCTCTAGGGAGCAGCTGCCGGGGGGGGTTCGGTGTGGAGGGCAGCGGCGCCGGGCTCGGGCCGGGTGCCTGGAGACTGCCCGGCGGGGAAAAGGCCCCGGGAGCGCTGCCTGACAGCGGCTGAAGGTGAGCCGGCGGAGCCCAGGCAGCCACGGCGGCGGCCTGGCCCGGGGCGGCGGCAGCAGGTTGCCCGCTGTACTGGGCACTGGTGTGGCCGCACCTTGGCTCCCAGAAGGAGGCCGAGGTGCTGGAGCAGGTCCAGAGAAGGGCAGCGGAGCTGGTGCAGGGTTAGCGACCCTGCAGGTGACTGCAGCCCAAGCCCAGAACCGGCCCCTCCTTAACAGGCGTCGCACAGCGCGCTGGAGAAGCCTCTGGCACCTGAGCAATGCTCAGGAGCAGAGCACCCAGGCTGCTGAAGCCCCTGGTGCATCGTCAGTTTGCTCAGCCAGCTGTGGCCCCTCGTGGGCATCGCTGCCACAGAGCTGTGGGCTGCCAGCAGAGGAACCAGAGCTGCCCAGTGGCTGCTGCACCACGAGCCTTGAGTGCTGCCCAGACCAAGGTTGGTATCTGGAGAGCCTCTCTCCTCTGTGAGGTTCCTTTAGGTGTTCTTAGCCCACTGCTGCCTGCAGGATGTGTTCAGGCAGTGCCTGCATGAGGCAGACCCCTACCTGAGCCCAGCTGCAGGCTGTTCTGGTTCAGGTGCACACCAAACACACCTGAGGCTGTGGTGGGCTCAGCACATCCACACCAGCCTGGGTCTGGTCACCACCTGGCTTGTCTGGAGCCAAACCAGCCCTGCTGGCCTGCACTCTGGCCTCATGGATCCCCTGCCTTCTGGTGAAGGTCAGGAGGTGCTCCCACAGTGAGTGTGGGCCTGACTCTGACCTCTGGGCTGGAGGAGGAGCTGTCACACAGTGCTGCACTGCTGGCATCTGCCAGGCAGCTGGCCAGGCCTGGTGCCCAGTGCTCCATCACCACAGCAGAAGGCTTTGTTGCCATCCAGCCTGAGCAAGCTGCTGCAGGAGCTTCAGGTTGTGACCACACTTGGAGCCACTTTCTCCCTGGTACTCCTGAGAGAAATTAAAGCAATGCTGAGCTGGGCTGCATCCAGAGGAGTGTGGGCAGCAGAGCCAGGGAGGTTCTCCTCCCCCTCTGCTCTGCACTGCTCAGACCTCACCTGGAATATTGCATCCAGCTCTGGGCTGCCCAGCTCAGGAGGGACAGGGATCTGCTGGAGAGAGTCCAGGGGAGGCTACAAGGATGAGGAAGGGACTGGAGACTGCCTGGGGAGGAGAGGCTGAGAGCCCTGGGGGTGTTCAGTCTGCAGAGGAGAAGGCTGAGAGGGATCTGATCAATGTCTCTCAAGAGCTGAGGGCTGGGGATCAGGAAGGAAGGGCCAGGGCCAGGCTCTGCTCAGCTGCACCCTGGGATAGGCCAAGAGGCAATGGATGGAAAGTGCAGCCCAGGAGGTTGCAGCTCAGCAGGAGGAGGAACTTCTGCCCTGGGAGGCCTGGAGCAGGCTGCCCAGAGAGGTTGTGGAGTCTCCTTGTCTGGAGCCTTCTCAGCCCTGTCTGGATGTGCTCTGTGTGCCCTGTGCTGGGCTCTGTGCTGGGGCAGGGGGCTGGCACTGGAGGCTCTCGGGGGGTCCCTTCCAACCCCTGACACCCTCTGGTCCCGTGAGCCTCAGCAGTGCCCTGCCTGCCAGGCGTGGCTGTGGGCAGTCTGGGCAGCAGCAGTGCCCTGAGGCTTTGCTCCTCTGCCCCTCTGCAGGTGATGGCAGCAGGGGAGATGGCAGCAGGGGAGCTGCCAGGCCTGCTGGTGCTGGATGTGGGAGGCCCTCACGGTGTGCTGGAGGCCCTGGCAGCGCTGCTGAGGAAGCACTTCCAGCTGATCACCATGGGGCAGCTGCTGGCCGACAGGAGGGCAGTGGGCAGCAGGGTGCAGGCTGTGCTGGTGCTGGAGGGCAGGCCCAGCATCGACAGGGAGCTGCTGCAGAGCCTGCCCTGCCTCAGGGTGGTTGGCAACGCCGGCGCCGGGGTGGACCACCTGGACCTGCCCCTGATCTCCAGCTTTGGGGTGAAGGTCACCAACACCCCACGGGCCGTGGCTGAGCCCACGGCAGACCTGGGCATGGCCTTGCTGCTGGCCTCTGCCCGCAGGCTGGTGGAAGGTGAGGGCCGAGGCCTGCCCGGCTGCTGCCGCCCCCTGCAGCTGCAGGAGGGGCCCGGGGCTCTGCAGCAGGCACTGGCACAGCCTCCCTCTGGGGAGGGCTTCCCAGACCCCGGGGGTCCTGCTCCCAGAGCAGCAGCTGGGCACGGCTGGCAGATCCCTTGGCACAGTGGTGCCAAGCCGTGCCACCACCGCTGCTTGGTGCCCTCCCCCGCCCTGGGCAGCGCCCTCCAAGGCAAGGGAGGTGCCAGCAGGCTGCCATCAGGAGAGCTCTGTCCCTGGGGAGCTCACAGCCCTGCTGCCCCTGCTGCTGCCCCGGCAGAGAGCTGCTGCTGCCCCCCTGGGGGCTTCTCCTGCGTCCTGCTGCACCTCCAGCTCCTGGCATCAAGTGAGGGTGGGGAGGCTGTGGTTGCCCCCACGGAGGGGTTCAGGGCCAGGCTGGGTGAGGCCTGGAGCAGCCTGGGCTGCTGGAGGTGTCCCTGCCCATGGCAGGGGGGTGCCCTCCACCCCAGCCCATCCCATGGCTGGCTGGAAGCTGGCAGAGCCTCCCCCTGCCCTTCCCCCCCCAGCAGCGGTGCTCAGCTCTGTGCAGCAGGGCAGTGCTGAGCTCTACCCCAGCTCAACTGAGTGAAGGGCTGGGGGCTGCTGGGTGCCAGGGCAGCTGCTGCTGGGTGCCAGGAGGGTTCCTCAGCCCTGGGAGGGCTGCTCCTGAGGAGCCCTGGCTGCCAGCAGGAGGAGGAGCCCCTGGCTGCAGGGGGTGGGGCGGAGCAGCCTTCCCCTGCCCAGCCAGGGCTCCGTGCAGCCTGTGCTTGCCTGCAGGCTGCCGGATTGCAGTCTCTCCGGACACAAAGCACTTCGCTGTGGACTGGCTGGGGGTGGAGGTCAGCAGAGCCACGCTGGGCATCGTGGGCATGGGCAGCATTGGGTACAGGGTGGCACAGAGAGCCAAGGCCTTCAGCATGAGGATCCTCTACCACAACAGGAAGCGCAGGTAGGGCTCAGGCAGCGGGGGGGGCACGGCCCCTGGGCTCCTTGGGCACTTGTGGCAGCTGGCAGCAGCGTGAGGAGCACTGTGCCACCCCCTCCTTGCTTGGGCAGCATCCCCTTGGCTCCTGCACTCTGCCCTGCTTGGCAGCAGCAGCTGGCACCAAGCCCTCTGTGCCCCTTCTGAGGATGCTGCCCAAGCAGGCTGGGCCTTGGGCCCTCCCTGTGCCCCCTGTCCTGCCAGCCTTGTCCTCGGGCTCCTGGCAGCACCCCTGGCACACCACCTGCTGCCTCCCTCAGCCCAGCCAGATGGGCAGCGCCCCGGCAGGGCTCCTGGCTCCATCCCAAGTGCCAGCTGACAGGCCAGGAGGGGCTCTGCCCGCAGCCCAGCCCCTGCCTACAGCCCAGCCCCTGGCACCCGCTGGCACCGGGGTGCTTGGCTCTCACACCTGCATCACTCCCTCCGTGTCCTACCACTCCTCAGGCTCCAGCCCTCCTCCTCCTCCCCACTTCCCTTCCACTCTCTACCTCTCAGGGCCCGCTCCTTGCCCCAGCTGTGTGCTGGTGGTGGGCAGTGGGCTGGCAGTGGCTGTGCCAGGGGGAGCTGTCTGCCTTCTGCCCCCAGGAGCAGGGAGGAGGAGGAGGCGGTCGGTGCCCAGTACTGCGAGGGGCTGGAGGAGCTGCTGCAGCAGTCTGACTTCGTGATGCTGGCAGTGAGCCTGAGCCCCCAGACCCACCGGCTGATCGGGAGGAGGGAGCTGGCGCTGATGAAGCCTACGGCCACCCTCATCAACATCAGCAGAGGTAGGAGGAGCTCTGCGGGGCTGCCCGCGGGGCTGTGCCGGCCGGCGCCGCTCCCCCCCGGCAGCACCGCGGAGGGCGCTCGGACGGGGCTCGGCGGGGGCCGGGGGCTGCCTTCAGGCTGCCCCACGGACAGCTGCTCCGAGTGGAGGTGCTGCAGGGCTCGGCAGCAGCCGGGCGGGGGGCGTCAGGGGGCGGCCGTGGGAGCCGGGGGGCTGTGGGCTGGTGGCGCTGAGCAGCTGCGGCCGGGGGCAGAGGCGGCCGGCGAGGCCGGGGGGCAGAGGCGGCCGGGGGGCAGAGGCGGCCGCGGGGGCAGAGGCGGCAGAGGCGGCCGCGGGGGAGGCGGCAGAGGCGGCCGGGGGCAGAGGCGGCCGGGGGGCAGAGGCGGCCGGGGGGCAGGGCGGCCGGGGGGCAGAGGCAGAGGCGGCCGGGGGGGGCAGAGGCGGCCGGGGGCAGAGGCGGCCGGGGGGCAGAGGCGGCCGGGGGCAGAGGCGGCCGGGGGCCGGGGGGCAGAGGCGGCCGGGGGGCAGAGGCGGCCGGGGGCAGAGGCGGCCGGGGGGGCAGAGGGGGCGGCGGCCGGGGGGCAGAGGCGGCCGCGGGGGGCAGAGGTGGCCGGGGGGGGCAGAGGCGGCCGGCTGGAATTTGCCGGCAGCAGAGCCGGAGGCAGAGGCTGACCCAGGAGGACCTCATGGGGCTCCGCGGTCCCCCAGCAGAGGAGCAGCCAAGGCCTCTGCCGTGGCTGCCTGGGGGCTGGCGGGAGGGCAGCTGCAGGTCCTCTCTGTCGTGAGACCCTCAGGACCCTTCCCCACTGGCAGCCGCGAGCTGCCCACAGCCGGGCCCCATCCCACGCAGGTGCAGTCATTGACCAGGACGCCTTGGTGGAGGCTCTCCAGGAGCAGGTGATCAGGGCTGCTGCCCTGGACGTGACCTACCCCGAGCCCCTGCCCAGGTGAGACGCCGGCTGCCACCCGGCCGTGCTCCGCGCCTGGGGCTGCGCGGGGGCCAAGCTCAGCCTGGGTCACGGCCACGGGGCAGGGCCAGCCCCCTGCCAGCCCCCTGCCAGCCCGGCTGGGGGCAAGGCCGTGGGGCCAAAGAGGGGAGAGGGAAGGGGTGAGCAAGCTCTTGCTCTGTGATGTGCTGCTGCTGGCTCTGTGCCCGAGGCTGGGCTGGCAGCAGAGCAGGGCTCAGAGGGCTGGCAGGGCTCAGAGGGGTGCCCGGTGCCGGCTGTGTCTTGCAGGGACCACCCCCTGCTGAGGCTGCCGAACGTCATCATCACCCCCCACGCGGGCACGGCCACGGCGCAGGCCCTGCTCGCCATGGTAGCAGAGGCCAGGGACAACATCCTGGCTGCTCTCAGCGGCCAGCCCATCCCCAGCCAGGTGTTCCCCCAGTGATGGCCGCCAGGGGGCGGCCCCGAGCCTGCTACTGCCTACAGCGGCACCTCGGAGCCCGGGAGACGCCCCCTGCCCCCGCCCCTGCTCCTGTTCCTGCCCCTGCCCCGTTCCTGCACCTGCCCCGAGCTGGAATCCAGAGTGAGCAATAAACTGGAGCTGTCCCGAGGCTGTGTCTGCACCCTGGCACTGCCATGCCAGCCCCAGCCCATGGCTGCAGTGAGTCTGTGCTCTGTTCCTGGCACTGCCATGCCAGCCCCAGCCCATGGCTGCAGTGAGTCTGTGCTCTGTTCCTGGCACTGCCATGCCAGCCCCAGCCCATGGCTGCAGTGAGTCTGTGCTCTGTTCCTGGCACTGCCATGCCAGCCCCAGCCCATGGCTGCAGTGAGTCTGTGCTCTGTTCCTGGCACTGCCATGCCAGCCCCAGCCCATGGCTGCAGTGAGTCTGTGCTCTGTTCCAGTGCCCATGGCAGGTAGGTTGTGGCTGCATTCCATGGTCTGGAAGGTGCTCCCCAGCCTTGGCTCTGCCACTCTGAGCAGGCTCCCAGGACAACCTGTGTGACCCTCAGATCCCTGGAGCTGACCTGAGCATCACTCCCTGCAGCACTCTGCTGCTCCTCAAGCTCTTCAGCCACCCAGGCCATGCTCTGGCTTGGTGTTAGCCCTGAAGCCAGCAGAGCCACCTGAGGTGGTTGCAGGCCTGGGGCTTGCCAGGGTGAGCAGAGCTCTGCTTGCCCTGCCCCCTCAAGCAAGGCTTTGGGAAAGCCTCTTGGGCTTTCCCGAGGAGCTGTGGAATTCTAAGGGAATCCCAAGAGACTGAGTTCCTGCACGAAGACAAACCCCAGTGCTGCCTTGACAGGCCCTGAGGCAAAGGGAGAGCCACCACTGGCAGCCTTGAAGCTACCTCAGCAGCCTGGGGCCAAGCCTGGCTGACCTCTTCCTGCCACCAAGAAGCACAACTTCAGTAACATCTTTGTCACCTCCATGAAACCAGGAAGCCTTGAGAGGTGCTCTGGAAGAATCTCTGGAGGAGAGGAGGCTGAGGGAGACCTCATTGCTCTCTGCAGCTCCCTGGGAAGAGGCTGCAGCCGGGGTGGGGGGCTAGGCTGGAGATCGGGGGAAAGCTTTTCCTGCAGGAGTGGTGAGGGGCTGGCACAGGCTGCTCAGGGAGGTGGCAGAGTGCTCCTGCCTGGAGGGGTTCGAGGTGTGTCCCTGGCACCTGGGGACAGGGTTTGGTGGCCACGGTGGTGTGATCCCCAGGGGACTTGCCCCAGCCACGGCTCTCTGGTTGCTCTCTACCCTGGGCTGGTCCCTGCAGGGCAGAGAGGTGATGGCACAGGAGGTGCATGCAGGCCAGCACCCAGGCAGGCAGCTGCAGGTGCTGAGCTGCCAGGGAGACAGCCACGGGAGAGTCCCAGGCTGCAGCCCCTCAGGCGCTCATTGCACTCACTCAGGCACTTGCTTCGGCCCCTCACTGCAGCCCCTCGGCCCCTCGCTGCAGCCCCTCGCTGCGGCCCCTCAGCCCCTCGCTGCAGCCCCTCGGCCCCTCACTGCAGCCCCTCGCTGCAGCCCCTCGGCCCCTCGCTGCAGCCCCTCGGCCCCTCGCTGCGGCCCCTCGCTGCAGCCCCTCAGGCCCTCGCTGCAGCCCCTCGGCCCCTCGCTGCAGCCCCTCGCTGCAGCCCCTCGGCCCCTCGCTGCAGCCCCTCGCTGCAGCCCCTCAGGCCCTCGCTGCAGCCCCTCGCTGCGGCCCCTCGCTGCAGCCCCTCAGGCCCTCGCTGCAGCCCCTCGCTGCGGCCCCTCGCTGCAGCCCCTCGGGCCCTTGCTGCAGCCGCTGGCTGCAGCCCCTCGCTGCGGCCCCTCGCTGCAGCCCCTCGGCCCCTCGCTGCGGCCCCTCGCTGCAGCCCCTCGGGCCCTTGCTGCAGCCGCTGGCTGCAGCCCCTCGGCTTCTGGCTGCAGCCCTGCCCGAGGCTCCCAGGGGAAATCAGCAGTGGCTGGAAAGAGCTGTGGGGAGTTAAAAAGCTGCCCCTCCCCCAGCCTCTGGGAAGCACCAGCCCACGGCTAGAGGGTCCTGCGGGGCTGCCCACCTGTGCCCTGGGGGGCAGAAAGTGTCCTCTCGGGCACTAACCTCTGTGGCCTCCGGAGGCATTGGTGTCCTGCCAGGCTGCAAGCCTCTCTGCTCTCAGGCCTTTAAAGATTAAGCTGGCAGCTCGAAGGTCACCCTGAGGCACTGCGGTGCCACACAGCCGCTCTGAGCCACCTGGGGCTGGGCACTTGCAGGGTGAGGGCAGAGGAGGAGAGCTGCAGCAGGCTGCTGTGCTCTGGCACCGAGCAGCCACTGAGGACTGGCTGTGGAGCTGGTGGCAGTGAGGCAGCCCTGCAGGCCAGGAGGCACAGAGCTGGCTGAAGCTGAGCCCCTCTGTGCCCCCGAGGCTGCTGCTTCCCAGCCTGCCCGCAGGGGTGGGCTGTGGGCTCTGCTGGCACGGCAGGGGGTGGCACTGCCCCTGCGGTGCGGTGACTGCAGCTCTGTCTTCTTCCTGCCGGTGATGGGAGGAGGAGAGCTGCCAGGGCTTCTGGTCAGTGCCATTGGCGGTGCCCACGGGGTCCTGCTCGCCCATGTGCCCCTCCTGAGGCAGCATTTCTCCCTCCTCACCATGGAGGAGCTGCTGCAGGACAGGGAGCACCTGAGCCGGAAGGTCCAAGCAATCTACCTGTGGTGGCACAGACCTGTGGTGGACCAGGAGCTGCTCCAGAGCCTGCCAAACCTGAGGGTGATTGCCAACTCCGGGGCGGGCATGGACCCCCTGGACCTGGGCCTGGTGGCGAGCTTTGGGGTGAGGATGGCAAACGCTCCCCGGGCCGTGGCCAGCAGCACAGCCAACGCCACCATGGCCCTGCTGCTGGTGTCTGCCAGGAGGCTTGTGGAAGGTAATCTCCCTTCTCCTGGGCTCCCAAGGCCCCGGGGAGCTGACCCGGCTGGGCAGGGGCAGTTGGCAGGTGGAGCAGTTGGTGTCCTCCTGTGCACCACTCTCAGCCCTCCCTGGCCTGCGCTGCAGCCCCAGAGGAGCTCAGCTCCTACAGGTCACCAGCCTGGGCTGGGGGCCCCTGGGCAGGGGCTCCTCTCGCTCGGTTCCAACACAGCCTTGGCAGCTGGGACTTGGGGGCTCAGGTAAAGGTGGCTGCAGGAGGTCCAGAGGAGCCCAGGCTGAGCTGTGCTCCCTGCCCATGACACCCTCACACCCCTGCCTCCTGCAGCAGCACCTTCCCTGCCCGAGTCTTGGCTGGGACAGGGCCAGGGACCAGCAGTGGGGGGTGCCCAGGTGATGGCTGCAGGCACAGGCTGGCAGGGGGAGGCAGCCAGGGAGCAGAGAAAGGCTCTGTGCTGAAAGCTGGGGCTGGCAGAGCCGTGGGCATGTGCTGAGGGACTGGAATGGACTGGTGCAGAGCTGGGGCATTAGGGAGCAGGAAGGCAGCTGCCCCAGATCCTGCCAGGAGCTCCCTTTCCAGCCTCTCCCACTGCTTACATCCCCAAACAGCCCCAGCCTGGCTGATCTGGGTGCCTGCTGCTTCAGTAGGAGCCGCTGCAGGCTGAGCCTCCCACATTCACCTGCCTGGGAGCTGCCAGCTGCACCTGAGGCTTCGCAGCACCTTCCCTGCCCCAGCGCCGCCTCCGCCCGCCCCGAGAGGTTAAAGGGGACATTGACTCCTTGTTCCCATCTACACGATCCACCCCTGGTGGCACAGACAGGTGGCAGGGCAAGGCTCAGGTGCCCCAGGTCCCCAGGAGCCAGCGCTGGGTGCTGTGAGCACTCAGAGCCTGCAGCAACAGCACCCTCAGCCCAGGCTCTCCTGGCTCGCTGCTCCCTGCTGGGAGCCATTCCTGCCTCCTACTGCAGTGCTCTCCTCGCAGGCTGCCACCTTGCAGTGTCCCCAGGGCTGGAGTTCTCTGAGGCTGACATCCTGGGAGTTCAGGTCACTGGAGCTACCCTGGGCATCATTGGCATGGGCAGCATCGGGGACAAGATTGCCCTCAGAGCCAAGGCCTTTGAGATGAAAGTCTTGTACCACAACAGGACTCGGAGGTAAAGCCTTGGCCCTGGCTGCAGCCCAGCCTCCCCTGGGACAGCCTGTGGCTGGCTGGCAAGGAATGGGGTCAGGGATACAGCGGGAAATGAAGGAGGAGGGCCAAGATGAAAGCCAGAGGAGAGAGAGAAGGGATGGCTGAAGCAGTCTGGGGAGGAACCACCTGGTGCTCAAACACTTGGAGACCTTCCTTGGGCTTCAGATCAGGAACTCCAAAGCTTCCTGGAGGTGTGAAGAGAGAAACCAGCAACCTGCTGTGGTGGGAGGTGGGAGCCCATGGCAGGGCTTGGAACTGGGTGAGCTTGAAGGTCCCTTCCAACCCAAACCTTTCTATGGTTCTATGATCTCCAAGGTCCCTTCCAACCCAAGCCTCTTCCTTTATCTCTGGTTTAGGGAGGGGATGCTCCAAGGCCATTCTCTTGCAGCAGGAGCAGGGCATTGCCCACTCCATGTCCTGTCCTTGCTCTCTGGCAGCTGGGTTTATTAAGGAGAAAGGGCAGCTGGTCCCTTGTGAACAGCTCCAGCTCCCAGCCTGTCTCTGCTCTGTGCTGAACACTGTCTCGTGGAGGTCCTGGGGCAGCAGGAGCCTGGCTCCAGCCATCAGAGCAGGGCAGGCTCCGTGCAGGATGGACACCACTGGGCTCAGGGCTCTCAGGGATGAGCTCTGCTGAGTCTGGTGAATGCATCCCCTGCTGTGGGGCTGGAGGGCTCACAGAGTCACCTCAAGAGGCAGCTAAGACTAAGTTCTTTGCCACCTCCTTGCTGTGTGAGCGTCACAGTCAGCTGCCACCGAAGGAAGCCTTCCCCAGCCCTGCCCTGCAGCTGTGTTGGGCTTGCCCCCAGGAGCCGGCAGGAAGAGCAAGCCGTGGGAGCCACTTTCTGTGAGGAGATGGAGAGCCTGCTGCAGCAGGCAGACTTCGTGGTGCTGGTGGTGAGCCTGACCCCTCAGACTCACAAACTGATCGGGAAGAGGGAGCTGGAGCTGATGAAGCCCACGGCCATGCTCATCAACATCAGCAGAGGTGCCAGCGGCAGCTGTAGGCAGCCAGGGGGGCCCTGGGAGCCAGCTCTGGGCAGGCAGCAGGCACAGCCCAGGGGCTGCTCTCTTGGCTACTGAGTGCCACTCAGGGACACTTCTCCCGACCCAGGTGCAGTGGTGGACCAAGAGGCACTGGTGACAGCTCTGCAGAGTGGGAGCATCAGGGCTGCAGCCTTGGACGTCACCTCCCCGGAGCCACTGCCCAGGTTCTCCCTCCTGTCCCTCCTCCGCACCTAGCCCTGGGGCAGGGGGCTGGCAGGGGCATGGCAGAGGCAGTCCCACCTGCTCCTGGTCTGGGGGCTGTGTAAAGGAGCCAGGAATGCCCTGGGATGCAGCCCAGATGTTGTGTCTGATAACAGGCCCAGGGGCAGCCTGGCACCAGGAAACAGCAGGGGGGGCACTGTGTGCCAGGGAGCAGGACAGCAGCACTTCACTTGCAGATTGCCCTGTCTGGAGGGGCAGCTGGCCTTGAACAGGTGGCAGCCGCCTGAGTCAGCCCTCCCCAGCCCTACTGCATTGCCCTGAGGCTTCCTGCCCACAGCAGATCTCCTGAGCCTGGTGCCTCACCCTGCTGACCTGCTGCATTTTGGCCTGGGAGGGCTTTGGTCTCCTTGAGTCCCTGCCCCAGGACCTCACTGTCCATTGTCTGAGCTGCATACCTACAGCTCAGGCCTTGGTGTAGGGTCCCTGTGCCAGGAGGGCTCAAGCTTCAGTCCTGACAGTTCACATCCCTGCCTGGTGGCAAGAGGGCACAGCACCAACCCTCAACATGCCCAACTGGGCTTGGGCACAGGTGGCCCCTGGGGTCCCTTCCAGCCTGGCCTCCTGTGGCTGTGTGGATGAAAAGTGATGGTGAGCTAACCTTGTCTTTGGGTATTTGGAGAAGCTAAAGCAGGACTCCTGTAAGTGGGTGGGCAGCAGCAGGTGACTGAGCTCTCTGTTCCCTTTCCTTGCAGGGACCATGCACTGCTGAGGCTGAAGAATGTCATTGTCACACCTCACCTGGGCAGCAGAACAGAGCAGGCCACCCTTATGATCACGGAGGAAGCAGTGCAGAACATCCTGGCAGCTCTTCATGGGCTGCCCATGCCCAGTGAAGTGCTCCCCAGCTGATGAACCACAGCTCTCCTCTTTGAGTCTCTTCCCCCCAGCTCTGAAGGATTTTGTTCTCCTGTCTCACTCCCCTGGGCACAGGTCCCACACCTCAATAAAAAGCAGCTTTGGCATTTTCATTTCCTTGCAGGTGCTGGAGGATTCCATCACTGCCATTCACAGCTGCCTGCAGGCAGGCTTTAGGCTGCTGGTTGTCAAGTGCCCCCCAGCTAGTGCCTAGAAAATGCCACTTCAGATTCCACAGCTGGCTTGGTGCCTGCTCTGTCAGCTGCCCAAGCTGCCAAAGGAAGCTCCTGCCTGCAAGTGTTGCTGACTTTCTTTTGCCTCCACTTAAACCAGCTCCTTGGACATGAAATATTGAGGCCCAAGTCAGGCTTTGGAAGCATTTCCAGAGCCTTCCTTTGAAGCAGGCTGGAGGTTAGCAGGGAAGTGTGAAGCATGGCAGGAGGGGAAGCTTCTCTTTAGCAGGAGTGCTGCTGGCTCTGTGCTGCCAGCTCTGAGCTCTGTGCTCTGCACTCCACCTCCAGCCGTTCAACTTTGTGCCCCCTGAGCCTCCAGCACCAGTCTGTAACCTCCTGGGAACAGGAAGCACAGCACTGGAATCCCACTCCAGGCACCCCCTTGGTGCCACTGCTTCAGACCGTTGTGTTTGGAACCAGACCTGCCAGGGAGCTCCACCTCTGAGAGGAGGAGCAGAGAACCATTGCCTGGGCAAAGTCATCTGCTGCTGCTGCTGCTGCAGCTGTGGTGGGAGAGCAAACCCAGCCCTGCCCTGGACCTGGCAGCTCTGCTGCAGGCACTGACTCCAGAGCCACAGGAGGAAGGGCTCTGCCCAGGGTGCTCACCCCCTCACCAGCTCCGTGAGACGCTGTGCTGTGCTCCTGCTGTCTCCATGCCAAAGGCAGATAACCCAACAGACAGGCCCCAGTGCTGTGCCCTTTGCTGTGCCATGCTTATGGTGCCAGTCTGTGATCCTGGTAGCAAAGCTGCCCTAAGGTGGTGGCAAAGCTGCCCTAAGGTGGTGGCAAAGCTGCCAGCTGGGACTTTCCTGCAGTCCCAGCATCCTCACAGAGCCACTTCCCCTTCCTTCTTCCTGCAGAGGGCTGGCCCTGGCTGTCTCTTGCCCAAAGACACTCTTCCTGTCACCAGTTGCAGCCCCAGGGAGGTCAGCAGCTCCTGCGGCTCGGGGGAACCTGGCACCGGGGCTTCAGCAGCAGCCAGAGTGCCCAGGCTGCCCCGGGGCAGAGCTCTGCCAGCTCCCTAGCCATGGCATTCAGGCTGCGCAAAGCAGCTCTGAAGCCTCCTGCATCCCTGCACACAGATTGTCTTGGCCCGAGCGTGCCCTGGGCTTTGGCTTTAAAGGGTTAACATCCCTTTGAGCTGGTGCTCCTTCGCGTTGCTGGCCCAGGTGTGTCGAATCGAGACACAGGAAGGAAAGCGACCACCTTGTGCTTCACCCTCACCGCTGGCATGTGCTGGACCTGCTGCTTCCCCTCAGCCAGGGCGGCTCCTGCCTTCGGGAGGAGCTTTGCCCTCGTCCTTTGGTCCCGGGCCTGGTGCTGAGCGGTAAGAGAACAGATCAGCGATCGAGCCTGAGCTGAGCAGTAAGTGAGCAGATCACCGATGGATCACAGCCGCCCTGGGGGCAGTTAATCGCACACGGGGCGGGGGTCAGCCTCTCAGGGGTCGCTGCTTTGCTTTGGGGAGGGAAATCCAGCTCCAGCACGCAGCTTCTGTGCTGCGGCACCAGCTCGCTGGTGACTGAACCACTGCTTTGAAGTTTAAGCCTCTGAGCCCCGAATCTGGCGGAGGACACTCTACCAGGTCACCACAGGCTGTGCCACGCTTCAGCCGCCGTGCAGGCGCTGCGGCGCTCAGCCTGCTGCGCAGTTTGCTCAGGCTGTGTCACACTTTAGCCGCCCTGCAGGCGCTGCAGGACGGGTTCGGCGCTCAGCCTGCCTGCCCCAGCACATTCCAACGCGTTCGGCAGGACCCAGGCAGCCCAAGCCCTCCGGACGCCGCTTTGAGCGGCTCCGCTCCGCCCTCGGCGCTGCCGGAGACCGGGGCGAGTGAGTGGCCCCGGGAGCGGCTCTGACCGGCCGCGCCGTCGCGGCTCCTCCGCCCCTCGCAGCCCGGTGCCGACAGCAGGGCTGAGCCTTGCCGGAGCTAGCGAAGGGCAGAGCTGCGAGGACGTAGAGCGGGACAGCTGCCGAGGTAAGGCTGTGCCGTGGCGTCCCGGCTCGGAACGCCGGGGCGGGGGGCTCGGAGCCCCGGGGCGGGGGGCGGCCGCGTTCGGGCTCTGCCAGCCCAGCCCAGCGCTTTCCCCGCCACAGCCTCACCACTGTGAGTGACTCCGTGGGGTGGCCGTTCCCCCCCGGCTTTGGAGGCAGGTGCCACGGGTGGCGTTAGGACATGTCCCTGTGGTTCCTTGTGGCTTTTGCAGGGCATGGAGGGTCCGGGGCTGCCCGCCGTGCTCATTGACCACGTCGGAGGGGTGCAGGGGGTGTATGAAGACCACACTGAGTTCCTGCAGAAACATTTTCGTCTCATCACCATGGAAGAGTTTCTCGAGAACAAGGAGGACCTTGCCCCAAAGATCAGAGCTGTTTATCAGTGGTGCCAGAAACCAGCTGTGAGCGAGGAGCTGCTCCAGAGCCTGCCTAGCCTGACGATCGTGGCAAGTGCTGGCGTGGGGATAGATCACCTGGACCTGAAGCTCCTTTCCAGCCATGGTGTGAAGGTGTCCAACACTCCCTCCGTGGTTTCCACTGACACTGCAGACCTGGGGATAGCTCTGATGCTGGCATCTTCCAGGAGGATCGTGGAAGGTGAGAGCCTCAGCCTGGCTCCTCAGCACCTGCAGCTGGGACGTTCTGTGCTGGTGCAAAGCTCAGAGGCACAGGAGAAGACCTCTGCAGCAACGCAGATGTGCTCCTGCAGGCAGCCCTGGCTCTGGGCCTCTTTCCCTCAGCCCAGGGCCACCCTCTCGCTGCCCCTGTGGGCTGCTGCCTGGCTTCTCAGGCTGTGATGAAAGGAGGTTAACAGGAGGTGTTTCCAGGAGGCTCCAAGCCTCTCCTTGCCAAGCTGGCGAGCGTCTGAGTCATGAGGAGCAAGCTGCCCAGGAGTCTGCCCACTGTGCCCTGTGCCAGTGTTGGTGCCTCTGCAGGACAGCTGGGAGCCGTCTCTTGGCCTCACTGAAGGCCTTGGTGACTCAACTGACTCACCAGTGGCACCCTGCAGTATTTACAGGGCAGGTGCCACCTGTGGCACTGCCAGCTGCTTGTGGCACTGCCAGCTGCTCCAGCCCTGCTGTGTGAGAGGCTGTGTGGCAGAGCTGCATCTCAGTGGAGCAGGCACTGAGGGGTGATGGGCACACCAGAGGGAGGCTGCTGCTTGCCCTTGCTTTGCCCCAGAGAGGGGCTGCTGGTTTCCATCCTGAGCAAGAGGCCCCTGCCAGGTGGCACACTGCAGCAGGGCCACAGGGGCCTTGCTCCCTGCTCCTGCAAAGCTTCAGCCTTGTCCTGGGAGCAGGGCAGGCAGAGCAGCTGGGGCCAGCACAGCCTCTCTGTGACCCTTCTCTCCTTTTCTCCCTCCCCAAGGCCACCAGATTGCAGTCTCCCCCCACACACAGCACTTCCCTACTGACTGGCTGGGCACTGAGGTTTCTGGGGCAACCCTGGGCATCGTGGGCATGGGTACCATTGGCTACAAAGTGGCCCAGAGAGCCAAAGCCTTTGAGATGAAGATTCTGTACCACAGCAGAAAGCAGAGGTAAGGCTGGGGGCAGCTGGGGGCAGCTGCTGTTGAACTTCATTTGCCCCTTTCAGTGCCAAGCTGACCTCCTCTCCACAGCAGGAGAGGACAACCTGCCCTGCTCACTGCCATGGCTCAGTCCTGTGCCAGAGAGCAGCCAGTGCCAGCCTGTGGCCAGGCTCACCCCAAAGTCCAGGTCCTCAGGGGAGCTCATGGTGAAAAGGGAGGGTGGAGGCCAGGCTGGGGCTGTCACTTAGGTGAGGCAGAGACACAGGCAGAGACTTCTGTCAGAGCCAGGGCTGCCAGCCCAGCTGCTGCCTTGAGACGAGCTCTGAGTGCCCTCCACACACCCTGGACTCCCACCAGCCCCATCCCAGCCTTCTGGGGGTGTCCAGTGGGACATGTTCCAGCCTTGTCCTGGCAGGGAGGGGGTGCACAGCATGGAGTGCACCAGTGTGGGGTGAACCAGGATGGGGTGCAGCGGGGTGGGGTGCAGCAGCTGTGGCTTCAGGGAGCAAGCAGAGTGCTGCTGACAGCAGTTTCTGCCCTGCCTTGTGAGTTTCCTCAGGGGGTTCACGTCTCCCAGGGAGGGATTTTGTGTCACACCTGCCCTGCTCTTGGGCTGGCAAAGTCCCTTGCAGCCAGGAGCTGTGCCAGGGGTGCCCTCACTCATCCCTGATGGAGCCAGGAGCTGTGCCAGGGGTGCCCTCACTCATCCCTGAGGCTGATTTCTCTCCCTCCACCCTGCAGGCTGCAGTGCAGGGCACTTGGTGCTGCTCAGCTCAGCTTTTCTGCTCAGTCCCAGCCAGCTCTGCACTGCTGAGCCAAGGAGACAGCTGAGGAACCTTTTCTCTGGAGGGGGTTTGAGCAGCTTCTTGCTTGTTTGATTTTGGGGTTTCCCCTCAGAAACAAGGAAGAAGAAGGAGCTGTTGGAGCCATTTACTGCAAGAAGATTGATGATTTACTGCAGCAGTCAGACTTTGTGCTGCTCTCTGTGAGCCTGACCCCACAGACACAGAAGCTGATTGGGAGGAGGGAGCTGGAGCTGATGAAGCCAACAGCTACCCTCATTAACATCAGCAGAGGTAGGGCACAGAGCAAACAGCACTGGGTTTGACACCAGGGGGTGTCCAGCACTGCAGAATGCTTCCTGAGTTCGCTGCTTGCAAGGTTGTTGAGGTGTGCACAGGCACAGCTCAGGGGCAGTGAAGCCTCTCTGTGGCTCTGAAGCCTGCGTGGCCTGGGCCTGTCCCAGGCCCCTGCAGAGTTGTGCAGTCTCCTGTTGCTGAGCTCTGCCACCGTGCTGTGTGCTGCTGCTCCTCCAGCTCCTCACCCTCCAGCTCGATGCACACCGGCAGCCTCCCTCCTCCCACTTCCCCACAGCCTCTCTGCTGCCACTTCTGCTTGGGGAGCACCACCAGCCCTGCTGCTCTCTCCCCACTGTGCCCAGAGGAGGGGGAGGGAACAGTGCAGAGCAATAAAGGCCTCCTTGCTGTGCCCCAGGTCTGGTGGTGGATCAGGATGCTCTGGTGGAAGCCCTGCAGAACAGAGTTATCAAGGCAGCAGCTCTGGATGTGACATACCCTGAGCCCTTGCCCAGGTAGGATGAGGATCCGAATGAGCTGAGTGAGTGTGGAGCAAGGTCTGAGCTTCTGGCAGCATCCCATGGGAACATGGAGCACGTGCACTGCTGCCAGCAGGCGCCCACCCTTCCCTCCTAGCCCAGCAGAGCTCACTCTGGGGCCTTTGGCCCTGCCAGCCAGGCAGCAGTGGGAGCTGGCCTGGGTCAGGCTGTTGCTTTTCACTTGTAATTATTTGCCTCTCTCCTCAGGGGAGAGAGCTGAGTGCTGTGTGGGTGACTGGCTCTGTGTTTCTGCCCCTTCCCCAGGGATCACCCTCTGCTGGGGCTGGGGAACGTGCTGCTGACTCCCCACATTGGCAGTGCCACGGGGCAGACGCGGCGCCAGATGATGGAGGGCATGGTGGAGAGCATCCGGGCAGGGCTGGCAGGGCTGCCCATCCCTAACCAGGTGCTGCCCTGAAGAGGCCTGCCCTGGATCTTGGAGCCATCAGTGGCCGTCCTGGTGCCAGGGGGCAGGCATTTGGTGTGCCCCATACAGGCAAAATGGACACTGCATGGCCTGCAAGCATTTGCGTAACTGCGGGTGGAAACCAGCAATGTTTTGTCATCAGCCTCAATAAAGAGCTCAGGGCTCTTGCCTGGGTGTAACTTCTCTCACACAGAGTCGTCTTGGCTGGAAAAGCCCTTTAGGATCACTGAGTCCAACCCTTCTCTGGCTCTGCCAAGGCTGGGGCTGAGCCATGGCCCTCATCTCTGCCTCTTGGAATCACCTCCAGAGCTGGAGATTCAACCCCCCGGGCAGCCTGTGCCGCTCTTTAGGAGCCCTTTCCGTGAAGAAGCTTCTGTCCAGCCTCACCCTCCCCTGCACAATGCCAGGGCATTTCCTCTCCTATCACCTGAGACTGGGCAGCAGAGCCCAACGCCGGCTCCCTGCAGCCTCCTCTCAGCGAGCTGCAGAGAGCAAGGAGGTCTCCCTCAGCCTCCTTCAGGCTGAACCTCCCCAGGCCCTTCCCTGGCTTGGTTGCCCTTCTCTGGACCTGCTCCAGATCTTCAGTGTCCTTCTTGGAGTGAGGGGCCCAAAACTGACCCCAACACTCAAGATGTGGCCACAGCCGTGCCCAGTCCAGGGGCACCATCACCTCCCTGCTCCTGCTCTCCACCCCATTGCTGCTCCAGGCCAGGATGCTGGTGGCCGCCTTGGCACAGGGCTGCCCGGGGTGGAGGCTCCATCCCTGAAGAGATCCTGGGGGCGGCTTGTCTCCTGCTGGGCCGCCAGGGGGAGCCAGGGGGAGCCGGCAGCGCCGAGAGCTCCAGGCCTCCGGGCCGCCAGGGGGAGCCAGGGGGAGCTGCGGGCGGCAGCGGCAGCATGTGGCGGTGGCCGGCGGCCGCGCTGCCGCGCTGGGCCCGGGCGCTGCGCAGCTCCGCCGCTCTGGGCGGCTCCAGGAACCTGCTGAAGAAAATGCTGCGCAAGAAGAAGTAGGTGCGGGGCCGCGGGCGGGCCGGGGCGAGCGGCACCCCCGGTGCCCGCGGGGCTGTGGCCAGGGGCCGCGGCCTTGTGCCGGTCGCCGCGGGGCCGCCGGGGTTGTGCTTCCCGCGCACGGGGAAGGCGCTCGGCTGCCGAGGTCAAGCTGTTTTCCTTCCCTTTCTCCCGAAGGAAGAAGCTGTGGTACGACAGCCCTACCCTGGGGTCCAGAATGGTGAGTGCCAGCTGCGCCTGCTCCGTGCCGGCAGGGACGAGCCTGCCCTGGAGCTCGGTGCCGCTGGGACGTGCCAGGGGCGCTGCCCGGAGGAGCTCCCCGCGGACACCTCCTCTCCAGGCTGGGCTGCCCTCTGCCAGCGCTCCCTGCACTCGTGAGCCCGTAGCAGAGGGCTGGTCCCCAGGAGAACTTCTCGCTACCTTCTGTAGAGAGCAGTTTCCGTTTGCTCTGCAGCTCACAGCTGCTGCACCTGAGCAGTCTTCAGCTCTGCTATCCTGAGTAGTTTAGAGATTGAGGGATCGTTGTGAGTTACGGAGTCTGTTCTCGGGTGTGCAGCACTGAGATCCTGTGTTTGGATCGAGAAATCAGTCTGTCTTACAAGGCAAGGAAAATCTGACACGGCAAGAGGAAAGTGTTCAGCAGAATCATTTCTCCAGAGGAAGCGGAAGGGGAAAGGACTAAAGGTCTCTAAGGATTCTGTGGAGGTGTAAAGCTACTGATTTGTGGCAGTGACTCTCCATCTGTATGCAGTGTCTAAGGTGAGGTGTCTGCTGCTGCAGGGCAGCAAGCAGCTCGGAGCTGCACAGAGAGATGAGAAAGCTGGGCTGGGACACGGGAGGGGCAGGGGGTGGAAGGGGAAGGAGTTCTCTATGGGAACACCCAGGAGGTCAGGCAGGAGGTCGGGGGGTGAAGTGGCTTTGCAGGAGCAGGCTCAGCAGGGGCACAGGACTCCACTGAACACTTTCTGGCAGTGTGGTGATTTGGGCTCTTGGTTTGTGTTCAAGATGCTCAAACCGAGCGAGGTGGCCTCCACGCTGCAGGGTGAGCAGAGGAGAGCCAGGAAAGAAGACAGCATCCGCTACAGGGTCCTGAACAGCCTGATTCACAAGGCCCTGGCAGACATGATGACCACCTGTGAGATCAGCCAGGAGCTCTATGACCTCCAGCTGGACATCTGCAAGGCAAGTGCCCAGGCTGCAGGGCATGCTGAGCCGCGGTGCCAGGGTGTGCCAAGGGGCAGCTCTGGCTGCTGGGATGTGTGCAGGAGTTTGCTGCATCGCTCCTGCTGTGGCAGGGCTCTGGCTTCACCTTGCTGCTGCTGTGCCTGGCTCAGCAGAGGTTTGCCAGCGCAGCCTGGGCCGGCTCTGGTGAGTCTCCCAGTGTGACTGGGTTTTGCTGCTGCTCCCTGCCCTGCTCTCCCAGAGCAGGAGCCTCTTCTTGCTCACACAAAGGCATCTTCCCAAGGGTCTTTTCTTCCTGCAGCTGTGAGAGCTGATGGCTCCTTGTGTCCCTCACCAGCATCTTTACTCTGGCAGACAGAAGCGGGCCATGAGCTTAGTGCAGCGCAGAGGCAAGCCTAGGGAAATGGCACTGGCAGACAGGGATCCAGGAGGGACTGGAATCTGTGCCCAGCTGTGGCTGCTGTTGTGGTAGCTCCTGCATTAGGAAGGGAAGGTGAAGCTTTGCTCTGTGAACAGGCTCCACACCTTGCTTGTGGTCTGTAGTTGTTGCTGTTGGGATTCAGTGACAGCAGTGACTGGCTCAGAAGCCTGGTGGACTCAGCTTGGTTGTTGGGTAGAAGCATGGGTAAGGAATTGCAGCAGGTGGCTGCCTCCATGACAAGGCAGCTGATGGAAGTGGATGCTTTTGGCAGCTGAGTGAATTCATTCTGCCTGCAGGCTGGTGATGAAAACTGTGAGGGCAAGAGGGACCTCTTGGCTCTGTTTGTGCCTTCCCCTGAGCACTTTGCTCCCTCCTCCCTCTTCTTGCTGCCTCCTTTGGCTGAGCAGAGAATTTGAAGCCTGTTGAGTGGACTCTGTGGTGAAACCAGCTCTGGGTGCTGCTGGGTGTCAGGGATGGCAGCAGGGGAAGTCTCTCAGAATCCAGTCTGTGTTTCATCTCCCAAGGATGCTGCCAGCCTCTTTCCTGTGCTTCAGCCCCTGCACACAGCTCCAGCTGCATGCAGCACAGCTGTGGCTTTGGTCTGCTGCTGAGCTGCAGCTGCAGGCACGGGAGCAGGCTCTGGGGCTGGGGACATTCTTGCATCACAGTGGTGTTTCTGTCAGACCAAAGCTGGCTGACTGCAAGCCAGGCAGCGTGTCACAGGTCCCAGCTCCAGAAGGCACTCTGGGCTGGGCTGGGTGGCAGCAGCCTTGTGCTGACTAAATGCAGCACTTGCAGCAGCTCAGAGCGGGGGCAGGCTGCTCCTCTGCTTCATCTGAGTGAAGGGGACAGCAGGCAGTGACCTAACAAATGGATAAAAGTCCTCTCAGGCACTGAATGTCAGCTTTGGTTTGCTCTGGTGCCCAAAGACAGCCTGAAGGGGCTGTGCCTGGGAGCAGAGGTGCAAGGAGAGATCCTCCTAAGCGTCTGCACCTCCAGCTCGGTGCCCTGCTGCTCAGTGGGAGGCTTTGTGTTGTGTGTGTGTGTGGCTTAAGGAAGCATTTTCCCTTCTGCAGGTGTCCCTGGCTTCCAACTTCTCAGCCTGCCGCATCTACTGGAACCCTGCAGCCACCACGCAGAAGGAAAGCTATGTGGAGAGGGTCCTGCAGAGGAGTGCCCCCCGCATACGGTACTGCTGAGGGCACGCTCCACACAGCCACTCACCCTCTGCTGCCACAGAGGCACAGCCTCTGCTTCCAGCCAGTCCATTGGGGGGCAGCTCTCTGCTCGTGGGGAGGGTGGCATGGAAGCAGTTCCTGTGCCCCTGCTTCCCTAGGCTCCAGCCAGCGCTGCCTTCTGCTCCCACAGCTTCCACACCTGCAAAAGGAGTGCTGGAGGTGGGGGGAGCCCTGCCAGTCCTTCCTGCAGCCAGCACCTAGGACTGGTGTGGCCCTGCTGTGACAACTCTGTCCCCCACTGCTCTCAGCCCTGCAGGGGTTGTGAAGAAGCCAGGGGAGGTGGGGAGAGTGCTGTACATGCAGGAGCCCCAGCTGGCACCGTGGGTGCTCTGGGGTTTGCAGCTAGCAGCATCATGGGGGGCATTCAGAGCAGGGGTTCTGCAGTGCTCCTTGCTTGACACCGACAGATGGGGACCCACCAGGGTGAAGCTCTGCAAACCACATCCTGGTGTCTGCAGTGCTGCTGGAGTGAGTGTCCCAGCTTGGAGCTGCCCTGGGGGAGCTGCACTGCTGCCTGCATGCTGCCTGCTGACCACCTGCTGACCACCTGCTGACCACTGTGGTTTCTTGCCAGGTACCTCCTGACCAGCCGGCAGATCGTGGGCAACATGCCCCCAGTGGTGTTTGTGAAGGACAGGGAAGGTGCAGCTGTGAGAGAGGTAACTGCAGTCTGTGATTTGGTGTGCAGAGCCCAGAAGATGCAGACAAGGTGGCCTGGCATGCTGCAGGGCTAAGGAGGGCACTGACTTAGCTGCTCCACCCATCTGCATCAGAAAGCTCTCTTGTCTGCACCCCCTGCTCCTCCTGCTCTAAGCGTGGTGGCAGTTTGCTGCTGGGGGTTTGTCTGCTCCGTGTGAGCCAAGTGTGAGCCAAGTGTGAGCCAAGTGTGAGCCAAGTGTGAGCCGTGTCTTCACATGTCCACAGGTTGAGGAGTTACTCTCAATTGCTGACTTTGGACCTCCAGAGGAAGAAGCCTTGCCTCAGGAGGATTCTAGGTGGGTTTCTGAATCAGGATCTGACAGGTGTCTGTTTTCATCTCTGTTAGCTGTCTTAACCTGGGTATGGAAGGAAGTTCTTCAGGATGAGGCTGGGGAGACCCTGGCACAGGCTGTCCAGGGAGGCTGTGGCTGCCTCCTGCCTGGAGGTGTTCCAGGCCAGGCTGGATGAGGCCTGGAGTAACCTGGGCTGGTGGGAGGTGTCCCTGCCCATGGCAGGGACTTGGAGGAGATGATCTCTCAGGTCCTTTCCAGCCCAGATCATTTATGGATCTGTGAATATTTGCTCACAGCCTTTCTTTCCCCCCAGGGGGCTGCTGTCCTCAGCAGCTCAGCCTGCAGAGCCTCCCCTGCGCCCCAGTCTCTTCGGTGTTGATCACGCAGCGCTGCATAAGCAGATCATGGACTACAAGAGGCTGAAGGTGTCCAGGGAGGCAGGGGGCAGTGCCTGGACAGAGGAGCAGAAGCAGCAGCTGAGCAGGGTGCAGAAGCAAAGGAGGAAGCAGCCATCAGGGGAGCCTGATGATGACCTCACCCCACAGCAGTACCTACGGGGCAGGCAGGAGGCTGAGCACTGCAACGACACTGAACTGGCTGCAGACTGGGAGCTGGAGGATGACCTGCAGGAGGAGGCAGAGGAGCTGGGCAAGGCTCTGGGCCAGCCTGCTGACAAACTGCCCTGAAGAGGCCACTCCTGCTGTGGAGGGGAGGCTGCCAAGAGCAGAACCCCCAGCAAGATCCTGAAGGGTCTGTTTGTGCAGCCTGTGGGCAGGGCTGTGGGCACAGGGTGTGCAGGGACCCAGCAGAGCTGCTGTGGGCATCCTGGGGGCAGCTGCAGGGCTCTGGACCACAGAGCAGGATGGGATGCCACAGTGCTCAGTGCAGCACTGGGGCTGGACTGCAGCCAGTTCTGAGCACTTCCAGTGAGGGAGTGGAAGTGCTGTGCCTGTGCTGAGGTCAAATGTGGGCTTAGGGGGTTGGGTTTGTTTTGAGTGGTCTGGGTAAGAGCAGTCCCAAAGTGCCTGTGTCTGTCGTGGGAAGGTCAGGAGGGAGGAGGGAAGCAGGGCACTGGCAGCGGTGTGCCAGCAGCACAGGGTGGCCGCTGGGTCTCGGGGGCAGCTCTTTCACAGGCAGGTTTCAGCTCAATTATGGCCAATAAAGGCAAAACTGAAGTGAAGTTGGTTTAATATTCTGGGTTGCAGTTGTGTGAGGGGAGCTGAGAGCAGGGAAGTGCTCAGCTGCTGGGCAGGAGGGGGCAAGGCATTGACCATGGCTGAAGGGAAGCATGGAAACCCCAAAGGTGGGGAAAAAAGCGGAGGAACACCCCAGGAGGTGCTGGAGGTGAGCAGAGGGAAGGGGAACCACGTCAGGAGTGAGAGCAGTCCTGATCCAAGTGAGCAAAACCAGCATGGGAAAACGAGAGGGTGTGAGGCCACCAGGGGCTGAAGCTGCAGGGGAGGGCAAGGCCAGGGCAGGGAAAGGCTTCCTGCCTGGGTGTGGGATGGAGGCTCCGGGGGCTGCTGGGGAGCCACAGGAGGGCCCAGCGGGGGCAGGACCCCAGGCTCCAGCCTCCCTGCAGGCACTCCTCCAGCACAGGCCTCAGCCTGGCCTTGGGGCCAGTAGAAGACTGGAAGCTGTCCGAGGGAGCAGGCAGGGGATGCCAGGAGCGGGCCTCAGTGTGCCGAGCATGGTGGCACAGCGCCTGGCACCCTGAGTGCAGCGCCCCCTGCTGCCCCTGTCTGCAACAGCTGTGCTGCGTACCCTGCGTGTAGGCATCTGGGGGAGGCAGTAAGAACTGGGTTGGACACTGGGCCTGGCAGCAGCACCAAGGTGAGCCATGCATGGAGGTGCCAGCTGAGGGCTCCAGTGGGCACCATGGCTGCCAGGTGTCGCCTGGAGCTCTCCAGTGGGCACCATGGCTGCCAGGTGTCACCTGGAGCTCTCCAATGGGCACCATGGCTGCCAGGTGTCGCCTGGAGCTCTCCTCCAATGGGCACCATGGCTGCCAGGTGTCACCTGGAGCTCTCCAATGGGCACCATGGCTGCCAGGTGTCGCCTGGAGCTCTCCTCCAATGGGCACCATGGCTGCCAGGTGTCACCTGGAGCTCTCCAATGGGCACCATGGCTGCCAGGTGTCGCCTGGAGCTCTCCTCCAATGGGCACCATGGCTGCGAGGTGTCACCTGGAGCTCTCCAATGGGCACCATGGCTGCCAGGTGTCACCTGGAGCTCTCCTCCAATGGGCACCATGGCTGCGAGGTGTCACCTGGAGCTCTCCAATGGGCACCATGGCTGCCAGGTCTCGCCTGGAGCTCTCCTCCAATGGGCACCATGGCTGCCAGGTGTCACCTGGAGCTCTCCAGTGGGCACCATGGCTGCCAGGTGTCACCTGGAGCTCTCCAATGGGCACCATGGCTGCCAGGTGTCACCTGGAGCTCTCCTCCAATGGGCACCATGGCTGCGAGGTGTCACCTGGAGCTCTCCTCCAATGGGCACCATGGCTGCCAGGTGTCGCCTGGAGCTCTCCTCCAATGGGCACCATGGCTGCCAGGTGTCGCCTGGAGCTCTCCTCCAATGGGCACCATGGCTGTGAGGTGTCACCTGGAGCTCTCCTCCAATGGGCACCATGGCTGCCAGGTGTCACCTGGAGCTCTCCAATGGGCACCATGGCTGCCAGGTGTCGCCTGGAGCTCTCCTCCAATGGGCACCATGGCTGCCAGGTGTCGCCTGGAGCTCTCCAATGGGCACCATGGCTGCCAGGTGTCGCCTGGAGCTCTCCAATGGGCACCATGGCTGCGAGGTGTCACCTGGAGCTCTCCTCCAATGGGCACCATGGCTGCCAGGTGTCACCTGGAGCTCTCCAATGGGCACCATGGCTGCGAGGTGTCACCTGGAGCTCTCCTCCAATGGGCACCATGGCTGCCAGGTGTCGCCTGGAGCTCTCCTCCAATGGGCACCATGGCTGCCAGGTGTCGCCTGGAGCTCTCCAATGGGCACCATGGCTGCCAGGTGTCACCTGGAGCTCTCCTCCAATGGGCACCATGGCTGCCAGGTGTCACCTGGAGCTCTCCTCCAATGGGCACCATGGCTGCCAGGTGTCACCTGGAGCTCTCCTCCAATGGGCACCATGGCTGCCAGGTGTCACCTGGAGCTCTCCTCCAATGGGCACCATGGCTGCCAGGTGTCGCCTGGAGCTCTCCTCCAATGGGCACCATGGCTGCCAGGTCTCGCCTGGAGCTCTCCTCCAATGGGCACCATGGCTGCCAGGTGTCGCCTGGAGCTCTCCTCCAATGGGCACCATGGCTGCCAGGTGTCACCTGGAGCTCTCCAATGGGCACCATGGCTGCCAGGTGTCACCTGGAGCTCTCCAATGGGCACCATGGCTGCCAGGTCTCGCCTCGTCCTATTGGCTGGTGCAAGTGGGCGGTGCCTCCACCCAACACCCTGCCAATCAGTGCCCTGCTGCTGGTCACATGGTGGCCTCACGTGATAGGTGATACCACAGGCTCCTCCCCTTGCAGGTGACGTCATGGGCTCAGCTGCTGCGGGGTCCCCGAGGGGCCTGAGCAGGGGCAGGTGCCAGGGCCCAGGTGGGCACCACAGGGACCCCTCCTACTGCGCCCCGCCCCCGGCCCGCCCAGCTCCTGGAGGCAGCCAATGGGAGCCTTGGCCCAAGTCTGCTCCCATTGGTGGACTGCCAGGCATGCAAATGAGCGCCGACGTCACTTCCGGGGATAAATCGAGCGCCATTTTCTCTTTCTAGCCCTGGACGAGGAGCAAGCGGAGGCCGCGGGGCGGCCGCGGGGCTGCGGGGCCGGCGTGCGGGGGTGAGCCCAGGCCGGCCGCGGGCTCGGCGGTGCTGGCGCCGGCGGCGTCCTCCCGGCGCGCAGCCCGAGCGGGCGGCAGGCGGCGGAGGAGGGGCCGCGGGCGGGGCGGGGCGGGCGCGGAGGGGCGTCTGGGCCGGGCCGGGCCGGAGCGGCGGCCGGCGGAGGCGGAGGCTGCGGCGCGGGCGGCGGCGGGAGCGGCGCGCCCCCTGCCGCCCGCCCGGGTACGTGCAGCCGGCGGCGCCGGCAGGCGGCCCGGGGCGCGGCGGAGCGGCGGCCGTCGAGGAGCGGCGGTGCCGGAGCCCCGTCCCGCCCGGCCGGCGGCTCCCGGGCTGCTCGGGGCGCTCGCCGCGCTGCCCTGGGGGCCGCTGGGCCGCGCCGGAGCCGTGCCCGCGGCGGCGCCCCGCGTGGGCTGCCCGGGGGCGATGCCTCTGCCGCCGCCGGGCGGGCAGCGGCTCCGGGCTGGCCCGGGGTGGCAGCAGAGCTCCCGGTGAGGCGCTCGGCAAGGCAGGCTGCGCGCCGGGGGCGCCTCCCCGTCGATGCCGAAGCCATCGATTCTCCCCGGTCCGGCCCCGGAGCCCGCGGGGGAGGCGTCCTGGCCGGGGCCCGCAGGGGCCGCGCAGGAGGGCGCAGAGCCGCGGCAGCGAGCGGGGTGATGGAGAGGGGAGGCGCAGGCCCTGCCCTGCAGGCCCTGGAGGGCCGGGGGCGGCGAGCTCTTTGTGTCCTGGCTGTCCGTGGCGGCACAGCAGCTCTTCGGCCCTGCGGCGGCCGCTGCAGCCTGTGCCGCACAGCGAGGGGCAGCTGGGCCGCAGCTCGCTGCGGGCGGCCCCGGCGCCGCCTCTGCCGCACAGGCGGTTTCCTTCCAGCACCACCAGCCCCTCTCGGGCCTGACTGCCGCGGTGAGTGCTCACAGAGACTGGCTCCTGGGAGCCCCAGCCGGAGCTCTCCCCTAGAGGTGCTGCCGAGTGACCTTCCCTCAGCTTTGGGGCAGGGAGGGATGTCCGGGGCCCTGTGTGGAGGAGCTGGCCGTGGGCAGCCTGCCGTGCTACGAGCTGGGCGAGGCCGAGGGCTCTGGCGGCTCGTCCCATGGAAGTTTGCTGGGAAAACGCACCAAGCCGCCACCGCAAATCCCCGGCCAGGCGGCAGCAAGCCTGCAGGGAGAATGAGGAGCACACAGACGTGGCTTCCTGCTGCCCTCTGCCTCGGCTGGGTGCCGGTGGAGCAGGACAGGAGCTGTGGCAGCCCCGGCGGCTGGGGGCAGTGCTGTGGGTTGGGTGCTTGAGGCGAGGGGCAGCTGGCTGCGCGGTCCCTGGGAGCCCCCCGGGGCGCTGCTGGCTGTGCTGCTGGGGCATGGGTGGCTCCCTGGGGGTGGCTGATGCCCAGGGCAGAGGTGCTGTGGCTGCAGGCATCTGGAAGGCTGGGCAGCAGCGAAGCCCAGGGCCCTTGGGGCCGAGTTTGGGCCATCAGCTGCTGCAGGGGCTCTGTGGTTTTGCTGCCTCAGTTCTGCTTGTGAAGGGCAGTGTGAGGTGGGCTGGGTGGGTCAGCAGGTTCTGGAAGCTGCTCCCCTGGGGGGTGAGAGCTGCATTTGCCTTGGAGGTGTTGTGGCAGGCAGAGGAAGGCTGTGGGGCTGGAGTCGGTCAGGGCTGGTTTCCCGTGGCTGTGGCGGTGAAGCCTCTCAGCCAGAGTGGCTGGTGGTGGTTGTGCATGGGGCAAGGAGTGAGCTGAGGCCTGAAGGGTGTCTGCAGCAGGAGGGCAGCAGAGGAGGTGGAAAAGAGCATGGATAACAACTGGGACCAGGGAGCTCAGCTGGAAGCCTGAGGGAGGCAGCGTAGAAGGTTGCGGTGTCGCGATGGTGCTGCGGCAGCGTGCTGGCTGCTGGTGCAGAGGATGTGCCAGGGGGACCCTGGGGGCCAGCTGAGGGACCCACACCTCTGACAGGCTGTGGAAGCTGGAGGGTGATAGCATTGGCCCCCAAGTATCTTCCTCCCCTCTCTTGGGTCAGTGCCTCCCATTCCAGAGGGACTGCTGGCTGGGGAGCTCCTGAGTCCGAGGGTCTCACACCCTGCGCCGCTTCAGCAGGCTGAGGCCTCTGCCCTGTGAGCTCGGCCTGCCTCCAGCAGTGTCTGCCTCCAGCAGTGTCTGCTTCACCTTTGCAGCAGCCTGGGGGCTGGGCAGGAGGAGCTGCTCCCAGCAGAGCCTCCCAGCCTGAGCCACTGCTGGCTGGCGGCATCCTGCCCGCCCAGGCGCCCTGCCGTGCACCTCCCTTGCTCCCAGAGGGGCACAGAGCTCCCAGCAGAGACCTGCAGCCCTGCTGCCTGTCCCCCAGAGAGGCTTTCCTGCCCTGGTTTGGAATGCCCCCAGTCACTCTGCTCTCTCCATGCCCTGCAGGTGCCTGTGCCATCCCCTCCCCGCTGGGCTCAGGATGTGCTCCGGACTGGTGGCTGAGAAGGACCACTAGAAACCCAGAGCAGCGCCTGCCCGATGGGGCTGCCTCCCCACCCCTCTCTGCACACCTTTGCTGTGGGGGGAGCAGGGGAGCAGAGTAGCATGTGAGTAGTTTGGGTTGCAGCTGAGCCCCCAGCTGTGTCCTTCTTGCAGAAATGGAGACTTGTCCTTCTCTCCTGCCCGCTGGCAGCGTGCAGCAGGGCTGGGGGCTGCCCTGCTGGGGCTCAGCTCACAGCCTCTGTGCTGCCTGGAGGAGTTTGTGCAGCTGCACACAGGGACAGCCTGGCTTTGGGGCAGGGATGCTGTGCCGGGAGGGACCTTGCTTCTGCTGGGCACTGCAGACTCTTGGAGTCACTCAGGACCAGCAGGGCTGAAGGGCTCCTGGGGGATCTCTTCTGTTTATTGGTTTTTAACCTGCCCTGGGAGGATGAATCCTTTAGCAGTGGGGACAGAGCTCTCCAGCTCTGGGTCCTCTGCCAGCTGGGTGGGACATGCCTCTGAGGCTCCAGGTAGCACTGTGCAGTGCAGGCCTCTTCCTTTGCATTCTCTGTCCCACTTAGTCTAGGTTGCCTTTGGCAGTGCTGCAGGGAGGTGATGCTGAAGGCCTTCTGAAGTTCTGCTGATAGCTCATGGTGGTGTGGAGCTGGGGATGAGTGGCTGGTGTGCCCCAGCCCCCCTGCTGGGGAGGTGATTTGTCCCCCTTCAGCATCCTCAGCTCTGCCTCTCACATTAGCCACTGCATTAGTGTGGGGTGGCTTGGCTCCTGGCAGCTTGCAGCAGCTGCAGGGGGCTTGGCTGTGAGCAGCAATCCTGTTCCAGGCCAAGGACAGAGGATCAGAGGCTGCTCACCTTGGCACCAGCAGCTGCTGTGGAAGGGGCTGCATTCCTGAGCAGAAGGTAGTGCAGTGCTGCTGTGCTTCCAAACACAGCATGGCTGCCACTGAGGAGGAGGAGAGCTTGAAGAAAAGGCTTGGATCTGCTCTCTTGGGGTAGGAGAAATGGTGAAGACTTCTCCCCCTCCCCAGGGTGGGTGCCCTTGAGGCAGGAGCCAGGGGAGGGGTGGATGGGACCAGGAATTCCTTGGCCTGGGGCTTCTGGGCTTCCCTGCTGGGGAGCACCTTTGCCAGGCTGAGGCTTTGCTTTCCTGCTGCCCAGGGCAGTGCCTGGGGTCCAAGTTTGCCACATTTGCTTTGTTTCTTTTGCAGGAGAAGTGCAAAATGTTTCAAATTCCTGTTCAGAACCTTGACAACATCAGGAAGGCTCGAAAAAAGGTGAAGGGCATCCTTGTGGAGCTTGGGCTTGACAGCTGCAGGGAGCTGCTGCAGGTAAGAGCTTGATGGGCACCAGCCTGCACGGGGAGCTCTGCACTCTGCTTGGATGCTGCTCTGCCTCAGAGCTCCTGCTGGGCCTCCCCTGGAGGGGTTGCTAGGGCTGAGGTGGTGTTTAAGGATGGAGCCCTGGAGAAGCTCTGTTTGTCAACAAGGTGTGGCAGGGGTGGTGCTGCAAGAGGAAACAGCTTGAGGAAGGGCACCACAGGCAGTGCAGTGCTGTTCTGTGTCCCACACAGCAGCTCTGCTGTGACTCACAGGCAGAAGGAGACTTCAGTCCACTCAGGGGCATCCCATCAGGCATCCAGGGCAAGCCCCTGAAGGACACACAGGCTGGCAGTTGGTCTGCAGGCTGGCAGGGAGGGAGACCTGCTGAGTGGGCAAGAGCTTGTCTGAGAGAGGGGCTGGGCCCTGTGCCCATGGCTGAGCAGGGAGAGAGGCTGCTGGCTGGGCCCTGTGCCCATGGCTGAGCAGGGAGAGAGGCTGCTGGCTGGGCCCTGTGCCCATGGCTGAGCAGGGAGAGAGGGGCTGGGCCCTGTGCCCATGGCTGAGCAGGGAGAGAGGCTGCTGGCTGGGCCCTGTGCCCATGGCTGAGCAGGGAGAGAGGGGCTGGGCCCTGTGCCCATGGCTGAGCAGGGAGAGAGGGGCTGGGCCCTGTGCCCATGGCTGAGCAGGGAGAGAGGGGCTGGACCCTGTGCCCATGGCTGAGCAGGGAGAGAGGGGCTGGGCCCTGTGCCCATGGCTGAGCAGGGAGAGAGGGGCTGGGCCCTGTGCCCATGGCTGAGCAGGGAGAGGGGCTGGGCCCTGTGCCCATGGCTGAGCAGGGAGAGAGGGGCTGGGCCCTGTGCCCATGGCTGAGCAGGGAGAGAGGGCTGGGCCCTGTGCCCATGGCTGAGCAGGGAGAGAGGGCTGGGCCCTGTGCCCATGGCTGAGCAGGGAGAGAGGGGCTGGGCCCTGTGCCCATGGCTGAGCAGGGAGAGAGGGGCTGGGCCCTGTGCCCATGGCTGAGCAGGGAGAGAGGGGCTGGGCCCTGTGCCCATGGCTGAGCAGGGAGAGAGGGGCTGGGCCCTGTGCCCATGGCTGAGCAGGGAGAGAGGGGCTGGGCCCTGTGCCCATGGCTGAGCAGGGAGAGAGGCTGCTGGCTGGGCCCTGTGCCCATGGCTGAGCTCTGGCCACGCTCAGCAGGTGGTGGTTGTGCATCCAGAGGTTCTGAAAGTGAGAGAATGGTTGGGGGGAGTGCACCAGCTGGGGGTTTGGTGCAGAGGGGAGCACAGCTGGCAGACACTGAGTGGAGAGGAGCTGGTGGAAAGGAGTGGTGGCTGCTGCTGGCTTTGTGGCCTGTGCTTCCCCTGAAGCAGCCCAGGGTGCTGTTGGAGCTGGCCTGGGCCCTCGGAAGTGCCTAGCACACAGGAATCTTCTTGGACATGGGAGGGCCTCAGAAAACTGGAGATGAGCTGAAGGTTTCTGAGAGCAGTGGATGGCTCTGGCTTGGGGAACACCAGCTGCTCCCATGGGGTGGGTCAGAGAAAGGCTCCTCAGGGAGGTGTTCTCCCTGCCCTTGCAGCTCTGGGGATGTGCTCAGGGTGGAAGCATAGCAGTGCTGTGGGGTTGAATTCCAGAACCTGCTGCCAAGGAGCCCACAGAGGTAAGAGGCTGCATGGAAGTCAGCAGTGTGGGAGGAGATCCCTCTGGGTGCTCCTGTGAGCTGGGCTGGAAGCAGTGCAGGCAAAGGGTCAGTCCTTCCCCTGGGCTCCTTTCAGGCTGTGCCTTTAACATTTCTTCACAGATCTTGAGCAGAAAACTAGTGAAATGCAAATAGATCACTCTTGGGTGTGAAAAGCAAAAGCCAGTTCCCAGCAACCCCATGGGAGAGAGCTCTCCCACAGCTCTGCTTGTGCCAAGACAATTCCTCTGCTCAGCTCTGCTCTGCTGCTCTGGGCAGACACTGACCTGCTGCTGCTCACCTTGGCTGCCTTGGTTTGGCTAAGTCCAACAGCAGCTTCCCCTGCTCCTTTCTCCCTTTTGGACAGGGGGTGGGGGCCAGAAAAGGAGAAGCCAGTAGCTTCCCCTGGCCTCTGACCAGGGGCTCCTGGTGCTGTTTGTTAAGAGTAAATCCCTGGGGGTGTTGTAGAGCCTGTGTGTTTGTACACACTGACTGCACCCCTGCAGAGTGCAGCTCTGACTGTAAGCACAGCTTCCCTCTGCTCCCTCCTGAGCTGCTCTGCCAAAGTTAATGCTGGGGGGGGTTCAGCCCACCACATTACAGAATTGGTTGGTGCCCAGTGTGGCTCTCTTGCCATGAGCAAGTCTCTGAGGTGGAACAAACCCAAGAGACTCAAAGCAGCAGCTTCTGTGAGCAGAGGTCTGCAGTGGTGTCCAGGTGCTGTGTGCACTTCCCAGCCCTCCCCTCTGGCTGTGGCTCTCCCTTGTTTCCTTCCCTTCTCCAGAGCAGACTGCAGGAGCAGCTGATTCCTTCTCCTATTTGTTCTTTTAGAGTCTGAGAAGCTTTGACCCAGGGGAAGAACACTTCTGCAACACTTCATGGCGTGATGTCTCTCCTTGGGAGTCTGTGGGCAAGAGGAAGGTATGGTGCTGGTGTGCAGCTGCTGGGCAGGTGTGCAGGGGCTGGGGTTTGTCACTCACACAAGTCCTGGAGAGGCTAAAGTACATTGTTTTGTGGGGAAAAAAAAAGCTTTTCTAAGTGCTGTCAGTCAGGGAATCTTTAGTCTCCTCTGCTCTTCCTGTGATGCAGCTGGCTCTGAGGCCTCTCTGTCTCTCTGCAGTCCTGGTGTGCTGCTCCCTGCAGCTGCCTCCCATGTCCCTGGCAGAGTGAAGAGGCAGTGGTTGGATGCCAGTGGGTGAAACTGGAACTGTCATTAGAGCTGGGGCCAGGATCAGAGTGGAGTTGTGTCTGTGGGACAGCTTCTGCTCTGCAGCTGGACTCTTGTGTGCAGCCAGAACTCACAAGGCAGGCAGGGCTGAGAGGAGCAGCCCACAGGACTTGGATGACTTGATGGTGCAGCAGGTGTCCAAGGGACCATGGCATGGGGTGGTGGTAGCTTGCCAGGGCTGCTCCAGTCTGCCTTCACCACCCTGGAAGCAGAGACTGCCCAGTGCAGAAGCTGTCTGCTGTGGGGCTGCTTTAGCAATGTCTTCACATGGAGGCTGAACGAGCACAGCCACCCTGGCTCTAGAGGGGGAACCTTCTCTTACTGTCTGGAGAGAGGTCAGAGCCTTCACACAGCTCCTGGCTCAGCTGGGCAGCACCACCAGTAGTGCCTGGACCTGTCCAAAGACTGAGGCAGAGGTGGTGACCCTGTGTGTGGAACAGGTCTGACAAGCTGTGGCTCTTGGATGCTGAGCTTGTCCCTGCCCATTGCTTTAAGGAGGCATAGCTCCTGGGTGGGTATCTGGCACCGTGGTGCCTGGGTTTGGCAGAAAGGAGGCTGCTCCTTCACAGCTTCTGCTGCAAGTTGCTGCCATAGGAGACACTGAGGTGTTTGAGCTGCCCTGCAAACTCAGATGTCTGTTGGTGGCTTCTACCAGGAGTCCTGTCTTAGGGATACCCAGTTCTGGCAGAACCCTGGGGGCTGGAGGCTGTGGTGTCCTTCTGCCTGTCTCTGGCTCCTAGGGACTGACTGTGAAGCTACCCAGCAAAGTGTCACCGTGTGCTGGGGCACCTGCTTTGGAGTGACACTAACTGAGTTCTGAGTGCCTCTGAGGAGCCTTTAGGGAGTCCATTTGTACAGCTCAGGGCTGCAGTGGCCAATCTCAAGGACTTTTTCACAGTGTTTTAACTATTTTGCAACACTCTGTGTAAACCTGAGGTGCCCTCAGCAGGCTGCAGCAGCACTTGGGAGCGTGCGAAGCAGCTTAGCTGTGTGTGCAAGGAGGAGATGCTGCAGAGCTCTGCTCAGGACAGGAAAGGTACCAGCAGCAGGCTGCCATCCACTGCTGCAGCAGTGCCTGCTGGAGCTGCAGTGCTGCAGGGGCCTCCCTTGGCAGGGCCAGTGGAACACAGGCAAGGCGTGGTGGGACACAAGTTCCAAGCTGGTCTGTGACTCCTATCTTCACAGGTGGGCTGCAGCATTTCCTGTGTGGGTGCGGTGGGTTTAGGCCATGCCCTTAAAACTTTCCACAGATCTTGAGCAGAAAAGTAGTAAAATGTAAATAAGTCACTGTTGGGTGTGAAAAGGCAAATGCTGCGAGCTCTACCCAATCCCACTGAAGAGATAAGGGACTCAAAGTAGCTGTACCAGAACAATCTCTTCTGGCTGCTGCTTCACCTTGGCTGCATTGTTTTGGCTGAGTCTAACCTCTCTGCTCCTTTCTCTTCTCCTTTTGGTCCAAGGGGATAAAGGAGAAGCAGGGAAAGAGAAGCTATTAGCTTCCCTTGGTCTCTGGCCAGGGGGCTCCTTGTGCTGTTTGTTAATTGTCGGGCCCTGCAAATATCAGTCCTGTGTATCTGTACACACTCACTGCATCCCATTGCAGGGTGCAGTTCTGCCTGCAAACACAGCTTCCATCTGCTCCCACCTGAGCTGTGGTCTGGCAAAATTCCTGCTGGGGGGGAACTTTCAACCCACCACAGTGGGGTATGAATGAGCCTGCCTGAAGCTCTTTAGTGAGGCTAAAAGCGCAGGAATAGTTCTCCATTCAAGTCTGCCTTCTGTAAGTGTGCTTGGCAAAGCCAGGAGGAGCTGGGCAGGTGCTGTGCATGCAGTGAGGGCACTCGTGGCAGGGGAGAGGGCTGCAGCCGCTGGCAGCTTCTGAGGGCTCTTTGTGTTCCCCTTGCAGAGGTACAGAACAAAGCCCTACTGCTGCAGCTTGTGCAAGTTCTCCTCCAAACTGCTCACCTCCTTCAGGAACC
Source organism: Melanerpes aurifrons (assembly GCA_011125475.1). NCBI lineage: Eukaryota > Metazoa > Chordata > Aves > Piciformes > Picidae > Melanerpes > Melanerpes aurifrons. The sequence continues at coordinate 172,043 of WWNC01000023.1, read as the reverse complement.
ACTTGCACCGTTACCATGAGGATGAAATGGACCAAGAGCTGGTGGTTCCTTGCCCAAAGTGTGCATTCGCTTCTGACCCCAAAGTAGTGGGGAAGCACATCCGAATGTTCCACTCCAGCAAGAGGATCCAGAGCTACACGGTCAGCATCCTGGATGGCATGAAACAGGTGCACAGCGACACCATCAGCTTCACCTGCCTGAAATGCCACTTCACAGACACCCTCTACTACAACATGAAGAAGCACGTGCTGATGAGCCACTTCCAGAGCCTGATCGGTTCCTACTTTGGCCAGAAGGCTGAGGAGGGCGGCGAGGACGCTGCCGAGCACTACTGCAAGAAGTGCAACGCCTGTGCCAGCAGCCAGGACTCCCTCATGTACCACGTCCTGACTGCCGAGGCGCACCGGGACCTGGAGAACAAGCTCCGGTCTGTCATCTCGGAGCACATCAGGAAGCCAGGGCTGAAGCAGATGCACATCGCCCCAAAACCTCTGCAGGCCGTGGCAGCTCCTCCAGCAGCCGCGGGGCCCCCCGCAGCCCCAGCAGGCTCCGTCCCGGCGCCTGCCTGCATCCAGCTCAGCTTCCCACAGAGCAGCCCCAGCCAGAACGTGGTGCAGCCAAACTCAGTCAGGCCACTGCCTGTCCCAAGTGCCTCTGGTAGCCTTCCACACACCACCTCTGCCCCGGCTGCCACCCCCTCGCACGTCGCTCTTGTCTCCAGCAACCTTCCCACAGGCCAGACCAGCATCGGCATCCAGCCCTCGCCTCCCCAGCCCATCCTTGTCTCCCATAGCCTGCCCCTCAGCCAGCCCCTAGGGGCTGGAGCTCTTCCTCTCAACCCTTCTGTTGGGGCTGTCAGCAGAACTGTGGCCCCTGCAGTGCTGCCTCTCAGTCAGCCTGTCAGGCCTGGGCTCTTCCCTGTCAGTCAGCCCCTTGGCCCCATCAATGGTCCTGTCGCGGCCGGGACGCTGCCCATGACCCAGCCTGTCAGCCCTGTGAACCCCCCAGGGGCTCCAGGGGTGCTGTCTGTGAACCCCCCAGGGGCTCCAGGGGTGCTGTCTGTGAACCAGTCTCTTGGTGCCGTGAACAGACCCCTGGGCCCCAGGGTGGTGCCCGCGGCACAGCCGGTGGGGCCAGGGGTGGTGCAGCTGGGGCAGGCGGTGGGCTCGGGGGTGGTGCCGGTCAGGCAGCCTGTCAGACCGGGCTTCCTGCAGCTCAACCAGCCGGTGGCGCCGGCGGTCATCCCAGTGCCCCAGCCGGTGCCCCCTGCAGCCTCACAGGGCACAGCCTTCCTGACCACCGGCTCCATCCTCCGGCAGCTGATCCCCACCGGCAAGCAGGTCAATGGGATCCCCACCTACACCCTGGCCCCACTCTCGGTCACCCTGCCTGTACCCACGGCGGGTGGACTGGCGACGGTGGCACCCCCACAGGTGCCCATCCAGCTGATGCAGCCCGGGCCTGTGGCTCAGCTGTCCCAGTCCCCGGCCGGTGCCCCCTCCCCTCCTGTGGTGCTGGCTCCCCAGAGCATCTCCCTGCAGGGCTCTCCCCCCGGCCCCGAGGGCAGCCAGGCTGTCAGGCAGGCCAAGCAGTGGAAGACCTGCCCGGTGTGCAACGAGCTGTTCCCATCCAACGTCTACCAGGTGCACATGGAGGTGGCCCACAGGCAGGGGGAGGTGAAGGCGGAGGGGGCCCTGGAGCCCGAGAAGCTGGCGGCCTGCGCGCCCTTCCTGCGCTGGATGACAGAGAAGACAGTGAGGTGCTTCTCCTGCCAGTGCTTCCTCTGCGAGGAGGAGCTGATCAGGCACCTCCTGATGCACGGCCTGGCCTGCTTGTTTTGCACAGTCACTTTCCACGACTTGAAGAGCTTCGTGGAGCACAACAAAGCTACCCACAATGGGAAGAAGCAGCTCCACGCAGACTACAGCAACAGAGGCTTCCAGCTGGGGAAGGATGCTCAGGGGGACCTCGTGTTCCCACACTTCGATTTCAGCACCCTGCTGCCCCAGGAGGACATCGACAGGGAGGTGCACCTGGCCGTGCTCGCTGGGCTCACGTCCAGGACGCTCATCCCTCTCTACATCAAGGTGAAGCCCCAGGCGGAGGAGGCGAGGACCAGGTACGGCAAGGTGTCTACCTGTCCCTTTTGCTTCAGCACCTTCGTCAAAGAAGAGAACTACCAGCGGCACCTGAAGGAGCGGCACCACATCATGCCCACGGTGCACACCATCCTCAAGACCCCTGCCTTCAAGTGCATCCACTGCTGCGGTGTCTACACTGGAAACATGACCCTGACGGCCATCGCCGTGCACCTGCTGCGCTGCCGCAGCGCCCCCAAGAGCAGCCTCAGGATGGAGAGGAAGGAGCTGCTGCTCGTCAACGGTGAGAAGCAGGACGCTGTGGGGCTGAAGAGGAAGCAGCTGGACTCCTGCTTGGCTGGGGAAGACCAAAGGAGCAAGGAGCAGCTGAGCCTTGGCAGTGCTGCAGGGGAGGTGACCACGGGGATTGTGCCTTTCAAACGCCAGAAGGTCGGCGGCAGGGCAGAGGTGAAGAAGCTGCCTGGCGACGACCTTCGCTTCCTGGCTGTGGACCCTAAGGAGTACGACCACAACTCCTACGAGGCTCAGAAACAGTTCTTGATAGACTACTTCCACAAGAGGCCATACCCTTCCAAGAAGGAGATGGAGCTGCTCTCCTTGCTGCTGTGCGCCTGGAAGATCGACGTGGCCTCCTTCTTCGGCAGGAAGAGGAATGTCTGCCTGAAGGCCATCAACAGGCAGAGGCCGTCTGTGCTGCTGGGCTTCAGCATGTCTGAGCTGAAGAACATCAAGCACAGGCTGAGCATCAGAGATGACCCCGTGGAGGTCTGACCGAGTCCCCCAGTGCGGTGCCAGGCGCCCCCCGGCTGCTGCCGCTCCGTCCGGCAGCCCCTGTGCAGTTCGGTTCCGCCGGGACCGGAGCCCACGGGGCGCGGCGGCGGGAGAGGCCTCGCTGGGCTGTGGCTGTTGTGTGGAAGCCAGGCCTGGATGGCCCTGGGCAGGCTCAGCCCTTGGGGCTTGCACACCTGGGACTTGCTGTAGCTCCTTAGCTGTTCCCCTCTGGAGTAGGGACTCGCTGGTGGTTTGTTTCTTTGCTGTTGTTTTTTATGTTCGTGGCCCTCCCGCTCCAGCCCCTGACACTTTTTATACCACCTGAAGCATCTGTCCTGGTAAAAACAAACTTTATTTTATTTTTCTGAATGTCATCACCTTTTTCTGAAAAATAAAATGTCTATTGTTGGTTAAAATGCTGAGGTGAGCCAGGGGCAGAGCTCTGTCTGCGGGGTGAGGGCCTCCTCAGGGCTGTTCTAAGCCCATTTTGGTCTTAGCTGCTGCAGGGATTCTGCCCTTTCCAGCCGCCGCCCCCTCGCCTTCTGTCGTAGGGTTGGAAGGGTAAGGCCAAAAAGCCTCCTCCCTCCCCCCTGTAAAGTAAAGGGAAAGAAAATTGAAGGGAAAGGGAAAAAAAACTCACAGCTGAATTAGCAAAGCAGTGGGTGCTGTATATTTACAAAGCAATGTAGGATATGCAGGGGAATATATACAAATTTACAATATTTACAATATATACAATAAAGTAGCACAGAAATGAGAGTTCCCCCCTCTGCTGGGGGGGTTCCCCACCTCCACTTCCCCCCTCTCTCCCTCTTTCCCCCGAGCAGGTTAGAAAAGGGAGGGAAAAGAGGAAAAAAAAGTCAGAAGCAGTTAAGTGTTAATTGGAAAGCAGTTAATACAGGCCTTTGCAGCTTATCAGTTTCAAGGCCAAAGCCTTGGCCGAAAGCCCAGCACAGAGAGCTGTTGCCCTAAAGATGAGCGGAAGCAAGACTAAAGATAAAAGTGCTGGAGTGCCCAGGATACCCTCCTGCACTCCCAGTTCAGAAGGTGCTTCCTCCCACTGAACCAATGAAATCAGTTTAGATCCGTCTTTTTCGTTTACCAACTTCCAACCACCATATTCCCTTTCTTAAGGGGACACCCTCAACCGGTCACACCTTCCCACAGCACTGGCAGCAGTGTTACACTGAAAACCGTTCCCCCTCACTCTCAGGGGGAACTCCTGTGCCCGCTAAGCCTGGTGCCTTGTGCTGCCTGCCCAGCACTGCCATGGGGGGCAGCGAGGGCTCCTGTGTTGTGCTGAAGAGCCTGGGAGTCGCTGTGGCAGCTGAACTGCAGCTTGCTGAGCTGAAGGCTTTGCTGGTCTCGGTGGTGGTGAAGCCTGCAGTGCTCAGACTCCTGCTGCTCAAAGCTGGGCAGCAGCACTGGGTTGGCTCTTCTTCGAACAGCAGAACTGCTCTGGAGAGGGACAGCTTGCTTGGGTACGTAGAGGACTTCCCTGCTCCTGCTGGCCACACTGTTCCTGATGCAGGCCAGGATGCCCTTGGCCCTCTTGGCCACCCGGGCACACTACTTCCTCCTGGATCACAGGGGAACTATCCTGCTCCCTGCCTCCATCTGCCAGCTCAGGAGGCCACCTGTCCTGCAGACAACCTATCCTGCTATTGAAATTTGAGGCAAGGGTGGTGTTAAGCACCTCTGCCTTTTCCTCATCCTTTGTAACTACGTTCCCCTCCGTGTCCACCAAGGAGTGGAGGTTGTCCTTGCCCTCCTCTTGCCATTCATGTATTGGTAGAAGGATTTTTGCTTGTCCTTCACAACAGTGCCAGGCTAAGCTCTAAATGGGCTTTTGCTTCTCTAATTTTCTTCCTGCATGTCCTAGCAACACCCTTACACATTCCATGGGTCACCTCTCCTTCCTTCCAAAGATGATACCTCCTCTTTTTTTCTCTTAACTTGCTCAGAAGCTCATTGCCCATCCAGGCTGTCTGCCCCGGGGCTCATCTCCGGCACATTGGCACAGCCTGCTCTGAGCCTTCAGGAGTTCTTTCTGGAAGCAGCTGCAGCCCTCCTGGACCCCTTTGTTTTTAAGGGCTGTTTCCCAAGCTACCTTCTGAGTTAGTTCCTTGAGTAGCCTGAAGTCTGCCCTCCGGCAGTCCAGAGTGGAGGTTTTGTTGCTGCCCCTCTTAGCTTGACTGCATGTTGAACTCTCAATTATCTCCTGGTCACTGCACCCCAGACAGCCTCCAACCACCACATCTCACACCAGCCCTTCTCTGCTTGTAAAAAGGAGGTCAAGCAGAGCCTTACCCCTGGCAGGCTCACACAGCAGCTGGGATAAGAAGCTGTCCTCCATGCACTCTAAGAACCTCCTAGACTGCCTCCTCTCTGCTGTGTTGAGTTCCCAGCAGATATCAGGCAGGTTAAAGGCACCCATGAGAAGAAGGTCTGGTGATCTTGAGACAGCCTCTAGCTGCCTATGGAATCATTCATCAACTTCTTCATCCTGGGTGGGTGGTCTGTAACAGACTCCAACCAGGATGGCAGCCTTGTTGGGCACTCTCCCTAATCTCTAGTTCCATGGCAGCTAGAGCCTCCCTGATGTACAGGGCCACTCCTCTCCCCCTTCTCCCTGGCCTGTCTCTCCTGAGGAGCCTGTAGCCACCAATTACAGTGCTCCAGCCATGTGAGTCGTCCCACCACGTCTCTGCTGCTCTCCTGCTGCAACAAGGCTGCCAGCTCCCCTTGTTTGTTACCCATGCTGTGTGCATTAGTGTACCTGCACTTCAGCTGGGCTGCTGGTTTCACCCCTCACTCCAGCTTACCACCCCCAGACTCCTGGCCAGTTACTTTTAATTCTTGCTTAACTGTAAATGAATACCAAGTTTTAATGCCTGTAAGAAAATAGTAAGGGTTCGTCTGTTTAAGTCCTCACGCTAATACCTACGAGTTCACATAGTTTTTAAGCTCTCTCCCCTAAGAATTCTCAGGCATTTCAAGCACTCAGGACGTTTAGACTCGAGGCAGCAGAACCGAGGACTGACGGGACTGCACAGGCCGCTGCACAGCTGCAGTACTGATAATTACACACGCGGTGGCAGCACTGAGCAGCGACAAGGCGGCACAGGCCGCTGCACAGCTGCAGTACTGATAATTACACACGCGGTGGCAGCACTGAGCAGCGACAAGGCGGCACAGGCCGCTGCACAGCTGCAGTACTGATAATTACACACGCGGTGGCAGCACTGAGCAGTTCCCCTGCGTGGGGAGCTGCTCTGCTTTGTCCTGCTCGGATTTCTTTTCTATTCAAATTAAAGCCCACAACACTCACAAAGGAAATCCGCTGGGTTTAATTCGTCTGTACCCAAATTGTGTTTATATTTCAACTCCCTATGTGATTCGACTTAGGAGTTTTGGTTTGTTCTGGAAGCCTTTATATAGTAGAGCAGATAGAGGGGGGGCATTTCAGAATCTTTTGTGTGTATAAATTACTACAATTCTTCAACATGTAGATAAAAATGAGATTTTTCTCTGCTGGAAGGCTTCACACTAATCTTACATTTCTAAATATGTTGTGATCCCCTCCAAGAATTTTCAGCATTCAGGGCACCACGTATCCTTCATGGGAGGCTGCCCCCAGCCCTCACTCACCTGCTCCTCTGCTGCACAATCAGTCCAACCAGAATCCCCCCACTCCCTTTGATTCGCCCCCAAAAGACCGAAAATAAAGCAAGCTGCCCAGGCAGCAGAGTCTGGGAAAGCACAGTGTACACATTTATAGCTAACAATTATTTGGGTCTTTTGACTTAATAAATAAATACGGCAAATGTCACTGTTACAAATCATAAAGCAAAAGCAGAGATCTTTGCTTGTACTTAAATCACCTAAATATTGCATTTGTTTTTGCAAACTGTTGCTATTGTCTTGCAATTCTTTCACAGATTTAGCTCGGGTTTTCACCATTTGGGGTTTTTCCTGTCACATGAAAGGAATGAACCAATTAAGGGCAAGCTAACAAAGGGATAAGAAGTCCCTGAGAAAATGTTCCCAAGGAGAGGAAGTTCATCTAGCACAGCTGCCAAGAACCAGGCACAAGCACATCTGCATTGGATTAGAGTGCTGCAGGAAAGCTCAGATGAGTCTGTGCTGCAAGAAGCCGCCATTAATCTTGCCTGGTTTTTCCATTTCTCCTTTGTTTACACATTCTTGGAGCCAGAGACACACCAGATCCTGTATTAGGACAACTGCATACAGATGTGCAAACAAGTGCTTATAACCCCCACCTGTGCATGTGCGAGCATCAGGCTAACAGCAGCAAAACAGAATGCCACATTTCAGGTGTCTTCTGAGCAGCCACGTCTGTAAACACCAACTTTGACTGCAACAGTCCCCGTGCTCTGCAGCAGCAGCTGCCGTGGCCAGGAACTGACTGTGCAGTGTCCTCTTCCCTGCTCTTTGTAGCACTTCTAAAGGAAGGGCAAGAAAATTCCTGAGTAGCAGCGAAGCTCTGTGACCAGCATGTAGCCTTGATCTGCAGAGGAGCTTCACACACCTGCATGCACAGAGCTCCTTCGGTTGCTGGCAATTTCTTCTTTTGTCCCCACCTATGGGGACAGGAGCATCTCTCTGATGAGGAGAGGCTGAGAGACCTGGAGCTCTTCAGCCTGGAAGACAGAAGACCGGACTAGGATCTTCTCAATGTAGATCAATACCTAAAGGGTGAAGGTCATGAGGGTGGGGTTGAGCTCTTTACAGTGGTGCCCAGTGACTGGACAGGGAACAGGGGGCTCAAACTAGAACACAGGAGGTCTCACTTCAACTTAAGGGAACATTTCTTCTCTTTGAGGGTGCTAGAGGCCTGGAGCAGGCTGCCCAGAGAGGTTGTGGAGTCTCTTTCTCTGGAGACTTTCCAAACCCACCTGGACATCACACCCCTGGGCAACCTCTGGGTGCCCCTACTTTAGCAAGGCATTAGACTATATGATCTCCAGAGGTCCCTTCCCACCCCTACCATTCTGTCATTCTGTGATCAACATTTGGATGATGAAATGTTGCCACTTCAAGAGTTCAGAGGTGAAGATAACCTTTTATTGTTATGCTTGATGATGACAACTTTCAGCCTGTTGTGACAGAGCCCTTAAAGGAGTGATGCATGCACAGGGAAGTCAGACTTCTCTGCCTCCTGCTCTCTTTCTGCTGCCCCATCCCAGCCCCACGGCTGCCAGTGCATTACTGGTGTACCAACACTAGCACAGGAGGCAGCAATGCTAGCCGTGCAGAGAAGCTACAGGGTAAATCTGATGCAGATGAGCTGGACTTGGGCAAATGTTGGAGACGACCATGCCTGATGCTATTGGGGTGTACAGGATAAGAGACTCAGAGATTCCTGCTGGCCAGCAGTGTGGAATGAGAACTTTGAAGCTGCAACTAAGGATGGACCAGGGATCACTGATGTGCTCACTGGGGTGGAATCTGGGGTCTGTGTTGGAAAAAAAAAACCCATGGCCAGTGCAGGGGTTTGGACTAGATGACATTTGAAGGTTCCTTCCCACACAGAGCAGCCTATGATTCTGTGGGTTTGTGTAGTTAACTGGCAGGACCATAGGACCAAGGTCTCACGTTAAGTTGGCAGATGTGATACCATCCTGTAGCCATTCTAACTGGTGGTAGTGGAGTTCTGGGGCACAGAAATGACATGTCTACGTCTTGGCTTTATTTCCTGGCAATACCAGTGTGTTTCATAAGAACCACTTCTGGTCAAGAGCCTCGTCCTGTTCTCTGTGCATTTCTCCAGCAGTGGTGAGCAATCCCTGCTGGCATGTCGGGAGGAATGGATTTGGTTAAGCTGTGGAGCAGAGAGAGGCAGAGGTTTGCTGTTTCCAGTGGCTTTCTGCAAAGCAGCGTTGGGTGTGTTTGTGTACCAAACAACTCTTCCTAAAATAAAAGCAATGAAAAAAAGAGTCACACTTGCAATATGTGAATCTCATTGCTGCTCAGAGCTTACTTTGCCCACATTTATTTTGAGATGTATCACAAATTGTATTCTAAATGTTGGGGAAAGAGTCAGGCCCGTGGGCAGCGTGTTTATTTCTGTCTCCCAGCCGTGGGCGGTAGCTACCCTGTGGCACTTTTCTGTCCTGCCGGTGTTGTGTGTTTCCTCCTTGTGCTACTCAAAGGTTTAGCTTCGCTTTCCCCTGATCCCTCAAGCGGCAGGCTCACTACCTGGGGGCGAGTTGCATTTTTAACCTCTGCTGCCTTGTTCTGAGCAGACACTCCAGAAGTCTCCCCAGAAAGTGATCAGAAGAAGGGAAATCCTGGGTGGAAAAGGGAGGTCAGGCAGCATGGAAAGCAGAATTTCCTGCATTTTGGGGAGAGGGAGAACAGCTCACAAAGCTACAGGACAGTAGTCTGACGCTTTGAAAGCTTTTTCCAAGCGCAGAGGGATGAAGCCCAAACAGGACGTGCTTGGGTACCAGTGGAGGATGTATCTGTCTGCTAAAATGGGATGCCAGACTGAGATGCTCCTGTGGGGGCCTTGTTTCATAGCTGTTTGGCAGATTGCAATCCCAAAGAAAATTATTCCTGAAGAAAACATTTCCAGTCTGTAAACTGGAAAAACAAAAGAAGGAGACGTAAGACATAAAAATGGACATCTTTGTGTGGCCTGATTTCTGCTTTGGAAGTTCTTGTTTGTTTATCCGCCTCTAGTCTCAAGAACAGATGCTGTGGACTTGCCTTTTCTAAAATAATTTGCCAACAGGCTGCTGGAAAGATGATTCAAAAATGCTTTTCTTCCCTGCTGTTGAGGACAATTGGCTCCAATAATTACAAACACCTTCCCATACTGAGAGAGATTTGTGCCTCACTTTTCTCCCAGTGACACAATCTCAGAATCACAGCGTGGCACCCGAGCCACTGGGTAAAGGAGGAGATTTGAAGAAGGAAGAGAAATCCATGTCAGGGACTGTGCTGGGTTACACCCATCCTGGGGGAGGGCTGCGAGAGCCCTGCTTCCCCAGGGGACAAAAGAAACCGGATCCAGGTGAACAGAGAGGGGCTTAGTTTCCCCCTCCCAGGAGGAGGGGTCCCCCAGGTGGAAGGTGGTCTATTCCACTCCCCCTTCTTACCCAGCAAGCCTATAAAAAGGAAGACACTGGCGGCACTTCCTCTTTGCTCTGGCCTCGCCTGTTTGGAAGGGCTCACAGCTGCTGCCGGCCTCCTGACTCTGCCACGTGGCCAGGCCGGGCCTCTCCCTGCCGCACCCAGGCTTCTCTAAAGGACCGAAATCCACACACACCGAGGTAGATGCAGGGCATCCACATTTGGTTTTGTATATTTTCCTCTTCATCCTTGTTCCTTACCCTTGCAAAGCCTCCCTGGTACCGTGGGGGAGGAATTCTCAGTGTTTTGCTACTGTCTGAGCTCTTAAACTCCAGTTAAGGCTCAAACCACTACAGAGACTTTGTGACCGATGCTTTATGCTGGCAAATGAAGCTACCTCTCTGTAGTGTGGATTTTTGTCACTTTGGAAGTGAAATTGGGTATTCAAGAGAGTATCTTTTCCCCAGCACAGCCACAATTCGATCAGCCTGCTGGCAAATGTAGTGGTAGTGCGGAGTGGCCCTGCCTGGCTAGTGGTTGAATGCTGGCAGCTGGTCAGAACTGCTTGTTAAACTCCAGCAGGTCAGGAAGGGCTTTTTCTTCTGAAGAGATCTTAGTTTTGCTTTATAGCTTAGCTTCTTTTTTCTTTTTTTAATCCCTGACTCTTAGGTAACGTTTTAAAGTCCTAAATCCAAAGCAAATCTCTCTTAGAGGGGAGGAGGAAGCAGTTACCATGAATGCAGTGTTCCTCCCTGTCTCTCTTGTACTGGGGAGCCCAGAACTGGACTTGGTGCTCCAGGGATGACCTCACCAGTGCTGAGCAAAGGGGAAGATCACCTCCATCAACCTGCTGACAACAGGAAAGACAGGTAAGCCATCCTACCATGTCTCCATGACTGCAACAAGATTGTAGCCCTGCCATTGCACTCAGATCTCTTAACTCACGACCTTTACTCCTCATGCTACGTTCACCAGTGCCCACACACTTCAGGGAGGCACTCAGGATTAAAACTTGCCAGCCAGGTCTTACTTTTCACAATGTTGTGTTGTTCGTGTGCAAACGCTGGAGCTGACTCTGCTTAAGTCTTGTTTTGCTGTTGTGTTTCCTTTCTGACACATCACCTCGTGCCCTTAGTTCGTCAACCCCATCCATCCCTCCCTCGCTGGGCTGCTGATAACCGCCCCTCCAATGTTATTCCTAATTTAAACTCCTTCTTCCTGGGATAGCCATCCTGGTAGCAAAGATAGCTTTGCCCTGCTTATTGAGGTGGATCCCATCTGTCTCAGCATTCTTGGGTTTATTTGTTGCAGTTTAAGAGGTGTGCTGACTCTTTGCCCATAAACCAGGGTTTGGGTGTAACTAGATCTAGGAAGACATGTCACTGTCTTCTGTGCTGTCATTCACACGGTGTGGAAACCAGGTCTCATCCTGAACATTTTCTTGATCTAAGAGTGTACTTTGGGTAAGTAGGTTTTAAAATAAAGCCAGGGTCTTAGCCCTTATCTGAGCAAAATATTTGTACTCCTTTTTCCTGTGAAGGTGGATTCTCAGCCCTGTGCATGTTAATGATGGTTTACAAAGTAGAAATGTGAAACGATAATCTAAAGTGATGAAAGATTTGGCGTCTGTGTGACCTTGTGTTTGGTTTACAGAGAGGGATTTCACTTTCCTGAAAGCCCCTGCTTCATACAGAGCAGTGGGACAAGAGGTTCATCCCAGTGTAGGAGAGCACTCTCAAGGCAATGGGAAGAGCAGTCAGGAGGTCACTCCTTGAGTCAAGCTCTATAAATGTTTTTTCAAAGGAAAATATTTGACTCAAGTTAGCTTGCACAGAACGGGGAGGGGGGTTCTGGTGAAGCTTTTTACTTCCTGTGCCCTGTGGTAGGCCATGGGTTTCTGTGTGTGCGGGAGGAAATGTTTCTTCAGCCCGGCTGAACATGGAGGCAGGGAGCGAAAGTGCTGCAGAGAATTCTCTCTGGGTTTATTCATATAAAAGGAATGCATGACATTTGGTCTGAATGGAGCCTTTCAGTGCCATACATGTTCTCAAGATGCTTAAGACTTTTTTTAAGCGTGCTTTCAAGCTGTGCACCCTCTGCAAACGGCAAATTCATCCAGCACAACACCAGGGGCAGTTTCGCCATGCACATTCACATTGCCTCTTCTGGTCGTGCTGCCTAGTGACAGACCAAACCAGAACGTGTAGGGGGAAATATCTGTTTAAACATCTGTTCCTGGCTTCTTTGTCGCCTGGTGCCAGGTAACACATGCAAACCTCCCTTCTGCTTCCTAACTGGCTTTCGGGGCTCTTCTTAGCTTTGTCCTCTCCCCAGTTTCTGCTCCAGGCTTTTCACTCACTTTTAACCTCTTTTCTGCACACTTTTCTCTGCACTATTGATCACCACCACTCAGACTTCCCTCACACTCATCCCTGTGCCTAGTGGACTCGTTATCTTCCTTTTCAAAAATGATCTAATGTAAGTATTGATGGGAGATTCCTTTCTTCAGAGGCTTTCCATTGCAATCTTTAGGTCCCTGATTCCTCTTTGCCCTCTTTGCCAACCAGCCCCAGTGCTTTTTACAATACTGTGAGGGAGCAGTAAGGAGGCAGAAACATTCTAATTGTGTGAAATGAAGCACTGAAGAGCAAGAATTCTTTGCTTCTGTGACCTTGTTCTGTACCCTCCTATAGAGTGTGCTTCTGATACCTAAAGGCACACTCTTACTCCTTCAGAGGTATATAGTAAAAATAACATTTATAGGCTTCTATGGTTTTTTTTGAAGGTGCCTTGTTTAAAGCAGGAAAAAGAAAACCAAAGTACTGAGGCATTTGTTATGCTTGTGAAAGTGTATTAGCAGCCACTCTGCCCCAGTTTAGCTGCAGGTGGATGGTGATACTCCAAATGTCTTTGCCAGTTTCTGGATGAAAGGAAACAGCCTAGAGCCGTCCATCACTTAACTGATGTACTCAGGGCCGTTTCAGGAAGTCGAGGCACAAGAAGCAAAGTCTGTGCATGAGCAATGGGGTAGAAGACAGGCAGAAAGGTGAGGAATATACAGGCAGCCCTTGTGGCAGAGGAAGGTCGCTGCTGTAATTCCCCAAGTATGTGCACTGCCTGTGGCTGCTGTGCAGTTACCTTTACTGATGAGGAGGGGTTTTTATTAAGGACAGGGGGAGACAGCAACGAGATACAAACAGGTCTTCAAAGAACAAATGAGTGGACAATAAAATGGTAGATTAAAGTAACTTCCACCATTTATAAATCTATTGAGAGGAGAAAACCTAATTGTACCTAAAATTACCTCTTAGGTGCAAATTGCCATCTCAGCTGCAGTCAAGGAAGTACACCAGTTGTGTTCCTCAGGAGAAACACAAACACTGCTATGTCACTAGAGAAAGCTTGAAATTATTTGCCTCATGTGCAGTTAGGATTCCTCCAGCTCCACCAAAGATGCAGTGTGAGCACTAGAACTCAGAAACTGAGACGAGAGCAAAGCCCCATCAACTTTTCATGGAGAAAGGGTGAATCATGAAGCAAGGGGAACAGAGGGCCCCATATGTCGGCCAGACCCTACTCACAGGGAGGTTTGTTCCCTTCCCGGAGCCATGGTTGGAGATGTTACCAGAAGACTGCCTGGTATGGTGCAGCCCTCTGACTATTATCCCTTGATAGTTATGCAGTTAGGTAATGATGATGTTGCAAGCAGAACTCCCAGGGCTATCAAAGATGACAAGATCTGGTTGAGGGATCGGGGCACAAATAATTTTTTCGTCCCTTAGTTGCAGGTGGGAATACTTTTGGCTTAGAGGCTGGTGCAGGCAAAAGAATTTTGATCTTGAAAAACTTTCTGCTGCACCAGGCCAGCTGAGATGGAGCACATCTGTCCCAGAGGTGGGGTAAGATCAGAGTGTACGAGATGGCCTATCCCTCAAAGGGAAAAAGATTCTGGGGAGGGAATTGGCAGGTCTCATAGATAGGGCTTTAAACTAGTTTCGAAGGGGAAGGGGTTGAAACCAGTCCCACCAGGCTGGGGTCTGGGGGTGATAAGCCAGAGCAAGAGGTGAAACCAGCAGCCCGGCTGAAGTGCATGTACACTAATGCACGAAGCATGGGTAACAAACAAGAGGAGCTGGAAGCCTTGCTGCAGCAGGAAAGTTATGATGTAGTTGCCATCACAGAGACGTGGTGGGATGACTCACATGACTGGAGCGCTGCAATTGATGGCTACAGGCTCTTCAGGAGAGACAGGCAAGGAAGAAGGGGTGGAGGGGTGGCCCTGTACATCAGGGAGACACTAGATGCCATTGAGACAGAGATTAGGGACGATCGGGTTGAGTGCCTGTGGGTAAGAATTAGAGGGAAGGCCAACAGGGCTGACATCCTGGCTGGAGTCTGTTATAGACCACCCAACCAGGAGGAGGATGTTGATGAGTCATTCTATAGGCAGCTTAAGGCTGTCTTAAGATCGTCTGACCTTGTTCTCATGGGCGACTTCAACCTGCCTGATATCTGCTGGGATCTTAACATAGCAGAGAAGTGGCAATCTAGGAGGTTCTTAGAATGCATGGAGGACAGCTTCTTATCCCAGGTGCTGCGAGAGCCTACCAGGGGCAAGGCTATGCTTGACCTCCTCTTCACCAATAGGGAAGGGTTGGTGGGTGATGTGGTGGTCGGAGGGTGCTTAGGGGCCAGTGACCACGAGATAATTGAATTCTCATTATTTGGTCAAGCTAAGAGGGGCAGCAAGAAGACCTCCACTCTGGATTTCCGGAGGGCGGACTTCAGGCTACTCAAGGAACTAATTCAGAGGGTTCCTTGGGATAAAACCCTTAAAAACAAAGGGGTCCAGGAGAGCTGGTCCTACTTCAAGGAAGAACTGTTGAAGGCTCAGGGACAGGCTGTGCCAATGTGCCGGAAGATGAGCCGCCAGGGCAGACGGCCAGCCTGGATGGTTAAAGAACTTTTAATGGAACTAAGGGAAAAAAAGAGGGTGTATCACCTTTGGAAGAGGGAGGCAACCCGTGAAAAATTTAAGGATGTTGCTAGGTCTTGCAGGAAGAAAATTAGGGAGGCAAAAGCGCATTTGGAGCTTAGTCTGGCCTCTGCTGTGAAGGACAACAAAAAGTCCTTCTATAAATACATTAATAGTAAGAGGAAGGGCAGAGATAACCTCCACTCCTTGGTGGACATGGAAGGGAAAGTTGTGATAAGGGATGAGGAAAAGGCAGAGATACTTAACACCTTCTTTGCCTCAATTTTTACTAGCAGGACAGAATGTCTTCCAGACAGCTGGCCTCCAGAGCTGGCAGAAGGAGCCAGGGAGCAGCAAAGTTTTCCACTGTTTGAAAATGGGGTAGTTGGTGATCTGCTCAGCCGCCTGGATCCCCACAAGTCCATGGGACCAGATGGGATCCATCCTAGGGTTCTGAGGGAACTGTCAGAGGAGCTGGCCAAGCCGCTCTCCATCATTTTTCAGCAGTCCTGGCTCACTGGCGAGGTCCCAGAGGACTGGAAGCTGGCCAACGTGGTGCCCATCCATAAGAAGGGCCGGTTGGATGAGCCAGGGAATTACAGGCCTGTCAGCCTGACCTCAGTGCCAGGCAAGATCATGGAACAGGTCATCTTGAGTGCATTAACACAGCACTTAGAGGATGGCCAAGGGATCAGGCTCAGCCAGCATGGATTTAGGAAGGGCAGGTCCTGCCTGACCAACCTGATCTCCTTCTATGATCAGGTGACCCGCCTGGTGGATGTGGGGAGGCCTGTGGATGTAGTTTACCTGGACCTCAGCAAGGCCTTTGACACCGTCCCCATAGCAAACTCCTGGCCAAGCTGTCAGCCCATGGCTTGGACAGCAGCACTCTGAACTGGGTTAGGAACTGGCTGGATGGCCGAACCCAGAGAGTGGTGGTGAATGGTGTCACATCCGGCTGGCAGCCAGTCAGTAGTGGAGTCCCCCAGGGATCAGTGCTGGGCCCCATCCTCTTTAACATCTTTGTTGATGATCTGGATGAGGGCATTGAGTCTATCATCAGTAAATTTGCTGACGACACCAAGCTGGGGACAGGAGTTGATCTGCTAGAGGGTAGAGAGGCTTTGCAGAGAGACCTCGACAGGCTGGACAGATGGGCAGAGTCCAACGGCATGAAATTTAATGCATCCAAGTGCCGGGTTCTGCACATTGGCCACAACAACCCCATGCAGTGCTACAGGCTGGGGTCAGAGTGGCTGGAGAGCAGCCAAGCAGAAAGGGACCTGGGCGTGCTGGTTGATGGTAGGATGAACATGAGCCTGCAGTGTGCCCAGGCAGCCAAGAGGGCCAATGGTATCCTGGCCTGCATTAAGAACAGTGTGGCCAGCAGGAGCAGGGAGGTCATTCTGCCCCTGTACACTGCACTGGTTAGGCCACACCTCATTTTCCAGTTCTGGGCCCCTCAACTTGCTGGAACTGATATGAGGGGCTTGGAACACAGCCCTGTGAGGAGAGACTGAGGGAGCTGGGGCTGCTTAGCCTGGAGGGGAGGAGACTCAGGGGTGACCTCATTACTCTCTACAACTACCTGAAGGAGGGTTGTAAACAGGCAGAGGTTGGTCTCTTCTCCCAGGCAGCCAGCACCAGAACAAGAGGACACAGTCTCAGGCTGCGCCAGGGGAAGTTCAGGCTGGAGGTCAGGAGGAAGTTTTACACAGAGAGAGTGATTGCCCATTGGAATGGGCTGCCTGGGGAGGTGGTGGAGTCGCCGTCACTGGAGGTGTTCAGGAGGAGACTTGACAGGGTGCTTGGATAGATGGGTTAGTTGATTAGGTGGTGTTGGGTGATAGGTTGGACGTGATGATCTTGAAGGTCTCTTCCAACCTGGTTTATTCTATTCTATTCTATTCTATTCTATTTTAAACCCTGATATAGTACTATGGAAGAGAGAAAGGGCGTCCTTGGTCTGAAGAAGATAAAACTGTGTTTGTAACAAGAAACTTGATTAAGGGATAGTTTGATTTCTTGCTTCCCTGCCATTGAGCAGAAGGTGTATAGTGAATAATACTGTGGCTCAGCTAAAAAGATAGCTGAGGAGAGCTAACCTATGAGAGATGGCTTCTTGTGGTTTCTGACCTAAAAGTGCAGTCTGGGGCAGAAGCAAGATTCTAGCTTTTAAACCCCTAACCTCTCTATTTTCTTATTTAATAATAAAATGACCAACCAAAAAACCCACCCCAGAACAAACCAGCACAGCACACAAAAAACCTCCCCCCAAAGAGTCACGAAAGGCAATGCCCCAAACTCAAGCCTTTTATCCACAAAATTCTCTTTAATTCTGTTTACTGCTTCAGGTTGCCCTTCTGTAACTGCAGCAACTGTACTCCTCTCTAGCCTCTCTACTCCTTTCTAGGTAAATCCAGTTTCAGTTTTGAGCCTCCTCAAGTGATTTCCAGCACCTTCCAGCTTCAACCTACCCAGACCCACTGATTTTTTTTTCAGCACATGAAGTGCTTTCCAGGCTCCCTCTTGTCCCAGTCAAAGAGTGCAGACTGAAGTCTTTGTTTAAAATGTCATTATTTAAAAAGTGTCTGATTGATCTCAAGCTTTTTCCTCAATAAAATGCTTTTCATGAATTTTGGAGGAAGGGTGGAACTTGGAATGGAAACCTATTAGAAATGCTTAGCCACAGGACCTCGGGAGCAGACACACCTATGTGCAGCTGCTGAGGTAGATGCATACTCCCAGCCTACATCCAGAGGGCAAATCGTTGTAAAAGGGACTGTTAGAGAATCTTCAGAGAGAAGAGTGTGGTGCAAAGGAGGTGATAACAATCCGTATGACATGATGGTATAGGTTGCAATTTAACTGTGATTGCTCTGTCCTGCTCATAGCTTAAAACTTGCTTCTGTTGAAACTTGCTTAAAATGGGCAGGAAGATGTCCTGTTCCATCTAAGAAATAATACCCCTCCCCTCTGCTCTGCCTGGTGAGCCTGCATCTGGAATCTTGTGTCCAGTTCTAGGCCCCTCAGCTCAAGAAGGACCTTAGGGAACTGCTGGAGAGAGTCCAGCACAGAGCCAGAGAGATGCTGCAGGCAGTGGAAGATCTTCCTCAGGAGGAGAGCCTGAGGGAGCTGAGGGCTCTGGAGCTTGGAGAGGAGGAGCCTGAGAGGTGAGCTCCTTGCTGGGGCTAAAGCTGTGCAGGGGCAGTGCCCAGAGGCTGGAGCCAGGCTCTGATGGGGGCTGCCCAATGCCAGCCCAAGGGGCAGTGGTGGAAGCTGAGCCAGAGGAAGTGCCATAGAAACAGGAAGAAGAATATTTTCCCTGTGAGGGTGACAGAAGCCTAGACCAGGCTGCCCAGGGGGGTTGTGGAATCTCCCTCTCTGGAGATATTCAAACCTGCCTGGAAGTGTTCCCATGTGAGCTGCTCTGGGTGACCCTGCTCTGGCAGGGAGGTTGGACTGGATGAGCTTTCGAGGTCCCTTCCAGCCCCTAACACTCTGTGATTCTGTGATACCATTGGCTATATAATGTTGGGGGTCATGTTTTATGGGATAAATAAGGGGAGGCTCTGAGCGGGCCAGGGGCAGGGGGAAGCTGGAGAAACCAGGCTGCTATCTGCCCGGGGGACCAGTAGCTAAAGACGAGTGGATAATGCCAGTGTGGAGATGATGTGCAGCAGCGAGGGCTGTCCATCAATACATAAAGCAGGAAGTTTTCGCAGAGGTCTGACAGGAAAGCCTACAGGGAGTCGGATTTCATAGCTGGAGCACTGAATTGCAGTGAGTCACACAGAGCCTGAGAGCTGCCTTTGTTCCACTCGTGTCTGAAGGCTGGAGGAGAAACAGCAGGCTCCAGTTTACATTAACTTCTTATTTTCATACAACTCATGTGCACTGAACTTTCTCCTCACTTGAGCTCTTCCAACTGACTTTCCAAAAATGCTCTCATGGTAAGAACTCTCACTTCTGAATTTTGCTTTGCTTTTCCCTTCCATGTGCTTCTGTATCAGTGCCTTTGGTCTTATTCTGTCCCACTCCCCCCACCTTGTTTGTTTTTGTTGTTGTTCTTTTGACACACCTGCTCCAGGCATGCCTGCTGGACCTGGGACTTGCTGCTACTGCTCCTTGGTTTGTCAATCTGTGCTGGTTCAGCAGCTCAGATCATAGAAGGTAAGACTTCTCCACATCATTCTTATAAATTGAGAGTGAGGGTTAAGTTTAAGATGCTTTCCTAATATGGAAAGAGACTCTGCATCTCTGATCTTCATTTTCTCAGCTGCCTACTGCTCCTCATTTCATATAGGCTGCTGCAAGAGCTTAAATTGCCATTCATTCTGGAGAAAGGGACAAATAACACATTGGTTCCCCAGCTGTAAGGCAGCCTGCCTTGCCTGCTCCCCAGTATATCTTCAGAGTGCAGTAATGAATAGAGGTTACTCCAAAGAAGTGGAGAACACAGAATGCCTTTGGGCATATCAAGTTGGAGAAAGGTGGCAGAGAGCAACTGGGCTTGCAGGAAGAAGTCTTTTTGTAGCTGCAGATCCTATCTTCTTATAACACAGCCAGGGAACCCTCAGCATCCCTAGGAGACATAGCCTCAAATCTAACTTAATGAAAAAGCATTGATTTAAAAGTTTGCAGGTAATTCATTGTGAGCAATGTTTCACTCTGAGCAATGATGCTTAAGTCAAAAAGACGTTTTTTACTCTCTTATCAAAAATGGTCTGAATTTGTTATCTGGTGACCCCATGGTAACTGATAGGAGCAGTAGAAATTACTGACGGTAAGCAGGCGTTGCACATGAAGACTTTACTGTTACTCAGACTGGTTTCTCTCCTTCTTAACAGACCCTGCTATAGAGTAGAGGGTCCACCTAAGAGCAAAAGAAGGAAGGGTCACAGAAAGAGGTCTATCAAATGCTCTCATGTAATGCTGTACTTCAGATCATTAGGGAAACAAATTTAAAGCATCTATTAGAATGAGGAAAATATTCATGTCTGGACACTTAGAGAAATGCAATACATGGCAGATACGCTGGAGGGGAACCTGTTGCATCAGGCACAAAAAGTGTTTCTGGAGCTATTGGATGGCAGTGGATGCTGTGGTTTGAGCTGGCAGGCAGCTAAACACCATGCAGCCAGTCGCTCACTCCACCCCTCCCCTGTGGGATGGGGGAGAGAGAACTGGGGGAGGAAAAAAAATCATATGTTGAGATAACAATAATAAGATAGAAAAGGAAGGAAAAATAATAATAGTGATAAAAGAATACAGAAAGCAAGAGATGCACAATGCAATTGCTCACCAGCCAGCCCCTGAACAGCAGTCACCACTGCCTGGCCAACTCCCCCAGCTTTCTGGCTCAGCACGATGTCGTATTGCATCAAACATCCCTTGGGCCAGCCTGGGTCAGCTGTTCTGGTGGTGTCTTCTTCCAGCTGCTTCTGCACCTCAGTGTGCCTGGGCAGTATGAGAAGCTGGAAAGTCCTTGACTTAGTGTAAGCACTGCTTAGCAACAACTAAAATATTAGTGTGTTAGCAACCTTATTCATTATAAATCCTCTCCCACTGTGCCAGGTACTGGGGTGAGCATTAACTCTCTCCCAGACAGATCTGGGACAGTGCAGCAAGTGAGATCTGGACAGGAGAGAACCAAGTTCTGGTGCAAGCTGTTTAAAGCTAGAAGCACAGTGACAAAAGGAACAAATACTTCTTGGACAGACCTTTTTTCTGTGGATCTGTGCCAGTTTCTATGGCCTGAAGCTTCGGTTCTGTGAATATCCCACCCTGTGAAAGTCAGAAGTAGTCAAGGTGACAGAAACTGACAGAAGACAGCTCATTTGCTCTGCAGAGTGGTATTGCCACTGCAAGGGCTCCTAGCCTTACTGTGAGTGAAGCTCAGATGGGGTTCTGCAAGTCTCTGGAGATCACTGGAGGCTGTTCTGGGACTGTCCGTCATGTCTGTTCTAGCCTCTTGTTCTTCCCTACTCATTTGTCTGTTAATACAAAAATCTCTGCATTTAAATGTTTACTGAATCTGTGACTGTCAGATTTCATGGGGCTTTCATGCTTTCTGTTCCACCATGTGGGACTATCGCATAAGAAATACTTTCCTGATGCTCCTTTTAGATGTTTACATCTCCTGAGATCAGGTCTGGAGTGCTAGAATTAGGAACAATCCTCCTGTCTTTCTGATTCTGCAAATACATGAACCATCCAAATTCTCCCCACTGAAGAGTGAAGAGGTCTTTGTGTCGCATCATTTGGCCTATTTGTTGTAAGAATAAGCTTTTTTCCCCCTTCCCCACACAGTGCATAGAAATATCTTGTGTGTTTAAGATGAAAACGTTTGGGGATGCTATGCCATGAGCTGCTGCCCTGCTGTTCAGGCCTTTTGCTGCTGAACTGCTTTATCCAGTGTCCACTGTGTCACTGCCTCCTTTAAGATGAGCACTTTCCAGGGTTCTCCAGCCCGTGGAATACTACTGTGCTGCTTTTCTGATGGCTGACCTCTACTCCATCTCCCCACAACACACAGTTCTGTCTCTAAATTCCTTTGTTGGGCGCCAAAATGTAATGGGTTGGGGCAAACCCCCTCCCCCCCCAGGGCAGAAACAACAACTCAGACAAAGGGATTGCAAAAGTGATGGAAAGTTTAAATAGAAAAACAATTCAAAAACAAACACCAATGAAAGCTTTACAGAGAACCACAAGCACCGTGACAAAGAGAGAGATCCCAGAACATACCCAAGGACATCCCATCCTCACCTGGGGGTACGCCCAAACCCCCCCCCAGGGCTCTTCCCCCCCCCGCAGCCCAGCCTTGGGCCTGGGCAGGCCCAAGGGAGGCAGCTCACACTGTTTTACCTAAGCTGCAGCTGGGGACGAAAGAGGAAATGAAGACCCCGCATGGGCATTTTATAGGGGAGCAGGGCATTATGGGAAATGAATACCTGCCTGTGACCACCCCCTGGGCTGGGTCCACCCGTAGGGACCTCCCAGGTGTGTTCTGTGCAGTGGCATCCAGGCCAGCACCCAGCCTAAACCACCACAATATAAGAAGCTGGGAACAAGGAAATGTTGTTTTAGATGAACAGTGCAGGTGTCTTCTGCTGTACCACTGCACAGGGGGGAAATACCTTGAGATTTCCTTGAGTTGCTTAAAATAATATCCAGAAAATTGCTGACTGGTTAAGTTACTCACTGAGGGACAGGGAAGGAGTAGTTTCTTTGCTACAAACCTGCAGACAAAGCAATTATGCTCAAAGTGCTTAAAGGAGGAGACATTATCTTCTTCCTTCACCAATCAGACAGGCTGCTCAGGGAGGTCTAGTGACATTCTTACTAGTGTGCCATTAGGCAGCTCTAGCCTTGTCTTCTGGTGTTCCCCAGGGAGAGCCAAATTGCAGGTGTGGGTGGAGGGTGCAGAGCAAAAGCTTCAGCAGCCCTCCAGCAATGGGCTTGAGCTCTGCCATGGTTTTGTGAGAGGTATTAAGAAGATTGGTTTGAAAATGTTGATCGGTTTCCTATCGGGGAGAGTGTTTTGGTCAAGTCTTGTTCTTGAGGGAGTAGTTTAATTAGGGACAGTTTATTCAGAGGAGAAGGAGACAAACTGAAAGGATGGTAGGGAAATGTAGGGGGGAAATTCAGGTGGCAGTCTTGGCAGTTGTTGGAGAACTTCTGAGTTTCAGTGAACTTGTGTGATGCTGGGAACTTTGTTTCAATAGAAGTGTTGCTTTTGTTTCCAAGGCCTAGAACGTCTGACTGCTGCTTTCACTGTGAAACAGGACAGGCACAAACCCAGACTACTTAAAGCTTTGTATCATGAGTTAAAGCTTTGAAGTCATGAGTTACTAATTCACAGTACCAGCTGAAACCCCTTCTTGATCAAGCATTTGTTTACCTTGTTAAATTTAAGTCTGCTGCCTGCTGTGTGATTTGTAGCTGAAGCTGTGTTGTGAGAGAATGAGAAAGGGAAAAAGAAGGAAATACTCCCAATTTTAATATTCAAATTCTGCAGGTGGGTGAGATGTGGTCACTGCTTCACCAAAACTCTTAAACAATGGGATCTCACTTTAGAGTTAAACTAAACAGGAGTTCTGAAATCCCAGCAGCTCCTGTGAGTTAGAATTCAGAATTCTTGCTAACTCTGGCAGAAGATTTTCACCCATCTACGAAAAGGTAAGGAACAGTGAGCTGCCTTCCTCTTCTCTTGGGCAGTGGTGTGCTGCTGCAGCTGTTCTCCTGTGTTCACGAAACCTGTACTAACATAACTAACTATTCTATTTGGGGGTGTGTGGGAGGGTTAAAGATATGTTGGTGGTGTAGTAAGTTACTCCATCACTTTGCCTTTGCTCAGCTGACAATTTTCAGCTTGTATCTGTTTGTACATGAAGGTGTGCTCTGTCTTACTCTGGTGTTGCCTTGTGGCGCAGGTGCTTGGCTTTCAATTCAACCCCAAATCAAGTTAGTGAATAGAAGGTGCTCAGAGCACAGTTCTGAACAATCTTGTGCCCCTACTGTGGGCACAGAACCCTGCTGCAGTGTAAGAGGTGGAGTCCTCCCTGTGGCTTTCTCTAGCCTCCTGCTGAAGTCCTGTTTGTTCTTCCAGGCTATCTAGGCAGATATTAGTGGTTTACAGTTCTTGGCATTCAGATCAGTACATGCCTTTTAAAAAAAACTATGGGGGAAAAGAGAAAGGTTAAATGTACTCTGCACCTGGGATGGCATCTGCTCTGAAGGGAACTTTACAAATCTCTCATTGGCATCTGGATTTTGTTATTAGGTTGGACTTGATGATCTTTCAGGTCTTTTCCAACTATTGATTCTATGATTCCATTAGCCAAGAGGAAGAGGGTTTTCTTGCCCTGAGTAACATGCTCAACAAGAGTTTACAGAAAGTAAATATTTGTCTCTTTCCTTGGCTCTCTGCACACAGAAGGGCTGTCATTAGGCTGTTGACATAAACTTTGCACTCATGACCTGCTGAGTTTCATGGAGAAATCCCAAATTATTGACTTTCATTGGCTGTTGATAAAGTGCTGTGGTTCGTACAAGCAGCTACCCCACGCTTCACAACGAACCAATGTAATCATAGAATTGTTCTGGTCTGAACAGAGTGCAGTAAAGGTAACTCTGGCTCCATATCATCTTCTCCTCAACTGAGCATCTGAACATCATCAAACTGCGCTTGAGCCTAAATCAAACAAGCCCCTGTGCATCTGCCAGAGCATCTACAGCTGTTACCAGCTGTTGAGCATATTTTTAATGTGGAGCTGAGCCTGATTTCATAGCTGATAAAATGCCTTTCCATGCAAAACATAGTGATTTGCCACAGCAGATCAGAGGGGTTCAGCTGGGGTCAGGAGAAGGAGCAGCTGAAGCGGTCGGTGACGCCAGCAGGACAAACCTGCTCTGGTACATTTGTTCCCTTTTGGCACTCTTCTGAAGGGGTTACATTTCTGTGTAACACCATCTACATGCTGTTGTCCTCTTGGACAAGAAATGACATGTTTGCTAAGATACTGTACTTGGCAGCAGATTACATTTTTTGGCCTTTTTTGAGGTACTGGAAGGGGAAACAGCTGCAGTGGGTACAGTGCTATGATGCCTGTTCTCATCGCTTCTGTGACTGTGTCCTGCTCACACTGGAAGCCTGCAGTAAATTGCTGTTGCCGTGATCTGAATGGAACTTAAAACCTCAGTGGTGCTTGCATTTGAGACCTGCCCTGCTGAGAAAGGCCATGCTGAAATACTTCCTTTCTAGGCTGCTCTTGCTCAGCTGTAGACCAGGAACTTCTTAGTGGTCTCCTAAGCGTTTCAATGCACATAGCCCTGAGTGGGCACTGCAGTGCACATGGTTCCTTGAAACACTTCCATTTAGAGCTGTTGCTGTTTGTCTCACTGCATTATTTCTGTTCCATAGAATACTTCTGTCTCAGAGCTGTTATGTTTCACTTGAAGGTCTGTCTTCAAGGGACAAAGGGCTGATGCCAGCTACCAAAACCACTGTATTGGTAGCTGGTCTAATGACTAGGCTGCAACTAGATCTGGTGGTCTACATAGCAAAGTATGTAGTGGTGAAGAAAATGAGGGGGAAATGATTCAAAATCTAAGGCTTTTCTAGGAATTCTCTCGTATTTGGAATTCCTAACATCTAAGTTGTCACAGGCTCAATAATCCTCCTTGTCAGTCCACAGACTCATCACAGAGTGAGGTGTCTCTCCACAGGATGGATCTGTATTTCTGCCATCCCACTTTGGTTAACTATAAACTAACTTAATACACTGCATCACTTCTGTGAATATGATGCTTTTTTATTCTCAGAGGGCTGAAGTCCTGGCTTTTCTTGGTCTTTAGATTTTTCACAAGCTGTTCCAGTTCCATCTGCTTCAACACTTTGCCAAACCAACATAGCTGTTGACTTGGTAGGAGGAACCACTCACCTGCAATGAATGCCTCCACAGTAGTACTGCCAGTCTCCATGTGCCATGTCTCCACATCTCTTGAACACCTCCAGGGATGGTGACTCCGCTGCCTGCCTGGGCTCCTTGCTCATCCATGCAGGTCTCTTGCCTCCCCTGCTTGATTTCTTACTCATAGGGATGCATGGATCTTGGGCCTGGAGGAGGTGGTGCTGGTATACTGACCAGCCTCCCCTTACCAAAAGGCATTTGCAATCCTTGCTGGTCTAAATTTCTCTGACCTATGTGAAATCTCCTTTTCATTAAAAAATGCTGCAGTTAATTTCATGAGTTGCTTTGGGAAGTAAATAGTCTTGTTAGCAGCTAATAGCCTATCAGTAAAATAAACTTGATGTTCCAAAGGGAAGTATGTTACTTCTCTACTTGTCTTTGGAGGGCATGTGCTTTATTCCCTTCAGTTTTCAGCATAATATTCCTCTGCCTTGTGTCCATTATTTGTTTTTCCTCAAGAGAGTAAACCACAACCATTGTCTGAAGTACTCCACATCTGCTTGGTGCTTGTGTTTGAGGGAGAATTAGGTTTGCATTTTCACTCAGTCCCACTACTGGACTAAGGACAAATCCAATGCTTACTTCAGACTTGCCCAACTGGAAATAAATAAGCAATAAATACCCAGTCTTTAGGCTGAAGCCTCTGTAGCTGCCACATAGGCAGAGCTGGATCAAATAGCACAATGTCCTGCTGTTAGCAAACATTTCCCCAACTACTTCAAATCGAGACTGAGCAGCTTTTGTTAGCCAAACCAAACCAAAGCTGCCACAGCACACTGTGCTGGCAGTTATGGGAATTCCAGAGTAGCTGCATAACTTTAATGACTTTGTTGCACTTGTGCAGTTTGGATCAGAAAGAACATCTTTACCATTAGAAAGTCACAACTGGGTAAGCTCAGTTAGAAAAGTCCCAAGAATAAAACTCTGCCTGTGTGCACCTCAGCAGCTGTGCCAAGAGCAAAGCACAGGCTGGCAGGCAGCACAGCACTGCCCTGCTCTCAGCGGGGACCACCTGAGCAGTATGGCTCTTGCTCAGCAGGAGTTCCTCAGTCCCTGGCTTATAGGCTGTTGCTCCTTAGGGGCAGGTTTTGTGGAAAATGAAATGAGTCTTCCAAGTGGGAAGCCAGTCAGTAGCTCTCTTTACTCTGACAATGATTTTTGGAGGAAAGCAAAAGATCTTTTTGTTACCTTAGAACCTGTTACTACTCAATAGCTATTGCTTGCAGTAATTAGCAGCACTTACTATGAACCATCAAAAGTTACAAGGCAAGACAGAAGCATAAGGTAGTGGCAATGTTGCTGCTATTTCTTTTGAATCCTGGTTTTCCTTTATGTCACAGAATCATAGAATCACAGAATTGTCAGGGCTGGAAGGGACCTCAAGGCTCAGCCAGTCCCAGCCCCCTGCCATGGGCAGGGACACCTCACACCACAGCAGGTTGCTCACAGCCACCTCCAGCCTGGCTGCAAACACCTCCAGGCAGGAGGCTTCCACCACCTCCCTGGGCAGCCTGGGCCAGGCTCTCACCACCCTCATGGGCAACAACTTCTTAACATTCAATCTCCTCACTTCTACTATTTTTTTTTTCCATCCCCCCCAGTCCTATCCCTCCCTCACACCCTCACAAGTCCCTCCCCAGCTTTCTTGTAGCCCCTCTCAGGTACTGGAAGGCCACAGTTAGGTCTCCCTGGAGCCTTCTCCTCTCCAGCCTGCACAACCCCAACTCCCTCAGTCTGTCCTCCCAGCAGAGCAGCTCCAGCCCTCTGCTCCTCCTCCTGGCCCTTCTCTGGACACCTTCCAGCACCTCCAGAGCCTTCCTGGCACAGAGGCTCCAGAGCTGGCCCCAGAGCTGCAGCTGTGGTCCCAGCAGAGTGGAGCAGAGGGGCAGAATCCCCTCCCTGGCCCTGCTGGCCACACTTCTCTTGCTGCAGCCCAGGCTCTGCTTGGCTCTCTGGGCTGCAAGTGCTCACTGCTGGCTCCTGCTGAGCTTCTCCTCCCCCAGCACCCCCAAGGCCTTTTCTCCAGGGCTGCTCTCCAGCCAATCCCTGCCCAGCCTGTGTTGGTGCCTAGGAATGCCCTGAGCCAGCTGCAGGACCTTGCCCTTGGTCTTACTGGACTTCATGAGGTTGTCCTGGGCTCAGCTCTGCAGCCTGTCCAGGTCCCTCTGGATGGATCCTTACTTCCAGCCTGTGTCTGCTGCACCACACAGCTTGGTGTCATCAGCAAACCTGCTGAGAGTGCACTCAGTGCCACTGTCCATTGCACCAACAAAGATGTTGAACAAGACTGGTCCCAGGGCTGATCCCTGAGGGATTCCACTTGTCCTTGTCCTCCACTGGACATGGACCCATTGACAGCCACCCTTTGGGTGCAGCCCTCAAGCCAGTTCTGTATCCACTGAATGGTCCTTCCATGGAACCCATCCTGCACCAGCCTGGAGACCAGGATGTGGTGTGGGACAGTGTTGAAGGCTGTGCTCAGCTCCACGTCAATCATGTCAGCTGCTTGGCCTTCATCTATTGATGTTGTGACCTTGTCATAGAAGGCCACCAGGTTTGTTAGGCAGGATTTGCCCCTGGTGAAGCTGTGCTGATTGTGCCCAATCACCTCTTTGTTATTCTTCTGCCCCACCAGTGCTTCCAGGAGGATCTGCCCCATGATCTTATGGGCATAGAGGTGACGCTGCCTGGCCTATAGTTCCCTGGGTCAGAACACATTTCCTTCCTGCTAGTTGCTTTTCAGACTGGTGTAGACACCTCTGCTGGGACACAACTCTAGATACCTACTCATTGGTTTTTAAGAAGTCATCTTTGGGTTTTTTTGTACCAGAATTTGCTGGCTCGTTTTAGGTCACCACAGATGTTCACATACCAGATAGGAGAGTGCAGCCAAACGCATTAATATCTTTGTGTCCATGTAATGTAGCCACGGAACTGCGGTTGCAGGAAGCGGCGTCCGGTCTGATGCGAGATAAATGTCTCACCCTGTTGAGCCTGAAGCTCTGCATTTGCATTCTATAAGCCCAAATAACATTGTTGTTATTTTCCTTACTTTAAAATAACATTAAAAACCCCTATGCAGGTCCCCACAGGCTGTATCAGCTGGTTCCTTGGTGCTCTTCCAAAGCAAGCAATGTAGCTGCCAGATGGACCACTGGGAACTGACCTGGCTCACAAGGAACTTAAACTCCTGGGGAGGGTGTGGGGAAATTGATAGTTGCAATCTCTTGTCTTGTAGGTTGCAGTGCTCTGGTTATGCCTTCTACTTCCAGCTGCAATGATCATGAAAGTTGTGGTTCATGTTTCTATGGACCGTATTGAGCATTTGAAGAAGGGGGTGATGAAATGACTGATGAATCCCAGTTTGGTTTCACTGTTAACCTTACGTTCCTACACTTAGGGAGTCTCAGTTTGGGTAGCAGGGGTAGCTGCTGTAGTATATGAAGTTGTCACAGCTGGACTGAATGGAGTAGAACTACCATGACTACCCTAGCTGAGAACTAGTTCCAGTACATTGTTTTTCTAACAACTCCAGAGCTTTTGGGAACCAAGAAACCAAATGAAAAACAATCTTCCCCCCTTGTTTTTCAGAGCTGTTTCAGGTTTAACCCATTACAGTATGGTTCTGTTGCTACTTGAATGTTCTTTGACTGCTGCGTTTTGTGCACAGAGCCCTGGAAAACAAGCACAGCTACCCACTGTGGGACTGGGGTGTACAGAGACAAAAGGATTTGTTGGATAATTCATAGCACAGCTGTTACAATGAATGCAGCAAGCTGGGAAATGTTGAGAGCGTATTGGGCTTTTTGGAGCTATCTGTCAGAACTAGCCAGGACAGCTTATACTGGCCAGCACAAGCCTACACCTGAGGATAGATTCTGAACCTGTAGTATTTCTGGTGGTGAAGAATGTCCTGGAAATGTAGATAATGTACTGTCTGAGGCTGTGCATATCTGAAGCCAAGGGGGAGTAAAGTCACCGCTCTGAATCACTCCATCTCTGCGAATGGGGCAGTATCTGTATCCACAATCCCATCAATATGCCTTTTCCTAGGTTCAGGTAAGCTTGGGGTTTTGATCAATTTTCTTC
This sequence comes from Melanerpes aurifrons, assembly GCA_011125475.1. Taxonomy (NCBI): domain Eukaryota; kingdom Metazoa; phylum Chordata; class Aves; order Piciformes; family Picidae; genus Melanerpes; species Melanerpes aurifrons. The sequence goes on along the minus strand of WWNC01000023.1, from coordinate 142,533 downwards.
TCAAGGAAACTTTGATGCTCATCCCAATGAAGACAGCAGCTCCCCGGATTGGTGCTCTGCATAGTGTTTGTATGAAGCTGCATAGCTAAAATTGGGTTGGGTTGGGTTGCTGTTGCGCAGCTTATGTGTGAGGTCCAGAGTGGGAAATCTGTGGTTTGTAAGTAGTAAAAGCAGCTACTCCAGGGAGCTGAAGAAAGAGCCTGCTGTCTCTGCTCTGAAGAGAAGAGCTGTAGGCACACATCACAGTGACGCATTGAGTGCAGCTTGGTCTGTGGAGGATAGGAGGCACGTACAAGGGCAGCATGTGTCTGCATGGCAGCTTCTGAGCCTGAGCTTGGGCACACCAAGTGTGACATGCACAGGGCCTGGTGGACACCAAGTTCTTGTCATCTCAGGGAAAAGGAGTGGAGGCAAGGTGGCAAATGCTTTGTGTCTGTACTGAGAGAGGGACTGCTTGCAGAACTAGCAATCTGCTGTGAGATGTCTTAAATGCAGGGAAAGCTTTAGTGAGTGCTTAACCTTTCCTGACAATGGAACCCAAACACATGACAAAACTCCAGTCAAAATGAGGCCTCAGCAGTCCTGCTGCTCACACCAGTTTCTCACTCAGGTGTCTGGGTTGTCTTCTCCTGCCTTTGGCCAGCCAGCTCTCTACAACTACCTGAAAGGTGGTTGTAGCCAGGTGGGGGTTGGTCTCTCCTCCCAGGCACCCAGCACCAGAACAAGAGGACACAGCCTCAAGCTCTGCACCAGGGGAAGTTTAGGCTTGAGGTGAGGAGAAAGTTCTTCACTGAGAGAGTTGTTAGCCATTGGGATGTGCTGCCCAGGGAGGTGGTGGAGTCACCATCCCTGGAGGGGTTCAAGAGGGCATTGGACGTGGCACTTGGTGCCATGGTCTAGTCATGAGGTCTGTGGTGACAGGTTGGACTCGATCTTTGAGGTCTTTTCCAACCTTGGTGATACTGTGATACCTCCTTCTCCATACACAACAGGTTATAGTGGATGTCTCCCCCCTTGCTGAGGAGAGAGGTTCCTGTGCAGAGCTTTTGTTCAAGTTCAGCCTAAAGTGTCAGGAGAACAGTAAATTAAATTGACAAAACTCCATCTGACTTTGAAAGCTAAATAAAAGTGTGTTTGCTTCTATATCTGTGATCCATAGTTAGGGTAAAACTACTCAAAGCTGTCTGCCCTGAGTTGAAAAGTAGCCCTCCAGTAGCACATGTGTTTCTGTCCCAGCTTTCTTAAGCACAAACGGTGGCAGGTGAGGTTGGTTAGCATTTAGAAAACTGTCACAAATACAGAAAAGAGAAGGCCATGGAATCGTAGAATCAGTTAGGTTGGAAAAGACTTTGGAGATCATAGAGTCCATCCCTTGACCTAGCACCACCATGGCCACTAAACCATGTTCCAAAGTGCCATCTCTGTGTGTTTTGAGCATCCCCAGGGCTGGTGACCGCATCACCTGCCCGTTCCAGTGCCTGACCACTCTTGCAGGAAAGAATTTTTTCCTAACATCCAACATAAATTTCCCCTGTCAAAACTTGGTGCTGTTTCCACTTGATACAAGGGAGCAGAGCCCAACCCCCCCCACATTCCAACCTCCTTTCAGAGAGTTGTAGAGAGCAATGAGGTCCCCCCTCAGCCTCATCCAAACTAAACACCCCAGGTCCCTCATCTGCTCCTCCAGACCTGTCCTCCAGACCCTTCCCCAGCTTCAGTGCCCTTCTTTGGACACACTCCAGCGACTCAGTGTTCTTGTAGTGAGTGGCTCAGCTGCACATGGTTGGAGGTTTTTGACTGGAGTGTATCTAGACCAGCGTTCAGTGGCTCTGCTCCTACTAGAGCCCGGCTGAGAGTGCCACAGCAGCAGTGTGGTTCTGCAGATTGTAGTTCCAGTGCTGTTTCTGACAGTGAAAGCTTTGTCTGGCCCCAGGCTGCCATTAACAGTGTGCTCTGGGTCATGATCACTTATATTAGAGTCGGTTTCAGACAAGAAGGTCTTTGACTTAGAACTTCAGCTAGGATTTTAACTTAGAACTTTTTGCATCAAAAATGACATTTGAAATATATTTTGTTTAATCCATTCGGGGCATTCCCTGGGGGAATGAACGACAGGAGTGAAATGAAAGCACACATGATTTCCCCTAAGATATAAAAGGAGGGAAATGTAGCTCTTGGGAAAAGGAGGATAAGTAGGACTGCACTGGTTGGATTTTTTCCCTACATCTCCACTGGTACCTTCAGCACTAGGAAGGCACTGAGCTGTAAGCTCTAATGTCATGCCCAGTATGATGCCTGTCGTTAGATGTTGCTGGTCCTATATCATTTACCTTGCAACAGGTTTGCAACTTCTTTGAACCCTGAGCTTTACACTATCAAATCTTTCACTAAATCAGTTAGCATAGAGAATATTTGGGAATATACTTAGATGGATGTCAGGCACATGAAATCAGTAACATTTATGAAGGGTATTGGTCACAGCCTTCCAAAAAGTTTCTCCCCTAAAATTCAAGATAAAGAGAAAAGGAAGGGAAACAAGAACAGCAATATTTATTCCCCCCCATGAAAGTATTCAGTAAGACTTAACATGTTTTGTCTGATTTCCAAGGCCACTGTGAGAGAAAGAGGGCAGAGTGGTAACTTACATCTGGGCTGCTATGAACAAACCAGAAACTAAAACATGCTAGCCTGGAGGAGGTGAAAGAGCAGGCACAGGCCCCACTGATTCTCAAGGCACATCCCCCAGTCTGATTGATGAGCTGCTGTGTTGCTGCCTGGTGGTGAAATACAAAGGCTGCTGCTCTCCTGCCTGTGCCTCTAGCTCATGTCACAGTTCGCATATTTGCACCACTTCTCTTCCATAGAGCCAGAGTCCATCCTTGCCCCAGGTGCACACCACTTAACAGATGCAGACCCCCTAGTTCTTCAATCAGCTTTGTCCAGGTACCTTTGGGAGGCTGGATGCCCTGGCAGCCTGCTCTTTTCCTCCCATACGCACCCCCCCTACCTGAACAGGGCTGGGTGCAACGGCAGCTCAGCATCATTCTGCATGAAGCACCACACAAAACCTCTTCAGTGCAGACTCTGTAACAAAACCTTCTTGGGATAGGGTTCTGTATTCCTACAGAAATAGTGAATTTGTTCAAACTTCTGCTTTTGAATAAGGCTTTGGTTCTCACACCTTGTGCTTTTCAATGAGCACCCCAGATAAGGTCCTGCTTATCTCAGGCCCTGTTCCTGCTGTGCCTCCAACCACTCTTCAGCAGTTCAGGGTCTGCTGCCCTGGTCTTTCTAATTCCCACCCTCAGACTCTGCTCCCTTCCATGCAGCTATTTCTGTAATCTTCCTGACATGGAAACCAGCACAGCACTCCACACCTTTATGCCTCTCTTCCTTCTCTTCCTCCTCCACTCCTGCTGCTGCTGTTTGTCCCAGTATCTTATCCAGGATTATGGGTGAATGTATGGCCTGGCCAAAGTCCTTTAACTCAGTGAAGCTCAGCCATGCAGCCTTCATCATGAAGGAGCACACTGCGTTGTGTCAGGAACTGGCTGGAGGCTGAGCCCAGGGAGTGGTGGTGAATGGTGCCACATGCAGCTGGTGGCCAGGCACCAGTGGTGTGCCCCAGGGATCAGTGCTGGGCCCCAGCCTGTTCAATATCTTTATTGATGATCTGGAGGAGGGCATTGAGTCCATCATCAGTAAATTTGCAGATGACACCAAGCTGGGGGCAGGAGTTGATCTGTCAGAGGGTAGGAGAGGCTCTGCAGAGGGACCTTGCCAGGCTGGACAGATGGGCAGAGGCCAAGGGCAGGAGATTGAACACATCCAAGTGCCAGGTTCTGCACATTGGCCACAACAACCCCAGGCAGTGCTACAGGCTGGGGTCAGAGTGGCTGAGAGCAGCCAGGCAGAGAGGGACCTGGGGGTGCTGGCTGATGGTAGGCTGAACATGAGCCTGCAGTGTGCTCAGGGGCCCAAGAAGGCCAATGGCATCCTGGCCTGCATCAGGAACAGTGTGGCCAGCAGGAGCAGGGAGGTCATTCTGCCCCTGTACACTGCACTGGTTAGGCCACACTTTGAGTCCTGTGTCCAGTTCTGGGCCCCTCAGTTTAGGAAGGAGGTTGACTTGCTGGAAGGTGTCCAGAGAAGGGCAACAAAGTTGGTGAGGGGCTTGGAACACAGCCCTGTGAGGAGAAACTGAGGGAGCTGGGGTTGCTTAGCATGGCTTCATAGAAGGCTGTCAGACTGGTCAGGAAAGACCTCCCCTTGGTAAATCCATGTTGGCTACTCCTGATGACCTTCTTGTCTTCCATGCGGTTAGAGATGACCTCCAGGACGAGCTGCTCTATCATCTTCCCAGGGATGGAGGTGAGGCTGACTGGTCTCTAGTGGCCTGAGTCTTCCTTCTTGTCTTTGTTGAAGACTGGAGTGACATTTGCTTTCTTCCAGTAGTCAGGCACAAAAATGTACACTGAAGATTTTCTAGACAAGTAGCTAACAGGACAACAGTGCAGAAACATAGAGGGGTTCTGGCTGACCACTTTAAGAGCACTGCAGCACAGCATAAGCTGGTAGAGAGGAAGGCTGCTGCATGCAGTGCAGATGCCTGTGCACAAAGTGGATGTGTGAGCTCTGTGAACTGCTGTCCAGAAGAGGGCAGGATGATAGCTACATAAACCCAGGGGCTGGCAGGCAGTGCTGGGAAGTGATTTGCACAAAAGATACACCAGGCCTGATTTTGCATGTTTGCAAGTACTGCAGCTCCTACCAACTGCAGCCTGAATCTTGGGTGTGCAACACCACGGAAAAGAGCTTCTGATGTTCCCTTAGGCCTCTGCAAGAAAGGCTCCAGCCTTTCATACCAATACATTCTATCCATGTTCTGCAGCGTATCAATGGCAGCTAGAAAGGTACCCCAGCTGAGCAAGCAGAGCAGATGCTATTCCTTCTGAAAGCAGCAATGGCACTAGCTCCTGTTTTATGTTGCAGATGTGCAAATGCTCTTCTGCTTTAGGTAACTGCTAGAAATATTTCTTGATAATGGCAAAATAAATGCACCTTGGCAAGAGGGAAGCAGAAGGTTTCCTCCTGCATCCAGTATGAAATGATGCTCTGTTGCAGCTACAGCATTGCTTTGAATGCAGAGCAGAGACAACACAGGCTGTGCACTGCACCACCCAGAGCGAGCTGGTTTAACCACCCTGCTTCCAACCCAGCTGTGTGATTATCTGGTCTGGACAAAGATAGGGAAGCGCGGTCAGCTTGGCTCAGGTTTACAGACACAAAGGTGCAGATGACACCAAACTGGGCAGGATCCAGGCTGCAGAGCCTTCCTACCTTCAGCAGATCAACTCTCCCACCCAATTTGGTGTCATCTGCAACTTACTGAGGGAGCACTCTGTCCCCTCAGCCAGGTCACTGAGCCCTGGGGAACACCACTGGTGACCAGCCACCCGCTGGAGCTAACTCTGTTCACCAGCACTCCTTGGGCCTGGCCACCAGCCAGTTTTTGAACCTGCATGGGGTCTAGACTGACCAAACCTCTGCAGCTCCTCCATCACCCTTGTCACTGCCCTCTGCCCCTTGCAGAGCGGCACAGCTGGCTTGCAGCAACAGCTGGGAACAGCTTTGCTCTGCCTCCTTGGTCTGGGGGCATCTCCTTGTTCTGCTTCCCTGAGGGGTGGGAGTTCTCTCTGCTTCCCTGATGGTCTCCTACCAAAGGCAAATCTCAGGAAGCCTCCTGCACACTGAGAGCTCTCTGCTCCTGACCCAGTTTCTTCCCCTAGCAGCTGCTCCCAGTGACTGGCCAGAAGAAAACTGTGTCTGTTTTTCAGACTACCAGAAAGTGCAAAGCATTTGAAAGTGCCAAAGGGAAGCAGTTTCTGGATCAGGACCCAATTTTTCTGTTTCTAAACATAGTTTCTGTACATTCTAAAAATATGCCAGGGATTGTTTTTCTGCGTGCAGCACCTCAGACTTTCTGGAGTTAATAACTTCTCTTAGTCCCTAAGTACTGAAGCTCAAACAGAGATGATCAACTGGAATTTATTGCAGCTGGGCTGTCGCTATGAGCACGATGCTTAGGGACATGGTTTAGCAGGTAGTGTTGGGTTAATGGTTGGACCTGATGACCTTGAAAGTCTTTTCCAGGCTAAACAGGCACAGGGAGAACTTCTGCCATTTCCCTGCAGAGCTGCTAGGACAATGGCCAGTCTCTTTGCAGCACACAGTCCAGAATGGTACCACGTAAGTAATGAGTAACAGAAGTGTGAGAACCTCTCCACACCTTTGTTGGAATCAGCTAGCAAAGTGCAAGAATCCTTTGTTCCACCTGATTTTAATCTGGTATTTTAAGCCAAGTTTTCCAGTTCACTCTGTGTGCAGCATCCAGACTGACACACCCTTTCCCTTTCTGTTCTGTTTGGACATTTTGGAGCCCTGAAACTGGCTGCCTAGAGAGGCTGTGGAGTCTCCTTCTCTGGAGAGATTCCAAACCCACCTGGATGTGTTCCTGTGCAGCCTGATCTAGGTGAATGTGCTCTAGCAGGAGGCTTGAACTAGCTGACCTCCTGAGCTCCTTTCCAGCCCCTCCAATTCTCTGATTCTCTAGTATGTGAGTCAGCTGGGATAGAGATGGGAGAATGAGTAACCTGTGTGAGCACAGGCATGAGCTGGGTGCGTGTGAGCAGTGGCTGAGCTGTGGCCCGAGGCATCAGAAGTGTTGCTGGTGTCATCACTCTGTGCTACAGCTTCTAAGCCTTTCTGGAACCATGTCATGAGATGGGCTGTGCCCCTCCAGAATAACTGATCAGTTTTCTCACGCTGCAGAGCGAGGCTCCAAAGGACATCTGGACCTCATGGAGTTGATTGGAGTCCCTCTCCCTCCTTCTGTCTACTTCGTCAGTGGCTACGGAGGGTTTCCAGCTTACAGCTTCGGTCCAGATGCCAACATTGGTCGCCTGACAAGTGCAGTGATGCCAGTGCCCTTCTACAGAGACTTTGCTGTCGTGGTGACAGCAAAACCAAGCAGTGATCGTGGAGGAGTGCTCTTTGCTATAACAGATGCCTTCCAGAAAACCATTTACCTGGGAATGAGACTGTCCCAGGTCGATGACAGCACCCAGAGAATAATTGTGTACTACACAGAGCCTGGCTCCCATCTCTCCCGAGAGGCTGCTGCCTTCAAGGTGCCAGTGATGACTAACAGGTGGAATAGGTTTACAGTGACTGTTCAGGGCAATTACATTGCTTTGTTCATGGACTGTGAAGAGTATCAGAGAGTCCACTTCCACAGGTCAGCTCGAGCACTGGTGTTTGAATCTGGCTCAGGGATATTTGTTGGTAATGCAGGAGCCACAGGACTGGAGAAGTTCACAGTAAGTACTGTCTGAACAGCTACTCAGTGCCTCACAGCTCTCTGTTTTATGTGTGTTCCACCAAAGCAAGCCTGCCTACCAGGGTTATATCCCACATGAGAGTACAAATTATATCACCTCTGTCTTCCTTATCTGCCTAGAGTTCAGGCTATGCAGATATAGAAATTCTTGCTTGAAATGCAGATGTTCCTAGAACCTCCTAAGTTTATTAATTGTCCAGATGTTAATCACAATGTTCATTTTGAATACCAGGAAATTTCAAAGTAAATATATCACATAACTCTGTAGTTATGGAATTAGCTGTGGAATTAAAAGGCAAACCTATCCTATGGGGCTTTCGCTACAAGAAGGGCTTTGAGGAGCTGGAGCAGGGCCAGAGAAGGGAAACCAAACTGGGGGAGGATCTGGAGAACAGGGCTGGGGAGGAGCAGCTGAGGGACCTGGGGGTGTTTATTCTGGCAAGGAGGAGGCTGAGGGGAGACCTCATTGCTCTCTACAGCTCCCTGAGAGGAGGTTGTGGTGAGGCCTGGGGTGGTCTCTTCTCCATAGTAACAAGCGATAGAATGCAAGAAATGGCCTCAAGTTGCAGCAGGGGAGGTTCAGGTTGGACATTGTGAAAAATTTCTTTGCTACAAGAGTGCTCAAACATTGGAACAGGCTGCCCAGGGAGGTGGAGTCACCATGCCTGGAGGTGTTAAAAAATGTGTAGAGATGGCACTTTGGGACATGGATTAGTGGGCATGATGATGCTGGGTTGACAGTTGGACTTGTTGATCTTAGAGGTCTTTTCCAGCCTTACTGATCCTATGATTTCTGTGGCCTTTTTATGAAGGGCAAATTTCAGAGTATCCATTTGTGTAATTTCTGAGAGCCATACCCTAGCAGAAAGTCTTCTAGACACTTACTAGCCAGGTGCATTTACTTCTCATTCAATACCAGGAGGAGGATGATCTCACTGGCTACAAAGCTAGCTGGAAGAGAAAGCTGTACTTGCTCAATTTATGTGTTACCTGAAGCTTACCAGGTGTTTTAGCAAAGCAGAATGGCCTCTAACCGCTACTACAGAGCTCCCAAGCCATCTTACCTTCACTGATGATGTAGACAGTGCGACCGAGGGCACCCTCAGCAAGTTTGCAGGTGACACCAAGCTGAGTGGCGTGGTCAGTATCCCAGAGGGGTGATGACAGACCCCGCTTTGTCGCCTGCTGGTGTTGCCTTCCCAGCCTTTGTCTCCATTCGTTGGGGTTTTCACGTGCCATTTTTGGAGCTGCAATGCCCTTCGCAGCTAGAGAAAAACCCAGGGTGGTGCCTTATGTATTCTAGGAGCAGATCCCTTAGCTGGGGCTCTAACAACACAGCCCAGCAGTTGTGTTGTCCTGGGGACATGACAGCTGCCATTTTTTCTACCTTTTGCAAAAGGAAAATGTAAGGAAATATTTGCACTTTTAAGCTGGTTTATTATTGTTAACTTTTATGCTTCAAGTAATTTCCCAAGCAAATCAGAACAAAGTCTGTGGTTTTCTTTTCACAGGTTCATTTCATTCACCTTCCCACAGGCTATTTAAAATGCTGCTTACTCAAACTGGTTTGGGTTTTTTGTTTCGCTCAGGGCTCAATTCAGCATTTGGCAATCAAGTCTGACCCAAAGGCTACTGAAGATCATTGTGAAGATGATGACCCCTCTGTGAGTATTTTTATAAACACTTCTTTATTTACCCTCAGTGCCTCAGAGATTTCAAAGCCCTTTGCTATTAGACATTTTTCACAAGCCTTCAGGTAGCATTTCTTCCTGGGAGCACAGGGAGCACACTGTCATGCTTCAAACTCTCTGAGGGGGAGTTCTGGGTTTGTTTTTGCTGAGTACTCAGCCCCTACAACGGTATCTGTTTTTTCAAATGGCTTCATTTTCTTTTGTCTGCAATGTGGAACTATGACTTTCATTTTTCTGAAGAGTCATTTTCATTAAATTCTGCAAGCATTGAAATAACACCAAACCAACACTGAGGCTTCACCAAAATAACAAACAAGCAAGCAAAGAAAGAAGGAAAGAAACAAAGCTTTGCTGCACTGAAGCTGCCAGATCCTTAGAGATCATGAGGGGTTTGCCTTGAACTTGCTGTCCTGACTGTTTTTTGCACAGGCTTCTGGGGACATCAGTGGCAATGGCAGCCATGAAGGTGTTTATGAGACACAGGAAGTCCTTGGACCTTCTCATGTTCCCATAAAGGTACATTGGTTTGATTTATTTGCTTTACATTTATAGTTTGTGCTTTTTGAGGTAGTGAGCTCTGCCTTTTGTCACTAGTTGTTCATACGTGGGGAGCAGCCTGTTCAACTGAGTAGCAAGTGATGGAGTGAGAGGAAATGGCCTGAAGTTGCAGCAAGGGAAGTTCAGATTGGGTATTAGGAAGAATTTTCTTACTGAAAGAATTATCAGGCCCTGGAACAGGCTGCCCAGGGTGGTGGTAGAGTCCCCATCCCTGGAGGTATTTAAGAGTCTTGTAGACATAGTGCTTAGGGGTATGGTGTAGCCAGGGACTTGCCAGAAGGCTTCTTACATTTCCGCATGCAGTGGTATCAGATGACATCTCTTGCCCACCTGCAGCCAGAATGGTGAAGGCTGGGTCCCTGCCATCTGTAGGCTCTTAGACCTGCAGTGATAACTTCCCTTGCCTTGGGGCTTTCTCCTTTTCTGTGGGTTTGTCAAGTGGCCATCCCTTGGCTTGGATGAGGGCAGTTGGAACACACCGCAGTAGCTGTTGTCAAGAGCTTGACCAGGTTAGCATGACATCTGCTGGCAGGAGATGTGTGCTGTGGAGAAGAGGAATGAACTAGAAGGTGAAAGGAATTGAAACTTTGTGAAGGACAAAGGCTGCAAGTATGGGGTTTAGGATGGCAACAACAGTTAATGTTTCTGAGGGCAGCGTAAGAGTAAGGCCAGATCCTGGCAAGATAGGAAGTGGGAAAGGTCTGGTTTGCTCTTTGGCCTCATAAAGGTGGTGGCTCGGCTTACTGTACTCACTTGAGGGATGTGATGTACTGACTTGTGCTTTACAATGTGATAAGCCTCTTATAAAAACAGTTCCTTGGGATTTGATGGGGTTTTTAGCTTGGAGATACGTTGGCTGAGCCAGTGGGAGCCCCTCCAACTGTATTGTCTTATTTGGAAGAAAGGAATTTCTCCAGAAATCACAGCCCAGAGGAATCTTCTGGAGCAGGTAAACTCCAGGGAGAAGGCACTGCTGCTTTTTTCAGGGGAGGGGTTGGGGTCTTTTGTGTTCTCTGGGTCTGAGTCTGTTGGTTCCCTGTGTACAAAAAGCCTCTGCCCTATTTTGGGGTGCTGGCAGGAAAGGGAAATCCCATTGCGTTGGACATCTTGTGTGTCAGGAAAGAGCTGGCACACCAAACATTGGGTCTTGGAAGCTGCAGCTGGTCAATAGTGGCAAAGACAAGTGGCAGCAGCTACAGCCACCTGCCTCACTCCACGTGGGTGCTTGTCTCAGTCCCTGCAAACATTCAGAGAACAGATTTAGCTGCCTGCAGTGGGGAACAGTCAGCCACAGCACAATGGGTTATATTTTAACCTGTCTGTCCCTAAAGAAGCTTTTGTTTTAGAATTTTATTGTCACTTTCCCCTCCCTTTCTTCCCTTTGAACATTTTCTGTGTCAGGAAGGGGCTCATGGTCACCTTTGGAATGCATTCTGGGCATAATCTTAACACATTTTAAATTGGTTCTGTTAAACTTGCAGCATCAGTACTCTGACAAGTACTCCTGAGAGGACTTTATTTTGCTCTGTCTCTCATTAATAAGTGGTTCTTTTATTTAGATCCAGTTTTCACAGAAACTGGACAAGGCAGCAGCGAGGCTGCCACTGTCACACAGCAAGTCTTGCTAGAAGAAGGCTCTGGTGCCAGTGTTGTGCCAGGAGGTGGCGGAGAGGAGGTCTGTACAAAGGCTTTATCCTATGCCTTGCCCTTTTGTCTCGAGAGCAGAACACAGGAACTTTAAGTGCTTTTCTCAGCTAGGAGACAAGGGGATGAACTCCTAGATGGACTTATAAAGGATCAGTCCTAAGGCAAGTTAGTTGTTTGGGGTCCCTGTAGTGCTTGTGTATGAGTCGGAGAAGCCACAGGCGTGAGCGCTGCTTCCAGGCGTGCCCAGCTGCTCTCTAAGCTGGTACATCCCTCAGAAGCACTCCGAGGGGCAGGATCTGGCTGTCCTTTGCCCGTTGGAGATACCTGCCAAAAATCCTGCCCAGGCTGTCTTGTTGTAAGCATCCGAGTAGGAACTTTTTAGTAAAGCATTGGACTCTGTCCTCCACGGCATCCTCCTGGAGAAACTGTCTGCTCATGGCTTGGTTGGGTGAAAAAATGGATGATGGCCAAGCCCAAGGAGCAGTGGGGAATGGAGTTAAGTCCAGCTGGTGGCCATTCACAAGTACTGCCCCCCAGGGCTCAGTTTTGGGGCCAGTCCTGGGTAATATCTTTATCAATGGTCTGGACGAGGTGGCCAAGAAGGCCAGCAGCATCCTGGCCTGGATTAGAAATAGTGTGACCAGCAGGAGGCGGGAAGTTATTGTTCTCTTCAACACTGGGTTCAGTTCTTGGTTCTTCACTAGAAGGAGGACATTAAGGGGCTGGAGCAGGCCCAGAGAAGGGCAACAAAGCTGGTCAAGGGTCTGGAGAACAGGGCTGGGTGGGAGCAGCTGAGGGAGCCAGAGGTGTTCAGTCTAGAGAAGAGGAGGCTGAGGGGAGACCTCATTGCCCTCTACAGCTCCTTGGGAGGAGATTGCAGTGAGGTGGGGATTGGGCTGCACCCCCTAGTATTGAGTGCTAGAATGAGCTGCAGATAGATTGCAGTGCACCCAGTAACAAATCCTTAGCTGTCATATTCCTCAAGAGTTTCCTCCCACTGCACAAACCAAGAGTTAGAAGCTAGCACCATCACATCCAGCCTCTGCTGTCAAGTGTACAATCTGTTTAACTGGATAAGAGATAATGTCTCATTAAAACATTTATTTCCTTTCAGGGTAAAAATGGACTTCAGGGGTTGCCAGAACTGAAAGGAAAAGCAGGCTTGAAAGGTGAAAAGGTATGTGTCCTGTTACTAACCAACAACCAGCCAGGCACTCTTTGTACTTGGACATGTGCTGGTCTGGTGCACTTTGAGAGGAAAAAGGGACAGCATCAGGCATTAACTGTTTCTAGCTGCAAGATGAAACTCTGTCTCCGTTCACAGAATCACAGAACAGGAGGGATTGGAAGGGATCTCTGGAGATTATGTAGTCTAACCTTAATGGCTAAGGCATGCTCACCTAGAGCAGGTCGCACAGGAATGCCATGTCCAAGAGAAGGAGACTCCACCACCACTCCGGGCAGCCTGCTCTGGGACCCCAGCACCCTCACACCAAAGAATTTTCTCCTGAAGTCTCAGTGAAACCTCCTGAGTTCCAGTTTATACCAATTGCTCCTTGCCTTGTCACTGGGCAGCACTGAAAAGAGCCCAGCCTCATCCTCATGACCTCTACCCTCTAGATATTTATTTGCATTGATAAGATGCCCTCTCAGTCTGCTCTGTGTTCCTCCAGTGCTATCCCAGCAGGGTGTTTGCTTTCAGCTGCAGAGAGCAATGTTGAAATGAATGAGGAGGATCTGTAAATGAGCATGCTGGCAGACAGTGAAAGTACTCCCAAATTAATTAGGCACATTCTCTGTGAATGTCACTGCAGTATCACTATAGAAACCGTTTGACAAAGCCACGGGGAACAAAGACATGAATGAGTGCATTTATCTAATGAATTCTCAGGCACCACGAGCAAGTGGCCAAGAGGCAGGTGAAATGCAGTGTTTCCTGCTACCTGACTGAATACATGAGTTTAGAAACCATGAGCCAAATGTTCCTGAGCCCAGACAAGAAACTGGCAGGTTAGGGGATAGAGCAGAGGTCAGCAGAGGTTGGTTAACAATGTCAGTGATGCCTCTGGGAGAAAAGTTCAGTGCCACCAGCTGCTCTCTCCTCCTGGTGCCAGGTGGGAAGGTCACAACTTGCAGCTCTGCCGTGCCAGGATGGATGGGTTGGAGCCTGTGCTACATGGAAGCATTGCTGGAGGGAAAGCTGAGCTTTTGTCTTAAGCAGCAGCACTTCAAACTAGCCTCAGCAAAAGCTGAGAGGTGATGCAAGAAAGGCAAAGAAGACATGGTACTAATTATGAGCAGGGCCCTTCATGGTTTTGGCAGGAGATAAAGGTCAGTACGTGGAAAAATAATTGTAACATGGTGATAGTGGACAAAACCCAACACAGATGGTAGCAATAAAATGAAGATATTTACTTATTGAGTACCAGGATGACTCTGCTGCCTCCCTGGGCAGCCTGTTCCAGTGCCTTCTGACTACAAATGCACACAGGCTGCAGCTGCTGCTGAAACAACCTGCTCTGCATTTGTATCATTAAATCATTGCTGATTTATCTTTGTTCCTGGTTTAGGGTGATCCTGATGAGGGACTGCCAGGACAGTCCAGGCTGCCAAGACCCACAGGACCATCTGCTCCTTCCAGAGGCTTAGTGAGTATTGGGAGCTCTCTGTCAATGAGCTGGGCTTGCCCTGGAGGAATCGGGAAATAAACAGGAGGGTTCCTCTGGAAGAGTGGCCTGGCTGCTGCAGAGATAAATGTGTTCTCTAAAACACTGCTGCAGAAATGCAGACAAACGTCTGGCAGCAGCCTGTGAGCGCTGCGATCCACACAAGGCTGTGGTGCTCAGGTTTTCAATAGACATTAGCGTGTGAGCTCTGCAGCACAAGAGCAGGGCTGGAGGGAGTGCAAGAGACAAACACCCCTGGCAAGCCCAGGATAAATCTGAGCTGCTGAGGACAGGAGGAGTTTGAGAGTCACTTGTGTTTGCTGTCAGTAAGTCACAGAATGGTAGGGGTTGGAAGTGACCTCTGGAGATGCTTATCCTCCCCCTGCCAGAGCTGGTTTGCCTAGAGCAGGTTGCATAGGACAGGTCCAGGCAGGTTTTGAATTACTCTGGAGACGGAGTCACCATCTCCACTGCCCTCCTCTGGACACACTCCAGCACCAAAATGTCCTTCTTGGACTGAAGGGCCCCAAAACTGAACCCAGGACTTGAGGTGTGGGGTCCCCAGTGCCCGGTCCAGGGTCACAATCACTGCCCCACTCCTGCTGGCCACACCATTGCCGATCCAGGCCAGGATGCCTGTGTCCTTCTTGCCCACCTGGGCACTGCTGCCTCATCTTAAGCTGCTGTCACCCAGTATCCCCAGGGCCTTCTCTGCTGGGCAGTTTCCAGCCACTCCACCCCCAGCCTGGAGCATTCATGGGGTGATTGTGACCCGAGGGCAGGAGCCAGCACTTGGCCTGGTTGAGCCTCCCACAACTGACCTTGGCCTATTGATTTGGTCTGGCCAGATCCCTCTGCTGAGCCCTCACTGATACTGATTTCAAGAGTCCAGTACGGCAGCTCCAGATCATTAGGACAAGGCGCTCCAGCCCAGCAGCTTTGCCCACCCATAGGCCACTTCCCTAACTACAGCAGTGACTATCAGGTCCTGCACCCTCCTTCCGTTCTTGTCTCTGACAGCAAGTTTCAAGGCCCTTTGCTCTGGAGTGAAATGAAAGAAGTCTCAGTACGTAGGGAAAGCACCCCTGACTCCCAGGCTTTTGGACATTAGCCTTGGTGCTGTGGTTGCTGTTTTGGGCACTGGGTGTCTGAGTCCTTGGGGCTGTAGTCTGCCAAGCTGCACAGCCATGAAACTCATCCAGGGCTTGCACTTGGAATCCACAGCTCATTTTTTAATTTTATGTATGAGTTGCCATTGTTTCATTGCAAAAGTGATGGAGCTCTCACCTGTGGAAAAGTCACATTCTAGCTGGCAGCTTTGTTTGCTGCACATCTTGGTTTAGTCCATCCCCTGTTTCCAATCATGAGTTCTGTTAAAATGCTTACAGCAAGGTCTGTAGTGTAAGCCAACCAAATGGGAAAGGGCAGCTGGGCTTCATCTCCCCTTGCTGCACACACTGTGCAGACAAACCACAGCAAAGCTTCTGTGGAGAAGACTTCCTTTTCTTTAGGGGCTTCAAGGAGTGATTTGGCTGTGTGCATGCTGGCTGCAGTTTGCACTGTAAGCTGCACAATACAAGAAGGTGTTTGGAATCCATGAACTGTCTTACAGATGGGTGCAACCACTTGTGACACTGGACCCAAACTGCTGTTGTGACAAAACATTGTAAAAAATGCCTGCCCTTATCAAATGCTTCCTTGGATCCCAGCTGGGGGAACCTCACGGTTTGGCTCTTGAACGAGAGCCATGTTCCAGAGCACAGTAGCTGGGTGTTAGATGTACACCTTAGGGTGTTCCTCATGCTGACAGATACCCTTCCAAAGTTAGCCCTTGTCTGAGATGCTGCTTCTTGAACAGTCACAGAGCAGCTGTGTGCCCTGCAGAGCTGCTGTCACTACAGAGCTTCTGGGACATGGCTGAGGTGTTTTTGTGTGTTCTCATGTAGTTCACCAGTGACAGTCTGCTGCAAAGCCTTTGGCTCTCACTGGCTCTGCAGTAACTGGCAAGCGGTATTTTCATCTATCATCTTTAGAGGCAGCATTAAAAAATAGAATTCTCATTTCAGAATAAATTGGAATCTGAAGAATCAGGTTCTGGAGTCATTGATGGAGAGACTGAGATTTTAAGAGTAAGTACATACTGGCTTTTATTTCTTTTTTCCTCTGAAGGACTGAATGCTTCATTCCCACATGGCTCTCTTGCTACTGCTGGAAGTTGGTTATCTTGCCTAACTTAGGAGACTAGCCTCATTAGATATCCTCTGTAGTCAATGACACAGCTGAGTGCTCAGAATGGCTCCCTGCAGAAGGCTCTGCTCTGAAAATCCAGGCTCACCATCTTCCTAACAGAATCCTGTGGGTGACCCCAGATCAGAGCTAGAGCTCCTGCCCTACAGTGGGAGCCCCACAATTGCAGAGTGTCCGTGCTTGCCTGCTGGTGCAGTCTGTAAGACTTGCACACGAGAGGAGGTACTTGGAAACTGCTTGTCCCAAAGTGCCAGGTCCCTGTGAACTGAAGAAAACAAACGAGATCTGCTCCTGCCCATGCAGGATAGCTCTTTGGAGCAGAGACCATTTTGACTGCACTAAGCACAGTCAGCTTTTGGCCTCAAGTACAGACTCTCAGTTCTCCAGCACAACTTTCCTCTGTTCAGTGATCCCTTGACTTCACTTTGCTTAAGCTGGGTCTGTCGCTGGGCTGGCTTGAAGGTCTTTATTGGCTTACAGAGAACTGACCACAGAATTGTTTGGCTTTTAACTTCCTGCTTGCTGTGGCATGCCATGAGGAGGTACAACTCAGAGAGCAAGGATAGAGGTCAGTGTGACACTGTAAAGAGGGTATCTGTGAAACTAAAACTGATTCTTGATGAAGCAGGAGCTGGGTGGGAACCCAAGGTGAGTTTTATGAACCTGAAAAGTCTGCATTGTCTTTTCCTGTTCCATGCATGCACCTGGCTAAGACCAGTTCTAACAATGCTCCTGATTTATCTAGGGTCTTCCTGGGCCACCAGGACCTCCAGGACTGCCTGGTCTTCCAGGAAAGCCAGCACCCAGTTCAGGTGTAGGACCTCCTGGGTCACCAGGGAAAGATGGAGCTTCTGGGGAGCCAGGTCCTGAAGTGAGTACTCATTTGTGCGCAGACATTGATGTAGTCTCCGTCCTACAACACTAAGGCTTGCAGTCTGTGTAATGCTTAATAATACTGCAGAGTACTTTTAATTGAAGAGCTTGGATTTTATGCTCATTCCTTACCAAAAAATGAAATCAAATCAATGTCTAGTTAGCCAAAGCACATTACTGCACAGCAGGATGTGTGCTGGGCCAGAAGAGAGAAAAAGGAAGGATGCATTTGCTAACATTGAATGAGGCTAGGGATTACTTTTACTTACATAATCTGAAGGGAATGCTTAGCATCAATTGAATTGTGCTTTCAGGAGCTCCCTTTTTCTTCAGCTAAGTAGACACACTTATTCCTATGGACATGTGAAACAGTCCTGCTGTAAAATAGGTTGCTACGAGTCCAGGCAGTACCTATTTGTTAATGAGTCCTCTGTAACAGCGTTTTCCATTGAAGAAATGAGAGTGGTTATTTTTTAGCATTGATCAGCTCTGTGAATCCTCTCTGTAACGGTATCTACTCATATGGTTCCCTGGTTGCCTATCAACCATCTGCTGGTGGCAGTTCTTCCCAGGACTAGATAAGACTTATGCTGCAGGCAAGTGTGAGCATCACAAACTTTTGCATAGTAACACTCCTGTAGTAGTGTTATCCAAAACCTACTTGGGTAGCACTGTTCTTTTGCATGCTGACATTTGTGTCGGGTTGAGTTATTTTGTGCCTGTTTGCTGTAGCTTTCTATTAAAATATATTTCAATAGGGGTTTGATACGTTCTCAGAGGACAAGAAACACAAATGTTGGCCTGGTGCTACAGATTAGTCTGTGGTCCAAAATAGCTGCATGCATGTGCTAGGAAGAGGACTCTCAAGTGGAACCTGCTTTAGATTTACTGTCCTCTACAGGGTCCTCAAGGTCCTCCTGGCCTTGATGGAGTGGTTGGCCCACCAGGACGGAAGGGAGAGAAGGTAAGTTAAGTGTCTGCTGTGCTCCTACTCCAGGAGAAAATCTTTGTCAACTTCAGGCTGTAAAAATCATAGATAGTTGTCCCTGCAACACAGTGTTGGCTGACTTCAGCATTTTTAAACTGGATCCAGCTGCTGATGCCTTATTAGAACACATCTCCAAAAGCATAACCAGAAGTCCAGAAGCCCCTGCTGGGTACAGTTTCATGTTCTGCAGCATGCAATAGGAGCTGTGCTTCACCAGCTGAAATCCAGCCACGACTGGCTCATGCTAGTCCAGTCTGGCACTGGCTGGTACATGCTCCCTGCAGAAGGCACTCTCGTGGCACAGGTAGGGCACACCAGGGCAACTGAATTGCTTCACTTTGGGTTCTGTGGGCCACTGACGCGTCAACATTGTATGCTTCTGCAGCAGCCTGTGTTTGTCTTGCTGCTGACTGCACTGCTGGTGCCCACAGCTGCAGGAGCCCACCCACACCCTCATGACAGCTGCAGCTCTCAGTCACCCATGAGTAAGACATTCCAGCATCATAAGGACTGGTACTGAGTTTTGTGTTGGCTTGCTGCACTGGTTGGCTTCGTGTATGATCGAGGGAGGGCTGTGGCCAGCAAATGGGGAGCAGTAGGGAATGTGCAGATGAAAAGCGAGCAGATGACACCTAACGGATCGTAGCATCCAGCAGACAGATTGCCTGCTGTTGCAGGCACAGAACCAAAGCTTGCCTGTTGCAAAACTGCCACTCTTGAAGTTTCCATAAATTACTGCATCCAGGGTGGGTTATGTGCCCCCCACTTCGAGAAGGTTGTGCAGAAGGCAGAGATGGGGCCGCAGAGAGATATGGCCATGGCCTTGAGTACATGACCAGTGAGGAGAAGCTGAAGGAGCTTGCCAAAAGAAAAGAGACAAAGGCATGTCCAACAGCTATAAAGATTCATTAGACCTTATTCAAGGGTTATAACTGTATCTGCTGGCTTGATTACTGCAGAGGAGCCTTAAAGCTGTACTAGTCAGCACACCACTTGTTTGGAGCAGTGCCCTAGACTGAAGTCTCTGCTTTTACCTCCCAGCATGTCCTGGTCTCTGCAGTCTTGTGCTCACCTGTGTTGGAGGAGTCGGGTTTGAAAGCAGATGTTGTCATGTCTTTGTTTGCAGCAGCAGTTGGACTTTCCTTTCAGAAAGCTTCCAAATCCACCACACTCAAAACACGCAGCTTTGGTGCACCTCTGCTGCCACTCCTGCTCCTCAGAACTGGCCTGTGACTTTGCTCCCCTGTCCTTGTTTGGATTTTTCCCTCACCTTTTTCCTAAGGGCAGTTGTTCCTAGTTTTTCTGTGCCAGAAAGTGGAGAGGAATGCTCTTCTGCTGTACCATAATGCTTGTCAGCTTTATGGGCAGTTTTAATCAGCAGGTTAGAACCTTGCCTTTGTGCTCCCACCTCTGCTGTTTTGCTGCTGTGCTGGAGCTACCCCTGTGTCAGTGCCTGGCAGAAAGACAGGATTTATGTCTTTCCTGCCTAAGTAATTCCTTCTGACTGTGTTTATCCAGCCCTCTCTTTCTCATTCGTTCTTTGCTTTCCTAAGAAAGCCAAAGAGAAATGCCACATCCCCAGGCCCCTTTGTACCCATTTGCGTTCCTGGATTGTAACAGCAGTGCTCAACACAGTCTTGCTGCCCTGCATAGTCACTGCAATCATCTATGCAGCTGTTTCACATTTCTTTCCCTGAAAGGGTCATCAAGCCCTGGAACAGGCCACCCAGGGCAGTGGTGGAGTCACCATCCCTGGAGGGATTCAGAATAGGTGTAACTGTGCTCATGGTTTAGTGGTGGGTCAAGGGTGGCAGTACTGGGTCAAGGGTTGGGCTGGATGATCTGAACCAGAGTGATTCCATGATTCTCTTGTACATTCGTGTGGGATCAGTTTTGACTTCCATGGCATCCCATGGGAGTTCAGAAGCATGAGGATGTGACTTGCAGTGCTTAATTCTGTGTGCTTTGGACCTTTAAAATCTTGAGCCATAATTGACATCCAAGATTGCATCCTGTCTGCTTACCAGACCAGAGCTTCTCAACTCCTGAGTACAGACTGTTTTCTCTTTAAATGAGAGGTCTAATGTTTCATGTAAAGGACACTGTGACAGCAAATGAAACAGCACAGAAATCTGTGGGTATTTTGCTTAACCAAAAATGCTATGTCTGCATGCTGCTTGTCTAACTCTCTTACTGTAAGTAATTAGGGCTGTTTTTCTCTTACAGGGTGATCAAGGCCTCCCTGGTTCTTTGGGTCTGAAGGTAAAGCAGGCAGTGTCTTTGCAGGGTGGCAGTGTCTTTGCAGGGTGGCAGTGTCTTTGCAGGGTGGCAGTGTCCCTGTAACACAGCACAGTTCTGAAGGGGACTGACAAGCCTCAAAGGTTGTTATTATTGTGCAGCTTAATGAAGTCAGCAACCTTGGCTTCTCACCTGGCCAAAGTACTTCCCGAAGGAGGGTGTCTGGGGGGTGATGGAGGTAATTCTTTCCTCTGCATGGCTGTCATCTGACTGCACCTGGGGTAATGTGTTCAGCTCTGGGGCACCCAGAGTAAGGAAGACATGGACCTGCTTGAGCACCACGAACATGGTCAGAGGGATGCTCCTTCCCTAGAGATGTTCAAGGTCAGGCTGGATGGAGCTTTTAATAGCCTGGTCTAGAGGAACATGTCCCTGCCTGTGGCAGGGTGGTTGGAACCAGTGGTTCTATAAGGCCCCTTCCAACCCCAAGCCATTCTAGGATTCTACTGACTTACGCATGTCTAGTACACCAATAGACTGAGCTCTTGTTTTAGGGTGATGCTGGAGTCACTGGATCAGTAGGACCCAAAGGAGAAGCTGGTGCTGCTGGATCTCCTGGGAAACCTGGACCACAAGGACCCCCTGGCCCCCCAGGGCCCCCTGGACCCCCGGGACCAAGCTACAGTTCAGGATTTGAGGTATTTCACTGTTATGGGGTTTGCTGTAGTTATGGATCTGCTTCCTTCAGAGGAGAGACTGTGGTCACCTAAATATTAATGAGCACCTGAAGATGGAAGTAATTGAAATGAATTGTCTAAATGCAGGTAAAGACCTGACAGTATCCTTTCAAATCCAGCTGCAGGTTCCTCTGGAGCTATGACTCTTGCTGTGCTGTCATTCCTGAGGCCGTATCACTTCTGTAGGGTGTAAATGCAGAGACAGCTGTTGGACCTCTCTGACCCCATGGTCTGTTCCACACAGCAGTCAAAAGTTCTTACAATGCCCCAAATGTCAGATGCTGCTCTTTGAACGTCTGAGAACAGTGCCTGCCCCACCTTGAAACAGCAGACCTGGCCACTCCAAGCTGAGTTGTGCATGAGAAATGCCCATTTAGATGAGCTTTGGGTAGCAGAAAGGGCTTGGCAGGACAGGAAGGCAGAGGGAGCACCCACGGGTTCAAGAGCCAGGCTGCCACATGAACAAGTTCCCTGCAGCAACGTTCACATGCAGGACTCATCCCTTTTTCACTTTTCTCATGCATTTTTCATTTCCAATTCAGCTGTTTGGCTCAGGAAAGTCTTTCCAGAGCTCTCATGTCACAGGATGTGACAGATGTTTGCACAGAAACTGAGGGCAATCTCATCAGAGGAGTAAGCAATGCTTGCTGGCTACCTTAAAATTGCTTCAGAGAAGAGGTGGTGTGTAAAAGACAGCAGTGTGTTCACACCTGTCTCCTAGGATCTACACTACCCTTTTTGTGTTCTCTTTAGGGGCACTTTGAGCACTCTAAGGGCAGAGGTGACTGCTAATGCTTTAGGCATGTTTGGATTCCTGGTGTCTGACTAGCTAGTATTGCACTATATACACTGATGGTTACTGGTCTCACTGATGCCAACACATTTCAGAGGATGGAGAAGTCTCTCCAGCAAGGCCACAAGCTCTTACTTGCCACCACTGCAGTTGCTAGCAAGGGGCAGCATGAAGCCTGAGCACACAAACACTCCTTCATTCGCTTAGGCACACCAAAAAGGCTGGCCCAGCCTCCCCTGAACAAAAATGTACTTGTTTCAGAATGAGAAAAGAGCCACTGCTAAGCCACAACTGCCTCCTAAGTCTGACCTGAGTTTCAGCACATGCTAACCACCTCTCTGCCTTTCAGTCATCTTCCCTGACCCTTGAGGATGCAGTTTCCAGAGGTCTCCACTCTCCCCCATGTTAAGTGGAGCCAGCTTTGCCTCTTTATGCCACCAAACAGTTCCCCTGCAGGTAGCCACTTATGACTAGATTGCCACTTCTGATACCTACGTGTCAGAGGTGTAGAGCTAGCAGATGAGCAGGAGTGAGAACTGGAACCCCCCACTTCTGTGGACACAAAGACAGAAGGATCCCAGCTCCAACTGCAGCAATACCTTATCTGGATTCATCTTTGATTTAATCTAGTCCAAGCAGAACTGGCACGATTGCCATTTCCCTGCTGTTAAGAGGCTTGCTGATCTTTTGGATGCCCACCCCAGCCATCTGTTGAGGCAGCTCCATGGTCTGCCAGCTAGCTGGGACAAACTTACCTTTTTGTTGGCAATCTGTTTGTTGCTGTGAGGCTGCTCCTGCGAAGCATTCCTGTTAGCACTTGTTAGCGTCTGTGATCAGCTCTGTGCAGAAACCAAATGGCTTGGGGTTTGCTGGCACTTGTGCTTGCCAAAGGAACAGTTTGAGCTGCAGAAGGTACCTGGTAAACCCATTAAAACATGCAGCTGTCAGGAGTGATGGTGTGCTACACACAGCACTTTCTGAAGGGGAGCAGGCATTGGCAGTGTGGAGGCAAGGGAAGGAAGCACACAGAAACACAGCTTGCGGTTCTCTCCAGCTAGCAAGTGTTTGGTTAAACAAGCAAAGCAGAGCACCAGCGGATTTCCTGCTGAGAGCTGGCACAGGACAGCTACTGCAGGAGCAAAATGAAAATCTGAGTCATGTTCAGTCTCAGGTAAAGCTGCATGAAAACGCTTGAGCCAACCTGTGACTCTCTGCCTCCCACCTTGGCCCCTGAAAGGTGAATCTGCAGCTTGCTGAGTATTTACAAGAGTATAGCCACAGCCCCCCAGCAGCATCTGCCTGTTTACCTAACACAGCCCAGCAATGGAGCAAGGCTTTGCCTGCCATGCATCCCATCTGCTGCGCATGATCTGAGCGTGGCCGCCTCACAGAGGTGTTGGTCAGGGGGCAGCTCAAGCCATCGGTAGGCAGGACAGTTGTTTGGCTCTTCTCCCTGGTCTGTTTGAGCCTGTGTGTTGTTTCCTTCAGTGTTATGCTCGCAGGTTTCTTTGCTCTGTGGCCCCTGCTCCAGGAATGGCTGTGACTGATGTGCCAAGTGCACTGCAGACGCACATGGGCGTTGCTGGTGCTACCTCTGAAATCCTTGGCCCTCCCTCATCTGAGCAGTGAGATTGCTGACAGACAGGGGCAGGTAGAGATGAGGGTGTAGCCGGATGTGGGGTTTGCAGTAAGACTTCCTACCTGCCCTGGATCTTCTCTTCCAGATGAAGTTTTGTTAGGAAATCAATTGGTGAAATCGATTCAAGGGTTGGGCTGAAACCAGCAGGGCCTCGTCTGTGGCTGGAGAGGGCTGGGGACTGCTCATTCTGCATCTGGGGTTTGCTGTGTGCTTTTGGTGAAGCCAGGAGCAGCACATTGTCAACATCTTCGTTTTACGTCACTTTTGCTTGGTTTTTTAATCGCATGCAGGGCCCAAAGGGGGAGAAGGGTGACCCAGGACCTCAGGTGAGCTTTATATGGATTTCATCCTTTCTGAGAAACCTGTGTGAAAGGTAGTGCTCAGTAAAGAGCTTTCCATTTGCAATGCTTTTGGAACAGGGTGAACCGGGGCAAGATGGGAACAGTATTGTGGGACTGCCTGGACCGCCAGGACCCCCAGGCCCAGTCATAGCAGTACCTGAGGTAAGCTTGTCAAGCATTGAAGTCTCCATAACTCATCTTGCAGAGAAAGAGGCACAAGCTGTGAACAAACTGGCAGCTCTGCTGCTGATGTTCAGGTCCTTTCTACCCCTCTGTATCAAGTGGTTTTGTTCTGAAAGGTGTTAAGGGGTGTTACAGACAGTCTACATGCTGCTAAAAATGTGCCCTAGATAATCAATTTGGTATGGAACTAACCTGTTCCTTAACCACTCTTTTAGCTGCTACTCAACCACACAGATGGAATTTTCAACTTCTCCACCATCAAAGGACTGGTTGGGCCTGTGGTGAGTATCTGCTGCTTTAGCAGACCTTCAGATTGCCTCTCTCTTCAGAGTCTCCTTCTAAGGATCACACAGTGGTGTGGGTTGGAAAGGGCCTTTGGGGATCATCCACTTCCAACCCTGCAATATCAGGGGTGGGGTGGGGGGTGTTGGGGGGTTGGAAGCTCTCCAGAGAAGGAGACTCCACAGCCTCTCTGGGCAGCCTGCTCCAGGCCTCTAGCAGCCTCACACCAGAGAAGTTTCTCCTTATCTTCCAGTGAAACCTCCTGGGTTCCAGTTTATGCCCCCTGCCTCTTGTCACCCTTTAGCTATTTATATACATTGGGAAGATCCTTTCTCCAGTCAGCTTCTAAGCTGTGTCTGTTAGCCTAGCACACCTCTGTTCCCCTTCTCCCATGGCAGGACGACATCCCATGGCTGCATCCAGGTGTGCCCACACCCCAGTAGCTTTTATGGAAGAGAGACATGACTCTCCCAGTTCCTGGACTTGACAGGATCCCAGGATAGGATGAGCCCCCTTGTGTGAGCTGCTCCTGAAGGCAGCTGCCATTCAAGCCCTAGGGGACAGATTCTCACAGCAGCATAGCTCAGATCAGCTATGACTCACAACCTGTGCAGGCATGGACCATGCCCGCTCTGCTTTGCCAGTCTGTAACCTCTCTTTGTAAGAGCTGGCTTTTTTGGATCTTGCAGGGGCCAGAGGGCAAGCCAGGTCTGCCAGGGCTTCCTGTAAGTATGACATTCACTACAGTTAATGTTTTCCCAGTGGTGGTTTCCAGAACGTACTCAAGGTCTGGCAGGTTTTTCTCATGGGTAGGACTTTGTGGGACGAGCAGCTCGGGTAGATGTTCCCTCTGCCTGAGATGAGCTGCACTCTGGCATGCTCAGCTCCTGCTTCTGATCATCTCACAATCGATGCTGTAGTTTAAACCTAAATGAAATTGATTCAGGTAAAAAAATCACCAAGTGGCCTCCCAGAAGTTCTCTGTAGATGTAATTGCATTATTCTTCAGGCTGGGTTTGGTCACTGCTGCAGAGCACGTAAAGCCTGGGGGGGGATAACCCTTCTTATTTCACCCTTTAGCAAACATTCCCCAGTGTGTCCCCTCACAGGCAGGATCCAGTGTCTGCCAATCCCCTATCATGGGATGGATTCTTTCCACATCTGATTTTTCTTTCACAGACCAGATGTGTGCATATGGTCTCAGAACCCTTTTTGTTGCCTGAGAGTATCTAAAAAGAAAGCTGACAAATGGCATTGAGAAATGGCATTGACAAATGCTGGCAAACTGCCCAAAATGCTACAAAAAGTTCTTTATTAAGTCCTGGCTGCATTGGAAGTCAAGGAATGGGCAGAAAACCTCCTGAAAAATACTTTTCCTTTTGAAAAAGAACTGATGAAATGTAGGAAGTGATACACTGACCTAGGCTCTCTGTCACTCACAGGACTTCTGCAGACATGAAAACCCAGGTCTTGATCTCTCCCCTAATGCAGGAGTCACACAGTATCCCAGTATCACTTAGGTTGGAAAGGACCTCGGGGATCATCGAGTCCAACCTATCAACACAGACCCCATGCCTAGACCATGGCACCAAGTGCCACGTCCAATCTCCCCTTGAACGCCTCCAGGGTCGATGACTCAACCACCTCCCTGGGCAACCCGTTCCAATGCCGAACGACTCGCTCGGTGAAGAACTTCCTCCTCACCTCGAGTCTGAACCTCCCCTGGCACAGCTTGAGACTGTGTCCCCTTGTTCTGGTGCTGGTTGCCTGGGAGAAGAGGCCAACCCCTTCCTGGCTACAACCACCCTTCAGGTAGCTGTAGAGGGCAATGAGGTCACCCCTGAGCCTCCTCTTCTCCAGTCATTTGGATTGAATTTAGTTCTTGTTGGGTGAAAGCATAAAAAGCTGCTGAATACACTTACCAATTCCAAAGGCAAAGATCCACCTGAGGGGGATGCCTTCCTCACAGAACAAAGACAGAAATTACCTCATGTTCAAGTCTATAATCTCCGTGCCAGATAAATACTTTTTCAAGTACTGCTAGAAATGTAGCTTCAGAAATTCTCAGCCTGGCTGAATGCTCATGGAGTGAGAGAGAACAGAGTAGGGAGGAACTGAAGAGCTTGAGGCTTCACTCCTACTAAGTTTGCCTTTTCTGTTTGTGGCTGTGTGCATCACCACACTGCTGAACAGCAGGCATTGTTCTTTGAGCAGGCTGTCCCTGCTCGCCACTCGGCTCAGGGGATGCTGTGGTTCAGGCAGCCCTGCAGCCTGTGCGAGAGTGCCTGGGCTGTGAGCAGAGTGGTTCAAGTTTTCCAGATGGTTAAGCTTACGTTTAGTGACATGGCCTAGCTCCATGTCCTCAGCAGATCTCACCGGGGATTCACGGACTTGGTTTTGCTCAGGGCCTGCAGGGACCGAAGGGTGACACTGGGCTGCCCGGACCACAAGGACCCAAAGGACAACAGGTAAGAGACAATGCAGAGGGAAAAGCACTTGCTTCAGAGTGTGCTGGGTGACAAATGCTTGGTGACCTTGGATGTTTCATGGTTCTGATTTTACTAGGGATTGGGATGTGCTGAGAGTTCAGGCTGTGTGGTGGTGAGAGAAAGTTCAGTTCTCCCCCCCCACACACACAAAGAAACCACGGCTAACTCAGTCGGAGAAGCAGGATGGAGTGCAGATGATTGTATACACAATATACAGTATTTACAATATATCCAGAAACATACAGCAAAGAACATAACACAGAGCACCTTTCCCTCCTCCAAGCAGAGGGGTTCCCCCCCAGCTGCACCCCCCTTCTCCCCCTGCCTCCCTTTTTTTCCCAAAAAGGGTTAGAGAGAGAAAAAAAGATAATTATTAGGGAGGAAATTCTGTTAGCTCAAAGCATATGCAAGAATTAGTTTTCTTACCTGTTGAAGGTCAGCACCTGGCAGACAGAACACAGCTGTTGCTCAGAGAGACTGAAACAGACAGACTGAAGTGACTGAGATTCAAACTGAACTAAAGCTGAAATTTAAAGTTGCATTCTACCAGTCTACCAATGAAATTCGTTTAGACTTTATCTTTGTTTTCATTTTAACACCAAAACTTTCAGCCAGAGTGTTCCAGCAACTGTCCCTTTCTTAAAGGCACAGCCTAAAACCATCACAGGCTGGGCTAGACGTAGGTATATGACATGCTCCCTCCCAGGGAGGGAAGAGAAAGGGATAATGGAGAGAGACTTCTCAGCTGGAAAGGAAAACCAAAATAGCTTCAATGAAAATAACAAGGACAAAATGAAAGAGCTATAAATAGTTACAGTGCAATACGGAATCCAGCCCCGACGGCACTGACATCGCCATTGTCACCACTGGTGCTGGGACAGGCACTGGGGAAGCCCTAGGCTGGACTCAGTGGAAGATCAATCCAGGTTCAGAAGCTGGATTCTGAAACCAGATTCAGGAAGGCATGGATGGCAAACAGAAAGCAGAAGGGACAGAGTCCCTCTCGGATTCTGGCCGCTGGAGAAAAAGCTGGACCCTGGTGACCCCTCAGCTTTCTTCTGCAGATGACATACATGGAATGGAATTCCTTGTTGGTCATCTTAGGGTCACCTGTCCTGCCCACTCCTCCCTGCAGGTGCCACCTCTCCATGGCACCCCAGTGTGGTGCACAGATGTAGCAGTGCCTTGGGTTTCTACAGGAGCAGGGGTAAGCAAGGGCTCATTTGCACTAACAGTCACTGAATCAAGACTGCCAAAGCAAATCCCTGAGAGCTCACACTGAGGCCAGCCCAGTGCTGAACCTCTGTGTTTAGCACAGTCTAGAGAGCACTGAACAGGAGGTGTCCTCTTCTCACAAGTGAATTGTTGCAGCTGACCTCTGGGGTGCTCACAGAAACACCAAAGTAAAAAGGAAAAAGAGAGTAATTAATCTTTTTCTCCTTCTTTTGGCACAGAGGGCCTTGCCTGCAGAATGAAAACTGCAGTTTTTCTTTCCCAAAGAAAGTGTAAGGCTTCAGGAGATCCTTGGGATCCTCTCCCTTCTTTCTGCACAGCAGTGTTCTGTGGTACTGCTGGGAGGTGGCTAGGGACTGACTCTGCTGCTTTCCAAACGTTGCAGCTGCTTCTGTTCCTCTTCCCCTTCTCATCCTCCTGCAGGAAGCAGGGCAGAGGAGTATCTAAGTTGCTCCTATCTTAGTGGTAACAAAAGGAAAACAAAACCAGTTCCAGCTTAGTCTTTGCAAGCGGCTGACCTCACTTGCAAGTGATAGAAAGGCTTGGAAATAATTAATTCTGGTTTGAAATGGGCTTGTAGGTGCAGAGCATCACTCAGGAGGGGACGGCTCAGGCCACAAGCACCAGCCCCCTTCGGGCTCAAGGATTCCTCTTTGTTCACAGAGTGCATAATATGATCAAGCTTGACTTTGAAATCTGTTGGGGGTTGTTTTGGGTGGTGGGGTTCCTTTGTTTGAGAAGGGCTTTTTTGGCTCCTGCTGTGCACACTACAAAGAACTCCAAACTTTGGAGCCATTCTATTTTGTAGCCCCAGTGCATAGTGATGTTTCTGAGGCATGAGCAGCAGGTTACGCTCAAGAGTCATGAAGCTGGGACCCACAGTGCAGCTGCACAGACACCGGGAGCATTCTGCTTTATTTAAGGATCATGAGATGCTTCTGGTACAGCCTCAGGTCCATAGTATCAGTGAAGCCAGGCCTTAGGGAGACTCCAAAGTATTCTTGGGGAGATAGCTCCAAAGATGGAAGAATCTGCAGGAGGAACTGAACTGTAACCTGGGCTGTCTCTGTAATCAGCAATGGAAGTGTTGGTGCCAAGCCAGAGTCCCTCCAGCAGAAGCCTTGGGAAAGCCCTGCCCCAGGCTGCTTGAGATAGGAGATGGAAAGTCCCAGCTGAAAGATCCAGAGGGAAAACCATGAGCAGGCAGTGTGAAGGCTAATCCATGGCCAAGGTGCTGTTATTCCATGGAATTACCCCTTGGAGAGGTGGAATGCAGGGGGTCATGAGCTGCCCTCACCAAAGGCTATGAGGGTGCATCATGCCAGGCATACAGAGGGAACCAATTCCTGCTTTCCTGAGAGTGAAACCAGGACACTTGGTGTTCTATAAAGGTTTTACATTCCCAGCAAGATATCCTGATCACTGCCTAAGCTGGGGGTACCCAAGAAGATGCCTGTAGCCTGCCTGCCTTTGGCAGAGATCTCCTGTGAACGCACCACGTTCCACATACTCCATTGAGAGCAGCTGAGAGTCTTTTTCACTCAGTACATATTTATTCACCTCAGGGAGAACTGCAGCAGCAGAATATTTTAGTGTGCCTTATTTTGCTTTAAGCAAGATCCTCCTTTGCCTCCCACAGAGCCAAGCTTCACCCTCCTCACACTGAAATCACTTGACTTTTGGTATCACAACATGACTAATCTGTCATGCTTCAGACAGCAGTAATTCTGTTTTGACTTCTTGTGATTCATTGAGAGCTGCTTTGTAAACACTAAAAAGCTTTGATAATTGCAGGGTGAAAAAGGAGAGCCAGGAGCTATCCTGGCTGCCGACGGATCCTTACCTGAGTTGCTGGGAAGAAAAGGGGAGAAGGTGAGCTGATGCAGTCCTGCAGAACAGAACCCTGTTATCAGCCCCCTCTGCTAGACACTGCAGGAGTTCTCCTCACTGCTCTGTGCACCTCTGTCCTCCACAGGGTGAAGCTGGTGTGGCAGGACCGGCGGGACCTGTGGTAAGACATTGCCAGGGATTGCTGGGGTCCCTTCTTTGTGGCTCTGCTTTGGGCTGACAGATAATAATGAGTGTAAGGATGGTTTGGTTAAGCTTTTTGTCCTTCTCAGTAGGGAAGATAAGGACTATTCCTGCTCCAGGATGGCCAATGCCCTTCAGAAAAGCAGGTGGCTGTTCCTATCTGCTGCTGTAAATTACTGGCTTGGTTTAGAACTGAAATTCTGGTAGCACAAAGGTACCCATTGCTGTCCAAACAGACCTAAACACTTACAGAACCTGGCTCTGAGTGGACTGGGGTTTTGTTTTTTTTGCCCACTTGCCTCACTCTGGCTCACCTTCAGCTGCTGCCACCCAGCACCCCCAGGTCCTGTTCTGCTGGGCAGTTTCCAGCCACTCTACCCCAAGCCTGGAGCCTTCCTGGGGTTGTTGTGACTCAACCTGATCTCCTTCTATGCTCAGGTGACTGCCTGGTGGATGTGGGGCAGGCTGTGGATGGAGTCTGCCTGGGATTCAGCAAAGCCTTTGACACCATCCCCCACAGCAAACTGCTGGCCAAGCTGTCAGCCCCTGGCTGGGACAGCAGCTCTCTGAGCTGGGTCAGGAACTGGCTGGAGGCTGAGCCCAGAGAGTGGTGGTGAATGGTGCCACAGCCAGCTGGCAGCCAGGCACCAGTGGTGTGCCCCAGGGATCAGTGCTGGGCCCCAGCCTGTTCAATATCTTTATTGATGATCTGGACAAGGGGATTGAGTCCATCAGCATCAAGTTTGCAGATGACACCAAGCTGGGGGCAGGAGCTGATCTGTTAGAGGGTAGGAGAGCTCTGCAGTGGGACCTTGCCAGGCTGGGCAGATGGGCAGAGGCCCAGGGCATGAGACTGAACACATCCAAGTGCCAGGTTCTGCACATTGGCCACAGCAACCCCATGCAGTGCTACAGGCTGGGGTCAGAGTGGCTGAGAGCAGCCAGCTAGAGAGGGACCTTGGGGTACTGGTTGATGGTAGGCTGAACATGAGCCTGCAGTGTGCCCAGGTGACCATGAAGGCCAATGGCATCCTGGCCTGCATCAGGAACAGTGTGGCCAGCAGGAGCAGGGAGGTCATTCTGCCCTGTGCTCAGCACTGGTTAGGCCACACCTTGAGTCCTGTGTCCAGTTCTGGGCTCCTCAGTTTAGGAAGGAGGTTGAGCTGCTGGAAGGTGTCCAGAGAAGGGCAACAAAGCTGGGGAGGGGTCTGGAGCACAGCCCTGTGAGGAGAGGCTGAGGGAGCTGGGGTTGTTTGGCCTGGAGAAGAGGAGGCTCAGGGGAGACCTTCTTGCTCTCTCCAACTCCCTGAAGGGAGGTTGGACCCAGGAGGGGGTTGGTCTCTTCTCCCAGGCACCCAGCACCAGAACAAGAGGACACAGTCTCAAGCTGTGCCAGGGTGAGTTTAGGCTGGATGTTAGGAAGAAATTCTGCACAGAGTGATTGGCCATGGGAATGTGCTACCCAGGGAGGTGGTGGAGTCCCCATCACTGGAGGTGTTTAGGAAGAGACTGAATGGGGTGCTTGGTGCCATGGTTTAGCTGACTGGATAGTGTTGGATGATAGGTTGGATTCAATGGTCTCAGAAGTCTCTTCCAACCTGGTTAATTCTATTCTGTTCTGTTCTGTTCTATTCTAAGTGCAGGACCTGGCACTTGGTCTTGTTAAACCTCATACAGCTGACCTCAGCCCATGGATCGAGCCTGTCCAGGTCCTGCTGCAGAGTCTTCCTAACTTCAGCAGATCAACACTGCCCCCCAGTTTGGTGCCATCTGCAAATTTACTGAGGGGCCTCAATCCCCTCAATCCAGATCATTGACAAGGATGTCAAAGAGAAGTGGCCCCAGCACTGAGCCCTGGGGAATGCCACTGGTGATCAGCTTCTAACTGGATTTAACTCCATTCCCCACCACTCCTTGGGCCCAGCTATCACCCAGTTTTCGACCAAGCAAAGAGTTCACCTGTCTGGGCCTTGAGCCACCTGTGCATTGTCTGCAGGTAGCAGAGTGATCTTTAATGGAACCATAAAGCTGTGCCTCTCACTTTGAGCAATCAAATACATGTCAAAGATATGTTTGATGTAGTCTCCATTATCACATTTCCTTTTTTGTCCAGGGACCGACAGGACCTGCTGGACCTAAAGGAGAACTTGGTTTCCCAGGACGTCCAGTAAGTGCTGTCCCCTCAAGTGGAACCAAGGTAGAGGAGCTTGCTGCTGACACACGCTGCCCTGTGCCTTCCTGTTTCAGGGCCGCCCGGGGCTGAACGGCCGGAGAGGTGTGAAAGGTGACCGAGGCGAAGCGGTTCGTGTGAGTGCCTATGCCCTGCAGCTGGATGGGAAAAGTCCTGCTCCAACCTTACATCACATTTGTATGGGTTCCTTGGGAAACCTGACAGCTCTTGAAATGTGGAATAACCTAGAAATAATGAAATGCTTCTGATACTTTTCCTTTCTGGTAACAACTGCTGGCAAGCCAACTTCGGGGTCCTTCTGGACAGCCCTTGCAGATGCACACAGCGGTGTCAGCTCCCAGGTGTGGCAGTTGGATGAGAGTCACTGGTAGCAGAGCTGGTTGAGACTGGGATTGAAACTTCTTTCTGTCCATCAAAGACTTCCTGATCCAGGTCATTAGTATGACCCCTCATGATGCAAGAGTGGTCAGGCATTGGAACAGGCAGCCCGGGGAGGTGGTGAAGTCACCGTCCCTGGAGGTGATCAAGAAACTTGTGGCCATGGCACTCTGGGACATGGTTTGGTGGCCATGATGGTGTTGCCTTGACAGTTGGACTTGATGATCTTAGAGGTCTTTTCCTACCTTAATGATTCTATGATTCTAAATTAGACAGATTCTAATTGGAACAAAATGATAGAAAAGATGGCAGAAAATATTAAAGTAGATTATTCCATTCCTCCACATCTTCAAACGGTGCCAAGGTTGATTTTCCTTGGCTAAACAACAACTCTTCAAGCCAGTGTAAGGAGATGAAGCACATCAGGGTGGGACATTAAAGCAAATGTGCAAGCAAAACAGCCTGCAAGTTCTGATAGTCCTTGCTGGAGTGCTCAGGAATCTCTGGTTACTGGTGAGCTGTCACCTCACAGGAGCTTGCACTGATGTGGAGTGAAGCTTGGCCAGGGCATGGAGCCAGCTTTCTAAACGACCCAGTCAAGAGCTGGCAATGGGTTCTGATGCAGGGCAGTCACACCTATAGCAGGGTTCCTGAAGCAGTTAATTAGCACGGAGTTAACTGTCTGGTGTGGAAAGTAAATGAGTCACAGCAGTCTTGAGAACCCCAGGCCAGTCTCAGAAGCTTCATTTCCCTTGCCTAAGAGATCCGCTGCCTTTGATTTAGTTTCTGTTTAGTGCTTTGAGGTATCCAGTTTGGGGTTTTTGCTTTGGTGGGGTTTCCCCCAGTCTTACAGGGTTTTGTTCTCCACAGAGTGTTTGAGGTTAAATGCTAAAGTTCTCCTGACAGGTTGGTCCCTGTGACTGAGAGCTGGGTCTCTCCTCAAGCCACTTAACACCCCCTCCCCCTCACTTTGGTTAAACAGAGCTCTCTGAGCCCTTTGTCCTTCCTTCTGTAGGCTCAGTTGCATTGCTCATGGAAAGCTCTGTCTAACATCTGCCTTCTTTCCCTTTCTCTTACCAGGGTCTTCCTGGCTTACCTGGGCCCCCAGGGCGCCCTGGACCTCCAGGACGTATAGTTTATGTCAAAGGAGTAAGTACAGCTGGGGAGCAGTTGCTGGTCTGTCTCTTTAGCAGAAATATGCTGCTCCAGAAACAGCTTGTAAAGGGAGACATCAAAACCTCCTTCAGGCAGCACAGTTTACAATGAGTGACCTTGCTTGTGTGCACAGGAAAAAATGTCTTAACTGCAGCCACTGTCATGGGAGAGTTGTGCCCCCAGACACAGAGTGGGACCTGCTGGCAGGCCTGTCAGGGGGACTGGAACATCTCTCTAGCAAGGAGAGAAGCTGAGAGACCTGAGGCTCTTCAGCCTGGAAACAGCAGATTGAGAGGGATCCTCTCAATGCTGATCAATACCTAAATGGTGGAGGTCCTGAGGCTGGGGCTGGGCCCTTTTCAGTGGTCCCCAGTGACAGGACAAGGGGCAGGGGGCACACACTAGAACTCAGGAGGTTTCAGTTGAACTGAAACTTCTTTACTGTGATCTTGTTGGAGCCCTGGAGCAGGCTGCTCAGAGAGGTTGTGGAGTCTCCTCTGGAGACTTTCAAAACCAATCTGGATATTGCATTCCTGTGCAAACTGATCTAGGTGACCCTGCACGAGGAGAGGGGCTGGCCCAGATGGTCTCCAGGGGTCCCTTCCAACCCCTGCCATTCTCTGATGGTGTGATTTTGTGAACTTCCAGGCAGCAAGCTGGGGTCTCTGCTCAGGAGGTCTGGGGTTTGTTTCCGGCTTTGTCCCCCCGTGGCTGTTGGATCTGTTTGCTGTGTTACCTGCTCTGTTATGCCTGTGTTCATTAAAACAATTTCCTTTCTTGTTTCCAACAGACAGTTCTGCCAATCCCTCTCAGACCTCACTGCAAAATGCCAGTAAGTCACAGGCAGAGCCTGCTCTGGGCAGAGTGCATGGCCGTGGCAGCACATAACCCAAGTAACTGTGAAGGTACCACGGGGGCTTTGCAGCTGCTCTGGTCCTGCCTGCTGCTTTGCACCAGAGGTGTCTTTTACCTCCTCTTCAGCATAACATTCCCCAGTGTCTGGATATGCCAGGTTAGCTATACATGCACCATGTAACAGAACCAGAAGCCCCAGACCCTTTTGCTTCAGGCACTGTTGTTATTTGGTTGTCCTAACACTCTGAATGCCTTTCAGAGCCTGTTTCCATAGCCTGAGCTGCGCTGGGGAGCTGAAGGCTTGCACACAGGTTTTTCAGATGTGTATATGAATACTGTCTCCATGCTTTATGTCTTTAGCTGTTTTTAGTTTCCCTGCCCAAAGTAAGACTTGCTGTGTATTTCACTGTGGCACAAAGATGCATCAGAGGAGAAAGAGTATGTTCTTTAGTTGGCCCTCAAGTGCGGTCCATTCACATACAAACATTTATGATCTCAGGAACAGCAGCTGAAGCTCTGCCCCTGCTTCCCAAAGGGAATGACAAAGGCCTCACACCTCCAAAGGACCTGAAGTTTCACACACTGTACCACATGAAAAGAGGCAGAGGTTATCTTTCAGAACACCCTGATGCAATCTTTAATGGATGATGGAAACTACATCCTGCAATGAGCTGTGAACACAGTTCAGCCCTGGAAGCACTTTCCCTGGGACAATATTGCACTGCTAAGCCGTGGGTTAGGTGCTTGGGAAGATTTCTGTCTTTGAGACATGGGCTTTCCCTGAGAGCTCTGTTGTGTGGCATGGCTCTTCTACTTTGCTGCTAGAGAGCAAGTCTCAGAGTGGCATTTTGTCCCCTCCTCCAATTTCCATTCCAGCTCTTTTTCACTTATTTCAGAAAGTAGCTCTTGACTTATACTCTTCCAGATGCATTCCTACTCCTCACCACCCTGTCCCTGCTGCTGAAGGAGGATGTATCCCAGATTATGGATTGTTTGCTAATTAATGATGGCCATAACTCCATAGTAGTTTGGCATTTCTGTGCTTGGGCCTGTCACATCCAGGCACTATACTTGTACCACTTTGAATTCCTCTCTTAATTCCTTCCATTCCCACCATATAACATTCTTGCATGTCAAGAGCACATGTCCACAATCACACAGGGACTAGTGAGCCTCTGAAACCTGACTGGAAAGACCCTGAGCAAGCTGATGCCCTTGGTCCTGCTTTAAGCTAGACAGCCTCCAGAGATGCCTTCCAAGCTTGGCTCTGCTGTGCTTCTCTGGAGAGTGATTCAAGCAGCACAAGCTCCTTTTAGCTCAGGTTCAGACAAAAATAAAAGGTTACAATCAGTGAACAATAGTAGCAGCTTTCATGTGCACAAGTGATAGAATCCTGTGCTTGGGAACACCTCTTCGTGCACCTGAGTCTGCTGGGTAGGTTTGCTCTGTGTTTGTGAGTAACCTTTAAACCTGTCCAGGTTTGTAGATCAGAAGCCTGCTGTATTTGCCTCTCAAATGACTGTTGGTAACGAGCCACAGACTGAACCCCTCACGTTTTCTTCACGTGAACTGAACTTAATGGAGCTGCCCATGTGAGTAAGACTTTCAAGAGCTCATACCGCCAGACTAGCTGGATGCAAGCACCTTCAGTATCTTTCATACACTTGCTTGGATTCATATGAACAGTACCAGCTGGGTCTGAGATCTGTCTGTTCCCCAGCACTGTGCCACACTTTAATCCCTGCACTGTCCTCACTTTGAAGGCAGGCAGCAGAGGTGGGTAGCATGCCCAGTGCTACAGGTGGCTGCTGTCAGAACAGGACTGATTAGGGTAGCTTCTGCCTCCAGATGGTGGTCTCAGTGCAGCTGATCACCGGCCAGCATCAGGCATTAGGCACAGCCATGATCTGATGAAAGGCTTACAAACACAGCTTGCTATGTTACAGCCAGAAACCAAATCCTGCTTTCCAATGCAGGGATGTAGATTCAGAGCTGTCCATGGAGAGTGAGAAGCATGCTCCAGAAGGCATGTTCTGACCTTCCTGCTCAAAGTATGCTGCATGTGAAAGAGGACATGGCCCTGAACGAGCTTGCTCAGCTAACACCTGGGGCTTGTCAAGCAGCAGGTGACCCCAGGGCAGTTACTGACTGATGGCATGGGCACTTTCCAGGCTTGTCAGCCAAACCAGGCAATGCCCTGCTGCTGGTTGATGTGCATGGATCACTTGTAATGGATTTCTCTCCGTAGGTGGGCACTGCTTACCCTGGGAATCAAGATGTCCGTGGTGAGTAATTCTTTTCTTGTACCTTGGTTCAAACAAACTCTCAGTTAAGCTCTTCTTGCTGGGCTGTTGCATAACTGGGTTTGGGGGAGGGAAGAAAAAGTGTTCTCTCTGCTTTTTCTGGTGAAACTGTAAGATCCCAGCTTCTTCCACTCTCAATAGGTAGGTCAAGGAACAAAGGAGCCTAGCTCTGTACTTTGGAGGCGAAGCTTTGGAAATTGAGCAGTACTACACTTCTCTACAAGATCTAACCTTAAAAGTCCCCTGTCAGAGATGAGGTGTTCCACATGGCTCTGCTCTGGCAATGCTCCCAAAATGCAGATTCTGAAGTCCACCTGATACTACTACATCCCCCCAGCCCCCTGAAGCAACCAGGTGGCCTCATTTCTCCAGCATTTGACTGATGGTATAAAACCCTCTTCCCCTCTCTGATACAAAAATAGAAAACCCTGAGTTTGTAATCCCACCAGGACAGGGGCAAAAGAATGCTGTAGATGGCAAAGAAAGGTATCCTGAAGAGGAGAAAGTCAGAGCTTGCTCGTGTAAGCTCTGTATTGGTCTTGAGTCTTTAAGATGACCTAAAATGCTGACATCTGGACTGCAGATTTGCCTGGAAAATAACTCTGAAGATGTCAAAGTTGAGCAGTTAGGGTTGGGCTGACCATAAGGAAAACTAGCTGCCCACCTGAGTACCCAACAGGTCATAGGGAGGCTCACAGGAGCATGGCCAGCTTTCAGCCCTCATGGCTGACAGAAGAGCAGAGAGGAACTGTCTGGGAACTCCTGTTGCAGCAGGGCCTCTGAGGGGCAGGAGGTCCAGCTCATGCTCTGGTTTTGTAGCCACTCTACACAACTAGGAGCAGGAAAAATACTTCAACTGTCTTTCAGACTACAGCTTTCTCACCAGTAAAGACTTGTTTAGAAGTGGCAGCACGTCATGGATCCTGGGCTGGGTCACTGACAGATTGCCTCTGTGCTTGCCCCAGAGAAATTCCAGGGTGTGCTCAGATCAGGTTAAAGAGCTGGTGGTAGTGATCCTCTGACTGCCAGCACGGATCACCACTTACCAGAGGGGCTGAAGATACCCCAGGCAGGAACTACTGACAATTACTTCAAGAAGTGTGTCCTGAATCTCTATGCTGGCTGTTGTGCTTTAGCAGCCTTCCTGCTCATCACTCAGTACAGGACCACCTCCCCTTAGCCTTGGGAAGACATTTCTACCTGAAGGAAATGGCTGCAAGATGCTACTGTGGCAGGATGATGTTATTTCACAAGAAATTTTCAAAGAGATTAGGAATGAGTTGGGCAGAGCAAAGAGAGCAATCAAACCTTAGAAAGTCTAAACACTCAGGGGTCTTTTACCCAGGTGTTTTGTTGGCTGAATTGAAGGATATCTGGGAAAAGGGAAGGGTTGCCCAGCTGTGTTTGGATTGGATTCTGCACTTAGCTTACCTGGAAACATTTCTGCTCTCAGAGAACATTTCCTTCATTACTAATGCTTTCATGAGATGAAGGAACAATAAACAGTAACATTTTTACCTTCACAGTTGCAGATATTGTCATTTATTGGTTTGGGGTCTGGAGGTAGCAGCAGGTATGGTATGAATACAGAGCCATAACTCAGGAGCTGTTGAAATCCTTGCCCCAGTGAAATTCACCGATGCAGCTAGAACAGGTTTGCTCAGAGGGTCTCGGGCTAGGGAGTGAAGGAAGGGAGAGTGAAAGCCTGACCTGTGAGAGAAAGGTTGCTTTGCACAGGTTGGGGCTGGTAAGAGGGCAATGAGGCAGCCATTCAGGTCTCATGAAGAGAGTGAGTAGGGGCTGGAACCACAGGGGTGCCAAAGTCTGCTCTCGCTTTGGGGAGCTTGATTGGTCACTGCAGCTTGCAGGTTCTAATGCAGGTGTGATGCTCTCTGGCAGGTGCTAAAGCAAACAGAGATTCCTGGGGGCTGCATGGGTCAGCAGGCTCAAAAGGAGAAAAGGGAGACAGAGGTGCTCCAGGACCACCAGGTATGCTGCTTCTCATCTGTCACTGACAGCCTGTGCAGGGCTGTGTGCTTCACTAGAAATGTCTTTGGTGCTTGCCCTTGGAGCCTTGCACCTGGCTTGAGCCAGCTGGACTGAAATCCAGGACTTCCCACTTCAGGGTAAGACAGCTTTGCATTCTGAGTTCAAGCCAGTCCTTTGTTTGGGGACTTTAGGCTGAAAAGCAAAAGACTGAGAGAGGATCTTCTCAATGCAGATCAATAGCTAAAGGGTGGAGGTGATGAGGCTGGGGCTGGGCTCTTTTCAGGGGTGCCTAGAGGACAAGGGGCAAACTAGGACACAGGAGGTTTTGTTTGAACTTAAGGAAAAACCTTTTATTTTGAGGATGTTGAAGCCCTGGAGCAGGCTGGCAGAGGGGTTGTGGAGTCTCCTCCTCTACGGACTTTCCAAACCCACCTGGACACTGTGATCCTGGGGAGGCTGATCTAAGTGTACCTGCAGTGGGTTTTGGCCTAGACTATCTCCAGAGGTCACCATTCTGAGTGCCATGGTAGGCACAGGGTTGGACACAAAGGTCTCAAAAATTAATCAGAATAGGTTTGAAGAAGATGCCTGGAGCTGCTATGTGCAGCTGCCAACCAGTCTTCTTTTCAAGCATGCTTTGGCTGGCCACCACTGGCACAGAACCATTGCTACTGGCATTGGGTTTTGTGGCAGCTATGGCTCTCTCCTTGCTACTGACTGGCCACTCCACATGCAAAGCTTTGCTTTTACCTTGGTTTCCAGCAAAGGGGGTTGGGTGCTTCTCCTCCACCACCTGCCCAGCAAACTGGGAGTTTTTGATCACTAAGCCTTCTTTCAAGTTTGTCTGAAATTTGCAATCAGATTCAAAACTGATGAAGGTAGAGAAGTGAGAGAGAAGACAGGGCCTGTAAGCCTTGCTTTGTTAGGAAGCCAGGCTGGAAGTGTCTGCTGGATTTAAAGGTCAGTGTTGTCACTGCAAACATACCTTCCTTAAACTAGACGTGTTTTTAAAAAGAAAATTGCAGGGCATTATTGCATTTTATTGTATTTTCTTCATTTTTCAGGCCCACTTCTGCCTCCATCATATTTCAGCCACTTTGTTAACAGCATAAAGGTAATTACATCCCATTTGTGCCTGGCTTCCCATCAGCTTTTTCTAAAGTGTGCTTTGCTGTAAACTAAGCCTAACCCAGAATGACCTGGGGAATTAGACAAAGCAGAGCAGCACATCAGCAGATACAAACTGTATCGGTTTCTCACACCCCAGCTGCACAGAGAAGTTCATTTTGAGTATAGAGACAGCAGATGTCAGTGGTCCACAAAGATTCCTTGTGAAAAATGTTATTGCTGAGGCCTTTTGCCTTGCTGGTGGCACTACAGTGAGTCATAAATCCCTGACGCCTGATGCAAGTCGGTATAAACGACCTGCCAGAAGTGAGGGCTTTGGTTTCCATGCCAGCTCAGGTAAGAGACATCCATTAGCCAAAGGGTTCCGGGAACAACTGAGCAGCAGCTGAGATGCGGTGGGAGGGAGGCAGGGAATGGCTCTGTGTGATGCTGTTTCTTTGAAGCACACTGAATAGGATAAGTGAACGCGATGGGAACTGCTTTTCCTGGCATCTCGTGCAAGGAAGCCTGCCCATAGCTCGTATACTCATGCCTTGATCTCTTCGGTCCCTCTCTGCTCCAGTAGTCTCCTGGCCACTTCCAGGGACAAAAGGAATAACAATGCAATATGGTTTTGAATCGAGCAAGGCTCCTTGTCAGTAGGAGAGCTAAAGAACAATGCAGCACTTTATCCCCTAACGATGCCACCAAAGCAGCGTGCTGTCAGTTTCCCTGAAGGACTCTTAGTGCTGTCTGACCTTCAGCTTCTGTTTCTGCTTGGCTGAGTACACCCAGGCTGCCCCTCTGACAGGAAGGGCCTCAGGCACGCATGGCAGTGCTGATGCAGCTTCTTTGATCTTGCAGAGTCATCTGCAGCTTCGCAGCTTTAGCTACGCGGAACTCCTTTCACCTGCTCCTCCATCTCTACACAGTGCCACGCAGAAAGCTTTGCAGACCTGCTTACTGAGACACTAAAGAGGAGAAAAGTCAGAGGAGAAGCTACACACACCCATCTCTGTTGGCTTTCTGCAGCCGCCTGCCACCTTTGCTTTTCCTTTTGCCTCTTCTGTTCACAGGTTTATTTCTCAGAAAGTTCTAACAAAGTAGACAAAACAAACAAACAAAAACAACCAAAAAGGAAAAGAAAGAGCAGACACAAAGAAGAAAATAATGTGAGGAGGAAGCTGCAACTGCAGAGAGAGAATGCCTCAGCGTTCAGATGCTGTGACTGATAACCAGCGCTGAAGGACAGGAGCAGACATGCAGTTCAAAGTGTCTGCAGCTTTCTCTGATGGCTCTTCCTTATCCTGGTACACATCCCTGACCTTCTCTCTCACCCTGGGCACAGTAGTCTTCATTTTGCCTCACAAGGTTGGAAAAGCCCTCTAAGACCATCCAGCCCAACCACCAACCCAACGCAACCATGGCCATCAAACCCTGCCCCCATGTGCCATGGCCAAACACTCCTTGAACACCAGCTCAGCTGGCAACAGATGGGGTACATCCGTCCCATAGAGGGAGAAAGATCCTAGCACATGAGAACAGCCTATCCCCAGAGGGAAAAGGGTTCTAGGAAGGGAGTTGGCAGGTCTCATTGACAGGGCTTTAAACTAGACTACAAAGGGGAATGGGCTGAAACCAGTCCCCCCAGACAGGAGTCTGGGGGTGGTAAGCTGGAGTGAGGGGTGAAACCAGCAGCCCAGCTGAAGTGCAGGTACACTAATGCACACAGCATGGGTAACAAACAAGGGGAGCTGGCAGCCTTGTTGCAGCAGGAGAGCAGCAGAGACGTGGTGGGACGACTCACATGGCTGGAGCACTGTAATTGGTGGCTACAGGCTCCTCAGGAGAGACAGGCCAGGGAGAAGGGGGAGAGGAGTGGCCCTGTACATCAGGGAGGCTCTAGCTGCCATGGAACTAGAGATTAGGGAGAGTGCCCAACAAGGCTGCCATCCTGGTTGGAGTCTGTTACAGACCACCCACCCAGGATGAAGAAGTTGATGAATGATTCCATAGGCAGCTAGAGGCTGTCTCAAGATCACCAGACCTTCTTCTCATGGGTGCCTTTAACCTGCCTGATATCTGCTGGGAACTCAACACAGCAGAGAGGAGGCAGTCTAGGAGGTTCTTAGAGTGCATGGAGGACAGCTTCTTATCCCAGCTGCTGTGTGAGCCTGCCAGGGGTAAGGCTCTGCTTGACCTCCTTTTTACAAGCAGAGAAGGGCTGGTGTGAGATGTGGTGGTTGGAGGCTGTCTGGGGTGCAGTGACCAGGAGATAATTGAGAGTTCAACATGCAGTCAAGCTAAGAGGGGCAGCAACAAAACCTCCACTCTGGACTGCCGGAGGGCAGACTTCAGGCTACTCAAGGAACTAACTCAGAAGGTAGCTTGGGAAACAGCCCTTAAAAACAAAGGGGTCCAGGAGGGCTGCAGCTGCTTCCAGAAAGAACTCCTGAAGGCTCAGAGCAGGCTGTGCCAATGTGCCGGAGATGAGCCCCGGGGCAGACAGCCTGGATGGGCAATGAGCTTCTGAGCGAGTTAAGAGAAAAAAAGAGGAGGTATCATCTTTGGAAGGAAGGAGAGGTGACCCATGGAATGTGTAAGGGTGTTGCTAGGACATGCAGGAAGAAAATTAGAGAAGCAAAAGCCCATTTAGAGCTTAGCCTGGCACTGTTGTGAAGGACAAGCAAAAATCCTTCTACCAATACATGAATGGCAAGAGGAGGGCAAGGACAACCTCCACTCCTTGGTGGACACGGAGGGGAACGTAGTTACAAAGGATGAGGAAAAGGCAGAGGTGCTTAACACCACCCTTGCCTCAAATTTCAATAGCAGGATAGGTTGTCTGCAGGACAGGTGGCCTCCTGAGCTGGCAGATGGAGGCAGGGAGCAGGATAGTTCCCCTGTGATCCAGGAGGAAGTAGTGTGCCCGGGTGGCCAAGAGGGCCAAGGGCATCCTGGCCTGCATCAGGAACAGTGTGGCCAGCAGGAGCAGGGAGGTCATT
This sequence comes from Melanerpes aurifrons, assembly GCA_011125475.1. NCBI lineage: Eukaryota > Metazoa > Chordata > Aves > Piciformes > Picidae > Melanerpes > Melanerpes aurifrons. Next base: position 99,515 of record WWNC01000023.1, on the reverse strand, counting down.
CTGCCCTGTGCTCAGCACTGGTTAGGCCACACCTTGAGTCCTGTGTCCAGTTCTGGGCTCCTCAGTTTAGGAAAGATGTTGAAATGCTGGAAGGTGTCCAGAGAAGGGCAACAAAGCTGGGGAGGGGTTTGGAGCACAGCCCTGTAAGGAGAGGCTGAGGGAGCTGGGGTTGCTTAGCCTGGAGAAGAGGAGGCTCAGGGGAGACCTTCTTGCTCTCTCCAACTCCCTGAAGGGAGGTTGGACCCAGGAGGGGGTTGGTCTCTTCTCCCAGGCACCCAGCACCAGAACAAGAGGACTCACAGTATCACAGTATAACTAAGGTTGGAAGAGACCTCGAGGATCATCGAGTCCAACCTGTCACCACAGACCCCATGACCAGACCATGGCACCAAGTGCCACGTCCAGTCCCCTCTTGGAACACCTCCAGGCACTGTGACTCCACCACCTCCCTGGGCAGCACATTCCAATGACGAACGACTCGCTCGGTGAAGAACTTCCTCCTCACCTCGAGTCTAAACCTCCCCTGGCACAGCTTGAGACTGTGTCCCCTTGTTCTGGTGCTGGCTGCCTGGGAGAAGAGACCAATCCCCACCTGGCTACAACCACCTTTCAGGTAGTTGTAGAGGGCAATGAGGTCACCCCTGAGCCTCCTCTTCTCCAGGCTAAGCAATCCCAGCTCCCTCAGCCTCTCCTCACAGGGCTGTGCTCAAGGCCTCTCCCCAGCCTTGTTGCCCTTCTCTGGACACCTTCAAGTCTCTCAATGTCCTTCTTAAACTGAGGGGCCCAGAACTGGACACAGGACTCAAGGTGTGCCCTAACCAGTGCCAAGTGCAGGGGCAGAATGACCTCCCTGCTCCTGCTGGCCACACTATTCCTAATGCAGGCCAGGATGCCATTGGCCCTCCTGGCCATCTGGGCACACTGCTGGCTCATATTCAGGTGGCTGTCGATCAGCACCCCCAGGTCCCTCTCTGTTTGGGAGCTCTCAGCCACTCCGACCCCAGCCTATAGCTCTGCATGGGATTGCCGTAGCCAAAGTGCAGCACCTGGCACTTGGACTTGTTGAATGCCATCCCATTGGACTCTGCCCATCTGTCCAGTCGGTCGAGGTCCCTCTGCAGAGCCTTTCCACCCTCTAACTGACTAACATCTGCCCCTAACTTGGTGTCATCTGCAAACTTGCTGATGACTGACTCGACCCCCTCATCCAGATCATTGATGAAGATGTTGAAGAGGACAGGGCCCAGCACTGATCCCTGGGGGACACCACTGGTGCCTGGCCTCCAGCTGGATGTGGCACCGTTCACTACCACTCTCTGGGCCCGGCCCTCCAGCCAGTTCCTAACCCAGCACAGAGTGTTGTGGTCCAATCCACAGGCTGACAGCTTAGTCAGCAGTTTGCTGTGGGGGACGGTGTCAAAGGCCTTGCTGAAGTCCAGGCAGACCACATCCACAGCCTCCCCCACATCCACCAGACAGTCACCTGATCATAGAAAGAGATCAGGTTGGAGAGGCAGGATCTGCCCTTCCTGAATCCATGCTGGCTGGACCTGAGCCCTTGGCCATCCTTCAGGTGCAGTTATTGCCGCCAGGATAATCTGCTCCATCACTTTCCCTGGCACTGAGGTCAGGCTGACCGGCCTGGAGTTTCCAGATTCCTCCATCTGACCCTTCTTGTGGATGGGGACCACGTTGGCCAGTTTCCAGTCACCTGGGACCTCACCTGTGAGCCAGGACTGGAGGAAAATGATGGAGAGCAGCTTGGCCAGCTCATCTGCCAGCCTCAGTCTCAAGCTACACCAGGGGAAGTTCAGGCTGGATGTTTGGAAGAAATTCTTCCCAGAGAGAGAGACTGGCCATTGGAATGTGCTGCCCAGGGAGGTGGTGGATTCACCATCACTGCAGGTGTTTAAGAAGAGCCTGGATGGGGCTCTTGGTGCCATGGTTGAGTTGATCAGATGGTGTTGGGTGGTAGGTTGGACTCTATGATCTCGAAGGTCTTTTCCAACCTGGTTAATTCTGTTCTGTTCTATTCTTCCTCCAACTTTCTGTTTGCCTCCAGCTACTGCACAGAACAAGGGTGTGCCGGGTAGAATAGCAGGAGGGAGCAACAGAGGCATTTTCTCTGCCTCCACCTAATGTCCCCTCCCTGAGTCCCTACCCTGAGAGCCTTGCAGCCTCAATGGAGAAAGCAATTCCTTTCTATTCCCTATCACTAAAGAAAGAATCAATGTTGCAATGAGTTGAAGCAGATGCTGTTCTTTATAAGACTCAGAGATTTGATGTAACCCTAAAGATCAATGCATAGAGTTTTGAGCTCACCTCAGATCAATGTTTTAATTGTATTCTCTCTAAAGGGTGAAAAAGGAGACAATGGAGTCACTGGTGTAAAAGGAGAGAAAGGAGAACCCAATGGAGGCTTTTTTCTGACAGGACCTCCTGGACCTCCTGGAAGACCAGGGTTGATTGTAAGTCATGCAGGTCGTAGAGCAGGAGTACTTGTGGGTACCCATTGCTTTCAGTTGGAAGGCACCAAACCACAGGCACATGGCATGGAATGAAGGTGCCAGGAAAAGCTGCTGCCATGCCCAGCTGTCTGCTACGGCTGCGCCAGTGAGCAGAGCCCTGCTGCCAGCAGTGCTGCACCCCAAGGCAGCAAACAGAACTCCTGAGGCTACTGCTTGGACCCCTATAAAGGCCAAAACAGGTGATGGAAAGTCAGGCAGAGGCTGACCTGAAAAGCAGTTGCCATCTAAATAAATAATGCTAGTTCTTATTGCAATAACCCAAAACATGGATGGAAAGTGCAGTGTGCATCCATCTGGATCGTCCTATAAAGTTCAGCCACTGTCTACCTTGTTGTTTTCTCTTCTGGTAACTGCCACCACAGCTGCTGTGAAGCCAATGCACAAAGGCCTTGGAAACCTGCTTAACCCTGAGACCTGGCAATGGAGGTGTGCAGCGCATGATGGGTGGGTGGGTGGCAGCTGAGGATAAGCATTAGCTTAGCAGGCCCACGTTCAGAAATTCCCACAGCACCAGTCCAAATTTCTGGGAACCATCTCCCTGCTTAGAAACTCTTCCACTAGTGAGAATGAGTTGGATGACACAGCTGAGACCCCCCAGGGACTGAACTTTCCTAGTCCAGGGTCCAAAACCTGCTCTGTGTCTGTAGGCCAGTTGGAGCCCTCCTGCTGCAGACTGAGAACTCCCTGCTCCACTGGACACATAGGGTGTGGAGCTTTTAACCTGGGAGACCAGCAGCTGGAGAGCTCAAAGGCTATGAGCTGATGCTTGATCACAGCAGGGAGAAGCCAACATTTGTCATGGGACGTACGCCCTGCAAAGACACACCCTGTGTCAGAGCTTCCCACCATGAGCCTTTGGCAAGCTCTCCTCTTGTGTGAACATCAAAACAAGCAGGTTGAGTTCTAGGACTCAGAGTATTGGGAAGAGTTTTGCAGGTATCAGCTGCTCAGGAATGGAGGTGAGAACTTGCAGAAAGATTTCCGAAACCTGCATGCAGTGTGTGGGCAGATTTTTCCTTTTAAACAAGATCCCTGCTTCCCTGGAGAGAGCTACCCACACAGTCCTCTTCAAACAGTGCTTTGGTGGCAGACCTTCAGCCAATGCTGTTACCAGAGAGGAAGGTCCTGCAGCAGTGAAACAGGCATTCAAAAGAAGATTTCTTTATTGCCAATAGGGACCCAAAGGGGATTCAGTTATTGGACCCAGAGGACCTCCAGGGTTACCTGGCCTACCTGGCTTACCAGGTTATGGAAAAATTGGACCTCCTGGACCACCAGGACCACCAGGACCACCAGGACCACCTGCAATCTATGGCTCAGGTGAGCTCTTTGCTGTGTCTGTGAGTGCATGGGGATGCAGCCAGGCCCCCACTGCCCCTTCCTCTGCACACCTGTGCTCATCTGCTCACCTGAATCGGGCTGCTCCCCTCTCCAATTTCTTTGAGGGAGGAGAGGGTATGGGGGTGTAAGTTGGAGCTGGGAGCACAAAAGGGACAATTTCTCACTGACCGGTGCTGTGGGACCTCGACTGTGGCTGGGAGGAAAGGAGAGAGGCTGCCCTGAGGGCTCTGTGAAGTCTGTCAGATTGATCAGCTGATTTGGGAAGATGTGAGTGTGGGTCAAGATTCTGTGGCTGTTTAAAGCTCCCAGCACTGACAGACATCACAACCAAGGCCTCTCTGTCACTCACCTTCTCTCTCAACACACGATGGCCTTCAACATGTGTTGCATGCTTGTATTTCAGCAGCTGTGATGCCTGGGCCACCAGGTCCCCCTGGAGAGCCAGGAGCTCCTGCAGCCAGGAATCTGGTAAGACAACACAATCAGGAAATTTGCCATGGAAACCTTGCTTCAGATCTTTTGGGTGTTATTGGTAGCACCGAGAGAGGAGGGAAAGCTGCTCCTGTGCTTTTATTCACTAGAACATTTTTTAGTTCTCTGAAGCTGGTCATGTTTCAACAGGGAGCCCACAGCTGGGACAAACAGCTGGTGAGAGAAGGCTGCCTATGGCTTGTGACAGTCACTGAGACATGGATGCATGCTCTGGTGGTGCCAAGGGGCACATGCCATGGCCAAAGCAGTGTCTGGGAAAGAGTGTGGCACTTACCATGCTTAGATACCAGACTTATAACTGAATCCGGGCCCCATGAGAACTGTCCATTTCTGGATTAAAACCTGGCAGTTTAGGCCATTTGATTCTGAGAAGAAAACTCTTAATTTCCATAGCCAATCTAAAAACTGTTGTACCAGAAAGCAGGTGGAAAAGTGTTTCCCTTTCTCTCTGCATCAGTCAGATCAGAACTGTGTTCCAGACACCCATGCAGCAGCAGTGACAGCCAAGGTGTCTCTCTTGCTCATTTACCAGTTAAATAGTTGTCCTTCCTGAAAGGCAAACCAAGCTAACAGAGGGCATTCACTGCCACCTCGGACAATTGTGTGTTCAGAAAGACTTGAGTGCAAGCTCTTTTGTGTGCCTGATGACACCCTCCCTGCTGGGCAGGTCACGACGTTCCGGGACATCCAGGGCATGTTGGACCAAGTCCATCTGGTGGCAGAAGGTTCGTTGATCTACCTAAGTGAGACCAGTGAGGTGTTCATCCGTGTGAGGAATGGCTGGAGGAAGCTGCAGGTACTCTTGCACCCTCCTGACCCTTTCCAGCCTCCTCACTCCTAACGGAGCTGCTGCAGGGTTGGAGAAGTATGGGTGCCAAGATTCCTTCTGGTTTAGTTCAGGAGCTCTTGGTGATTGTTTTGTTTGCTTCTCCTTTTGGGTTCTTTCAGCTTGGCGAGCTAATTCCTATCCCTGCTGACAGCCTCCCTCCTCCAGCTCTATCAAGCCATGTGAGTACAAAATACTGGACTGTGACAAACTGATTCTAAATGTGCAAAGCCAAGTGACACACTTGGCAGAAGCTGCAGGCAGCCCCCTGCAGTACCTGACCTTCCTGTGAGTCTTGTCAGTACACAACAAGCATCCTAGGACTACAGAAGCTTGCAAGTTGGCTCCTCCTGGCCAGTCATCTGTTTCCATTATGTTCTGAGACTCCAAATGCTGCAGAGACAAAGCAGCACCTACAAAAAGCAGGCTGCCTGCAGAAATAAACCCCCAAAGCTGGCAGTGCTCTGTTTCATAACACTGAGGTCAGCCACATCAAGGCCTGTCCCTTTCAGGGAAACTCAGAAAAGTGTTTTTGCAAAGCAGGTTTTCTTCTAAAACCTTTGGTCCTGTGCTCAGAGTGCATCATCACCATGCGTGTGTGGCCTATCCCACTGAGTGCTGAGGGTCCACTCAGCTGTTAGTTTGTACCTGAGCACCATCTCCAAGCTGTTGGACCACCTTGCATGTGAACTTGCTGTGCGTCCCAGAAAACTGCAGGAGAATGAATGGTGAAAGGGACAGAGAACAGTCTCATTGCCAGGTTAATTGGTCTGCCTGCTGAGGTGGCAAAAGGGTGAGAGAGTGCTAGGAAGGTGCAGCAGGGAGGAAGGTGGTCAGAAAGAAACAAAAGAAGTTAGAGAAGGTCAGAGATGAGTGCACTTAGCATGGTGGGAGATGTCCAGACCTGGTGTAATGAAAATTGCCTGCAGCCTCCAGCTGCCCTCACAGGAGTTTCCCAAAGAGCAGAGTCAGTGGCTCATTACTCACCTACCATAACTAAAGGAAAGTGCTGTTCCTGGACAGCCCTGAGGGTCACCAGCCTCCTGGTCTCTACATGCCAATTGCTTAGGAGAGGGAATTACTCAGGCCTTGAGAAATATTCCCACCCACTACATATTTTGTTTCCACATGCCCCTTGCCCTTTCACTTTTGATTTCCCTGGTCTCCTGCTCCTGTCAAGCCAGACTGCTTCCATGCAGGACTGCAGGTGCCAGCCAGGCTGACACCAGCTCTTGCAGAGCAGCGGGGAATGGGTACGCTGGGGTCTGGCAAAGCACCTCTGGCCAGGACAGCTTTCAAACACCATTTCTGTGCTCCACCAGACTGCTGGCATGCAGGTAAAGTGCTCTTTCTATGCACTTCAGGTTTGATTTTTTTTTTTCCCCAGAGGCAGGGCACTTTCAGCTTTTCCAGTATTCAGTGTTTGCATTATTTAGGAAACTGGAGTGTCTAAAATGCTGAGCTGGGTAACTTGGCTAACGTCTCTATTGTATATGTTCAAATGCAGGGATTTCAGCCTCTTCCAGAACTGAGTCCATTGCCAAACGTGAACAGTGGAAAGCCAGCAGTAAGTATGAGATCTATGGTCTGAGAGATCCGCGTCTGTATAGCTGTGGTTTGCAGTGTGACAGTTTGCATCCTGAGGGAGATTGGTGACATTTCCTCTGCAAAGTCACAGCTTTCACTTTAGAAACGTACAAACACTTCTTTAACCAGCTTAGACATCTCAGAGGCAATTGTAAGCTGGTTCCTCCAGATCTCTTGTCAACATCCCAGCCCCTTCCCCACATCATTAAAAATCCTGGTTGTGAGTCAGGAACTCGCTCAGTGCTTACTCCTACAGCACGCAGTAGTGCTACAATTCAGTCTTCGTGGTGCTCCTTGTTTCAGATGGGCACTTCAGAAGCTAAGCCTTCATTTAAAATACCTTAAAATATTTACACAAAGAGAGCAAGGTAACTGCATTATAGCTAAAACAAATAATGAAACAAACAAAACCACACAAAAGGATCCACAACAAACCAAACAGAGCACCCAGAAGAATCCCCCAGGATGTGGATTAGTTCTTGCATATGTGCTGATGGATTTAAGCATCCTACCTCTTGCATTTAATGACAACTGTCATTAATGAGAGATGAATGAATGAGAGATGAGAGAGAGAGGGATAGTGATAGTCGCTTCTTCCTACGGATTTCCATGCCTGCAGGATTTGGGATTTGTGTGTGTGGTAACTCCAAGGCTTCTGCTTTAAAATACTAGCTGCTTTTGAAAGTATTTTAACTTTTAGGAGTAGAGGTTTCTTTAGTGATGGTTTCCTTAATGTCCCAAGTGGAACTGGCGCTTCTGCTGCGGACCTCACAGCTTTGAGCCAGCAGCAAGGGACTGTCAGGGCTGGTGTGGGAGGCACCACTCCCTGTGCTGGCAGGAGGGTGTGTTCCCAGTATGGACCCATCACAGGGTCATAAACTTTGACAACAAATGGTGGGCTTTCCTCATTTGTGGTTTTTGTTTGTTTGTTTGTTTTGATGTTTGTTTTTTTTTCTCCAGCTGCATCTGGTGGCCTTAAACTTGCCCTCTTCTGGGGATGTGCGAGCAGATTTCCAGTGTTTCCGACAGGCCCAGCTAGCAGGGTTGACGTCTACCTACAGAGCTTTCCTCTCATCACATCTGCAAGACCTGGCCACAGTTGTCAGGAAAACAGACAGACATCACCTGCCAATAGTCAATCTTAAGGTAAAAACAAGTGCTTTCTCTTTGCTTTGCACAGGATAGGCTTTAGCTGCCCCAAAATCTTTGTAAATGGCAAAGGCAGAAAGATTTGGCCTAAATTTTATCTTCTAAACAAGAAACTTTGCTTCATATTTCACAGTCAGGTCCAAGAAACAAGTGTAGTGATAAAGCAGCAAGTTACAGACCATCTCACATTTCCTTTGCATTTCCAAGGGCTGCATTCCCAGTACCCTGAGGCTAGAGGTGGAAGCAAAGCTCTGAGAAGAGCCCACTTGGAGCAGGCTGCTGAGAAAGCAACAGCCTTGGCTTCCTGGAGATGCTTCCCAGCAGCAGGGAAAGTGAAGCCTCTATGTTCTCCCTTCTAGTGTGAGCACAGTAGGCTCAAATGCTGAATTTTCTCATTTTTAAAGACAAAGGCAAACTCTGCCTTTGGGAGTGATGCCGGATGTGCCCCAGTGAGACTGAGTCTGGAGCAGAAGTTGTTTTGTGGTCTCACGTAGAGACACACTTCAAAGCTGAGGCAAAGAAACATCTCTGGAGCATGGGCTGGCTGCCAGAACAAAGGACCAAAAAACTCTAAACCAGAAGGCTGCTCCTGTGCCACCTGATCCTGGTGACCCTGTGGCAGCAGCAGGGTTGGACCAGATGGTCTCCAGAAATCCCTGCCCACCCCACTTTGGATGATGCTGTGACTACCCTTGTCTTTTCACTGCAGTAGTCCTAAGCAGTTTATCAGGCAGTCCCTTAGACCATTAGGAGTAGGACAGTGGAGACACGATCAAGCTCACTGTTTGGAGAGAGCTATGGGCATAGAGGTGAGACAGGTTTGCTCAGCAGCTTCATGCAGACACAGGAGTGTAACCAGCGCTCCCAGGTGTCCTTAGAAGCAGGGAAGGGTCCGGGTGGACAGGCAGCTCTAAGTCAGGTACGATGTGGATTTGGGAATTTCCTTCTGTTTGTAAAAGTGGCTTTGGAATTTTAACAGGGAGAAATACTTTTCAGTAACTGGGAATCTCTATTTGATGGAAATGGTGGACAGTTCAACACTGATGTTCCCATATACTCCTTTGATGGGAGGAATGTCCTAACCGATCCCTCCTGGTGAGTTTGCATTACCATCTGTAAGTTTTACACAGCGTTTATTTTACCAAGAAGCAGGATCTTGAGCTGCTAGCAATGTGACACAAATTATTCCCTTATGCCACCTTTCTTTCTCTATTTCTGTGATAGGCTGTGAATGAGATGGCAGGTTGTGTTCTCCTTTTTCCTCCTCTGCTTTCTCATCTTTCCCTACCCACCATTAACTCCAGACAGAAGGAAAGCCAAAAACACAGGTCACCACCCCACAGATGTACAGCTGAATACAGCAAAAAAGACTTCTTCAGGAAGTAACTTCTGAACTTTACCTTTTAGGCCTCAAAAAGTAATATGGCATGGCTCAACTGCACGTGGGGTTCGACTGGTTAGCAGCTACTGTGAAGCCTGGCACACAGCTGACACAGGAGCCATTGGACAAGCATCACCACTGAAGACAGGAAAACTTCTTGAGCAGAAAGTGTACAGCTGTAGTAATCAATTCATTGTTCTCTGCATTGAGAACAGCTTTGTACCCGAACCCCAAGGCAAATAACTCACATGTGGCACATAGGAGTGTTCTGTTTTACCACAGAAAAAGCTGACACTCAAATCTCATTTTTAATCCTGTAAATATTTTATTGTTTGCAATTGCTCATTCTAGAAAAAAACAGGCAAAGAACATGTCCCTGCCACAAACCTCACTCCAGCCAGGTGGCACAGCACATGTGCCTGACTGCGAGCCCTCCCTCCCACCCTCAAAGCTTGCCAACAGTGAACCCTCAGCCCTTCCTCTTGCCAAGGGCACCAGCCAGGTGGGGCCTGTGAGGAAGATCCAGCAGCCTGGCTCACAAGCAGCATGGCTCAGCAAGCTGCATGCTCTCTGCCCTTCACTTGCATGGACTCTTCATGTGTGTATATTCACCTCCCACCCCTGAGGAACTGGTGCGGGCTGATGCATCTCACAGGGCTGGAATCTTCCAGAAAGCTGTGAGAACAATGGGTACTCACCTCTGAGCTTTACTGGGAGCTTGTAGAGATCACAGCCTGGTGCTCACACATCAGTTTAGCAGCTTCCACACCTTCAGGTTTTTATTTTGCAGATTCTAGGTGCAGGGGTTTAGGCAGAAGGAGTTTCATCCAGAAGAAATCTCATCCTTATGTTGGTGCTATTGTTACCAGGAAAGCTGAGCAGTGTGAACAGCAAGCATCCTGTTACTGGTAAAAGTGTGCAAAGTAAATGCAGGCAAACCAACCACCCAACCTGCCTTGATTTCATTCCCTGGATGAGGGAGTCGCCTCCTCTAGGGGCAGACTGCCCCGAGAGATGTCTGCCACGGTTCCTTGAAAACAGGTTCTAGACCTTGTTAGCCCACCAGGTTCTGTGTGAAGTGGTTTTCATGTGCTGTGGATCCGGCCCGCTGGCACTCACAGAACTCTTAGTACAACAGCAACAGTGAAAGGAACCGACACCAAGTGTCCTTCACAAACAGCATCACTGTGAGAGATGAGGGCTTTGCCCTTATCAGCTTCAAACAGCATCTGGATTTCTCCTTTGTTGGCAGTAACCATGGAACTCAAACTCCGTATTACCATTTTTTAGGCTTTAGGCTGGAGTCTGTGTTCAGTTGCTGGCAGTCAGAGTATTATGTTCTTTATTAGACAGCAATCTTCCAAAGGAAAGCTGAATCGCACTTGCTGTACTGAAATGCTGCAACTACATAGCATTGTGCCAGCTAGCTGACTTTCCAGGCTCAGCTGAATCAGGTCTTCCTCTTGTCTTGGAAAAGCCATGACTGCATCATTACAACAAGGTAAAGCAGCATTTGAAATGTAGGCAGAACAGTTCCCTGCGTTTCTTTATGTCCCATTTCCCGAAGGTGCTGAGCGCTCCTGGGAAATGACAAATGCCTTCAGCTCGCACGGCTGGAAAGGCCATCGGTGTCTCACAGGGCTCCACTCCCAATCACAGAAGGTTCAAGGGGCACAATGAAGTGCTTTTATGTGCTTCCAACAGAAACCACCTACCTTCAGCTGCTGGCAGACCCTCAGCTCAGCCAAGGCATGGAGAGCAGGGTCGATGCCTGCAGCCAGTTAGCCCCAGCCATCACCGTTTCTCTTCTCTTCCACGCCTGAGCCAGCAGCTATTTCTTTGCCTAGAATTACCGTTACAGGAGGGGCATCACACAGAAGAGCTGTGTGAAGGGGGTGGAGAGAAAAGGGGGAGAAAGGAAATTTTTAGGAAATTCTGAATACTGGTTTGAGTCCAGCAGAAATACATCCCTATCTCTGCTGATCCTTTCACAAGGCTAACCCTCCTCCGTGTCCTCAGCAGCCTAGCAGGCACCTGCCAGGGTTAAGCACCATCAACGACATGTGAAGGAACTGCCAGTGGTTGTTTCCCATCTCTAAGATGAATCTGCAGGCTACAGGAACTGAAGACAGTGCAGAACCCTGCACCATCTGCACTGCTGTGGTGCTGAGCTCACAGCAGCTGGCTCTCCAGAGAATGGCAGGAGAGATCTGCCAGAGAGATGTTTTGCTTTGCAGGAATACTTTTTGTCCCTTTAACCAGAGGCTCTGCATATTCCCCAGTGCAGCTGAAGAGCCACAGTATACTCATGAGAACATGGCAGAGAAAAGTAACAGCCCAGCACGTAATTTGCCTTTCCCTAAGTAGACTACTTCTTTCCAGCATGACTCCAACACAAAAGTCAGGTGCTCCTGAGGATGAAGACTTGCTAATTCAAGTAAGGAACTGTGTAAAAAGTAAATGAACCACGAAAGTGAACACCAGAGCAAGGCTCAAGAGAGTACCTGCAGTGGAAACCGGTGCAGCAGTCTGAAGGGAGAAAACGACAAATCAGTCAAGTGAGAGCTTTCCCTGTTCCTCAGGAAGGCTTTAAAAGGAACAATTTGATCCACTGTAAATACAGAGGAGGTTAAAAGAGATTATTCCCACTAGCATAACAGGCTAAAGGCTAACAGCTCCCAGGTATGCTTTTGAAAAGCTCTGATTGCATAGAAACATCACTATGTGGAGAGAGTGCAGAAGTTTAGACAAGCCCTGGTGCCCTGCTCAAAAGGCCTTCTGTTTATTTTTAAGGGAGTACCTCTCTGTACATTGTGCTGAGCTGAAGCACTCAACAGAAAACAGTGACAAGACTTGAGCTGCTACTTATAAACTGTTCTGATTAAATGCAGGTCACAGTAAGAAGGGGAGCAGCAACTCTGCCATCCAAAATCACAGCTGCCTTGGAATTTAGTCTTGGTTCCCATGCTAGAGAGGCCTAAACTTCAGCCCCAAGTAAAATACAGAGAATGAATGTGGCAACAAGCCACCTACTTGCTACTTCAAGGGGCAATTTACCAGTGCCTTGCATTGCTTCAGCAGTGCCTGGTTACAGATGTGACCCTCCCACTCAAACCAACTCAGAAGCATAGAGAAGTACCCCATGTGGCAAAGTCAACCTGCTGAGAGCCATTTATGCCTCTGTGGGGCTTGGTAGCAGTGTTGTAATGCCACTACATTTGAGACTCGAATGGTTTATGGTGGTTTCTCTTTCACAACACTTCTTCATTCTGCTCACAGGAAAGCCCTGTCCAGAACAAACCAGAATTGCTCACCAAGGGCAAGGCTGTCTGGAAAACCCCAGGTTCATGTTACAAACGCTGCCGGGAGTAAGGCCTGGCGTGGCCAAAGAGAAAGGATGATCTCACGTTCATGACAACAGAACGGTGCTCAAAGCAATTGGATTCTGTCGTTGATCCATCCCCTCGTGGATTAAAGCCTCCATAGAAACAGATCCATTTTAGAGCAGGCTATAAACTGTGGTGCAGATCACCATGCAGTGCCACGAGTTAAATCTGATCTGTCGCTTCGACCAGACACAACCACCCTGTGCTCCACGTCTGACCCTCTGCTTTGGTATTGTGAAGCTTCCCCCGCCCCCGCCCGAGATCACAACAGGTCGAAAGCAAACCCTGCAAAGTAAGAGATACTTGTTCCCTGGTATTCAGCTCTGTGATTTGGCTCCTGTGGGATAAACTCCGGGCAGATGTCAGCAGGAGGGAGGCAGCAGCAGTGCTTGCAGCTATTGTTGAGGTCCTGCATCGGAGGCCCCTTACGGATCTGGGAGCATGAAACGGATTCCGGCCGTGGGCCGTGCTCGTGTAGGTGACGAAGATCAGTGAGCAGGATGTGCTGATCGTGAGCACTGAACAAGGCTGGACAGAGCAGAGCCCGGGCTGCCCGGGGAGGTTGTGGAGTCTCCTGTGGAGGGACTCCAAATCCGCCTGGATACTGAGATCCAGGGCAGCCTGATCTGGGCGACCCTACGTCAGCAGGGGATGGGACCCGATATCTCCGGAGGTCCCCTCCAAGCCCCACCGCGCTGTGACTCTTGAAATCCTTCGTTCCCGACGGGTGGCACGGGCACGGAGCTGTCCCGGGCGTTCGGCAGCCGGTTTGTCAGCAGGGAACAGGCCAGCAGGGTTTGTGCTACATCTGCAGCCCCTCCGACACCCCACCGAGAAGCCTGGCAGCTCCGCGCCTTCCCCCGGCCCATCTCCCACCCGCACGCTGCCCAAGGAGCAGCAATTCCTCGGCGATCGCGGCCCTTCCTCCGCTCCAGAGACAATCTGAGCGCCGCTCAGCTCCTCCCGCACCTCCCCGCACCTCGCGGCCAGCGAGTCCGGAAGGCAAGGAGCGCTGGCCGCGCCGGGCCTCCCCCGCCGGCGCGGGCTGCCGCGGCCCTCGGCCGCACGCTCCAGGGCTCCTTCAGCGCCCAGACGCGCTGGGCGTCGGCTCGGCCCATCCCAGAAAGAAGCTGCGGCGTCTGCCTGAGCTCCCGAGCTCCGTGCCGCCGCCAGCTAAGCGCCGAGCGCAGCACCCCCCACCTCATCGCGCAGCGGGACACCTCATCCGCTCCGCGCCGCCGCCAGCACCAATCGCCACCCACCCCGGCCGCCGCCAGCACCAATCGCCACCCACCCTGGCCGCCGCCAGCACCAATCGCCACCCACACAGCGCCAATCACCGCCCCCCGCCGCTGTTGTTGTCCCTGCGGCTGTAGGGGGCGGGAGGCCGTGCGGCCCGCGGCCAATCAGGCGGTGCCGCTGCCCCCGTCCCTTCAGCGGCGGGCGCGGGCGGGGCGGGGCTGTGGCGCGAGCTGGGGTCGTGGGGTGGAATCCTGGCGGCGGGCGCGCGCGCGCCCCCTGGCTCCGCGGCGTCGGGACCGGACCATGGCGGCGGCGGCCGCTCAGCGGCCCTGGGCCCTGCTGCGTCTGCTGGCAGCGGCGCTGCTCTTCCCCGGAGCGGCCGGTGAGTGAGCGCGTGTCCGGGGCAGAGGAGGCGCGGGGGCGCGAGTGGGTGAGGTGGTGCCTGGGGCAGGTGGGAGGAGAGCGGTGGGGGGCTGCGGGTCCCCGTCGGTTCCTTTCAACAACATGGCGGAGGGGCCGGCTGGGGCGGAGTCGTTTTCCTTTCCCCCCTCCCCGCGGTGTCCGAGTCTGGCGGAGCCCGGGGACTGCTCGTCCCTTTGTTGGCGGCTCCGCCAGAGGGGCCGCGGCGGGGGACGGGCACGGTGCGCTTGGCCCGGAGCGGCGGCGGCGACTCGCGCGGTGGGACGGTGAGAGGTAAACGCGACACCCGTGGTGGCTCCCCCGACACCCGCTCGCCGCTAGTGCCCGCCCCGGCGCGCTGGAGGAAGCGCTCGGTGGCGGCTGGCCGGTGTAACTTCTGCGGTGCTGGCCGGGGGAGCCTCCCGGGCCCCGCTCCTGCCTGCTCCCCGCGGGCACGGGTGGCCGTGGCCCGAGCAGGCAACTTGAAGATCCTTGGCGGAGCAGGTCCCAGAGGTGCCCATGAGGGCCGCCCCTGGGCAGGGTGCCGGTGTGTGCCGGCTGCGGTCCCGCGCTGCCTTGGCTTCCCGCCGTGGCTTGCCCCGGTACCGCCGGGGGAGAGGCCGGCGGCGGCCGGTCGGGTACGTGTTGAATATGCCGTGCAGCGAGGGTAGAAGACTCCCTCCGCTCCCACGCCGGAGGCTCGGCTCCGTTACACGGCAGGGTGCAGTGCGCTGGCAGCGGCCGGTGGGAAGCAGGCACCGGTAGCTTGAGCCGGTGACCGGCCTGTGCAGCCAGGCAGGCAACGGCCGGCCTTGCGGGGACCGAACCGCGCGGGAGCGGCAGATTCGGTGACTGCTGTGCCGTAGATGGGGATTGTGCCTGCGGCCTTCGGGACCTCTGCCCTTCGGTCAGAGAGGTGCTGGCAGAGCCGTGCCTTGCAGAGCTAATGCATCAAACAGGAGTTCTTAACAGCATTCAAAAATGCAGGAAACAGATATTTCTCCTTTAAAAAAAAAAAGAGAAAGCTCTATTTTGTTCTTTGGTTAGCCGCTTGTGCTTGGTAGGGTATGCACACGTTACAGACACTAGTTTGTTTAGGCTTCACTTTTATCTGAAATAAGGTCTCTGGTGAGACCCCACCTGGAGCACTGTGTCCAGCTCTGGAGCCTCTGTGCCAGGAAGGATCTGGAGGTGCTGGAAGGTGTCCAGAGCAGGGCCAGGAGGATGAGCAGAGGGCTGGAGCTGCTCTGCTGTGAGGACAGACTGAGGGAGTTGGGGTTGTGCAGGCTGGAGAGGAGAAGGCTCCCAGGAGACCTCATTGTGGCCTTCCAGGATCTGCAGGGGGCTCCAAGAAAGCTGGGGAGGGACTTCTGAGGCTGTCAGGGAGGGATAGGACTGGGGGGGATGGAGCAGCACTAGAAGTGGGGAGATTGAGATTGGCTGTGAGGAAGAAGTTGTTCCCCATGAAGGGTGGTGGGAGACTGGCCCAGGCTGCCCAGGGAGGTGGTGGAAGCCTCCTGCCTGGAGGTGTTTGCAGCCAGGCTGGAGGTGGCTGTGAGCAACCTGCTGTGGTGTGAGGTGTCCCTGCCCATGGCAGGGGGATTGGAACTGGCTGAGGCTTGAGGTCCCTTCCAACCCTGACAATTCTGTGATGGCAGGTACACCAAAGCTGTGTTTTGCCATAGGTCCACTTCTGAAATTCTTCTGTAGGGGGGTTGTATCCTGCTTGGGGGTTTAAAGAGGAACAGGCTGCTTGGGGAGGTGGTGGAGTCGTCATCCCTGGAGATGTTTAAAGATCGTGTAGAAATGGCATTTCAGGCCCTGGTGCTGTTGAATTGGTGGTTGGACTCAATCATCTTAGGTCTCTACCAACCTCAATGATTCTGGCTCAGTGAAGTGGAGGAGCACCACAACTTTTGTCTTCACTTGGAGCTCTATGACATCGTTGCCCAAGTGTTTGCTGTGCTGTTTGTGATTCAGTCTCAAGTGGTACCTGTGCTGTAAAGAAAGCAATGTGGCTTGTGGCACTAAAATGCAGTGTTAGCTGCCCCTACTCTTACTGAGGAAGGAGAACCTTTGCTGTGGGAACAGTGCAGTGAGCTGAAGCTACCTGTGGTGGTGGTTGTGCTCTTGTAAAGCTGCAGCAGGCTTTAATCATTTAGGCTTTCTTGTGTGGCACATCCGATCCAAACAGTGAAGGAAGCTTTACCTTAGTTTGAGCTTTCAGTGCCTCTGCCCAACCAACAGTTTCGCTTAATATCTCAGCCATGAAATAAAGGTCTGAAAGCTTTATGTGAACACAGGGCAATAACTTCCCTGCAGAGTCTTAGGACAAGTGGTGTGTGCCTCCTTCTCTCTAAAAGAGATTCCTTCCTGCCCAAGGGAATGGGGCAGGGGGAGGGAATCCAAGGTGCTGGTCTGTGGGGACTTCACCAGATTGCCATGACTTTTGAAATACAATAGAGAGGGGTTTAGCAACCTCCTCTGCCAGTTCTCTCGGTACCCGTGGGTGTATCCCGTCGGGTCCCATGGACTTGAACACTTGATCACGAACCTGATCTGATCATCTGAAGAACCTGAAAGTGTTCAAGTCCATGGGACCCGACGGGATACACCCACGGGTACCGAGAGAACTGGCAGAGGAGGTTGCTAAACCCCTCTCTATTGTATTTCAAAAGTCATGGCAATCTGGTGAAGTCCCCACAGACTGGAAAAGGGGAAACATTGCCCCCATCTTCAAACAGGGTAAGAAGGAGGAACCAGGGAACTCCAGGCCAGTCAGTCTCACCTCTGTGCCTGGAAAGATCATGGAGCAGATCCTCCTGGAGTCACTACTCGCTCAAAAGAATAGTGAGGAGGTGATTGGGAACAGTCAGCATGGCTTTGCCAAGGGCAAATCCTGCCTGACCAACCTGGTGGCCTTCTATGAGCAGGTGACAAAATTAATAGCTGAGGGGCGAGCAACTGATGTCATTTACCTGGAGCTGAGCAAAGCCTTCGACACTGTCCCGCACCACATCCTGGTCTCCAGGCTGGTGACACATGGGTTTGATGGGTGACCACTAGATGGATAAGGAACTGGCTTGATGGCAGCACCCAAAGAGTGACTGTCAATGGCTCCATGTCCCAGTGGAGGCCAGTGACAAGCGGAGTCCCTCAGGGATCAGTCCTGGGACCTGTCTTATTCGACATCTTTGTGGGTGACATGGACAGTGGCACTGAGTGCACCCTCAGCAGGTTTGCTGATGACACCAAGCTGTGTGGTGCAGCAGACATGCTGGAGGGAAGGGAGGCCATCCAGAGGGACCTGGACAGGCTGGAGAGGTGGGCACAAGCCAACCTCATGAAGCTCAATAAGAGCAAGTGCAGGGTCCTGCATCTGGGTCGAGGCAATCCCAGGCACAAATCCAGGCTGGGCAGTGACTGGCTGGAAAGCAGCCCTGAGGAGAGAGACTTGGGGGTGCTGGTGGACAAAAAGCTCAACATGAGATCTCAGTGTGCACTTGCAGCCCGCAAGGCCAATCAGATCCTGGGCTGCATCAGGAGAAATGTGGCTAGCAGGTCGAGGGAGGTGATCCTCCCCCTCTACTCAGCCCTGGTGAGACCCCACCTGGAGTACTGCCTCCAGTTCTGGAGCCCCTATTACAAGAGGGATCTGGAGGTGCTGGAAGATGTCCAGAGAAGGGCCAGGAGGATGATCAGAGGGCTGGAGCACCTCTCCTGTGAGGACAGACTGAAGGAGTTGGGGCTGTTCAGTCTGCAGAAGAGAAGGCTCTGAGGTGACCTAATTGTGGCCTTCCAGTATCTGAAGGGGGCCTACAGGAAGGCTGGGGAAGGACTTCTCAGGATCTCAGGTAGTGATAGGACTAGGGGGAATGGAATGAAGCTGGAGGTGGGGAGATTCAGGCTGGATGTGAGGAGGAGGTTCTTCACCATGAGAGTGGTGAGACCCTGGAATGTGTTGTCCAGGGAGGTGGTCGAGGCCCCGTCCCTGGGGGTGTTTAAGAGCAGGCTGGATGAGGCTCTGTCCAGCATGATCTAGTGTGGGGTGTCCCTGCCCATGGCAGGGGGGTTGGAACTAGATGATCCTTGTGGTCCCTGCCAACCCTGAATGAAACTATGAAACTACCCATAGCTCATAGGCAGGGCCTGGTGCTGCCTGGGGCTCCTTTGAACGCTAGAGTCCTAAGCTGACAAGAGTTCAAGGTATGATTTGGCCACTGCTGGCATTCTTGGCGTGGTTTGGCAAGAACTGGGCTGTTTCTGGTTGCTTCTGATGCTGCTGGCGATGCTGAGTGTCGTAGGATTGGGGGAAAGGCCGGGGCCTCCTCCCCCCCCCCATGAGTAGAGGGAAGAAAATTGAAGGGAAAAAAGCGCACAGCCGGATTAGCGAAGGAGTGTGTGCTGTATCTTTACAAAGCAGCTTAGGGAACGCAGGGAAACATGTACAGAATTTACAGTATTTATAATATATACAGAAATATACAACAAAGTAGCACAGAAATGAGAGTTCCCTCCTCTGCTGAGGGGGGTTCCCCACCCCTGCTCCCCCTTCTCTCCCCCTTCCCCAAAAAGAGGGTTAGAAAGAGAGAAAAAGAGAAACTGTTAATTAAAAAGCAGTTATGTGTTAGAATGTTAGAAGAGGCCTCACGCTTTATCTGCTTCAAGGTCAAGCCTGGCCGAAAGCCCAGAAAGCTGCGAGCTGCAAGCCACCGAAGGAGGGGAAGAGAAACTGACCAGAAAGCTGCTGTACTCCCAGTTCAAAAGGTGCTTTCTCCCAGTCTACCAATGAAATTAGCTTAGATCTGTCTTACATTTACAAACATTCTGCCACAATGTTACCTTCCTTAAAAGGACAGCCTCAAACGGTCACACTGGGTGAGTGATTTGTCCTGTGGTATGGTTTGTATGGAGGCGCAGCAGGTAAGGACTCACAGCAGCTAGCTGAGGAGAACAGCTCTGAGTTTGCAGCTGTGTCAGCCATGGTCTTTGGCTTCTCAGGTTCTGTGGAGTCCCCTTTGGGATGCTCCAGCATCCACACAGTTGCTTCCAGGTGCAGGTGGGAAGGAGTTGTGTGCTGAAATGGGTTGAAAAAGTGCAGGTGATGGAGGTCTTTATTCTCTGTTTTCACTGCATAGCAAAATTGTGGCATAGTCTTTTACTGTTAGCTCTCTCTTGCTTTTCTGAGGCATGCTCTTCCATGGCAGACCAGAAGCAGTTTGGGTGTATCCTGCTGTAAGAGGCATGAGCTGTGCTGAGCTCTGTGGATGAGATGCAATAAACCTGTGGTGCCACTGGGCACCTGCACTGCCAAGAACACAGCACTGCTGCTCAGAAGCTGGGGTTTCTCATGGGGCTTCTCATGGGGCTTTTCATTGCTTGCAGGCTGAGGATGGTGCCTTCGAGTGGCTGGGCTGTGTGCTGGAGTGCGCCACTCTGCCGAAGCCTGTGTTTCTCAGTGCAAGTTTTGCTTAACAGAGTTGGATGAACTGCTTGTGAAAGCAGCCCTAACAATGTGACATCCCTTGCTGCTGCTTTACAACAGCTAATTAGTGCCTTTGAGAAGGATGAATTAGTGAAAGTCATAGAGTAGCATGCTCTAGGTGCTTCAAGGCCTTTAATCGTTGAGGCTTTCTTGTGTGGCACATCCAATCCAAACAGTGAAGGAAGCTTTACCTTAGTTTGAGCTTTCAGTGCCTCTGCCCAACCAACAGTTTTGCTTAATCTCAGCCATGAAGTAAAGGTCTGAAAGCTTTATGTGTCTGGAGCCAGCAGGGTTCAGAGATGAGTCAAGTATAGTGTTTGGGGGGATTGTCTGAGTGGCTGCCTGAAGTGGCTCTGCAGGATGCCAGCAAAGACTGTCTGTGATTCACAGCACTTTTCAAGGCTGAAATAAAGGCTTTGTGCCATTTCCTTACTTCAGAAAGACAACAGGTGCAGGCCAGGCTGGCAGGTAGCCAGGGGCTACTGCATAGGTGTACTTAACTGTGCTGTGTGCTCTCGATGTGGCACCGGCTGCCGAGCTGCTGCGGGACAGCCTGCGGTCAGTCCTCTCAGGCTCTCTGCTCTCACTCTGCTGCTTGTTGCCAGCTTCCCTGGTACCCACTGTGAGCCTTCCAGTCTGCAGCACCCGTGGGAGAGAGGCTTTCGGAAAGGGAACCCAAAGCTCTCAAACTGAGAGTCTGAGTAGTTGTACTCAACACGGGGTTAGGCAGACTGAGGTGTGAGAAGTGTGCAGCAGCACACTGGTGCTCACTGGTGTGACAGGACATGAAGCAGGATGCACACATGGGTCCTGCAGCTGCTCCCTCTCTCCCTCTCTCCCTCTCTCCCTCTCTCCCTCTCTCCCTCTCTCCCTCTCTCCTCTCTCCCTCTCTCCCTCCTCCCTCTCTCCCTCTCTCCCTCTCTCCCTCCCCCTCTCTCCCTCTCTCCTCTCCCTCCCTCCCCCTCCCTCCCTCCCTCCCTCCCTCCCTCCCTCCCTCCCTCCCTCTCTCCCTCTCCTCCCTCCCTCCTCCCTCCCTCTCTCCCTCCCTCTCTCCCTCCCTCTCTCCCTCCCTCCCTCCCTCCCTGCAGTCTCAGTCTCTCTCTCTCTCCCCCTCCCTCTCAGGCTCCTGCAGCTGCAGTCTCTCTCTCTCTCATGCTGTGGCAGCCAGTCCCTTGAAGCAGGAGTGATGCTGTGCAGCGGGCATGGTGCAGTGGAGAAGGCACCAAGGTAACTGATGGCCCTATTTCTGTTCTTGGATGGCTGTGTAGCCTTCAGTGCATCCCTTCAGCTGTCTGGACTTCATTGTCCAAGCCTCAGGTCAGGGCCTTCTGTTGGTTGCTGGGGGAGCTTGGTGCTAGTGGTTCTATATAGACACTGTGGCAATACTTTAAACCCCCCCATCTGTGCCCTGGAAAAGGTGGCCTGAGGTTTGAGTGAGGAGGTGGCTATGGTTTCAGATTTGTGCCCAGCTCTGCATTTCAGTCCTTCTGCATGTGTGCAATGGGTCCTGTGCTGGCTGACACCGCAGAGGAACCAAGCACAGCCAGGCTGTGCCCAAAAGTTATCCCTGCTGTTGTACTGCTTTCTGCCTGCCTTTGTCCTCTGAGTGCAGGATGGAATGGAGAGAGAGGTTTGAAGTAATGGTCTTCCTTCTGCAAGACCTTGTGCACTTTGGACAATGAAACTTGACCATCTCAGACATCCTTTGTCCTCCTGCTCCCCTCTGCCTGCCCCCTCCTTCACCAGTGCCACTGATCACTGAGCCAGCAGCTTGAGTCATGTCAGGCTCCATAAACAACAGGTCTGAGCCATGTTCTGTCTGTTTGCAGGTCATGCAGGGTTTGGGTTTTAATGAGGATGAGGCCTTTCTGTGCCCTTTCTTCAGTGCAAAACTGAGGCCAATCAAGTGATAAAGTATTAATCTTGGGTAGCCAGCAGCATCCTGTTTGTCAGGACTAGAGCCATGGTTATTGTAGGGAAAATGCATTCTTTGTATTCAGCTTGGAGAGAGCAGAATTGCACTTACTGAACTCTAGATCTGGAGCATGAGGAACTGTGAAGGATCTTCTGTGCCTGGAGAAACTTCTGAGACTGCAGCCTTTCCTTTTCAATACAAGGTTGTTTCCAGCTGTAGAGTTCACTTTCATCTGCTCATCTCCTAATTTCTGTGGTTTTCCTACTGGAGGTCCTTTCAATGTTGTTTTTCAGTGTTGCAGTTGTGTATGGCCAAGAAGATTGCTTGCAGCGCTTCTCTGTGGCCACTGCTGACACGTCTGTTTCCCTTTGCACACAGCACTGCAGTGTTTCTGCCCCCTCTGCACGAAGGACAACTTCACCTGTGTGACAGACGGGCTGTGCTTCACCTCGGTGACGCGGACGGCAGACAAGGTCATCCGCAACAGCATGTGCATAGCGGAGATCGACCTGATCCCCCGGGACAGGCCCTTCATCTGCGCCCCCTCCTACAGGGACGGGGTCGTCACCGTGTCCTACTGCTGCGACAGAGATGACTGCAACAAAGTAGAGCTCCCCATCCCCACGCCAGGTGAGGGGCTTGGGCATGGTGAGGAGGTTGCTGTTTCTTTTCTAACAGAATTCTGTGAGAGTGGAGGCTTCGGCTTCAAAGCTCTTGGTGCATTTGGACAGCTGAAGCACAGGGTAGACTCTGCAAGTTAAACTTCAGGACATTTGGAACCAAAAATGTAATCCTCTGGACAGGGGTGTGAGGGCTTCTGTGCAAGTTAAAGGGAAAGTGTGGCTAGGACACAGTCACTGTTGTCCCCTTATTTTGATTCTCAAGTGAGTTACTGTGCAAAGGCTTTAGCACACCAGCTGAAGTAACCCGATGGTCGCTGCGGGGTGCAGTGTGTTTAGGTGCTGGAAGGGAAGAAACGGCTTTACCGTTTTCTCCTCTTCTTTTGCTGTCAGGCCCTACTTCAGGAAAAGCAGCTTCCAACCTAGGACCTGTGGAACTGGCTGCTGTGATTGCTGGGCCTGTCTGCTTTGTCTGCATTTCACTGATGTTGATCCTGTACCTGTGTCACAACCGCACTGTCATCCACCACCGCGTGCCAAGCGAAGAGGACCCCTCCCTGGATCGCCCCTTTATATCGGAGGGAACTACTTTGAAGGACTTAATTTATGATATGACAACGTCAGGCTCTGGCTCAGGTATTGCCACACTTCTAGCAGTCATTACTCTGTGTTTAGGAGCCTGCCCAGGCGTCAAGGTTTTACATGTTGTCAAGTAAACTCCCCGTTAGCTGTAGAAATGCCTAGAAAAGCTGTGGATTGGCTCAGTGTCTGCCAAGACTCCATGTGTGGAAGTGAGTGAAATAAAAGGAACATTGAGTTGCTACTGCTGTTCCTCACCAGAGCACAGGCAACATCACAGTTGGCTATCTTCAGTGTTTTGTTTCTTCTGTTGGTGAGACTCAGCCATTTACATTTTCCTTCTGCAGAGCATGGGGTTAAGGTAACTATGAACTGATTTTTCTTTAGCTTTATACTTGCTGCTGGTGGTACGTGAAGAGTATTCTGGATTCCAAGCAAATGCTTTTTCAGCTGCAAGCATCCATTTCTCTGTCTATAGTACAGAGATATGAAGACCACCTCTGAAGAACTTCTGTCCCTCGATTTCATCATTTTTTTGGTTCAATTCTGACTACAGCAGGTGTTGCTCTGGAGAGATGAGGCAGTGGTCTGCTCACTGCATCCAGTCTCTGCTATTGCAGTCCTAAGATAGCTGCTAGGCTTATGGTGGTGTGATGGGCATGGGTAAGGGATGATGTGTCAGAGAAATCCCTGTGTAGGTAAGAACTGGAGAGTCTATGCATGCTGAGATGCCTTAATGGAGCAGGGATCTGACATTCAGGAGTTGCAGTCAGTGATTATCTGCTTAGAGTGATGCTGAAGGTTAAATCTCCTTTCTAGGTTTACCTTTGCTTGTGCAAAGAACCATTGCAAGAACTATAGTGCTGCAGGAAAGCATTGGGAAGGGTCGCTTCGGAGAGGTCTGGCGCGGGAAGTGGCGAGGGGAAGAGGTCGCTGTGAAGATCTTCTCCTCCAGAGAGGAGCGCTCCTGGTTCCGGGAGGCAGAGATCTACCAAACAGTCATGCTGAGGCATGAGAACATCCTGGGCTTCATAGCTGCAGACAACAAAGGTTTGTGACACTGACTTCATGTTCTTGATGGTGAGCCCCATCAGGATATCTGTGGAGGGGAAAAGACAGTTGTGAGCATCCAATTAAGAGCAGCGAACAGTTTTGTCACCAGAGCACTGCAGGGTTTGCCAGGCTCACCACAAGTTTAATGAAGGGAAGAGGAGCTTTTTCTGCATGAAAAACATGCTGTGTTTAAAGCTGGGAAGGGTGATGGCTCTTTAGTGAAGTGTGAGGTGAAATAAATACTGGCTGAGCTTGGTTTCAAAATGGAGTTGCCTCTTCCTGCCAGCCTGCGCACCTGCTGAGGCCCTGTACCTGTGCTTCCCTTATAGCCCAGTAACAGAGCAGTGTGTGCAGGAGATCAGCTCTAACCCTGCTCTCCTAATGTAAAGCAGGAGCTAAAGGAGTCATTTGGAAGGCAAAAAAACACTTGTTCCCCTTTTGATTTGAATGTCTTTCACAGTCCTTTCCCTGTGGGTAAACTTCAAGGTGTTTTGTGTCCACTAGTTTAAGACTGTGAATGATTCAGTGCTTATCTGTCATTTGTGTGCCTGGGGGCATCTGCAACTGTCCTGGGGCCTGTCATGTCCTCCCTGGTTCAGTCAGCAGTCACAGCAAGCTAGTTTGCTCATCACCACTGCTTGTCATTCTCTTGGGCCTCCTGGAAACCTCACTTCTGGCCAGAAACTGAGGTGGGGTTTGCCTTTGGTTTTGAAGTAGTGAGTTCAAGTGCTGCTTGCAGGCTTCTGCTGCAGGAGTTAAACTGCCCCAGCCCCATGTAACTGTAAACAGTGGTGACTCGTGGGGGGGGTGTGGCACTCACTCACGGTGCGTTCTCTTGCAGACAATGGTACGTGGACCCAGCTGTGGCTGGTGTCCGACTATCACGAGCACGGATCGCTCTTCGATTACCTCAATCGGTACACAGTGACAGTGGAGGGAATGATCAAGCTGGCTCTGTCCACTGCCAGTGGCCTTGCTCATCTTCACATGGAAATTGTTGGCACACAAGGTAACCTTACAGCTGCTCAGCCTGTCGTGTGGATGGCGCTGGAGCAGCTCTTCCTTCCCACTAGACCTCTCTGCTCAGCTAGAACCTTTGGCTTTATCAGGGTGCAGCTGCTCTGCACACAGCTGCTTACTGATGTGATGGGAGGCAGCTAACTCACCACAGATACTCAGGCAAGTCCCTTGAGGTGCTGGGTGGATGGAAAAGTGTCTGCCTGGGACCCATGGTCATTTCTGAGCTAACAGAACTTCCTCGTTTGGAAGGGTTTTTTACCTTCCTTTCTATGGTGCGTGCAGGTTCTGGGGTTTAATGATACTTCCTACAAAGCACCTGTGAAAAGGCAGTGAGTAATGGTGCCTGTAGTATCTTACCTTTGATTTGGGTCTATTTCCAGAGAGATTGGAAGCTTGTTTTGTGACAAGTAGTAAGTGTATACAATCAACACCTGTGGGAGGAGGGAAAGGAGCATTAGAGTGGAGTAACCCAGTAGGAGCTGAGGGCTCTTTTCTGGACAGCCAGCCCCCAGTGAGCCATGCCAGGACTTGCCTTGATGCACAGAGAGCAGAGCTGGAAAGAATTCTGTAGCCTCAGACAAAGTCTGCACTAGGCCTGGAATAATGGCAACTGTCTTTTGTACACAGAAGCATTTCCTTTTGGTTATGCCCTTACAGGCAAACCAGCAATTGCCCACAGAGATCTGAAGTCCAAAAACATCCTCGTGAAGAAGAATGGAACCTGCTGCATCGCAGACCTGGGGCTGGCGGTGCGGCACGACTCAGCCACCGACACCATCGACATCGCCCCCAACCACCGAGTGGGCACAAAGAGGTGACAACACTCAGGGGGTGGCAGGGGACTCCTAGGGTGAGGTGCTCTCACAGAGAAGGCTTTTGTGGGGACAGACACCAGCACAGGAATGTGGACATAATGCAGGTGGAGCTCCTAGGCACTGCCTTGCCAGCTGATCACTTGCTTAGTAGGTGCTTAGAAAGCACATTGAGCCTTGGCATCCGTTACTGGTGTGTGCGAAGTACTGTGCAAAGTACTTGAACAGTACAAGTGCAAGTATATAGTTAAACACTTGGGAGGCTTTCATGAAGGAGTTTTGGAGACTTCAGTGCTGTCTATGTTCTTTCCCTTATCTTGCATGGAAATGTTGCAGCCCAATCTGGAGTGTAAGACAAGCTTCACGCTTCAGAAAACAGCACTTTGCTTTCACTGTCAGTATCCTCTGTGGCAGAACACACAGGGTGCGGAGTCCTGGGTGTGAGCTTTCTTGGGGTTGTACTGAGAGAAACAGGGAACTTGGAGCAGTAGGCATCCTAATGCAGAAATGGAGTTAGCAATGGAGGAGTGAACCTGCTCTCTTTCTCTTCGAGCCCTGCTTCTGCATTTGGAAATGCAGAGCTCAGAGCTGTTTCACTCCATCAGTGCGAGTGTAGTTAAACTCATTGGCTGTAGGCTCATTGATGATTCTCCAGGCAGTAATACCTGGGTGCTGATTTCCTTCAGCTGTGCTGTGAGAGCTCTGGGTGCTGAGCCAGACTGATCCTTCTCTCTGAGTCTTTGATTTCTGTCCTGTTCAGAGGCTGAGCTTTGCCAGAGAGTGTGAGCTGTGTGTTCACAGCTCAGCCTGCAGCATGAGGCAGGCAGCATCAGCTTAAACTGAGGAGATGGAATCCTTTTCTCACTCCCTGAGGCAAAGGAAAACAAAATAGACTCTTAGATTCTTTCTTCTCTGTTTTGAAAAGTGAGGCCCAGCTGTCACTTGTGGCAGTTGAAACAGGCTGTGAATTACACCTTAGCATGGGTGCCTCTCTGCAGCTTACCCAAACCAAGCCAGACCCAGACCAGATTTTGCATATGGCCCCCACTTAAAGGTGCCAAGCTCAGTGTGTGTTGTACAAGAACTTGAGGCACCTAATGCAGAGCTTTTGGACTGCAAGGTGTGGGAGAAGAGGTCAGTGAGTACTGGAAGCTGACAAGGAGCTGCATGTTGCTGTCCTGCTGTCTGATAGCTGTGCATGCCCCAGCTGGGGCTGCACCAGGTGACCTGCTTGTCTGTCACCTCTCTTGTTCCAGCAGTGAGCTCCCAGGCTTTCTGAGCAGTCAGGCACCATTCTCTGTGTTATGGAAGCCAAAGCCAATCTAAATACATTGATGGAAGATCATGGTAAGAGGTCAATTTGCCAAAAAAACCCCATGCCAGTCACATTTTGGGAGGGGACTACTTTTTCTTTTGTGGGTTTGACTTCAGCCCCATTCAGGTCTTTCATAGCATTTCCTGCTGACATCCTTGTCCTTGGGATGATTTGCAGAAGCTGAGACCATCTCCTGTACTGCTTGTGCAAGTGACTCTGGCCAGCAGTCTGTGGTGGGGCTCAGAGATGGTGTGGTGCAGAAGCAGCTCCTGCAGTGGCCTTTGTTCCAAATTTGTCCTTAGCAGTGCTGCTCCTTTATCTGGCCTTCATGTCTTTGCCCTCTCAAGCCTTGCTGGAGGATGTTTTGAGTAGATGCAGATTCCAGGAGCTAGAGCTGCAGGGTCTCTGGAGGCCAGCCAGCTTGGGGCTGTGTCTGTCCCAGCCCATGGATGTAGCTGCTGCTTTCTTGCTTGGGATTCAGAGTGTGGACATGCACAGAGGTAGGGCTGGTGGCACAGGCTGCTGTGCACCCATGTAAAGCACTTTCAGAGCCTGTATGAAACAGGAATGTGGACAGCCTGGCCCCTTCCTTCTCTCCAGCTGGTCAGGACTGAAGTTCCTTTCTGAAAGCACACTTGCCCTTCTGCAATCTCACAAGTTGTTGCAAGGGTCTGAGTCCCTCACCCTCGCTGTGCCTAGGGCCCTCTCCTGTGCTTCACAGCCTCACTGGTGACTGTCTGCAGGGGCTGGTGGGTACCACTTGCAGCACACAGGGGTGTCCATGCCAGTGCACAGAGCAGAGTTAGTGAGATCAGAGGCACTGTGGTGAGGCAGGGCTCAGTCATGCCAGCTTAGTGACTGGCAGCTGTCTGCACAACTGCCTCTCTTTGTTGTCCTTTTACTCCCAGTCACCCTTCTAAATGTTTCTCCATCCCTGGAGATGTTCAAGGCCAGGCTGGATGAGGCCTGGAGCATCCTGGGCTGGTGGGAGGTGTCCCTCCCTATGGCAGGGGGTTGGAGCCAGATGGGCTTTAAGGTGCCTTCCAACCCAAACCATTCCATGATTCCTTGATAAGCACTGCAGAGGCCCACAGGCCTCCCTTCACTATCCACAATCCTGTGTTCTTCCTGAGCAGCTGCAGCAGCCACACTGGCCCTGCCTGGAGCTGTGCCTGGCCTTTCTCCATAGCCATCAGTGAGCAGCTGGAAGCTTTTGGTCCTTGTCTCCCTGATCCTGTGTCTGCCAGGCTCAGGGCTCTGTTTGTTCATCATTTAATGTTTTACTCATTCCCCCTGTTCCTTTTCCCCTTCACACTAGGAGGTCTTTGGCTGGATAACTTAGGGCAGCAGGTTTTCCTTTGCACAGCAGACCAGGCTCTGTCAAACACCACCATGGCTGGGTGCACCCTGGGGGCTGGGTGCACCCTGGGGGCTGGGTGCACCCTGGGGGCTGGGTGCTGCTGCGCTGGTGTCACAGAGCAGGGGGGTGGCTGGATACGTAACTCGTGTGACATCCATGTGCTGAACTGCCCACAGGTACATGGCTCCTGAGGTGCTGGATGACTCCATCAACATGAAGCACTTTGAGTCCTTCAAGCGTGCAGACATCTACGCCATGGGCTTGGTGTTCTGGGAGGTCGCTCGGCGCTGCTCCATCGGCGGTAGGTGCAGCCCGCCCGGGCTGGCCCCTGGGCCTGGCTGGCCTGCAGGGTGGGAGTCAGCATGAGCGAGAACTGGCTTCAGACGGTGCAGGGCAGCAGGTAGCCTGCCCCAGGCTCTCTGGCTGTTGCTGCTGTAAATAAGAGGTTATTTGTTCGACCTCTGGTCAGTTGGTGAGCCACAGCTGCTGGGGAGAACTGGAAATGCCCTTGTCTGTGCCCACTGCTTCCTGCACCTTTGCAGAGAGAGGGGAGCAGACACCATGAGTCAGGGTAGCTCTCACCTGCTCAGATAACATCTACCTACACCTTGTTTAAAACAAAACTCCCTCCTGAGAAGTGTCTGTAGCACAGCCTGTGGAGGAGTTAAGGCAGCTTCCATCTTCAACAAACAGGAACATCCTTCGAGGGCAATGCCAACACTTCTCACTGATAATGTCATTTTTTTGAGCAAAAGCTAAGGAATAGTAGGGTAGCGGTAAGAAACAGCAGTGTAGGGTGTGTCACTCAGTGTTCACTCCAGTGAAGCTGTTTTCAACCCTTACAGGAATCCATGAAGATTACCAGCTGCCATACTATGACCTGGTGCCCTCAGATCCTTCTGTGGAAGAGATGAGGAAGGTTGTGTGTGAGCAGAAGCTGAGGCCCAACATTCCAAACAGATGGCAGAGCTGTGAGGTACTGCCCAACTTTGCTAGATCTTTCTCAGGGACACTCGGGCTGTTGCTGATCTTAGTGGCTTGAAAACTGCTACTTGTTGGAGGGAGAAGGGTTGCTGCTTCTAGAAGAGCTTCATTCAGGTCACTGTGGCTCTGTGGAATGGCATTGATCTTTGGTTACACATTAGCATTTGATGTGGCTTTGCCCAATCAATACTAACCCTGCTGGGGGGTTCCAGGCCCCCTTCCTTGGGAGCACAGGTGAGGCCAGTGTCAGTGAGAGCTTCTCTGAGTTGTGCTGCACAGGAAGCAGTGCTGCAGATAAGTGGTGCAGCTGAGGCCTGAGGGAGCTGTCCCAAGAGCAAGCTGCGTGGGGCTGTGGTTTGAGTTTGCAACCAGGGCAGTCTGATTGCACTCCAGTGTTGTGGCTGCTGCTGAGCTCTGCCTCAAGGCTTTCTCCCTTCTCACTCTGCTGTTCCCCGTTGCTGAAGAGACTGGGGGTGAGCAAGGGCTGAGGGGGCATGCATCTGGGACCCTAATGGATCAAAGCCATGTTCCACAGCAGTGTCCTGCTCAGCAGTGCAACCGGGTGGGGGAGTAGTTTTCCAGGTGCTGCTTAAGGACTAGCTGGGTAAGGGTTGGATGCTGCTAAGCATTTAGGTTTGTTTTCCTTTGTTGTGGCTTGGTCTTCCCCTGTGGCCTGGTGACCTGTTCTTGTCTCAGCCCATGAGCTCTCTCATCTTTGCCTTGGTGATTCTCTCCCCCAGTCCATCGAGGGGTGAGTGAGCAAGGGGCTGTGTGGGGCTTGGCTGCCTCTCAGGGTTACCCGCAGAAGGGGCAGGGGCAGCAAAGGTGCCTGCAGCAAAGGTAACCGAGCTGGCCAGCTTTGTGCTAGCTGCTGCGGCTGGAGAGCTCTCCCCAGAAGTGCAGCTGCTGGCTGCAGCCGAGCGCCGCCGGCACACGAAGGGCCCCGTGCTGAGCGCCCCCTTGTCTCGCAGGCGCTGCGGGTGATGGCCAAGATCATGCGCGAGTGCTGGTACGCCAACGGCGCCGCCCGCCTCACGGCGCTGCGCATCAAGAAGACTCTCTCGCAGCTCAGCCAGCAGGAGGGGATCAAGATGTGACCTGGCCTTGCCCCGAGGGAGCGCCGTCACAGCCTGCCGGAGTGGCTGCGAAGAGGATCAATTGTTCTACCTCACTGGGGGAACAGAAGGATATTGCTGCCTTTTAGTACTTCATAGGAACATCACTTGGTAGGATCTTCGTGGATGTGCTGAGCGGTTGTGTTGGATCCTTTCTGTGCACTATGAACCTCTTTCCCGGGTTCCTTGCAAAGCATCGTGTAGTCTAGTCTTGGTTTTATTAACCTCTGATGTTTTATTTGGAACGTGGAGGGCTGGTCTGAACTTGCAGCTGACTCTGCTGAAGACAGGAGATCACTGTTACAACCCAGCTGGTTCCCGGTAGCGTTCCAGAACGTGGGGATGGCTCTGGAGGCAGCTTCCCTCCTGGCTGGTGCAGTGACTCTCCTGTCACAGCTCCTGGATTCAGAGTGAGGGTGTGCTGCTGGAGTGTGCTTTGTGGCTGTTCAGGTAGTGCATCTCCGGGACTCTTACCTTGGTTTGCAAACTGACCTCGCTCAGTAGCAGGAACAGGATTTATGCAACTGCAGCTGATTGCTGGGGGGGGGTTCCCACTCTTTCAGAGCACCCCATTGCCTTCAAACCAGATTGTACTGTACCAGAAAGTGCCACTTTGCAGCCTCTTCTGTGCAGCAGCAGGAGCAGACCAAGCCTGTGGTACATTTGGTTTCACAAACATTTAAAATCGGCTGTACCTTTGCCTAGCTAAAATCTGAATCGTGTTCATTGCAGCAAGTCCAGGATCCATGGAATGTCTTTAATTTCACCAAAATCTGACTCTAAACCACTGTAGTTGCTTCAAAGAGTGTCAGCTAGTTAATTAACTGTCTGGTTTTGTAATTGTCAAATCATGAGTCATCATTTTTGTGTCAGATTTTCTTTCCATGGTACTTCTGAAATGCTGGGAGTACCTCTGCTTCAGAAAAGCAGTGAGAGGGGGAAGAGGTTCTTAAAGGAGACTTTGCTCCATGAAATCAAACATGAAAAGCATCTTTTCTGTGCAGTGCTGCAGAGCCTTAAGGCTTGGGGAGCAGTATCTGCAATTAAAGAAGGATTAAGTGCACCTGTAATTAGGGAGAAGTTATTTGAGCTTTTGCACTCGAAAGTTCAAAGCTGCTTATAAATTTTCTGTGTGTGTTTTGTGTGTGCCTCGTACACAGAGAGTGGTGAGCTGCAGCTCTTTGGATACAAACACCAGAGGATTCCAGCAATCCTCTTCATAGTTACAAGAACAAAGCTTCTGGTGGCTCTGTTGTAAGAACACAGAGGAGTCTGCATGGCTTCGGGCAAGCTTTGCCAGAGGCTTTGAAGGACATCCCAGGATTTTCACAGACTACTTTAAAAAGGAAACCACTTGAGGGGAGTGGGGGCATTAGTATGGAGAGTTCTCTGTGCACAGCTTCTTGCTGCCAGGGTGTTTATTTCTTCAGTGCAGGTTTAGGAAGGCTCTGGTTGGCCTTTTGGTTTCATTAATGCCCAAAGCACCCAGCAATGTTGGGGTGCCTGGCAATTCATATGCCACCTGAGCTCTTGCTTTCAGAACACATCACTGTCCATCCAACTCAGACAGCAACCTTAACTGCTCTCCTTTCACCCTCAGCATCCAGTCCTCTTGAGTTTTTCACAGAGCTAGGAGCAGTGCAGGGTGGTTGCTAACAGGAGGAGAGCTCAGATCCCACAGTCTGTGGTCTGTTGTCAGTTACAGCAGAAGGGTGTGGGAGCCCAATAAGCAGGGGCTGTGTGGTGATACAGGACTTGGGCAAGGGAAGCACCTGGCTGACTCTTCCACACCTCCGCATTCCCAGTGCTTTCTTGGGGATGGTTTAAATGAGGTGGGAACTGCAGACTTCAGAGGCTGCACTGCAGATAATGCAGTGCTTTATTTCAGCCTGCTGTAGAATCTGGGTTTGCAATGTGCAGCTGTCATGTGCCTGCTTGTTTGGCACTGAGCACCCAGGCTTATTGCTTCAGGCCTCTGTCACAGCTGGGTGAGAAATCACTGCTTGCAGGTATTTGCAGTGCACCATTGCCTTTGTGCAAGGGGACAGCTGTGCATACACAGCACTTATGGCTGTTCTGAAGGGGGATTGGGGTAAACTCTCAGGTCTGCCTACTTGACGTGCTTCTGACAAGCTCTGTCTCTAGAGAAGTGTTGAAAGCCAACAGGTCAGAGTCAGAATAGAATTTACTGTATTGGCAAACCAATGCCAGAGGCTTCTTTGAAAACCAGTTTTGTGACATTTGCAGCTTCTCACTGGTGTAGCTGGACCCCGAAGGGTTAAGATGACGTCATTCATACTTCAGAGCCGTCAGGCTGTTGGCATGCTTCAGGTCTTTATGGTCATCTGGAGGACAACATGAGAGACCTTCCAGCACAGTTCACAAATACTTTCATTAGTGGCTTTCCTGAGCCCCCACCAAGACCTTACCATCCTAAGGCTGTTTCCTGAAAGGCAAGGAGCACCTGGAGCAGAACGCAGAGCAGGTGTGCAGCTGGTAGCAGCTACTCCTGCATGGTTCTGCTGCTCAGCTGTGTAGTAGAAGCTTGTGAAAGCAGCACGGTGAGGATGCCTGATGCATGGTGTGGCACTGGGAAGGTTGTGCTGGGGCAGTCTTGTTGCCCCATGGGAGAGCAGCACAGGGAGATCCTGAGCAGAGCTGTCCATATCCTGGGTTCTGACACCACAGCTTGGAGCTTTGTCCTTCTTTTCCATGATATGAACTGAAGACCTTTTACAAAGGCTGTGTCTGTATATATTATGTACCTTTGAATGTTACCTGTGTGAGATCATATCTTATCTATATGGGCACAGGTACACCGAAGTATTTTTTGAATTAAGATTGTAAAGTCACCAGATCTGCTCTTGGAAATCCAGGGGGACCAAAATATTTTAGCATTCAAGATATTAATTTTGTATCATTTTGAGTATATACCAAAACAGTTTCTGTTGAGTACTGATGCAGATGTCTATTGTAAATGCTACCAACCTGATGTATTCACTTGAGCTTTGTGGATGTAACCGGTCTGACATTTCAGTGGCGTCGAAGCCTCGGTTTGCTTTATGGACTTGTGGCCGGGGAGAGTGAGGAGCATTGGAGGTGGCCTGGGAATGGAAAGCCCCAAATGCTGGGTTTGGAATGATGGAGTTCTTCAGGGACCTTCCCACCTCAAAGGCCGGAGTTCTGGGCTGTTTCTCAAGCTGGCTTCCCAAGCAGGACAGGCGGTCGCTCTCCGGGAGCTTCGCTCGTGAGCCTGTGCGAGACTTTGCGGGGCCTGGCTATGTGGGGAAGGTGTCAGGTGGAACAGAGGCTGCGTTTTTCCTTTCAGTGCTGGTTCTGAGTGTGACTGCCATGAAATTCACCTTTTAGTTAGGTCCTTGTTTATGTTGTGCCATCAAAACGATTGCAAGGTGTTGAATCATTTTGTGTTTTAAAGACAAAATAAAGTTCATTGTATCAGTTGCTTTAAACTCAGATTACCTCTGAAGAGACCAAGGTACCTTACCTCATGTATATAATCTGTGCTGTTTTCCAGAGACCTCTCTGGGCCTGCAGTTCCATGTTCCCAGAAACGTGGCTGTGCCTAAAGTCAGCAGGCCAGCAGTACTCACTCTATTGTCTGGTGCCCCAAACACTTCAATTTCCTCTCTTATTGTGTTAGCAACTTTGCTGCTCTGTCACTGTGGCACCTGTCCCTGCATAGCTGTGTGAATACTGCCTTGTAACTGTTACCTCTGGGGTGAGCTGAAGATTCTGTACAGAGGAGCGTCACTCTCTTAAAGCCTCTCCGGCTGTGCATTTCCCTTCCGTTTCTGACAGATGTGTTGTGTTTGTAGAGGATGCATCACCATGGCCTGTACCTAGGACAGCAGAGGAGTGGGTGCTCGTGTTAAGTAAGTGCTAGCGTTACAGTAGAGAGATGGAAGCAATGGAAATAAACAACTTTTTTCACAAGGTGTGAGTTGTCTGTCCGAGGCAGCAGCTGCAGGTAGGTGTGGGTCTGGCAGTGCTTGAAGGGATTGTCCCTGTGCACAGCTCCATTTTAGCCTGGGCTGTGGTTTCTGAAGGAAGATTTGGAAAAGCCCCAGAATGTGACATCTTGCCCTTCCTCTCTCCCATTAGTTGTGGCTCAGACGTGCCCTGACGGCGGTAGCAGAAAGCATTCTGCAGAGGGGAAAGCCGTGAGCTGTCCAGGGGCCCTGCCTTCTCCTGTCACTTGATGCTGCTTATTTTAGCTGAAACTGCCTGACAGGGCCTGAGGCGCTGGCTGCAAAGCCCAGACTTCGATGCCTTCCCCTTTTCCATCCGCTAGTCCGGTTGTTTTGTTTCTGCTGGAAAGTAGCACAAGCTGCTTGGTTCTCGGCAGTACCGGAGCCGTCACACCGCCCACGCCCGGCTGCGCCGCGCTCGCAGGCAGTGTTCATATGGAAATATGCCCATGGCAGGCAGTGAACTGCAGGCTCTCCAGGGACTGCTATTGGAGAGTCTTGCAGTGCCTCGGGGAGGAAAGCCTGTAAAGCCCTTGCCTGCTTTAAGATCCTTCACCGTAGCTGCAGGTCATGATGTAATTTTTTCCACGCTTCACAGCGCAGCAAAGCCTCAAAATCACCTTTGGGAAGCATCTGGGTTGCCTCCCTCGGTGTTCACCTTCAAGGAGCCGCAGACGAATCTGACCCCATCGCTGATCTCGGGAGGTTACAATGCAGACCGACAGCTTTACTTTGCAGGTCCTTTGCTCTGTGGAGAGAAGTTGCACGAGGTAAAGCAAAGCCAGAATTTTCTGTAGGACATTGTGGGACTCAAAGCTGCAGACATGAGAGCCTTTCAAAGTCCTCTCCAAAACAGTAAATAGTTTCTTAACTTGTGCTCATTGGTGATGACAGATTCTCATTCACTTCATTACCTTCACAACAAACTGCAATTAATGATGTAGTTCACATTTATTTAATCACTTCTAGTTGGTTATCCTTGCAGACTTGATGTATGCAACATTCTTTGCCTGTGGTAGGACTTTTTGAGCTCTGATGTGCACCATACCTTCAACTGGCTTAAAAGTACTTGCAGGCCTTGTGTTTAGCATGAAGGTGCATGTTTGGCATCAAGGTGCATAGTAGTTGGCTTTAATTTCAAAACTGTTACTGTATTTACAACTTTATCAGTGCCTCTGCACCCTGCTTCTGACTGTGTTCAGAGCAGCCACCAAACCTTGCTTTCCTATTTGTGTTTCACCTTTCAGCTTTCTGGAGTTGAGAGGTGAAGTCACTCGAAAATGCTTTAATCTTTAGTCATTACTTGGAAAGTTAGCTGAGATCTTGTGGGGGGAAAATTCAGTAGCTAAGGCTTGCCTGAATGAAGAAATTAGGCTGTGTAAGTACAAAATCTCCTTGAAAAAGACTTTGTCCTGGCAATGCAGCCCTGGCCTAGAGAGACAGGCACCGGCTTCAGTGCACTTGCAGCTGACTGGGGCAGTCCCACAGCTGTGCCCACAGCCCCTGCCAGTCCCCATGCAGAGGCACTTGAGGTAGCTGTGAAGCCTCACCTGGTCCCAAGAGAGCCAGGAACCTGAGCAAGCCTCGGCACAGCAAAGCTTTCCACAGGCGCTCAGAATCTGGCATGGCCTTATCAGGCAGCTATCTGGCTGTTGATAACGCACAGCAGACAAATTAGTGCTAATTAGGGCGAGGCTGCAGATCTAAGTGCACCTTGCCCCACCTTTCCAGTGTAGAGATTAGAGCAAGGCAAGTTGGTATCATGTGCAAAGCTTACAGGGTGCAAGAACTGTAGTGAGATAACATCTTCAAAGGTCTGGAAGCCAATTCTTCAGGTATACAGTATGAGCATCTCAGGACAGAGCCAATCCTATGTGAAATTCAAACCCAGGACAGCGCTGCTGAAAGGCCCGAGGGGCCTCAGTCAGCCTGGCTCCTGAGGGCAGCCCGGTCAGCTCAGCTGTCTGCCAGTATACCTTTGGGACAGTGATGCTGACCATGGCTGCACCAGGACCTTCACCTATGGTGAAGGAGACTTCAACACAAAGTATGGAGTCATGTTCCAACCTTCAAACACTGCAGCAGTGTTCAGGAATAAGCAGCAGATACCATGAGCTAGCTGCTGAAGCCAACACAAGTGGTAGGCTGGGCCAGACACACAGCTTGCAGAACCGAAGATTCCCTTCCCCTTAGCAGCAAAAGACAAGACACGTTGGCAGAAGGACTTTTGTGGTTATCGCTGCTAGTGTACTTGCAGCAAACTGCTTCACCCTGGGGGCATTTATTTCGAGCTCCAAAATTCCATTTCTTGTTAAGCAATGGGCAGGAAGCAATTCCAAAGGGATGCTGTTTTATGAAGCCCAGCGTGCATGATTTAAGTGGAAAGCAGGAGTTTACAGACCCAGGCTCTCAAACCACGTCTTTGCTCTCTAGAGCAAACAGGTTCATGTTGATTCTCTCCTCTCTGAAAGTCAAATTTTAAAAGCTTCTATTATTCCAAAGTTCGCTTTGCTTCTTCACAGTGAAGGAAACACTTTGGGTGGTCTCAGAGATTTCACCTTGAGCTGAAGTAGTGACTTGGAGGGACAATGCAGACCCTTTTAATCACCAGACAGGGGGGCAGTTTGCCTGCCTGCTTGTGGGGCAAATGATTTTTGCTACTGGCTTTGCACACAGATGGCATTCAGGGGAAGCAAGAGTGCGCAGCAGTTCCCCTTCCTCCCGCATCGAGCCGAACGAAACCAGTTAGCACAGCTGGGGAAAAATGCACCTCGTGGGTTCAGACTTCCCACACTGTCAGGCACCAAACCAGGCTGCAGCTCTGGCCCTGTGGCTCCTTTGCTCTTGGATCTGCTGCCGCCTGGTGTGGGCTCCCGGTGACATCCCACTCACAAGGCAGCAGGCAGATGGGGCTCCAGCAAAGTTCACCTTGGGGCTGCAAGAGTGGTTAAGGATTGGAACAGGCTCCTTAAGATGGTGGAGTCCCCATCCCTAAAGATGTTCAGGAAACCTGTGGCCATGACCCTTGGGGACTGGGTTCAGTGGCTATGGTGGTGTTTGGCTGAGGGCTGGACTGGGTGATCTTACCGGTCTCTTCCAATCCCAAACAATTCTATCATTGCATGACCCAGAGGTCCTCCCAGCCTCAAGTGTTCCCATTGGGTGACCTGCGCCTTTCACCAGGCAGTTCAGTTCCCCACAGCCTCGCAGGGCACACTGGGCCATGCCAAGCATGCAATGGCCTCGCACCACCAGCGCTCTCATGGGACCATGTAGAAATGAATCCATACTCCAGATACGTCATGGACAGAAACAAACGAATTCAGAGGCCCTCTGCCTCCCGCATCACCTCTCTTCTCTCCCTCGTCCTCTCCCACACCACTCCGCCTCCGGGTAGCACCTCGCTGCCGCAGGGAGCGAAGGCTGCGGGCAGCGGCCGGCACAGGCAGCGCAGCACCGGTGCCCGCGGGCAGCCCAGCGCCGGAGAGGGTGCAAGGCCGGCCCCGGCCCTGCCGCCGGCCCTCCATCCGCCGCGCTTCCCGGCGTGACAGCTCGCCACGGCCCGGCCCCGGGCGCTGGAATGTGCAAGGCCGCCGGGCTGGGCCCGGCCAGGCAGCCGCGGCCAATGTGGGCGGGGGCAGGGGGCGGGGGCTGGCGGCGGGGTAGGGGGCGGGGGGCGCTGCCCGCGTCACGGCCCCGTCCGGCGGGCGGGGGCTGCGCGACGGGGCTATGTCTGCGGCGGGCGCTCCGTGGCCCTGGGCCTTGCTCTGCCTGGTGGCTCCGCTACTCCTCCCGGGGGCCGCCGGTGAGTAGCGATCCGGGGGACGCGGGGGGACGCGCAACATGGCGCAGGGCCCAGGCTGGCCGCGAGGAGCCGGAGCCTGGCGGCGGCGCCGCCGCAGGACTGTGACGCGGCCCGGCGGCGGCGGCGGTTGGGGCTGAGCCGTGGTGGCGGCGCCGCGCTGGCCGGGGCCGCGCTGGTTGGGGCTGGGGCAACGGAGACGGCATCTGCTCTGCGGGGTCCAGGGGCGGTGGGTTCGGGGTCGGAGCCGCTTCCCGCTGCCGCTGTCTCGGTGTCCGCCTCGCGGCCCCGTGGAGAGGAACCCCTGGA
This sequence comes from Melanerpes aurifrons, assembly GCA_011125475.1. Taxonomy (NCBI): domain Eukaryota; kingdom Metazoa; phylum Chordata; class Aves; order Piciformes; family Picidae; genus Melanerpes; species Melanerpes aurifrons. The sequence continues at coordinate 60,826 of WWNC01000023.1, read as the reverse complement.
GCCCTGATGCGAGGACCGGCAACCGGAGAGAGGGAGCGCGAATAGCGGAGGCAGCGGTGAGCAGGGGAAGGGCCTCTTCCCTGCATCCTGCCCGGCGGCGTGACGGGGACAGACCCCCGGATCGTACCCGCTCCGCGTACAGGGCTCGTGTTTGGGATCCGTGCCTCGGGTGGCGGCGGGGAGGTTTCGAGCGCTAGTGCCGCGCTCCGGACGCGGCTGCTGGCTGGCACAAGAAACGTCAGAGCGGCCCCGGTATGCCCGGGCTAGTGTGGCCGGGGCTTGCCAGCGTCCTCGGCCAGGAGAGTGGCGCTGGGGGGAGGCACTGGGCTGCCGAACAGTGACGAGAGGGAAGGGTTGTGGTGAGACTGGCCGGGACCGCAAATAACTCCTCGATGGGACCGGACAAGGAGTGATGACAGGAGGCAGCACCAGCCTGGGACACGGGCAGAGAGTGGTCGCCTTGGCAATGCTGCGAACGCAGAATGTCTTTCGGACAGCGCGGCGCCCGGGGTGCTCCGCTGGTGTTGTGTAGCTCTCATTTCTTTAGGAAGAAGGCAGTAAAAAGCTGGTGTGATGAAGAAATGGCTGGACTCGGTGGTCTGAAAGGTCTTTCCCAAGCAGAATGTTTCTGTGATTCTGTGCCATGCTGTGGCTCAGCATCCTGTTGGTAAACCTTCCCACGCTGCTGGGGCAGGTGGCAGAGGTTGTCAGTGAGCAGGTGTGGGTAGTACTCCCGAATGAGATCCTGAAAGGACACCTGGACAGGTTCCAGTGAAGATAAAGTGGGCATGAGGAAGCAAGGGGTGGCTGAAAGTGGTGTCACGAGGTGTCCCAGAAGTGAACTGGAAGGAGAACTGAGGGACTGTTTGGAGTGGATTCTGGAATGGATCCACCCCTGGCGTGAGCACCAAAGCTCGCCTCGGTTTGCTGCTAGTGCAGGATGCTGTGGATGGGTTTACACTGTGCTCTGCCTGCCTTTCCTGCCTTTCCAGCAGAATATTGTACTCCTAGGCTCTGTAAGATGAGCTGATTTGCACAGGCATGGAGAGTCTACACAGTCTCTAGCTTTCTAGTGAGTTTTTGTTCCCTTTTTGTGCTTCTTATCTATTTACCCCACGGCTAATAAATTGTGTTGCCTGGTGAAGGAATTTGGTAGGCACCAAGCTGGTGTACATGGAGCAGCAGAAAGGTGGCTAGCAGCTGAAGGAAGGGGAGTGAGATCCCCTCTTGGTGACTGCGAGTGGCAGGGGTGATTCTGTCAGACCAGATGAACAGATCTGTGTCAGCTTCAGAGCTGGTCTTTTTTTTTGTCCTTTTGGGAAGGGAAATTTCTCGTGGTCCTCTTTGGACGACCAGACAAATCAATAGGCCATCAGGTGAGTGCTTCTGTTCAGAAATGACAGTTAAGTGCTTCAAGTCTTTTAAACCTCTTCTTCCCTGCCCTTGCTCTCCACAGGCCTGTCCTGTTGTTACCATGCAAAGGATAACCAGATGTGCCGTGATGTCTGTGAGCAGGTAAGCTTCTTCCAGCCTGCTCTGTCCCTCAGTGGTACAATGATGTGGCAGGGTCAGGGTTATGATCAGTTGATGCTCTGTGTGAGCCTCCAGGTGGAAAGTCACTCTTGTTCTCCTGAGAACTGAAGGGTTTGAACCTGTCTGCTTCTCGTGGTGGAAAGCAGGCTCTGCTAAGGCTGAGCAGAAACAGAGACACAAATTTGTGTCAGGACTGGGTCAAGAAGTGCTAAGCATGTTAGAAGACGGGAGGGGTGAAGGTATTTGACCCAATTTCTGGGTGCTCTGCTTTTGGATCCCATTTTTTTTCATTGTAAAGTGAGGAACAGGATGCTGGTTGTTCCTGCTTCCTGCCAGTTCTTGTTTCTTAGCTAAGCATTTGAGGTACTGTGACATGTAGCTTTGTGAATCCAGCCCCAGTCTGCTGCTTTCTCTGTTTGTGAGGTAATGCCAAAGGCTGTTTGTGCTGAGTTCATGCTTGGGAAACATTTCTCCACAACTTCTGTTTAGATTTGTGTCTTTGCATGGGATGCTGCACGGTTTGGTGTGTTTAGATTCATGGATGTTACTCACATAGCTTGGGGTGTTTAGATCTATAAAATCATCACAGAATTGTCAGGGTTGGAAGCGATCCCAAGCATCATCCAGTCCCAACCCCCCTGCCATGGGCAGGGACACCTCACACCACAGCAGGTTGCTCACAGCCACCTCCAGCCTGGCTGCAAACACCTCCAGGCAGGAGGCTTCCACCACCTCCCTGGGCAACCTGTGCCAGGCTCCCACCACCCTCATGGGCAACAACTTCTGCCTAACATCCAGTCTGAAACTACCCACTGCTAGTTTTGCTCCACTCCCCCCTGCTCCTATCCCTACCCAACACCCTCAAAAGTCCCTCCCCAGCTTTCTTGTAGCCCCTCTCAGGTACTGGAAGGCCACAATGAGGTCTCCCTGGAGCCTTCTCCTCTCCAGCCTGCACAACCCCAACTCCCTCAGTCTGTCCTCACAGCAGAGCAGCTCCAGCCCTCTGCTCCTCCTCCTGGCCCTTCTCTGGACACCTTCCAGCACTTCCAGATCCTTCCTGGCACAGAGGCTCCAGAGCTGGCCCCAGAGCTGCAGCTGTGGTCTCAGCAGAGTGGAGCAGAGGGGCAGAATCCCCTCCCTGGCCCTGCTGGCCACACTTCTCTTGCTGCAGCCCAGGCTCTGCTTGGCTCTCTGGGCTGCAAGTGCTCACTGCTGGCTCCTGCTGAGCTTCTCCTCCCCCAGCACCCCCAAGGCCTTTCCTTCAGGGCTGCTCTCCAGCCAGTCCCTGCCCAGCCTCTATCAGTGTCTGGCATTGCCCTGAGCCAGCTGCAGGACCTTGCCCTTGGTCTTGTTGAACTTCATGAGGTTGGCTTGGGCCCAGCTCTCCAACTTGGTGTGTTTTGTTCCTGGCAGATTCTGTCTTCCAAGAGTGACTCCCGACTGAAGCACTTACTGCAGCGAGCACCTGAGTACTGTCCAGAGGCAATGGTGAGGCTTGCTTGGTTCTGGTTCAAGAAAGCACAGCACCCTTCTATTGGCCAAGCTTTGCTTACAGAAATGATCTTTTTTTAATTACTTGTGTTTTATTTGCTTACTGAATTTCAAGCTGACAAAACACTGGTGGATGTCCTCAGGCTTGTTCTTCCTTGTTAGGAGTATCAGTGTCAGTGACACTTGATCCTCACAGTAGGGTTTGCTCTTTTTCCACAGCCATCACACCTGGCCATCATGCATGGTGAGGCTGTGTTGTGTGAGCTGTGGTTGATAGCTCTAGTAGTGTTTTCATTGCATGAGTAAGATCATTGCATTGCTGAAACAATGAAGCTGCAACAATGAAGAGATGATCTGCTGGGGGAAGAGTTAAGTGCTGCCCTTCAGGTTGTGAGTTCTGGAGCCTTATCTTTTAACAGCTTGGAATATCACGACACATTTGCTGTCAGAATGGTCAGCTTTGGTATCACTCTGGTTTCCCCTCGACAGTGTCACTCTTGTCTCCAGGTAGCTTCAGGCACACATCCAGCTCAAACAGGCGGTGGGCAGGAGTGTAGGAGGATTGTTTTCGGATAGCTTTAGAGGACTATAGGGAAGATTTGCCTTTGCTGGAATTAGAGAGAGCTGTGTTTTGTCTTTGACTCTGAGAGTAATGTAAACACCCTGTAACTGAAGGAGAGAAACTGGGCAGAATTTGGTTGGATGTGTTAAAATATTGTTTGGTTATTTTGACCTTAATTACACTTATGCCAGTAGAAAATGACCAGTTGAGATGTGACACCTGTGCCTTCTGATGGAACTTTGCTGTATAGCGTAATGAACGCCTTTGCCTGCTTACATCTGGTCCTGAAAGCATTGCATGAGGCAAATCCAACATCTATCACACATCTAGACTCTTACATAGGAGCAGTCAGTCAGAATAACATTTCATGAGCAACTTTGCAGGAGTGTGTTTGCCTCTAGGTCCCTTCCTCCTGGGTGGCCCAAGTATGTTGTTTTGTGGATCATCAGCTCAGAGCTCCTGGGGAGTTATGGACAGGTCCTGGTCTGAGTAAAACCCGTGGCACACAACCACGTCAGAGTGGTGGACAGCATTGGTTCTGCTGCTGGTTTTGTCTCTCATACCCTGAGGGGAAGAGCAGTGTATGTCTGTGCAGTAGAGGAGTGCAGGCCTGGAGAGTATCCAGAAGGGGGGAACAGGATTGACACGGTGATTTGTGTAACTCCAGTTAAGGGCAGGTTCCCTGTTCGGTCTGTCTGTAAACTGAGGTCAGTGAAGTGGTAATGTTTATAAACTTTGGTAGAAGACATCTGGATGTAAAACCTCAGCAGTGCAGCTCACACCAGATTTGCTGTGTCTCCTAGAAACTCTCTTACTCTATAGGCTGACTTTTGCCTCCTGTCATTTTGCTTTTCAGGGAGAAGTGTGGGGCTGTATCAATTCTTCCTTGCCAGGTAGGAAATGCCAGTTTGGATTGTGTTGCTTTGCCACCATGTGCGTATTCTGATGTGAGGCACCTACAGATCTCCTCAGCATTTCCCTGCCATTAGAACTGGCATTTGGTGTCTGGTGCCCTTCAGCCCAAGCTCTGTTCTCTGCATTTTTTCACACCTCTTTTCCTGGTGAGGAAACAGTTCCTGTATCTATGTGGTTAAACTTCTGCCTCTGTGACAGACCCCAGAAATGCCAAAGTTTATTTATTTTAAAGGTTTTCTGTTATTTTTACTTGCAGGGTATCTTTGGAGGAGTTAAATCCCAAATTGGATTTGGAATAGTGTAAATTGGGGAAAAAGTGAGTCATGGGGAAATACTAAGAACTGGACAAACAATTTAAGAAGTGCAGAGGCTCAGATCAGGAGCCAGTGTATTGGGTACAGGTGGGTTTGGAAAGTCAAAGCATGAATCACAAGGCAGGACTGTTAAGTTAAAAGGTGGGGTGAAAAAGAGATTAAGTTGGGCTTAGCTGGTGCTCCTCTGGCATCTGGCACTTCTGAAAGCCCTGGGGGGACAGTTTGTGGCAGGGCTGAGGAGGTGGTGCTGAGGAGGCACAGCTGCTGTGCCTGCTGCCCTGTGTGCTGCCTTCTCTTGCAGGAGTGCTGAAGAAGCCTGAGGGCTGGGTCGGGCTGGGCTGCTGCGAGCTGGCCATCGCCCTGGAGTGCCGGCAAGCCTGCAAGCAGGTGAGGTTGTGCTGCTGCTCCGTGCTTGAGGGGAGCACGCTCCAGCTTGATTCACCTGGGCACTGCTGAATGCACTTCTGACATCAGAACCAGCTCCTCACAGAAGGGCAAGACACTGCCCAGGGAGCGCTGCTGGTGGTAAATGCCAACAACCCGAATCCAGAAACGAGACCAAGGTCTTCCCTTTCCTGTGTTTCCTGTATCTGCTGTATCTGGTGAACCTTCCACAGAACCATAGCTGCTTTGTGTGCTTCCAGTATCAACCAGCTTGATGCAGAAACAGGGGACTTGGGGATTAATTAAATGTGGGGTCAAGAGTCCTGGTTTCTGCTTTTTTGTCTTAAAGCTTTATATGGACTGCTTAGGTCTGGAAAAGGAGCACTTGAACAGATCGGGTACCCATGGGTCTCACAGCAGACAGAATGCAGAATCGTCCGTCCTTTGCAGTGTGATGTTGTTATTTTCTACTACCAATGGAGAATTTTCTGTGTCTTTCAGGCTTCTGCAAAAAATGATGTTCTGAAGGTCTGCAGGAAGGAGTATGAGGTATGTGTCTGTGTGTGGCTGCATCCTAGTAAGAACCAACTGGTTTATAACTTCTGCTGAAAGCAGCCCGTAGAAGAGGAAGGTCCAGGCCTCCTGCAGTCACAACTCTTGGCTGTGCTTGTGCTCACCCAGTGGAAATGACCCCTGCCTCCAGTGTGTAGAACTGGTATCATCTTCTGTAAACAGATCTTGACTGTACTTAGACCTGCCTGCATACATCAAAATTGGGGTGGAAAAGATGCAGCTTTCAAAATGGGGACCAGGACTCCACAAGGAGTTTGCTTTGTAGGGATTCTGGTGGAAGGCAACACTCCTTGTGAGCATGCACTCCATCAGGAACATTTTGGCTTCTGTAGTGGGGGAGTCAGCCTAGGAGGGACCTAAACCAATAAACCCAGCAAAGAACAAGCTTAACATCTTCTCTTTATGTAAATTATTTCAAATACATAGTTTTTGGTACCATCAGTGAAGCTGTTAATGCCTGAAATTATTTTTACTGCTCTGCTCTTAAAATTAATCATCAGGCAGTTCTCAGAAACCTGCCTGTTCTTTCAACAGCTGGTGGAAATGCTGGTTGCTAGGACTTCTTTTCCTCCAGTGTGTGATTAATTGAAAGCCTGACTCCTGCTCCCCCTTCTGTCTCCTTTCCTGCTGAATTAGGTAGTCCTGCATAAATTCTGCTCATAATCAGCAGTTCAGGATCTCAGACAATTTTCCGTTCTCTTGATCTGGGTAGAAAATGTAGCAGGTTTCCAGACAACGTTAAATTCCATTTTCCCTCCCACCCCATCCTGCTTTAGTCCTTTCAGACAAGAGTGTTTCCCCAGACTCCTCAGTGCTGAGGTTGCCCCAGCTTGCTCTCTTTAAAGTGCATTTGTGTGCAGTGGTTCTGTCTCCTCACACTGTGATGTGCTCTGCTGTCAGCACCTGCAAGTTCTCCTCTGTTACGCTGCTCTGTTTCCTTCTTCTCTCTGGATCTCTGCACTGCTGTAGGCAGGAGGTTGGCCAGTATGGGTTGGAGGAGAACAGGAGAGGAAAGGTAAGAGATTAAAGACTGACTGCAAAATGTTGATTTTTAAATAAGAGAGCTGCCTTGTTTGCTTTTCCTACTTCTTCTTTCTCCAGTTTTTATCGGGTATTTTGGAACACGAGTCCCTCCCTTACACGAGAGTGATCTTGCTGTTACTGTGCAGAAAACCTCTCCTCTTTCTGTCTACGCAACACTGAAAGAGAAGGAGAAAAACAATGGAAGAAGGACTCAGTCTCCTGGTTGTTGAAGAAGGAAAGGGACATTTTCTAATGAGCATTAGCAGTAGTAGCTGCAGATGCTGTGTTAGGGATAGAAATGAAGTCTCTGGTGTGGTAGGTCTTCAGTTAACTACAGAATTTTGCATGACCAGGGCTTTTCCTGTGTGTCTCAGGAAAAATAGTACTCACCGTGCTCTCCAGAGACCCATTGCCTGTGGAAAAGTCAAAGGAGTTCTGCCTAAACCAGGAAGTTTCAGAAAATGCTGCTGGAGGGAACCTGCACTTGTTCACACCCTGGCCATTCTTTCTCTTCCAAGTGTTATTGGTGCTATAGTGAAATGAGTCCTGCCCCTTCTGTAGTCTCTCAGGTGTCAGTGACCAGGACCATCCTTTGTACTCTGCTGGGCTGTCTGGGGAAGAAACTAAGCCCAGGAGAGGGAATGGCTGGTTGGAAGTGAAGGCGCGTGGTCGGAAAGCCTACAAATGGGTGTTGTACCTACTCAGTGTGTGGTTCAGAATTCCTGTTTCACTCGGCACAAATGAAGAGCCAGGCTGAGAATGAGCTACAGTGCAGGTCCTGGAGCTTGCTCATGACTCCTCAAGCATGTGGCTGAGCTGTTGAAGAGATGAGTACCAGGATGTGCAAGGGATGAGTACCAGGACGTGCAAGCAGAAAGTAGCTGACCTGGGCACATGCAGTGTTCGCTCTCTGCACACTCCTAGCTCCCCAGCTCACTGCACTGTGCACAGTTCTTTGTCACCTCTGGAGATTGGGGAAGTGGCTTCATGAGTTACTCAGCTTGCCACTAAGCTGGGGAGTGAGCGTGGAGGGTGAGATAAGTCTTGCAGGGTAGGGCAGAGGGTTCAGAGCAGTGAAACCCCAAGCTTCCGGCTAGAGGTGCCAGCAGGTTTGGAGCTGCAGTGTGGTGGTTCAGGTTGTAGAGCAGCAGAGCCCCTGGAGCACTGATGTGCTTCTCGCAGGAGTGCTGCAGGTGCTTCTTCTGCTCAGATGTCTATGCACCAGCTGTGCTGTAAACATTTGTGCAGCCTGTGGCTCTGCTCTGGAGGCTTCATGGGTTTTGGAAGTGGAACTGTGGGGTTTGGGTCAGTGCATTGCAGGCTGTGTGTCCTACTGAATAGCTTTTATTTCCAAGTAGCACTACCCGTAGAGATTAAACAGCACAGCTTGCTGAGCGCTTTCGAACACTGCTGAAATGTTCTCCATGTGCCTTCTTGTGAAAAATGTTACTCTGGAAGTTCTTCTTCACCCCTCCTGCTCTCAGATAAACTCATTTTGTCCTCTTGGTTTTTTCTCTAGTTCTGTGCATCTCAACTCTTACCTTTCACTACTACTTCCAGCTTTCTGCTATCCTGTTCATCTTCCTCTAACATGAGAAGGTAGGTAATAGTCAAAGGAAGAAGGACAAAGGAGTGTATACTATGGATTGTGTGTAGGATTTTATGGGTGTCCCGTTTTTAAAGGTTTTGTGTAAAGCTGAGGCTCAGTTTGTGGACAATGCATGCTGGGGGGAGTAACTGAAAAGAACAAACTTGGAATAAGCTGGAAAGACTTTCTTGGTGCATTAAGGTCACTTATTTAAAGGTAGTGCTGATGGTGCTGACATGTCCCTGAGACTGCAGCTCTGGAGCCCTGTGCTGCTGCTGCTGCTGAGCTGACTTCTGCTCATCAGGGGCTCTCATTTCATGTGTGTGAGGAAGACCTCCAGGCTGCCGTAGTTAGGAAGCACTCAGAGCCCTGCTGCAGCTGAGCATTCTTCACATCAGCCTTGGGGTCAAGATGTAACTGAAAACGTGGCCAGGCATTGGCTTCTGCCCTGGAAGCAGGTTTTAGCACACAGCACTTTGCATGGCCTTGTTTGAAGGTGGTTTTGTTCTCGCAGCTTTGAGCACAGTTTAGCTTAATCTGACTTCATTCTCTTGCAGTTTTTTACTACAAAAATGTCAAATACAGTGCCTGCAGCCTCAGGAACTGTAGCAGGGACTCACTGTACTACAGTCCTGGCTTGTTTGATTATAACCAGGGTTTGGCCCTGCCTTGTGTGAAGATTTTGTTGACTGCTGGCTGCTGATTCCCCTGCCGGAGGAGCCCAGTCAGCAGGCTGTGTCTCTTGTCAGCTGCTTGTGTGGATTGCTAGGAGGCAGCAGCTCAGCACTGGAGGAGCTGCGCAGGACATTGCTCAGGAGGAGGTTCCAGAGTGGCTTTAACCATCTCTGAAGGCACATGGCTGTGTGTGGCTTCTGGGAGGACTGCTTAAGGAATTCAGGGTGGGCCTCTGTCCATGTGCCAGGGGTTGTATCTATCAGGACTGTCATCTGCTGATACTTTTTGTCTCTGCTCTTCAGAGGAGGTGGAGAGAATGCTCAGCTTTGCCCAGATTTAAGTTGCAGGGGTTTTGTTCTACCTCACTGTGCAAGTTTCTCACTTCTCTGCTGGTTTACATCCCTGAAGGAAACCTTGGTCTTGTAATGATTGTAGGTGTTTAAAGTTCTTGACAGATGTGTGCCACTGGTTGAAAACTGAGTAGACTCCACTAAACCTCAGTGTGCTACCTGCTAACAGCTTCTGTTGGTAAAGTCTAGGAAAGTGAAGCTCAGGAGGGGTGAACTGGGCATTGTTCTCAGAAAGTATTTTGTTTCCCTGTGTGTTTGTTAACTGTAGGTTATGCTTCTGAATTAAGATGGCCTTAATTGGCTGGGGTCTGTGTTCAGACATTTCCCATGAGGGTTAGGCTGCCCAAGGCAGCAGCATTCAGCTTGTCCTGCCAGAGCCACCAGAACACAGAAACCAGCATTACCTTCAGGGAGGAAAATAATCCTGATTTTTAGCAAAATACTCTTAATTTCTGGTGTGAAGGAGCAGCTTTGCTGCCCCTTTCCCTTCAGAACACAGAAGCTGTGCTTACAGCAGGAAAGCAGTGCCCCAGTCCCTTAGCAAAGTGTCCTGCCCTGTGTTTGTGAGCAGCAGCTGGGGCTCTGCACTGTTACCTGCAGCTCATGAGCTCCAAAAAGAGCAAAACCAGCCAGGTCCTGCAGTACTGGCTGCAGCCTTCCTTCAGAGAGCTTCTGGTGAGGGAGCTGGGCTGTGGTTCCTGCTGGATCTGCCTCAGTTGCTGTTCTCGATTCCCACCACACCAAAAGGTCTCTGACACAGTTCTGTTCCCTGTGTCCACTTCCAGTCTGGCTGGCTTGAATCCCAGCACTGGGTTTAGGAGAGGAGAAATCTGACAGATGAGATCAGTACACAAGTCAAGTTCTGTACATTTCAGTATTGTCATCTTTATTCTCTTAATCTTTGATCCACAAGATGGACCTGGACTGCCAGGCCCTGTGTGCACACAGCATTGCCTTTTCACCCTCATTTTCCTAGGCCTTGATGGCTTAGTTCCTCTTCTAAAGAGAACATCCTTTGCTGCTCTTTCCTTTGGTGGTTTTTAGTTTGATTTTCCTTGCCTGTGTCTCTGCTTTTATTTGTTTGCTGCCTTTCTTTGCTGCTGCTCACTAGGGAATTCAGAAGCATGACTGAGTGGGCAGGAAAGCTGCTGATCCTGACATGTGAGAGATGGCTTCAGCCCTGTGCTGAGGTGATGGTCAGTAACCCAGGATAGACCTGCTGTCCGGTGCTGCTAACAGCTGCATTTACCAGCAGGTGACCACAGCTCAGTCATTGCTATTTTCTGGAAGATCCTCTCCTGTCTGTGTGGCTGCACTCCTCACATCTGCTCCTGTGCTGTGTGGGAAACAGAGCAGTTCTCCAGGCCCACACAAAGGGCAGAGGAAGGCTCCTGAAGCTGTGAGAGGTGTTCTCAGCAGAGCTGTGCTGTGATTTATGGTCACTGAAATAATGATGCCTGGGAGAGGAGCTCACCTTTTGTGCTTATTCTGCTGGGGTCATTCTCACAGTGCCCTGCTGCTGGCCTTGCCTGGGGCTTACATTAATCTGTGGCTGTACAGAGAGGAAAGTGGTGATGCTCACCACAGTACTGTCCCCTTTAGAACTTGTCTTTGACTGGAGACAAGTGTCACTGCCCACAGACACATGGTACAGTTGTGAGGCTGGAACATAGCATTCTGGCACTGTGGGTTACATGGCAGCGAGAGCAGTGGGGAGGCTGGAACTACTTTACGGATGGAATGTTTAAGGATGTTGCTAGGTCATGCAGGAAGAAAATTAGAGAGGCAAAAGCCCATTTAGAGCTTAGCCTGGCACTGTTGTGAAGGACAACCAAAAATCCTTCTACCAATACATGAATGGCAAGAGGAGGGCAAGGACAACCTCCACTCCTTGGTGGACACGGAGGGGAACGTAGTTACAAAGGATGAGGAAAAGGCAGAGGTGCTTAACACCACCCTTGCCTCAAATTTCAATAGCAGGATAGGTTGTCTGCAGGACAGGTGGCCTCCTGAGCTGGCAGATGGAGGCAGGGAGCAGGATAGTTCCCCTGTGATCCAGGAGGAAGTAGTTAGAGACCTCCTTAGCTGCTTGGATCCCCACAAGTCCATGGGACCGGATGGGATCCATCCTAGGGTGCTGAGGGAGCTGGCAGAGGAGCTGGCCAAGCCACTGTCCGTCATTTTCCAGCAGCCCTGGCTCACTGGAGAGGTCCCAGAGGACTGGAAGCTGCCAACGTGGTGCCCATCCACAAGAAGGGCCGGTTGGATGAGCCAGGGAATTACAGGCCTGTCAGCCTGACCTCAGTGCCAGGCAAGATCACGGAACAGGTCATCCTGAGTGCAATCACACAGCACTTACAGGATGGCCAAGGGATCAGGCCCAGCCAGCATGGATTTAGGAAGGGCAGGTCCTGCCTGACCAACCTGATCTCCTTCCATGCCCAGGTGACTGCCTGGTGGCTGTGGGGCAGGCTGTGGATGGAGTCTGCCTGGGCTTCAGCAAAGCCTTTGACAGCCCCACAGCAAACTGCTGGCCAAGCTGTCAGCCCCTGGCTGGGACAGCAGCTCTCTGAGCTGGGTCAGGAACTGGCTGGAGGCTGAGCCCAGAGAGTGGTGGTGAATGGTGTCACATGCAGCTGGCAGCCAGGCACCAGTGGTGTGCCCCAGGGACCAGTGCTGGGCCCCAGCCTGTTCAATATCTTTATTGATGTTCTGGACTAGGGGATGGAGTCCATCAGCAGTAAGGTTGCAGATGACACCAAGCTGGGGGCAGGAGTTGATCTGTTAGAGGGTAGGAGAGCTCTGCAGCGGGACCTTGCCAGGCTGGGCAGATGGGCAGGGTCCAAGGGCAGGAGATTGAACACATCCAAGTGCCAGGTTCTGCACATTGGCCACAGCAACCCCAGCCAGAGCTACAGACTGGGGTCAGAGTGGCTGAGAGCAGCCAGGCAGAAAGGGACCTGGGGGTACTGATTGACAGCCAGCTGAACATGAGCCAGCAGTGTGCCCAGGTGGCTAAGAAGGCCAATGGCATCCTGGCCTGCATCAGGAACAGTGTGGCCAGCAGGAGCAGGGAGGTCATTCTCCCTCTGTACACTGCACTGGTCAGGCCACGCCTTGAGTCCTGTGTCCAGTTCTGGGCCCCTCAGTTTAGGAAGGAGGTTGAGCTTTGGAGGTCCCTTCCACCCAAACCATTCAATGATGTTATGAACATGCTGCTTAGTCCAGGAAAGTGGTTTTGCTTGCTTGAGTTTCATTAGGGGTACACACAGATCTCAGGTGACCCCTGGCCTTTTATTTCCTGTTTTCAGTATTTCTGTGCAGCATTTCTGATGTAATCCAATCTGCTGGGAGCAAATAACAACAAAGTTAGATTTATTAGCTGGGTGTAAGGAATGAGTGGATGCTGAAGTGTCCATCTGTAGCTTTCTGCCTTGTAACACTGTTCTCATTTTGATTTCAGAATGCTCTCTTTAGTTGTATTAACAGAAATGAAAGTAAGTATACCATGAACATCTTGCTTTCCTTTTGCATCTCTCTGTCCTCATTTTCTGTAAAGTGGAAGGGATCCTGTGGGTGTGCACAGGAGTCACCTGGAGTCAGTTCCCGGCATGCAGTTTCTTGTTCAGGTGACAAGGCTTTGGGCTGCTGTGGTGGGTTGAAATTCCGGCCCCGCCCCGCCCCGACATTAACTTTGGCAGAGCAGCTCAGGAGGGAGCTGAGGAAAGCTGTGTTTACAATCTGAGCTGCACTCTCTAGGGGTGCAGTGAGTGTGTACAAATACACAGGCTCTACAACACCCCCAGGGATTTACTCTCAACAAACAGCACCAGGAGCCCCTGGTCAGAGGCCAGGGAAAGCTACTGGCTTCTCCTTTTCTGGCCCCTCTTCCCGCCCCATACAGAAAAGGGACAAGAGAAGGGAACAGAGAGAAGTTAGACTTAGCCAGAACAATGCAGCCAAGGTCAAGCAGAAGCCAGTTAGAATCTCTCCCAGAGAGAAGAGAAATTGTTTACATGACTACCTTAAGTGCCTTCTCTTTCCAATGGAGCATTTACAACGCTCGTTATTTTCCTTTTTACACCCAGTAGTGGTTTATTTATATTCTACTGCTTTCTGTTCAAGATCTGTGAAAAATCTTTAGAGGCATAGCCTAAAATTGGCACAGCTGCTCATCTAAATGATGCCAGGTTTCACTGGGGTACAGTTCCTTCTTCTGTCCTGTTTTCATGATGGCTTAGAAGCTCAGTTTTCCCTTCTGCTTTTTTTGTTTGATGAGTGTTAAGTACAGAAGTTAGCTCCCTAAGTGAAGTCTTGCACCATGCAAGTGTTCTCTTGCCTGTCTCTCTCTGTGAAATGAAGTCAGTGTCTCACAACTGATTCTAGTAAAAGGATATTTACATAGATGGGTTGGTTACCATGCCAGCTGTCTGGGGCCTTGGTGAGTTTTAGATACTACTCTGATATTTATTTGCACGCTGTTCATATTTCTCTAATAACTCCTCTGATATTTACTAGGGCACTGTTAATACTTGCCTACCAATTCCTATCATATGTATTTGTACTTTATTAATATTTGTCTAATAATTCAGTTATAGGCCAAGAGCAAAATAGCTGGAGGTAAAATCCAGCTGGCTTGCAGGTGCCTGGAGCTTGAGTTCAGGATGGCTTTAGGGGCATTTTGTGCAGCCATACAATCAGATGCAGTGTGGCTGGCCACAGGTGCTCCCTGCTGTTCTGCAGGCAGGCTGTTCTGACAGGGCACAGAGTGGTTTCTGCTCTTTGTTCCTGTCAGTAGTGCCATGAGGTCAGCCTGTGGCACACCCTGCTCAGCCCTGAGCCCACAGCCTGTCTCTGCCTGTGTCCACAGTGGGCTCGGTGTGCTGCAGCTACGCAGGGCACCACACCAACTGCCGGGAGTACTGCCAGGCCATCTTCCGCACCGACTCCTCCCCCGGCCCCTCGCAGATCAAGGCCGTCGAGAGCTACTGTGCCTCCATCAGCCCCCAGCTCGTGCACTGTGTCAACAACTACACACAGTCCTACCCCATGAGGAACCCTACAGACAGTGAGTATGGAGCTCCCTTCTGTGCTGGCAGGTACAGAAGCACTAAAAGCCCTGGGGACTCTGTACACCTTGTACATAAGATCCCTCGGTGTGTGTCACTTTGCTGCTGGATGTGGGGTCAGGGAATGTCATCATAGGAAAGCAGGTTTGAAGGGACCTCAAGGATCATCCGGTCCAAACTTGGTAAAATGAAAAACAACCCACAAAAAACCATGATCTAGAAATACTTTGAAATACAAAAGCAACATCAAAAAGTTTCTGCAGTCAGTTGGAAGACCACAAGAAAAGCAGTGTTTCAGAGGTGTAAAAGTGCTTCTGTTTCCTCTCCTTGCATGTCCATCTCACTGACTCATTCATGGCTGTTACCATAGAATGATAGAATGGGCTGGCTTGGAAGGGACCTCCAAAGGCCATCCAGCCCGACCTACCTCTGCATAAGTGGTGTTCCTGTGTTTCTGTATTGTAACTGTAAGCATCGGTAGAATGGCATCTTCTGCTTGCAGGGACATTATTTATTGATTGTTGTGGTCTGAGATCAGTGGGGAGGGAAGGAAGCCTCTGTCTTGCCTCTTGGTGGCCATTGTGTGCTCAACCACTCGCCCGTTTCAACCTTTCTGCAGGTTTGTATTGCTGCGATAGAGCAGAGGACTATGCGTGTCAGGCTGCTTGCAAAAGGATTCTCATGTCCATGAAAACAGAGCTTGAAATTGTGGATGGGCTGATAGAAGGCTGCAAAACCATGCCCCTGCCCCAGGATCCGCTCTGGCAATGCTTTCTGGAGAGCTCCCGCTCCGTTCACCCAGGAGTCACTGTGCACCCTCCGCCTTCCACAGGCCTCGATGGGGCTAAGCTCCATTGCTGTTCTAAAGCAAATTCCTCCATGTGTAGGTCAGTAGCTCTCTGCTCTCATTTCCAGGTATGAGAATGCTACAGAATTTGTCTTGTGTGAGCCCCTTGCCCACGTACTGCTGTGTGCATTAAATCCAGAGGTCTGTGAACTCTGAGGAAAGATGCAGGTCTGGGTGATCAGGTAAGGCTCACATCCTGCCCAGCACTGATCAGAGAATCACAGAGTGGCTCAGGTTGGAAGGGAGCTCAGAGTTACCTCCTCTAGCCCCGCCCCCGCCATAGGCAGGGACAGCTCTCAGTTGTAAAAAGAAATCCTTCCCTCTCATTTCCGATGTGACAGTACAGTGAGGTTGTGTACTTTCAGGAGGGGTGGGAACAGTTGCAGTCTGTAGGATACAGCTGCAAACAAGGTGGCTTGGGCATCCCTGACACCAGGAAATCTCTCAAACACAGGCAGCAAACAGGACACCTTCAAACATTGGGGGGAGAAGAAATGTATTTTGCTTGGCAGTCATTTTTGTAGGAGGTGAGGTGTGATTTGGAGCTGAAGGAGAGGGTTGGTAGTTGTTGATGCTCATGTTCACCTAGGTGTCTTACAAGTAAACTCAGCTGGGACAGTGAGCACATTACAGCCCTTAGTCCAGGGTTCAGCTAATAGGTCTTTGCTGGGTGTTGCAGGTTTGTGCTCTGAAGTCTTTCAGCCTTGCTGGCTCCAGACCTTTCAGCATCCCTAGGCAGAGAATCAGTGGAGCGGCTCTTTGCTTGGAGCCTCATGCTGGGATACCCCTGCAGGCTTGGTGGGCTCCAGCACAATCTCCTGCAGTTGGTGTAGGCTTTGTGAATCCACAGCAAGGAAACAGCAGGCTCCTGCCTATCTGAACAGCTGCCCCTCCTTTAATTCTGCCTCCTCTGCCTGTGTTTTTTTCCAGAGAGCTCTGCACTAAGCTTTATAGCACGAGCTGGGGCAATTCACAGAGCTGGCAAGAGTTTGATCGCTTCTGTGAGTATAATGCAGTTGAAGTTTCCATGTTGACCTGTTTAGCAGATGTACGAGAACCTTGTCAGCTGGGCTGTAGAAATCTTACTTACTGCACTAATTTTAATAACAGGTAGGAGAGAGACACTGAATGTTTTGTAAAGGCATTCCTGTGCTTTGGTGTGAAAAATGCAGTGAAATGTTTGTCAGGCTGAGTCTGAGATTGCATGGAGCTGTCTGCCTGCAGATGCTTAGACACTGTGACAAGAAATAGGTTTGCCCTAGAATAAGCTTCTGGGAATGTATTTAACAGGAGTTAGGACCACAAGCGCAAGCTGGCCACGAGCTGAAGTGTCAGCATCTATTAGCAGCATATTCCTCTGCCTGGCTGTCCAGACAAGCCAGCCCTGATGGCTGGAACCTTGTGTGCTACTCATGAGATTCAAATGCTTGTTAATGTCCATGTTATCCTCTTAAAGATCCCTTCTCTTTCAGAGCTGCTTCTGTGGGGTTATACTCTGAGGGCTAAATGCATGATTGAAAAATGGTATCTGAAGCAGTAATGGAAGAGCTGCAGATTAAATAGCTTGAGTTTCATAAAAACATTTAAAATGTTGTGAGCTGTCAGAGCTGTCCCTTGAAACGGTGCCCAGTGGCTGAGTGTTCCCTGTGCAGTGAGCACAGCCTGCACAAGCAGCAAGCCAGCTTGTGTTAGTGATGCACCAGCAAACATCTGTCCAGGTGCTCAGGCTGCTGAAGACATTTGCTTCGAAATCGACTTCCCTTGGGTGAGGAAGATGTAAGAGATCTTTGATCCCATAGAGAGAAGTGGGAAGGGAGTCTCAACCTTAAAGAGCTTGTTGTCCTTAAGAGCAGAATTCAGACTGATTTTGATCTTGCTCAACTGTGGAAGGGTTTGATTTGTGTTTGCAGCACAAGCAAAAGGCCCCTCAACGCTGCCGCATCCCCATGGGGAAGTGTCAGATGTGTGGTGTTCTCCTCTAGATGTGCCACAGCCTCACTTCTTATTTTCAGACCAACAGAACTTTTTAGGAGCTGCAACACGCAGTCAGACCAGGGAGCCATGAATGATATGAAGCTCTGGGAAAAAGGGAGTATTAAGATGCCCTTTATCAATATTCCTGTGCTTGACATTAAGAAATGCCAGCCAGAAATGTGGAAGGCAATTGCCTGCTCCCTGCAGATCAAACCTTGCCACAGCAAATCTAGAGGAAGCATTATCTGCAAGTAAGTATTTTGGCACTTTCGTTGGTAGCAAACCTTCCCTCTTCTTGGGTTTTGGGACCTACTGGTCACTTGCAACTGACAGCAAGGTCTGGGGAAAAAAAGAAGCTTGTTTAAAAAAGAGTAGAACTTGCCAGTGGGTGATGGTATAGGCAAGAGGCCAGTTCAAAGTGCAGGCAGTGAGATGGAGCTCAGCTGTGGCAGATGCAGGTGCAGGGGCTGGAATGGCAGCTGGGTGTTGTGCCCTGGGAAACAAAGATCACCGTGCTCAGAGGAGGAGCAGTGCAAGCTGCAGGCCCTGTCCTGGTGCCACAGGGCTGTGCCTGCCCTGGGTGGAACTTGAAGCACATGGGGATGTGTGTGCACAGACAGTTTGTTGGGAGCCAGGAGAAAGTCCTGAGTTTGGGGCGGGGAAGAAACCTCTTTCAAACCAGACCTTTCTGCTCCAAGTAGTGTTCATGAAGTTCTGTTTCTTATTTACTCTGAAGATCAGATTGTGTGGAAATACTGAAGAAGTGTGGAGATCACACTAAGTTCCCTGAAGGGCACTCAGCTGAAAGCATTTGTGAGCTCCTGTCTCCAACAGATGACTTGGAGAGCTGCATCCCCTTGGATACATACCTGAGTAAGTGCCAGCACCTGTGCAGCACAGCAGCCAAGGGGCTTTGGGTGCTCACCTCTGCTTTGCGTAACTTCCAACACTTCTTACTACTTCCTGTTGCTTATTTCTCACTGTAGGGTTCAACCCTTTCCTGGCTTCATAGGCTGGATCTGGTTTAGACCTTCTTCCAGATTATTTCTTTTTCAGAATCCTGGGAGCTTTGAAAACAGTAAAACTTTGGTCACTAAGGGCTGCTGCAGAGAGCTTGCCTCCACAGAACAATGGTTCCCAGGGAGACAGTGCAGTGAAGCTTTGGGTGGGGAGGGCCTCTTCAGGCAGCTGCTGCAGTGCCGCTTTCTCTTCCCTTACTCTCCTAACAGGAGAACGTTGCTACTGTGGAAACAAAGCTCACCTGGGACAGCAGCCCTGGTTAAACATCAAGTGTGCTTCAGACCAGTGGGCTGTGGGACTTCTCTGGGTGAAGCTGCCGGTCACTGCCAGTTTGTGTTTCTATCACTGAGAATCCCTGGGGAAACAGGACAGAAGAAATAGGTTTTTCTTGTGAAGGCTCCTCTGGGCCCTTATGTCCAGGGTTAAGGACTAAGCTCTTGAAATAAGTCACCTCCCTTGCCATGTCAAGCTTCTACAGGTATAGCTAAAAGAAGTACAACCCTTTCTCAGGACTGTCAAGCCCATGGTTTTGTTGGGTATTAAGGAATGCCATGCCTGGCTGGAGCAGAGCAAGCCTCATGTCAGTCAGTGCCAGTGCTCTTCTCTGTTTCCAGGCCCCAGCTCCTTAGGGAGCATTGTGGAGGATGTGACACATCCCTGTAACCCCAACCCCTGTGCAGCCAACCAGCTGTGTGAGGTCAACAGGAAAGGATGTCAAGCAGGAGAGCTGTGTCTCCCATACCTGTGTGTGCCAGGTAAGGATGGGCTTCTGCAGGTGCTTCAGAGCATTGCCTGTGCAGCTGTCATCTGTAGCTGCCTCTGTGAAGTGAGTGGCGAGAGCAGGGCTGCTCTGGAAGCACCTGAGCTTTCCCACAAGCCAAGGAGTGGCAGCTCCTTTGCCAAAGCGTTCACTGAGTAAGGGCTAAAATGTCTCCTTTGTGCAGGTTGCAAACTGGGAGAGGCCTCAGATTTTATTGTGCGCCAGGGCACGCTTATCCAGGTTCCATCCTCAGCTGGTGATGTTGGTTGCTACAAGATTTGTACCTGTGGGCACAGTGGATTGCTGGAAAACTGCATGGAAATGAGGTGTGTTGACCTCCAAAAGTCTTGCATTGTTGGAGGACAAAGAAAAAGTAAGTGTGAGAAGAGCAATTCTACCTTCATACAACACCTGCTCCTTCAGTGGTGAGCTTGGAGGTGGCACAGGTTATTCCCCAAGCACCTGATGCAGTTTGTCAGCAAACACAGAGGTCAGCGTTTGCATCCCTGAGCATAGCCCTTGTGTAATTCTTACTCCTGCCTGAGGGCTCCATTGTTTAAATCCTGAGTTCTGTCTGCCTCAGTCCATGGGAGTCCTGCATGAGATGTGTTATTAGGGCTCCTTTCTTCAACCAAAGGGTCACTGGCTTGCTTCACCATTAGGGAGACTAATAGCAGCCCCCCAGTACCTGAAGGGCCTACAAGCAGGCTGCAGAGGGACTGCTCCCAAAGGCCTGCAGCGACAGGCCCAGGGGCAGACGTTGGAAATGAGAGCAGAGCAGATTGAGATTGGATGTGAGGAACAAGTTCTGCACCAGGAGGCTGCTGGAACCCTGCAGCAGGTTGCCTACGGAGGGGTTTGAGGCCCCATCCCTGGAGATCTTCAAGGGGAGGCTGGAGAAGGCTGTGAGCAACCTGCTCTAGGGGAGGATGTCCCTGCTGAGTGCAGGTCCCTTCCAGCCCAAACCTCTCTATGATTCTATGATAATAGGTATCTCCCTTTCTGGTAGAATAACTTGCTGGTGCAAGCTCGGGGAGTTGAAGGGGGAGAAGGTTCTGCGAGGAGGCAGGAGGCAGCAATCCAAACTGATCCTCTTCAGGCCCTGCAGAGTCCTCCTCTGAGCCCTGCAGGAGTTCTGCATTCAGTGTGAGGCTGTGGATGCCAACTAGGCAGTGCTGTGGAAGGTTACTCTGGGAGAAGAAAGCATCTTTCAGAAGCTTTACCTCTATAACAACGTGGAGCTTGCTGGACAGAATTTACCTCCCACTTCTTCTGTGTTCTGAGTGCTTTTCTTTTTGCTGCTTTAAGTTGTTCTGGGGAAAAAAAAAAGAAGGAAACAAAAAGGAAAGAAAATACAACTTAGAGAGGCTTTGAAAAGGTAAAGAGTTTGCTTCCTTGTTTAATTCATCAAAACACAGGGGAAGAGACTTTTCCTGCTCAAAACTTGAGCTCTATGAACAGACAGAACTTGCAGGGGGCAAACAAAGCTGACCCAGAGGATTCCCAGGAGCAGTGTCCCATCTGTGTCATACTCCTGGCTGTGTCCCTCTGGCAGATGTGCACTAACTACCTGCATCTGCTTCCGTCCCCAGGCCATGGCAGCTCCTTCACCATAGACTGCAACGTCTGCTCCTGCCTGGCTGGAGAGCTGCTCTGCTCCTCTCGCCAGTGCCTGACGGAGCACAGCTCTGACGACGACCGCCGCAAGTTCACAGGTAGCTGCCCAGCTCTGCAGCCTGAACCCCCCTGCTCCTGGGGCAGAGTCCCTGGGATGTGCCTCTAACTGCTTCTCATGCCCAGCTTGCCCCTCAGAGCAGACACATCCCTTCGAAAGGGAAAAAACAAGCAGTACTGAAAAATAACTGTTCAGGCAATAGGTAAAAGGAGGTAAAGACAGGATAGGGCCCCTGGGGCAAGAGTTAAGCAGTCTGGGGAAAAACATGGGGGAAGCTGAGGAGAATCAGCAAAGGAGGAGGACAGAAACTTCCCTTCTCATTACTCAGGAGTGCAGATCTGCTCCAGCATTGCTGAACTGTGGCAGCGTCTGAAGACAAGGCACATCCCCGCCCTTGCTGGGAGGCAAGGCTGTCTTAGTGCCTCTGTGTGTGTGCTGCCACCCGAGGAGGTTGCTTACAGTTCCCTCTCTGGCTGTTGCCTCCCCAGGTCTGCCCTGCAACTGTGTGGAGCAGTTTGTGCCAGTGTGTGGTCGGAACGGCCGCACCTACCCCAGTGCCTGCATCGCTCGCTGCGTCGGTCTGCAGGACAGCCAGTTCGAGTTTGGGTCCTGTGTTTCCAAGGATCCCTGCAACCCCAGCCCCTGCAGCAAAAACCAGAGGTGAGAGCAGCATGAAAACCTTGGCACCCTTTGCCTGGGGATCAGGGTTACCTGTTCTGGGAACGTGTTCTGTGCTGGGGTGACCTTCTGCTTCTGGGGTGCCCTGGCAAGAGTTGCTGCTGGCAGCAGCTTCTTGTCTCTCATGGTTGGTAATGCATTCCAGGAACTGCCAGCTCTCGAGCCCAGGTCTGTGGTGCTAGGTCATCCCAATTCACCATGCAGATCTCAGCTTTAGCAGTCAAAGAGAGCCCCGAATTTTGCTGATATGGGCACAAGTGTCATTTGGCTACGTGGGGTCATATCTGCTGCTAGTAGCTGAAAGATCCCTGCACCTGAATTCAAGCTGTGGAATCAGTCTTGCTTCTGGAGTCAATGATCTATGCTGCTTGTCTGCAGAGCAGGCCAAGCACTGATCCCTTTCTTGTGATCAGATCAGGTTCTTGTGAAAATGCCTGGAAGAATCTCTGGGGTTTTGTCAGTGCCCGTTCAGGGGACTCCTGACGGTTCTATTGCTGTGATCTCGCAGTGCCAAACACTCAAGCCACCATGCCAGGGGTATTGGTTCAGTCAGCAGTGAAACTTCAGTGTCTGCCCCTAGAACAGTGTGCAATAGACAGGGAAGGGTGAGGAGAGAAAGGAGAAAGGTAAAGAGAGAAAAAGAGACTGGCAGCTGCCACTTAGTGCCAGGGTCCAAAGACATCTCCCTGGGCCCAGGCCCAGTCTTGCTGGTCTTTCTGACCCTCATGATCCTGGTGGGGAAAGCTTTCAAAGTTCCCTTGCCAGGAGGCCTCTTTTATGCTCAATCACACAGCTGCCCATGGCCAGGCTCCCCCTCTCCCTGCCCCTCACAAGGAGGCTTCCATACATGCCCAGGGAGGAGTGTCCCACATGTGGGCTGCCCTGGGGGCAGGTAGCTCTTGCTCGGGAGGCGTTTTCATATTAGAACATCATAATGAGCAAAGGTCACCTAAAGTTCACAGTTTCCCCATCAGCCTGGAGCACCAGTCCTTGCTGGACAGCAGCTGCAGGTTTCTCTCCAGCAGGATGCACACAGACAGTGGCCACATCAATCTTTGTGACTCAGCAGGCAGCGGGAACGGCTGGATGCTGTCAGTCCCAGGTACCTCCCCTCCCTTGGGGCCTGCACCTGCATGCCCATGGAGACTACATTCCATGGTGCAGGCTCAGGGCCTTCAGCAGGAACTCGTCACCCAGGCAGGCTGCTGCAACAAGGTGTTAGCAAAATGTTGGCCTAAGTTTTGGGGTCCTTCATTGTCCCAGGTTCTGGTGTCAGTGTTGAGGTAAATGCTCTTCTGGTCGACCCTTGTGGGTTTCAGTGTCAGAAAAAGCAAACTGTGCAGCCAGAGCTGTTCCAGCACAGCTCTGCAGGTACCAGTGGCAGGAGAGCAGGAACTGAGCTGTCCTACAGAGATCCAGGTCTGTGGCTGGCCTCTCTGTCTCCAGCACTGCAGCCTCCTCTGAACCCGTGCTTCTGCCTGCTCTGAAGGAAAGATGCCCCCAGGAGCTGTCTGATGCTTTCAGGAGAGCTGATCACGGCAATTTTACCTTCCCCTTTGCCTGCACTGTAAGTGCCTTTGTGCAGCAAACTGCAGAGCAGACACTGCATATGGCATTGAAAATTGTCCCTTCAATGCTGCAGGGTGAGAGACACTTTTTACCTTCTCCATTTGTAATCTGGAAAGTACAGAGAGGTTCTGCAGAGCAGCCAAGGTGCTTGGGACCTTGCTTGCAGGGAAGGACTGCACACAGCACATGGTTCAGGGCCAGGCTGATCACTTAGGGTAACCTTCACCTGCTCCCTGCAATGTGTCTCTGAAACAGAGCCTGCTCCAGAGCTGAGATCCTGCCTGTGAGGTGGATAGATCCCAGAATTCATGAGTCTTCCATAGTACAGAAGGACTCTACCATGAAAAGGAAGCTGTGTTAATGCCAGGGACTTGAATTTATCTGCAGCCCCTCTCTGGGGCCGAGTGTGACACAATGTGCTGTACTCAGGCAGATGTTTACAGCTGGAACCACCTCATCTCACACATCTGGGCCCACTGCCTTCGCCAGGAGGGTGAGCCCAGACCTCTGCAGTACCACTTTGTTCCCTTGCAGTTTCCTGGTTTTGTGCTTCCTCCAGTTTGCCTCCAGTGGGCACTTGCAGAATGAATCTTGGCAGGTCAGAAAAAGCTGCAGCTGTGCTCGTGTCCATTGGCTGAGTGTGGTGTGGGCTGTGGGTTCCAGGGCTGTGATGGGGCTTGGGATGAGCTGTTTGGAATGTTTGCACCTCCTGCAGCTCTGCTGAGCCCTGCTTGGCTCTACAGCCCTGCAGAGGATTTCACTGAAAATGTTTGCCCTTTGAGACTGAAGGACAAAACTCCTGTGGCCTGATGCAGAGTTATGGTTGGTTTGTGCAGGTGCATACCAAAGAAGCAAGTCTGCTTGACCAGCTTTGGGAAGTTTGAGTGTAGCCAGCACGAGTGTGTGCCCAGGCAGCTGAGCTGTGAGCAGACACGGGAGCCTGCCTGTGACACAGACAACGTGGAGCACCCCAACCTCTGCACTCTCTACCAAAAAGGGAAGACTTTAGCCTACCGAGGACCATGCCAGGTAGGAAGTGGTTCCAGCAAACCTTCCTTGTTCTCTGCTGGGCAGCTTTGCAGTGTTCTGGGCTCTCTAGCTTGCAAAATGTCATGGACAGCACTCCTCTGAAAAGATCCTTTGAGTTAGTCTATAAGCACTCTTCCAGTTCAGTCAGAGCTGCATCAGCTGTTTCTGGGCTGCACAAGTGGGTCACAAGCTGCTGTCCCAGGGCACATCTCCCTGCACGTCTCTCAGGTTTTGGATTGTCTGACAGCATGAGCAGCGCACTGCCCTTGCCTCTGGCTTTTCTCCTGGACACACAGCTGAAGCTCCTGGTCAGGCTGAGCTCTGGAAGGTTTCTGTGCTGCAGCCATTGACTGATCTCTGGAAGGCCTCTGTCTTGCAGCCATTCTGCAGGTCGGTGGAGCCTGTGTGCGGGCACAACGGAGAGACCTACAGCAGTGTCTGTGCTGCCTATGCTGACCGCGTGGCCGTGGACTACCCTGGGCAGTGCCAGGCCGTGGGCGTCCTCTCTGACTTCGGCTTCCACACAGAGTGTGCCTTTGTCAGATGCCCCCAGCTGGCTGCTGCTGGCTGCAAACCAGTCATTGCTCCAGGTATGTGAGCACAGGGCAGGGGCCCTGCCAGCGGCAGAGCTTCTCCAGGCCATGGCTATGTGTATTGCACAGAATCACAGAACACTGGGGGCTGGAAGGGACCTCAAAAGGTCATCCAGCCTAGTCCCACCCCCCCAGGGACTTCTGCTTTCCTCTCTTACAGCCCATAACATGTGTGAGACAGCCAAGAGAAAAGGTGGAGTGGAGAGCTTTACTTAGGGCCAGGGTGAGCCAGTTTCAGGACTCCTCTGAGTAATTCCAAAGTGGAAAGGCCTTGGCTTCAGGAGCTAGGCCTGCTCCTGCAGTCTGTAGAAGCTTCCAGCTGTCCCCACAGGACTGGTTCTAGGGCAGAGCATCACTGGGAACCAGATGAGTAATTGATCATATGTGTCAGCACAGCTCACAGAATCGGGGAATTGCTTGGGCTGGAAAAGCCCTCAAAGGTCATCCAGCCCAGCCACCAGCTCAACTGGATGGTCTGCAGAGATCCCTTCCACCCTCTGCTCTTCTGTGCTGTGTATTTCCAGTGCTGTGAGAGAGGAGGAAAGGAGGACCAGGTCTGCAGCTGTGCTGTTCCCAGCTGTGCTTCTGTTTTTCTCTTTCTTTCTGAGCCTATAACTGACCACAGGTGCTGGACAAAAGGGGGAAAGCTCTGGTATTGAACAGAAAGAGAGGTTTTCTGCTTCATGGGTAGGTTGAAGGGGGTGGCTTTGGCATTTAAATAGCTTTCAGTGTTAAGCCATGGTGGACATGTTGCAGTCCTGCCAGCAGACACGAAGGGCAGCTTTTCTGTGTTCATTCTCGGTTCGTGTTCAGCTTTTAGCCTCTGCTTACCTTCTGTTTCTGAGATGCTTTTCACTCCCCAGGAGCCTGCTGCCCGCTGTGTGCCGGGATGCTGCGGATCCTGTACGACAAAGAGAAGCTGGACACCTTTGCCAGGGTAAAGAGCTCTGCCTTGCCTGATGGCAAGTGGCACGTGGAAGAGTTCAGCTGCTGTGGGCTCTCTCCTGCAAGGTTAACACAGTATAAACCAAACCATTGCTCAGTAGGTAGGGTGGGACTTGGGTCTTTCTTTATCCTGGTTTTCCTTCCCTTTATTTCTCAATCCCAGGTGTAGGCACTGAGTGACAATGCAAAGCAAGACAGAACACATCAGAAAGGAACACCTTTTCCTGGGGCCATGACAAGGAAATCCCTCAGAGACCTTACAGCACAGGCCCTGTGTGGCACCAACTGACTGATGGAGGTCACTTGGATCCCCCAGATTTCCATTTGTTAAGGGCCTGCACCGGTGGCCTTAAAAGGCACAAAGCTGCAGTAGGATAGGGGTGGATTTCTTGGAGCTAAAGCTACAAACCAGGACAGCACAGACTGACCAGAAGGGAAATACCTGTGTTGGTTTCATCACTGTCCAGCACAGGCAGAAGTGCCCTGGAGGGGAGGTGAAAAGCCTTCATGGTGTGGCATTTTGCACACGGCCTGAGCATCTACAACCAAACCTCTGCTTGTCAGCTACAGACAGCAGAGCGGAGAGGACTGCAGGAGGCAGCAGAGCTTTGACCTGGCAGTTATGTAGTGATCTGGAAATTGTCACCTGTGTCCAGCTAGCTGCACAGGCACTGAGCTGCCTTCACAGAGCCACAGCTCTGTGTGCCTATGGGGCTTGGCAGAGGCTCAGTGGTGGCAGAGGAGGGGCAGCTATGGTGTCCCTCAGCATGGGAGCAGGAGCTGCTGTTATTGAGAACCACTTGGGTGGCTTTGAGGTGCATGATGCACACGCTCCATGAGCTGGGGAGCAGCACCTGGCAGCCCCATGCTTCAGTTCACAAGATTTTTTTTCCCTTTCCCTTTAACGTTTTTGGGGGGTTGGGTTTAGGGTTTTGCTGCAGCCACAGGATGATGGTTTGGAACCATCCAGCTTTGCACTACAGATCAGAACTCAGTAGTTCAATGGCTGAAACAAAATTTCTGGCATGACATCCAGGTGATTAAAACTGAAGAGGAGGAGTGTGATTTTGCAGACCACCACCACCCCACCCCCACAGGTCTTTGCTCTCTCCCAGGTCACAAACAAGAAGCCCATCACAGTGCTGGACATCCTGGAGAAGATCCGCCTGCACGTCTCGGTGCCACAGTGTGATGTGTTTGGGTACCTGAGCATAGAGTCTGAGCTTGTGATCCTCATCATCCCCATGGACCAGAACCCCAAACCTCTGCAGGTAGGCTACACCTCATTTCATGACTGCACCTCGCTGTCCTTATGCAGCAGTTCTAAGAGTGCCTTTTCCTGTGCAGGCTCAGACCAAAGGGCCTCTCTCCATGCTGCTCTGAGACCATCCTGGCTTTGCCATTGCTTCCCACCTCATGGGAAAAAGTGTTGGGAGACCCCTGATTAGGACCTGAACAGGAACTAATACTGCAGTAAGCTGCCCAGACTGCTTTCTAGCAGGTGCTTCATGCTAGTAAATATGTCCCAGGGTGACAGTGAGACGCTGCAGGTATCCCAGCAGGCTCAGCTCAGAGTTCTGGCAGCGGTTCCTCAGGAGCAGCCTGGAGCAGAAGCAAGGCTGTGGCTGTGCACAGCTCTGGTACTGTCCTGAGGCTGTTGCTTCCTTTTGCCTTTCTGCTGCTGAGCCTGTTCCTCCCTGGTTGTCCTCATGACAGCCTCTCCCCAGCAGAGCCCTAACTCCTTCCCATTTCAGAGCTGTTCCCGGGGGTCTTGTGGGGCCAATGCAGAGCCTTGGGCCTCCAAGGTTATGCTTGTCAAGTTAAAACTTCACCAGAGGAGGCTTCCAAAGCCTTTGAAGAGACTTTGTGCTAAATTGATTCCTGGCCTGCAGCAGAAGGTGCAAAAATGGATTTTCTAACAGAAATTTATGATTGCCCTTGTGCTAGCAGGGGTTGGACAGGAGCAGGCAGTATGAGCTCACAGCACAGAAGGCCAAGGGCAGCCTGGGCTGTATCCAAAGCAGCATTGCCAGAGCTGGTTAGAGGGGATCCTGCCCCTCTGCTCTGCTCTGGTGAGACCTCGCCTGCAGGGCTGTGTCCAGCTGTAGGGCCCTCAGCACAGGGAGGATATGGAGCTGATGGAGAGGGGCCTGAGGGGGCTGGAGAACCTCTGCTATGGGGAAGGGGCTGGGGGTGTTCACCCTGGAGAGGGGGTGGTTCTGGGCAGACCTCAGAGCAGCCTCCCAGTACATGAAGGGGCTACAAGAAGGCTGCAGAGGGACTGCTCCCAAAGGCCTACAGCGACAGGCCATGGGGCAATGGAGAGCAGAGCAGTTTGAGATTGGATGTGAGGAACAAGTTCTGCACCAGGAGGCTGCTGGAACACTGCAGCAGGTTGCCTACGGAGGGGTTTGAGGCCCCATCCCTGGAGATTTTCAAGGGGAGGCTGGAGAAGGCTGTGAGCAACCTGCTCTAGGGGAGGATGTCCCTGCTGGGTGCAGGGGCTTGGGCTGGGTGGCCTCTGGGGGTCCCTTCCATGATTCTATGATTGGAATCTCTTCTTTCCTTCCCCACAAAAGGGATGAGCTTGCCCCAGAGCAGTTAACTCCTCACTTCTGCAGTTGCAGACTGCTGGCAGTGTCTTGGTCACTCAGTATGAAGTCCTTGGTTTTAGTTCCAATTCCCTGTGAGCTTTTTGTCCCCAACACTCAGACCACATCACCCAAGACAGCCAGCAGGCAGCTCCCTCCCCTCTTCTTTGCTGCTCCCCAGGGCTTGCACAGCAGCAGGAGCTGTGGGTAGTGCTCTGGTGTAATTTCTAGGGACCGCTCCCTGTCACAATCAAAGCCTGACCTGCTGCTGGGAACCACTTGGGTTTGCTCTCCTGCCTTTTGCTGCCTAGCACCACTCTGCACTGGGCCAGCAGCTGGCAAGAGCAGCAGTGTGGCTTTTCCCTTCCCAGATTGAAGCCTGCAATAAGGAGGCAGAGAAGATCCAGTCGCTGATCAACTCGGACAGCCCAACGCTGGCCTCCCATGTGCCACTCTCAGCCCTCATCACTTCCCAGGTCCAGGTCTCCTTCACCATCTCCTCTCCTGCTGCTCACCCGAGGCCTGCGCTGCACTCCCTGCTCATCAGCCTTTTCTTCACCTCCTCAGCTTTAAGGCATTCCATGTAGCTCCTTAGGGAAGGTGCAGCAGTGCCACAGTACTTTACCTTGTGAAGGAAACTGAACCAGGAACCAAACCTTGTACAAAAATGGGTGAAGAGCTAAAAGTGTTTGGAACAACAGGCAGGGGTTGTTCTGTGTCCATTCCTGGGCATTCAGTCCTGTTTCAGCACAATCCAGATCCACTCCCATTGATCCTGGAAAGGGGAAAATGCTCTGGCAGGTTGTGACTCGATGAATTTGTGATTTCTGGGAGAAGGGATCTTGGAGAGTTGCCTTTTTCCAGCAATGAACCGAAGTGTTTGGAGTTCACTGAAGAAAGTGCATTTCGTAGCCTCCAGCTGCTCAGCAGTGACAACAAAAAGCCTTCAGGGCATCTACTTTAACCATCGTCTTTGGAAGAAACTAATTGCTGCTACTTAAGTACCGTAATTACCAAAAATGGAAGTTTATTCTCCTGTAAATACCTTTCCCTGGTCTATTGTGAAGGAAACTAAGCAGCCCTGGACCTCTTCCAGCAGCCACCTTCAGGCTGGAGCAGTGAGGAGCTTCAGGCGACGAGGCCCAGTGCTGCTGAGCCGACAATCAAGCTCTTCCTGACTCGTGGGGGAGGGAAATGTGTTCTGGGGAGAGCTTTGTGCAGAGCAGCAGCTCCCGGGCTGCAGAGCCATGAAGAATCTCAGCACCTCTCTTTAAGTGCCATGGAAGTGTTGTGGTCTTTCCTTCTTGCCTAAGGAGGTTTGTAGCTTACCTGCGTCTACAGACAGTCAGTTGTATTACTTGTTGTATTTTATGCACCTGGCCCTAGCCACCATGAAGTATTTCCTGTCAGTATTACCGCAGCCAGTGGCTGCAACGCACCCAAGGGATTGCTGCCAAAACGCTGAAAGTTGAGAGAAAGCACTGAAACCATCCCGAGGCTGCTCTTGTGGTAGTATCTATGTAGCCACTGTGCCCTGCTCAAGCTAAGTATTAAAGCTTTCTATTTTACTACAACACTGTCTTGTGTCCCTGCAGTTTTGTGAAGCTCTGTAGCAGCAAACATTTGCCTTCCCCCCTCACATCAGCACTAAGAGCTCACTGCTGTTAAATTCATATTTGTGTCTCTGTCATTCAGGTGGCTGAATTTCTTTTTCTTCTTACCCCTCCCCCACCAATCATTAGCCAGGATCTCTCCAGTGTGGATCCTCCACTGCCTGCTGAAGTGAGCTGTACCTGCTTTAAGAGGGTGTTTCTGCCACAGTGTAAAAGTCACTCAAGAGCTTAAAGCCACACCTGCTGTGGGCACTGATGGTTTTCTAACACCCATGAAGATCTTTTTCAATGAACCACCAAGAAGCTGCCCCAGTCTGGTTAGGCCGCACCTCAAGTCCTGTGTCCAGTTCTGGGCCCCTCAGTTTAGGAAGGAGGTTGACTTGCTGGAATGAGTCCAGAGAAGGGCAACAAAGTTGAGGGCTTTGGAACACAGCCCTGTGAGGAGAGACTGAGGGAGCTGGAGTTGGTTAGCCTGGAGGAGGCTCAGGGGAGACCTTATCACTCTCTACAGCTCCCTAAAGGGAGGTTGTGGACAGGCGGATGATGGTCTCTTCTCCCAGGCAGCCAGTACCAGAACAAGAGGACACAGTCTCAGGCTGTGCCAGGAGAGGTTTAGGTTGGATGTTAGGAAGAAGTTCTACACAGAGAGAGTGATTGCCCATTGGAATGGGCTGCCCAGGGAGGTGGTGGAGTCACCATCAGTGGAGGTGTTCAGGAGGAGACTTGATGGGGTGCTTGGTGCCATGGGTTAGTTGTTTGGGTGGGTTGGATTGGTTGATGGGTTGGACACGATGATCTTGAAGGTCTCTTCCAACCTGGTCTGGTTTATTCTAAATAAAGGTTTATTCTAAATAAAGAAAGGTCTGCAGGGTGGGTATGGAGAAACCAGAATTTAAATGCAGGCATTGGGCTCTGGGCTCCCCTCTGGGAAAGGAGGCTTTGCAGAGGGGGTGAAGAGGAGCAATTGATGCGTTTTAGAGGTCGTGTGGTACACAGCAGCCAGTCCTGGAGGCATTGCTGGGCAGGCCAGGTGGAACCAAGCACACAGCAAAGCCAGCAAGGCCCCGATGTGGCCACGGGGACTGCAGCTTGGTTTGAACTCAGGGGAACCTTCTCAGCATCCTCTCTGTTGGGGATGCTAAACAGCAGTGAGAACCTCACCTGCTCAGGCCTGTGCTGCAGCACACCCTGCGGAGCGGCACGTGTCCCCCGCCCCGAGCCAGCTTTCCTCTCCCGAGAGGCCGGCGCGGCGTGGGCGCAGACCGCTGCAGCGGGGGCGGGGCTTGCACCGCAGGGAGGGAGGCAGGGAGGGGCTGAGTCTCGTGAGCTCGTTCCTGAATTGTGCCCCAGGTAGGTCCCGCAGCCAGGGACAGGGGTGGCTGTCACTCGCCGCTGAGCTGTTTCCGAAAGGTCTGTGTCGACCCAGACTGAGGTGGAACTGCAGCAGGCAGGTGTGCAGGAGCCTGGCACCTGAAACGGAGGGCAGTGGGGACAAACCCTGCACTAGGTGCGAGCAGATCGACTATCCGCTTACCCTAGTGGCCGAACTGAAGGAGGAAGTTGCTAGGCTTAGGACTGTAAGGGAACGTGAAAGGGCCAGGGGCGAGAGCGAGCAGGGAGAGCTCGAGCAGGGGGGCCTGGGGCGGCTGAGAGGCACTTTATAATTTAACTGTGAGGTCTCTCCTGGGCCGCTCAGAACACTACTGCTGTAGATACATTTCAGAGAGGGAGCAGCAGGGATGCCCGAAGGCTCCCTGGGGGGCGTGCCAGCGCCGGCGGAGGAGACTGAGCGCCCTGAGGGGCGGGGCGGGGCCTGGGCGGGGCTGCCTCACCGCCGTGCCTCGCGGGGCCGGCACACGCGCCGTGCTCCTCCCAGGGGTTCAGCGCGAGAATTCGAGCGGACAGAGGCGCCCGGCCCGGGCGGGACCGGCCCCGGCCAGAGGCGCCGCTGAGCTTGGGAGTCGCGCTTGGAGGGCAGCTGTGGCAGCGCTCCGGCGGATGGAGACCTGGCTGGCGCCTCAGGAGGGCTTTGGCGGATCCGCGAGGGACAGGAGCCCAGGTGCGTGCGGGGACAGGGAGGGCTGGCCCGGGGAGACCTGAGGGAGCTTAGAGGGATTTATTTCTGTATGAATACCTGAGGCACTCTCCGTGCAGCTTCAACCACCCGTCGGTGCAGATGTCCTTAGTGCAATGAACACGAGGCGGGGCTGGGGGCCCCAGCGCTGCGCGCGGAGCAGTCCGTCAGCGCCTGAGGGGGGCGGCGCGCGCCGCTCCTCTCCGCCCCGGGCTGCCCCCAGGGCGTCCCGGAGGGCATTCCAGGGGCTGGGGGAGTTCCGGCTCTGCGGGGAAGGCTGGCCCGAGGCGCCGGTAGACGGGCTGGGTGCGAGGATGGCTCCCGAAGCGCTGGGGCAGCGCTGGGGCAGCGCGGGGGGTGGCGGAGCCCTGAAGGCAGCGCCGAGGTGTGTGAGAGGGAACGGGGCTGGGCTGGGGCAGAGCCGCAGCAGTGAAGGGAGGAGTTTGTGTAGGCAGTGTCTGAGGTGCTGTCATCTCCAGCCCGGAACATACACGTGTTTGTATTGGTTTTAATAAAAGGACATTAAGGGTGGCCGGGCTGGGGGGGGCTGTGTCTGTGAGCGCCACAGAAGGCGCCGCGGCGGGGGGGGGCTGTGGGGTGTTGGGGGCTGTGAGCGCCCTGAGGGTTCCCGCGCGGCGGCTTTCCCGCCCTGCCCGCGCCACAGGGACCAGCGCGCGCTGTTCCCGCGCGGCCGCCGCCTGAGGCAAGGGGAGGCGCCTGGCTGTGGGGACTGTGAGCGCCCGGAGGATCCCGGCCTCACCTGTGCGCCCTTCCCGCCAGAGGGCCGGCGCGCGCCCGCGCGCCTCAGGAGCTGCCGGGCGGGAACGGGAAGCGGCCGGCGCGGCCCGGGGCAGGGCAGGGCAGGGCAGGGCCGGGCCGTGCGGCCCGGGGCAGGGCAGGGCTGTGCCGCAGCCTGCAGCTGCGCTGTGTTTGGGGTCTGCTAGGATCCGCTCCTGGGGCAGAGCTGCGGATGCCGGAGGGCAGGGCAGGCAGCGCAGGGGCTTGGGCAGGTTCGTGAGGGCGCAGGGTGAGACCGGCCGGGGGCAGGGGAATCAACTCGGGGACAATTTCTTTTTCGTAAAACCTGAGGTACTTCCCTCTGTAGCTCAACACCTCCTGAGTGTGCTTCTGCTGTTTGCTCCTTCAGGCAGAACGAAGCTTTGCAGGGAAACAGACTCAGGGACAGAGAAGTGACATTTGGGTGAAGAGACTGAGAGGATCTGTGGGGAAGAAAATGCAAACAGCGAAAACCCTGAGGTAAGCAAGAGCAGAGGTGACATTTTGGAGGGAAAAAATGGAGGTAGTTTATACAGGATAAAAGTCAAAGGTTTCGGAGGGAAAAGCTGAGGTAATGTGCTGGGGGCAGAGCAGGCATGGAGGGAAACCTGAGGTAATCCACAGGGAGAAGGTGAAAATTGTCCTGAGAAAACCTGAGGCAAAGAAGAGGGGACACAGGAAGCAGCTTGGAGGGAAGACTTAAGGCAAATATCTGTGAGACAAGATACAGAAATGAACAGGAAAGTTAACCTATAGGAGACAAAACTGAGGATTTGAGAGGGAAAATCACAGCTCATTTAGGAGGGAGAGTGAGGGAGAGTAAAGGCATGGGAGGGAAGAGCTGAGGAAAGATGGAGGGAGAAAAGGGGATGTTTTGGAGGGAAGCAGAGGCGATTTTGGACGGGAGGAAGGGACATTATGCCTGGAATTGTGAAGGAAATCTGTAGGACAGAGGATGAAAATGTTGAAAATAGAAGCTATGATAATGCAAGGAGAGAAAGGACATTTTGAACAGAAAAAGCCTGTAGTGATTGAGAAGCAGTGATACCTTTTCCCCTTGGGCAGGGAGGAATTGGCACTGCTGAGGCCTAACTCTGTCCTCCTTCCTTGGCAGTGGCTGGCACAGAAGGAAGAAGAGGCCCGCTGTGGAGCGGCGAGGCAACATACGGCGGAGGCAAGAGGCGGCGAGGCAACATACGGCGGAGGCAAGAGGCGGCGAGGCAAGAGGAGCGGCGCCCGGCTGAAGAGCAGGACGGGAGAAAGGCGCCCTGGGCAATGAGACCTCCCTCT
Organism: Melanerpes aurifrons; assembly: GCA_011125475.1. Taxonomy (NCBI): domain Eukaryota; kingdom Metazoa; phylum Chordata; class Aves; order Piciformes; family Picidae; genus Melanerpes; species Melanerpes aurifrons. The sequence goes on along the minus strand of WWNC01000023.1, from coordinate 26,914 downwards.
CAATTTGGCTGTGGTAACACAAGATCTTTGCCGGCACCGTTAGGGTGCCCTGGTTGGCTTTGTGCTGGGCGACCTCCCTGTAAGCAGGGCTCGGTCTTTGCTTTTGTAGCTCCTTGGCTGCACGGAGACTGGCAACCCTGTAAGGAGGGTCCGAGCCGGCGTCTCGGCCCGTATGGGGAGAAGTGTAGCTGCCTGGACCCCAGCCCCCCCTGTAGGCAGGGGAGGGCCCTTTAAACAGTTTCTCGGCTGCTGGCGGCCTGGCCAGCGTGACCCCTGTACTTGGGGCGTGTCACAGCGATTGGCATCCTGAGGCCCCTCTACCTGCATGCATCCCCGGGGGGGCCAGGTCTGACCCTCTGCTCTCCTGCTCAGGGGTAAGGATGCCTGCCCCACCAGTGGCTGCCCAGAGCTTGCTCCCTCTCTTGGGAAGGGCTGTGTGCGTGGCCCCTCTTGCCTCTGTGTGCCTGAGTCTGCGTGTCCTTTAGGTCCCTTAGAAAAGGCTGTAGCTTAGCTTAGGCTTCCCAGGAGGGAAAGAGGGGCTCTGGGCGGTTCCACGGCAGTCTCCTTGGAGGCCTCGAGTGGGGTGGGAGCTCGGCTTGCCCCTCCTTTGATTGGATGGACACAGCGAAGCCGCTTTAGTCGTCTTGCGGCAAGGTGACCCCCCTGTAGTTCAGGGCCTGGGTCTCTGCCTTCATGGCAGCCTGTTCCCTTGGCACCCTGTCAGATTAACAGCCCCGTACTCGGGGCCCGTGTGACGAGTTATGGAGCCTTCTGTGCCGTTCTGTCCCCTTCTGTCCCCAGCAGCAGCCCTAGGTCCCTGTAAGCAGGGCTGGGAGGCTGCTTTTGGCAGCTAACAGGAACAAACCCTTAGAGGGTTGAGGTCAGTCCCTGGGCTCCTGGAGAGGTGGTGTTGTGCTGCAGCCAGGAGGGCCGGCCCGTAAGTGGGCGCAGGCCAGAGCCCATGGCTCTCCGTGGGGCTTTTTGGGAGTGCCGGGCCGAGAGCGACCGCCCTGTAGGCAGGGAAGTGTGTTGCCGGTGTCCGGCGGGAGGTTCAAGGAGGGACCCCCCCTGTAATCAGGGGGGGTAGATCTGGTCCCGGCCTTTCAGAGGCATGGGGCCAGGGAGTGTGTGGGGCTTATCTTAGCGTGTTGTTCCCCCCACCCCACCCCGTCTTCGGGGCTGGGGCCACAGCCCCCCGGCCTTTGGCCGTGATGCCCCACTGCCTGGCTGCTGTCTTCCTGTAGCTGCGGGGCCAGGCCAAGCTCTCAGCTCCTGGGTTTCGACCCGCCCGTAAGAGGGGGTCGGGGTCCGAGCGCCTTTGCGCTCAGCTGGCAGCCTGTGTGGGGCACCCCCCCCGGCTAGCGGGGTGTGGGTCAAGATGCCCCTGAAGCGGAGAGAAGGAGCCTCCGTGGGCCTTTTGGGACCAGGGCCGCCCTGTAAGTCAGGGCCCGGTCAGTGCCCTGGCATCCCGGGCGCTTTGAAATGCCAGCGGCGGCTCCAGCCCCCTGTAAGCAGGGTCGTGCAGCCGCTCTGGCCGCTGCGTTGCATGCCCAGCTCCATTGCCCAGGGCGCCTGCTGCGGCGCCCGTCTGCGGTCCCGACTGGAAGTGTGCCGTGCGCCGCTCGGGTGAGTCGAGCAAAAGCGGGAAGACTTTGCAGAGCTGGGGGTGTCTGCGGGCGGGTAGCTGGCCGGGGGGTGCCCATGGGGAGCTGCCTGCGGGGCTGGAGGCATCCCTCTTTCCCTCGGGCGGGGAGCAACTGGCACTACCGAGGCCTAACTCTGTCCTCCTTCCTTGGCAGTGGCTGGCACAGAAGGAAGAAGAGGCCCGCTGTGGAGCGGCGAGGCAACATACGGCGGAGGCAAGAGGCGGCGAGGCAAGAGGAGCGGCGCCCGGCTGAAGAGCAGGACGGGAGAAAGGCGCCCTGGGCAATGAGACCTCCCTCTCAATTTGGCTGTGGTAACACAAGATCTTTGCCGGCACCGTTAGGGTGCCCTGGTTGGCTTTGTGCTGGGCGACCTCCCTGTAAGCAGGGCTCGGTCTTTGCTTTTGTAGCTCCTTGGCTGCACGGAGACTGGCAACCCTGTAGGAGGGTCCGAGCCGGCGTCTCGGCCCGTATGGGGAAGTGTAGCTGCCTGGACCCCAGCCCCCTGTAAGCAGGGGAGGGCCCTTTAAACAGTTTCTCGGCTGCTGGCGGCCTGGCCAGCGTGACCCCTGTACTTGGGGCGTGTCACAGCGATTGGCATCCTGAGGCCCCTCTACCTGCATGCATCCCCGGGGGGGCCAGGTCTGACCCTCTGCTCTCCTGCTCAGGGGTAAGGATGCCTGCCCCACCAGTGGCTGCCCAGAGCTTGCTCCCTCTCTTGGGAAGGGCTGTGTGCGTGGCCCCTCTTGCCTCTGTGTGCCTGAGTCTGCGTGTCCTTTAGGTCCCTTAGAAAAGGCTGTAGCTTAGCTTAGGCTTCCCAGGAGGGAAAGAGGGGCTCTGGGCGGTTCCACGGCAGTCTCCTTGGAGGCCTCGAGTGGGGTGGGAGCTCGGCTTGCCCCTCCTTTGATTGGATGGACACAGCGAAGCCGCTTAAGTCGTCTTGCGGCAAGGTGACCCCCCTGTAGTTCAGGGCCTGGGTCTCTGCCTTCATGGCAGCCTGTTCCCTTGGCACCCTGTCAGATTAACAGCCCCGTACTCGGGGCCCGTGTGACGAGTTATGGAGCCTTCTGTGCCGTTCTGTCCCCTTCTGTCCCCAGCAGCAGCCCTAGGTCCCTGTAAGCAGGGCTGGGAGGCTGCTTTTGGCAGCTAACAGGAACAAACCCTTAGAGGGTTGAGGTCAGTCCCTGGGCTCCTGGAGAGGTGGTGTTGTGCTGCAGCCAGGAGGGCCGGCCCGTAAGTGGGCGCAGGCCAGAGCCCATGGCTCTCCGTGGGGCTTTTTGGAGTGCCGGGCCGAGAGCGACCGCCCTGTAGGCAGGGAAGTGTGTTGCCGGTGTCCGGCGGGAGGTTCAAGGAGGGACCCCCCCTGTAATCAGGGGGGGTAGATCTGGTCCCGGCCTTTCAGAGGCATGGGGCCAGGGAGTGTGTGGGGCTTATCTTAGCGTGTTGTTCCCCCACCCCACCCCGTCTTCGGGGCTGGGGCCACAGCCCCGGCCTTTGGCCGTGATGCCCCACTGCCTGGCTGCTGTCTTCCTGTAGCTGCGGGGCCAGGCCAAGCTCTCAGCTCCTGGGTTTCGACCCGCCCGTAAGAGGGGTCGGGGTCCGAGCGCCTTTGCGCTCAGCTGGCAGCCTGTGTGGGGCACCCCCCCCGGCTAGCGGGGTGTGGGTCAAGATGCCCCTGAAGCGGAGAGAAGGAGCCTCCGTGGGCCTTTTGGGACCAGGGCCGCCCTGTAAGTCAGGGCCCGGTCAGTGCCCTGGCATCCCGGGCGCTTTGAAATGCCAGCGGCGCTCCAGCCCCTGTAAGCAGGGTCGTGCAGCCGCTCTGGCCGCTGCGTTGCATGCCCAGCTCCATTGCCCAGGGCGCCTGCTGCGGCGCCCGTCTGCGGTCCCGACTGGAAGTGTGCCGTGCGCCGCTCGGGTGAGTCGAGCAAAAGCGGGAAGACTTTGCAGAGCTGGGGGTGTCTGCGGGCGGGTAGCTGGCCGGGGGGTGCCCATGGGGAGCTGCCTGCGGGGCTGGAGGCATCCCTCTTTCCCTCGGGCGGGAGCAACTGGCACTACCGAGGCCTAACTCTGTCCTCCTTCCTTGGCAGTGGCTGGCACAGAAGGAAGAAGAGGCCCGCTGTGGAGCGGCGAGGCAACATACGGCGGAGGGAAGAGGCGGCGGGCAACATACGAGGCAAGAGGCGGCGAGGCAACATACGAGGCAAGAGGCGGCGAGGCAAGAGGCGCGCCCGGCTGAAGAGCAGGACGGGAGAAAGGCGCCCTGGGCAATGAGACCTCCCTCTCAATTTGGCTGTGGTAACACAAGATCTTTGCCGGCACCGTTAGGGTGCCCTGGTTGGCTTTGTGCTGGGCGACCTCCCTGTAAGCAGGGCTCGGTCTTTGCTTTTGTAGCTCCTTGGCTGCACGGAGACTGGCAACCCTGTAAGGAGGGTCCGAGCCGGCGTCTCGGCCCGTATGGGGGAAGTGTAGCTGCCTGGACCCCAGCCCCCTGTAGGCAGGGGAGGGCCCTTTAAACAGTTTCTCGGCTGCTGGCGGCCTGGCCAGCGTGACCCCTGTACTTGGGGCGTGTCACAGCGATTGGCATCCTGAGGCCCCTCTACCTGCATGCATCCCGGGGGCCAGGTCTGACCCTCTGCTCTCCTGCTCAGGGGTAAGGATGCCTGCCCCACCAGTGGCTGCCCAGAGCTTGCTCCCTCTCTTGGGAAGGGCTGTGTGTGTGGCCCCTCTTGCCTCTGTGTGCCTGAGTCTGCGTGTCCTTTAGGTCCCTTAGAAAAGGCTGTAGCTTAGCTTAGGCTTCCCAGGAGGGAAAGAGGGGCTCTGGGCGGTTCCACGGCAGTCTCCTTGGAGGCCTCGAGTGGGGTGGGAGCTCGGCTTGCCCCTCCTTTGATTGGATGGACACAGCGAAGCCGCTTAAGTCGTCTTGCGGCAAGGTGACCCCCCTGTAGTTCAGGGCCTGGGTCTCTGCCTTCATGGCAGCCTGTTCCCTTGGCACCCTGTCAGATTAACAGCCCCGTACTCGGGGCCCGTGTGACGAGTTATGGAGCCTTCTGTGCCGTTCTGTCCCCTTCTGTCCCCAGCAGCAGCCCTAGGTCCCTGTAAGCAGGGCTGGGAGGCTGCTTTTGGCAGCTAACAGGAACAAACCCTTAGAGGGTTGAGGTCAGTCCCTGGGCTCCTGGAGAGGTGGTGTTGTGCTGCAGCCAGGAGGGCCGGCCCGTAAGTGGGCGCAGGCCAGAGCCCATGGCTCTCCGTGGGGCTTTTGGGAGTGCCGGGCCGAGAGCGACCGCCCTGTAGGCAGGAAGTGTGTTGCCGGTGTCCGGCGGGAGGTTCAAGGAGGGACCCCCTGTAATCAGGGGGTAGATCTGGTCCCGGCCTTTCAGAGGCATGGGGCCAGGGAGTGTGTGGGGCTTATCTTAGCGTGTTGTTCCCCCCACCCCACCCCGTCTTCGGGGCTGGGGCCACAGCCCCCGGCCTTTGGCCGTGATGCCCCACTGCCTGGCTGCTGTCTTCCTGTAGCTGCGGGGCCAGGCCAAGCTCTCAGCTCCTGGGTTTCGACCCGCCCGTAAGAGGGGTCAGGGTCCGAGCGCCTTTGCGCTCAGCTGGCAGCCTGTGTGGGGCACCCCCGGCTAGCGGGGTGTGGGTCAAGATGCCCCTGAAGCGGAGAGAAGGAGCCTCCGTGGGCCTTTGGGACCAGGGCCGCCCTGTAAGTCAGGGCCCGGTCAGTGCCCTGGCATCCCGGGCGCTTTGAAATGCCAGCGGCGGCTCCAGCCCCTGTAAGCAGGGTCGTGCAGCCGCTCTGGCCGCTGCGTTGCATGCCCAGCTCCATTGCCCAGGGCGCCTGCTGCGCGCCCCGTCTGCGGTCCCGACTGGAAGTGTGCCGTGCGCCGCTCGGGTGAGTCGAGCAAAGCGGGAAGACTTTGCAGAGCTGGGGGTGTCTGCGGGCGGGTAGCTGGCCGGGGGTGCCCATGGGGAGCTGCCTGCGGGCTGGAGGCATCCCTCTTTCCCTCGGGCGGGGAGCAACTGGCACTACCGAGGCCTAACTCTGTCCTCCTTCCTTGGCAGTGGCTGGCACAGAAGGAAGAAGAGGCCCGCTGTGGAGCGGCGAGGCAACATACGGCGGAGGCAAGAGGCGGCGAGGCAAGAGGAGCGGCGCCCGGCTGAAGAGCAGGACGGAGAAAGGCGCCCTGGGCAATGAGACCTCCCTCTCAATTTGGCTGTGGTAACACAAGATCTTTGCCGGCACCGTTAGGGTGCCCTGGTTGGCTTTGTGCTGGGCGACCTCCCTGTAAGCAGGGCTCGGTCTTTGCTTTTGTAGCTCCTTGGCTGCACGGAGACTGGCAACCCTGTAAGGAGGGTCCGAGCCGGCGTCTCGGCCCGTATGGGGAGAAGTGTAGCTGCCTGGACCCCAGCCCCCCCTGTAGGCAGGGGAGGGCCCTTTAAACAGTTTCTCGGCTGCTGGCGGCCTGGCCAGCGTGACCCCCTGTACTTGGGGCGTGTCACAGCGATTGGCATCCTGAGGCCCCTCTACCTGCATGCATCCCGGGGCCAGGTCTGACCCTCTGCTCTCCTGCTCAGGGGTAAGGATGCCTGCCCCACCAGTGGCTGCCCAGAGCTTGCTCCCTCTCTTGGGAAGGGCTGTGTGCGTGGCCCCTCTTGCCTCTGTGTGCCTGAGTCTGCGTGTCCTTTAGGTCCCTTAGAAAAGGCTGTAGCTTAGCTTAGGCTTCCCAGGAGGGAAAGAGGGGCTCTGGGCGGTTCCACGGCAGTCTCCTTGGAGGCCTCGAGTGGGGTGGGAGCTCGGCTTGCCCCTCCTTTGATTGGATGGACACAGCGAAGCCGCTTAAGTCGTCTTGCGGCAAGGTGACCCCCCTGTAGTTCAGGGCCTGGGTCTCTGCCTTCATGGCAGCCTGTTCCCTTGGCACCCTGTCAGATTAACAGCCCCGTACTCGGGGCCCGTGTGACGAGTTATGGAGCCTTCTGTGCCGTTCTGTCCCCTTCTGTCCCCAGCAGCAGCCCTAGGTCCCTGTAAGCAGGGCTGGGGAGGCTGCTTTTGGCAGCTAACAGGAACAAACCCTTAGAGGGTTGAGGTCAGTCCCTGGGCTCCTGGAGAGGTGGTGTTGTGCTGCAGCCAGGAGGGCCGGCCCGTAAGTGGGCGCAGGCCAGAGCCCATGGCTCTCCGTGGGGCTTTTGGGAGTGCCGGGCCGAGAGCGACCGCCCTGTAGGCAGGGAAGTGTGTTGCCGGTGTCCGGCGGGAGGTTCAAGGAGGGACCCCCCCTGTAATCAGGGGGGGTAGATCTGGTCCCGGCCTTTCAGAGGCATGGGGCCAGGGAGTGTGTGGGGCTTATCTTAGCGTGTTGTTACCCCCCACCCCACCCCGTCTTCGGGGCTGGGGCCACAGCCCCCCGGCCTTTGGCCGTGATGCCCCACTGCCTGGCTGCTGTCTTCCTGTAGCTGCGGGGCCAGGCCAAGCTCTCAGCTCCCTGGGTTTCGACCCGCCCGTAAGAGGGGTCGGGGTCCGAGCGCCTTTGCGCTCAGCTGGCAGCCTGTGTGGGGCACCCCCCCCGGCTAGCGGGGTGTGGGTCAAGATGCCCCTGAAGCGGAGAGAAGGAGCCTCCGTGGGCCTTTTGGGACCAGGGCCGCCCTGTAAGTCAGGGCCCGGTCAGTGCCCTGGCATCCCGGGCGCTTTGAAATGCCAGCGGCGGCTCCAGCCCCCTGTAAGCAGGGTCGTGCAGCCGCTCTGGCCGCTGCGTTGCATGCCCAGCTCCATTGCCCAGGGCGCCTGCTGCGGCGCCCGTCTGCGGTCCCGACTGGAAGTGTGCCGTGCGCCGCTCGGGTGAGTCGAGCAAAAGCGGGAAGACTTTGCAGAGCTGGGGGTGTCTGCGGGCAGGTAGCTGGCCGGGGGGTGCCCATGGGGAGCTGCCTGCGGGGCTGGAGGCATCCCTCTTTCCCTCGGGCGGGGAGCAACTGGCACTACCGAGGCCTAACTCTGTCCTCCTTCCTTGGCAGTGGCTGGCACAGAAGGAAGAAGAGGCCCGCTGTGGAGCGGCGAGGCAACATACGGCGGAGGCAAGAGGCGGCGAGGCAAGAGGAGCGGCGCCCGGCTGAAGAGCAGGACGGGAGAAAGGCGCCCTGGGCAATGAGACCTCCCTCTCAATTTGGCTGTGGTAACACAAGATCTTTGCCGGCACCGTTAGGGTGCCCTGGTTGGCTTTGTGCTGGGCGACCTCCCTGTAAGCAGGGCTCGGTCTTTGCTTTTGTAGCTCCTTGGCTGCACGGAGACTGGCAACCCTGTAAGGAGGGTCCGAGCCGGCGTCTCGGCCCGTATGGGGGGAAGTGTAGCTGCCTGGACCCCAGCCCCCCCTGTAGGCAGGGGAGGGCCCTTTAAACAGTTTCTCGGCTGCTGGCGGCCTGGCCAGCGTGACCCCCTGTACTTGGGGCGTGTCACAGCGATTGGCATCCTGAGGCCCCTCTACCTGCATGCATCCCGGGGGCCAGGTCTGACCCTCTGCTCTCCTGCTCAGGGGTAAGGATGCCTGCCCCACCAGTGGCTGCCCAGAGCTTGCTCCCTCTCTTGGGAAGGGCTGTGTGCGTGGCCCCTCTTGCCTCTGTGTGCCTGAGTCTGCGTGTCCTTTAGGTCCCTTAGAAAAGGCTGTAGCTTAGCTTAGGCTTCCCAGGAGGGAAAGAGGGGCTCTGGGCGGTTCCACGGCAGTCTCCTTGGAGGCCTCGAGTGGGGTGGGAGCTCGGCTTGCCCCTCCTTTGATTGGATGGACACAGCGAAGCCGCTTAAGTCGTCTTGCGGCAAGGTGACCCCCCTGTAGTTCAGGGCCTGGGTCTCTGCCTTCATGGCAGCCTGTTCCCTTGGCACCCTGTCAGATTAACAGCCCCGTACTCGGGGCCCGTGTGACGAGTTATGGAGCCTTCTGTGCCGTTCTGTCCCCTTCTGTCCCCAGCAGCAGCCCTAGGTCCCTGTAAGCAGGGCTGGGAGGCTGCTTTTGGCAGCTAACAGGAACAAACCCTTAGAGGGTTGAGGTCAGTCCCTGGGCTCCTGGAGAGGTGGTGTTGTGCTGCAGCCAGGAGGGCCGGCCCGTAAGTGGGCGCAGGCCAGAGCCCATGGCTCTCCGTGGGGCTTTTGGGAGTGCCGGGCCGAGAGCGACCGCCCTGTAGGCAGGGAAGTGTGTTGCCGGTGTCCGGCGGGAGGTTCAGGAGGGACCCCCTGTAATCAGGGGGTAGATCTGGTCCCGGCCTTTCAGAGGCATGGGGCCAGGGAGTGTGTGGGGCTTATCTTAGCGTGTTGTTCCCCCCACCCCACCCCGTCTTCGGGCTGGGGCCACAGCCCCGGCCTTTGGCCGTGATGCCCCACTGCCTGGCTGCTGTCTTCCTGTAGCTGCGGGGCCAGGCCAAGCTCTCAGCTCCTGGGTTTCGACCCGCCCGTAAGAGGGGTCGGGGTCCGAGCGCCTTTGCGCTCAGCTGGCAGCCTGTGGGGGGCACCCCCGGCTAGCGGGGTGTGGGTCAAGATGCCCCTGAAGCGGAGAGAAGGAGCCTCCGTGGGCCTTTGGGACCAGGGCCGCCCTGTAAGTCAGGGCCCGGTCAGTGCCCTGGCATCCCGGGCGCTTTGAAATGCCAGCGGCGGCTCCAGCCCCTGTAAGCAGGGTCGTGCAGCCGCTCTGGCCGCTGCGTTGCATGCCCAGCTCCATTGCCCAGGGCGCCTGCTGCGCGCCCGTCTGCGGTCCCGACTGGAAGTGTGCCGTGCGCCGCTCGGGTGAGTCGAGCAAAAGCGGGAAGACTTTGCAGAGCTGGGGGTGTCTGCGGGCGGGTAGCTGGCCGGGGGGTGCCCATGGGGAGCTGCCTGCGGGGCTGGAGGCATCCCTCTTTCCCTCGGGCGGGAGCAACTGGCACTACCGAGGCCTAACTCTGTCCTCCTTCCTGGCAGTGGCTGGCACAGAAGGAAGAAGAGGCCCGCTGTGGAGCGGCGAGGCAACATACGGCGGAGGCAAGAGGCGGCGAGGCAAGAGGAGCGGCGCCCGGCTGAAGAGCAGGACGGGAGAAAGGCGCCCTGGGCAATGAGACCTCCCTCTCAATTTGGCTGTGGTAACACAAGATCTTTGCCGGCACCGTTAGGGTGCCCTGGTTGGCTTTGTGCTGGGCGACCTCCCTGTAAGCAGGGCTCGGTCTTTGCTTTTGTAGCTCCTTGGCTGCACGGAGACTGGCAACCCTGTAAGGAGGGTCCGAGCCGGCGTCTCGGCCCGTATGGGGGAAGTGTAGCTGCCTGGACCCCAGCCCCCTGTAGGCAGGGGAGGGCCCTTTAAACAGTTTCTCGGCTGCTGGCGGCCTGGCCAGCGTGACCCCTGTACTTGGGGCGTGTCACAGCGATTGGCATCCTGAGGCCCCTCTACCTGCATGCATCCCGGGGGCCAGGTCTGACCTCTCTGCTCTCCTGCTCAGGGGTAAGGATGCCTGCCCCACCAGTGGCTGCCCAGAGCTTGCTCCCTCTCTTGGGAAGGGCTGTGTGCGTGGCCCCTCTTGCCTCTGTGTGCCTGAGTCTGCGTGTCCTTTAGGTCCCTTAGAAAAGGCTGTAGCTTAGCTTAGGCTTCCCAGGAGGGAAAGAGGGGCTCTGGGCGGTTCCACGGCAGTCTCCTTGGAGGCCTCGAGTGGGGTGGGAGCTCGGCTTGCCCCTCCTTTGATTGGATGGACACAGCGAAGCCGCTTAAGTCGTCTTGCGGCAAGGTGACCCCCCTGTAGTTCAGGGCCTGGGTCTCTGCCTTCATGGCAGCCTGTTCCCTTGGCACCCTGTCAGATTAACAGCCCCGTACTCGGGGCCCGTGTGACGAGTTATGGAGCCTTCTGTGCCGTTCTGTCCCCTTCTGTCCCCAGCAGCAGCACTAGGTCCCTGTAAGCAGGGCTGGGAGGCTGCTTTGGCAGCTAACAGGAACAAACCCTTAGAGGGTTGAGGTCAGTCCCTGGGCTCCTGGAGAGGTGGTGTTGTGCTGCAGCCAGGAGGGCCGGCCCGTAAGGGCGCAGGCCAGAGCCCATGGCTCTCCGTGGGGCTTTTTGGGAGTGCCGGGCCGAGAGCGACCACCCTGTAGGCAGGGAAGTGTGTTGCCGGTGTCCGGCGGGAGGTTCAAGGAGGGACCCCCCCTGTAATCAGGGGGGGTAGATCTGGTCCCGGCCTTTCAGAGGCATGGGGCCAGGGAGTGTGTGGGGCTTATCTTAGCGTGTTGTTCCCCCACCCCACCCCGTCTTCGGGGCTGGGGCCACAGCCCCCGGCCTTTGGCCGTGATGCCCCACTGCCTGGCTGCTGTCTTCCTGTAGCTGCGGGGCCAGGCCAAGCTCTCAGCTCCTGGGTTTCGACCCGCCCGTAAGAGGGGTCGGGGTCCGAGCGCCTTTGCGCTCAGCTGGCAGCCTGTGTGGGGCACCCCCGGCTAGCGGGGTGTGGGTCAAGATGCCCCTGAAGCGGAGAGAAGGAGCCTCCGTGGGCCTTTTTGGGACCAGGGCCGCCCTGTAAGTCAGGGCCCGGTCAGTGCCCTGGCATCCCGGGCGCTTTGAAATGCCAGCGGCGGCTCCAGCCCCTGTAAGCAGGGTCGTGCAGCCGCTCTGGCCGCTGCGTTGCATGCCCAGCTCCATTGCCCAGGGCGCCTGCTGCGGCGCCCGTCTGCGGTCCCGACTGGAAGTGTGCCGTGCGCCGCTCGGGTGAGTCGAGCAAAAGCGGGAAGACTTTGCAGAGCTGGGGGTGTCTGCGGGCGGGTAGCTGGCCGGGGGGTGCCCATGGGGAGCTGCCTGCGGGGCTGGAGGCATCCTCTTTCCCTCGGGCGGGGAGCAACTGGCACTACCGAGGCCTAACTCTGTCCTCCTTCCTTGGCAGTGGCTGGCACAGAAGGAAGAAGAGGCCCGCTGTGGAGCGGCGAGGCAACATACGGCGGAGGCAAGAGGCGGCGAGGCAAGAGAGCGGCGCCCGGCTGAAGAGCAGGACGGGAGAAAGGCGCCCTGGGCAATGAGACCTCCCTCTCAATTTGGCTGTGGTAACACAAGATCTTTGCCGGCACCGTTAGGGTGCCCTGGTTGGCTTTGTGCTGGGCGACCTCCCTGTAAGCAGGGCTCGGTCTTTGCTTTTGTAGCTCCTTGGCTGCACGGAGACTGGCAACCCTGTAAGGAGGGTCCGAGCCGGCGTCTCGGCCCGTATGGGGAGAAGTGTAGCTGCCTGGACCCCAGCCCCCCCTGTAGGCAGGGGAGGGCCCTTTAAACAGTTTCTCGGCTGCTGGCGGCCTGGCCAGCGTGACCCCCTGTACTTGGGGCGTGTCACAGCGATTGGCATCCTGAGGCCCCTCTACCTGCATGCATCCCCGGGGGGGCCAGGTCTGACCCTCTGCTCTCCTGCTCAGGGGTAAGGATGCCTGCCCCACCAGTGGCTGCCCAGAGCTTGCTCCCTCTCTTGGGAAGGGCTGTGTGCGTGGCCCCTCTTGCCTCTGTGTGCCTGAGTCTGCGTGTCCTTTAGGTCCCTTAGAAAAGGCTGTAGCTTAGCTTAGGCTTCCCAGGAGGGAAAGAGGGGCTCTGGGCGGTTCCACGGCAGTCTCCTTGGAGGCCTCGAGTGGGGTGGGAGCTCGGCTTGCCCCCTCCTTTGATTGGATGGACACAGCGAAGCCGCTTAAGTCGTCTTGCGGCAAGGTGACCCCCTGTAGTTCAGGGCCTGGGTCTCTGCCTTCATGGCAGCCTGTTCCCTTGGCACCCTGTCAGATTAACAGCCCCGTACTCGGGCCCGTGTGACGAGTTATGGAGCCTTCTGTGCCGTTCTGTCCCCTTCTGTCCCCAGCAGCAGCCCTAGGTCCCTGTAAGCAGGGCTGGGGAGGCTGCTTTGGCAGCTAACAGGAACAAACCCTTAGAGGGCTGAGGTCAGTCCCTGGGCTCCTGGAGAGGTGGTGTTGTGCTGCAGCCAGGAGGGCCGGCCCGTAAGTGGGCGCAGGCCAGAGCCCATGGCTCTCCGTGGGGCTTTTGGGAGTGCCGGGCCGAGAGCGACCGCCCTGTAGGCAGGGAAGTGTGTTGCCGGTGTCCGGCAGGAGGTTCAAGGAGGGACTCCTCCTGTAATCAGGGGGGGTAGATCTGGTCCTGGCCTTTCAGAGGCATGGGGCCAGGGAGTGTGTGGGGCTTATCTTAGCGTATTGTTCCCCCCACCCCACCCTGTCTTCGGGGCTGGGGCCACAGCCCCCCGGCCTTTGGCCGTGATGCCCCACTGCCTGGCTGCTGTCTTCCTGTAGCTGCGGGGCCAGGCCAAGCTCTCAGCTCCCTGGGTTTCAACCCGCCTGTAAGAGGGGTCGGGGTCCGAGTGCCTTTGCGCTCAGCTGGCAGCCTTTGTGGGGCACCCCCCCCGGCTAGCGGGGTGTGGGTCAAGATGCCCCTGAAGCGGAGAGAAGGAGCCTCCGTGGGCCTTTTGGGACCAGGGCCGCCCTGTAAGTCAGGGCCCGGTCAGTGCCCTGGCATCCCGGGCGCTTTGAAATGCCAGCGGCGGCTCCAGCCCCTGTAAGCAGGGTCGTGCAGCCGCTCTGGCCGCTGCGTTGCATGCCCAGCTCCATTGCCCAGGGCGCCTGCTGCGCGCCCGTCTGCGGTCCCGACTGGAAGTGTGCCGTGCGCCGCTCGGGTGAGTCGAGCAAAAGCGGGAAGACTTTGCAGAGCTGGGGGTGTCTGCGGGCGGGTAGCTGGCCGGGGGTGCCCATGGGGAGCTGCCTGCGGGCTGGAGGCATCCCTCTTTCCCTCGGGCGGGAGCAACTGGCACTACCGAGGCCTAACTCTGTCCTCCTTCCTTGGCAGTGGCTGGCACAGAAGGAAGAAGAGGCCCGCTGTGGAGCGGCGAGGCAACATACGGCGGAGGCAAGAGGCGGCGAGGCAAGAGGAGCGGCGCCCGGCTGAAGAGCAGGACGGAGAAAGGCGCCCTGGGCAATGAGACCTCCCTCTCAATTTGGCTGTGGTAACACAAGATCTTTGCCGGCACCGTTAGGGTGCCCTGGTTGGCTTTGTGCTGGGCGACCTCCCTGTAAGCAGGGCTCGGTCTTTGCTTTTGTAGCTCCTTGGCTGCACGGAGACTGGCAACCCTGTAAGGAGGGTCCGAGCCGGCGTCTCGGCCCGTATGGGGGAAGTGTAGCTGCCTGGACCCCAGCCCCCTGTAAGCAGGGGAGGGCCCTTTAAACAGTTTCTCGGCTGCTGGCGGCCTGGCCAGCGTGACCCCTGTACTTGGGGCGTGTCACAGCGATTGGCATCCTGAGGCCCCTCTACCTGCATGCATCCCGGGGGGCCAGGTCTGACCCTCTGCTCTCCTGCTCAGGGGTAAGGATGCCTGCCCCACCAGTGGCTGCCCAGAGCTTGCTCCCTCTTGGGAAGGGCTGTGTGCGTGGCCCCTCTTGCCTCTGTGTGCCTGAGTCTGCGTGTCCTTTAGGTCCCTTAGAAAAGGCTGTAGCTTAGCTTAGGCTTCCCAGGAGGGAAAGAGGGGCTCTGGGCGGTTCCACGGCAGTCTCCTTGGAGGCCTCGAGTGGGGTGGGAGCTCGGCTTGCCCCTCCTTTGATTGGATGGACACAGCGAAGCCGCTTAAGTCGTCTTGCGGCAAGGTGACCCCCTGTAGTTCAGGGCCTGGGTCTCTGCCTTCATGGCAGCCTGTTCCCTTGGCACCCTGTCAGATTAACAGCCCCGTGCTCGGGCCCGTGTGACGAGTTATGGAGCCTTCTGTGCCGTTCTGTCCCCTTCTGTCCCCAGCAGCAGCCCTAGGTCCCTGTAAGCAGGGCTGGGGAGGCTGCTTTGGCAGCTAACAGGAACAAACCCTTAGAGGGTTGAGGTCAGTCCCTGGGCTCCTGGAGAGGTGGTGTTGTGCTGCAGCCAGGAGGGCCGGCCCGTAAGTGGCGCAGGCCAGAGCCCATGGCTCTCCGTGGGGCTTTTTGGGAGTGCCGGGCCGAGAGCGACCACCCTGTAGGCAGGGAAGTGTGTTGCCGGTGTCTGGCGGGAGGTTCAAGGAGGGACCCCCCCTGTAATCAGGGGGGGTAGATCTGGTCCCGGCCTTTCAGAGGCATGGGGCCAGGGAGTGTGTGGGGCTTATCTTAGCGTGTTGTTCCCCCACCCCACCCCGTCTTCGGGCTGGGGCCACAGCCCCGGCCTTTGGCCGTGATGCCCCACTGCCTGGCTGCTGTCTTCCTGTAGCTGCGGGGCCAGGCCAAGCTCTCAGCTCCTGGGTTTCGACCCGCCCGTAAGAGGGGTCGGGGTCCGAGCGCCTTTGCGCTCAGCTGGCAGCCTGTGTGGGCACCCCCGGCTAGCGGGGTGTGGGTCAAGATGCCCCTGAAGCGGAGAGAAGGAGCCTCCGTGGGCCTTTTTGGGACCAGGGCCGCCCTGTAAGTCAGGGCCCGGTCAGTGCCCTGGCATCCCGGGCGCTTTGAAATGCCAGCGGCGGCTCCAGCCCCCTGTAAGCAGGGTCGTGCAGCCGCTCTGGCCGCTGCGTTGCATGCCCAGCTCCATTGCCCAGGGCGCCTGCTGCGGCGCCCGTCTGCGGTCCCGACTGGAAGTGTGCCGTGCGCCGCTCGGGTGAGTCGAGCAAAAGCGGGAAGACTTTGCAGAGCTGGGGGTGTCTGCGGGCGGGTAGCTGGCCGGGGGGTGCCCATGGGGAGCTGCCTGCGGGGCTGGAGGCATCCCTCTTTCCCTCGGGCGGGGAGCAACTGGCACTACCGAGGCCTAACTCTGTCCTCCTTCCTTGGCAGTGGCTGGCACAGAAGGAAGAAGAGGCCCGCTGTGGAGCGGCGAGGCAACATACGGCGGAGGCAAGAGGCGGCGAGGCAAGAGGAGCGGCGCCCGGCTGAAGAGCAGGACGGGAGAAAGGCGCCCTGGGCAATGAGACCTCCCTCTCAATTTGGCTGTGGTAACACAAGATCTTTGCCGGCACCGTTAGGGTGCCCTGGTTGGCTTTGTGCTGGGCGACCTCCCTGTAAGCAGGGCTCGGTCTTTGCTTTTGTAGCTCCTTGGCTGCACGGAGACTGGCAACCCTGTAAGGAGGGTCCGAGCCGGCGTCTCGGCCCGTATGGGGAGAAGTGTAGCTGCCTGGACCCCAGCCCCCCCTGTAAGCAGGGGAGGGCCCTTTAAACAGTTTCTCGGCTGCTGGCGGCCTGGCCAGCGTGACCCCTGTACTTGGGGCGTGTCACAGCGATTGGCATCCTGAGGCCCCTCTACCTGCATGCATCCCGGGGGCCAGGTCTGACCCTCTGCTCTCCTGCTCAGGGGTAAGGATGCCTGCCCCACCAGTGGCTGCCCAGAGCTTGCTCCCTCTCTTGGGAAGGGCTGTGTGCGTGGCCCCTCTTGCCTCTGTGTGCCTGAGTCTGCGTGTCCTTTAGGTCCCTTAGAAAAGGCTGTAGCTTAGCTTAGGCTTCCCAGGAGGGAAAGAGGGGCTCTGGGCGGTTCCACGGCAGTCTCCTTGGAGGCCTCGAGTGGGGTGGGAGCTCGGCTTGCCCCTCCTTTGATTGGATGGACACAGCGAAGCCGCTTAAGTCGTCTTGCGGCAAGGTGACCCCCTGTAGTTCAGGGCCTGGGTCTCTGCCTTCATGGCAGCCTGTTCCCTTGGCACCCTGTCAGATTAACAGCCCCGTACTGGGCCCGTGTGACGAGTTATGGAGCCTTCTGTGCCGTTCTGTCCCCTTCTGTCCCCAGCAGCAGCCTAGGTCCCTGTAAGCAGGGCTGGGGAGGCTGCTTTTGGCAGCTAACAGGAACAAACCCTTAGAGGGTTGAGGTCAGTCCCTGGGCTCCTGGAGAGGTGGTGTTGTGCTGCAGCCAGGAGGGCCGGCCCGTAAGTGGGCGCAGGCCAGAGCCCATGGCTCTCCGTGGGGCGTTTTGGGAGTGCCGGGCCGAGAGCGACCACCCTGTAGGCAGGGAAGTGTGTTGCCGGTGTCTGGCGGGAGGTTCAAGGAGGGACCCCCCCTGTAATCAGGGGGGGTAGATCTGGTCCCGGCCTTTCAGAGGCATGGGGCCAGGGAGTGTGTGGGGCTTATCTTAGCGTGTTGTTCCCCCACCCCACCCCGTCTTCGGGGCTGGGGCCACAGCCCCCCGGCCTTTGGCCGTGATGCCCCACTGCCTGGCTGCTGTCTTCCTGTAGCTGCGGGGCCAGGCCAAGCTCTCAGCTCCCTGGGTTTCGACCCGCCCGTAAGAGGGGTCGGGGTCCGAGCGCCTTTGCGCTCAGCTGGCAGCCTGTGTGGGGCACCCCCCCCGGCTAGCGGGGTGTGGGTCAAGATGCCCCTGAAGCGGAGAGAAGGAGCCTCCGTGGGCCTTTTGGGACCAGGGCCGCCCTGTAAGTCAGGGCCCGGTCAGTGCCCTGGCATCCCGGGCGCTTTGAAATGCCAGCGGCGGCTCCAGCCCCTGTAAGCAGGGTCGTGCAGCCGCTCTGGCCGCTGCGTTGCATGCCCAGCTCCATTGCCCAGGGCGCCTGCTGCGGCGCCCGTCTGCGGTCCCGACTGGAAGTGTGCCGTGCGCCGCTCGGGTGAGTCGAGCAAAAGCGGGAAGACTTTGCAGAGCTGGGGGTGTCTGCGGGCGGGTAGCTGGCCGGGGGGTGCCCATGGGGAGCTGCCTGCGGGGCTGGAGGCATCCCTCTTTCCCTCGGGCGGGGAGCAACTGGCACTACCGAGGCCTAACTCTGTCCTCCTTCCTTGGCAGTGGCTGGCACAGAAGGAAGAAGAGGCCCGCTGTGGAGCGGCGAGGCAACATACGGCGGAGGGAAGAGGCGGCGAGGCAACATACGGCGGAGGCAAGAGGCGGCGAGGCAACATACGGCGGAGGCAAGAGGCGGCGAGGCAACATACGGCGGAGGCAAGAGGCGGCGAGGCAAGAGGAGCGGCGCCCGGCTGAAGAGCGGGACGGGAGAAAGGCGCCCTGGGCAATGAGACCTCCCTCTCAATTTGGCTGTGGTAACACAAGATCTTTGCCGGCACCGTTAGGGTGCCCTGGTTGGCTTTGTGCTGGGCGACCTCCCTGTAAGCAGGGCTCGGTCTTTGCTTTTGTAGCTCCTTGGCTGCACGGAGACTGGCAACCCTGTAAGGAGGGTCCGAGCCGCGTCTCGGCCCGTATGGGGGAAGTGTAGCTGCCTGGACCCCAGCCCCCCCTGTAGGCAGGGGAGGGCCCTTTAAACAGTTTCTCGGCTGCTGGCGGCCTGGCCAGCGTGACCCCCTGTACTTGGGGCGTGTCACAGCGATTGGCATCCTGAGGCCCCTCTACCTGCATGCATCCCGGGGGCCAGGTCTGACCTCTGCTCTCCTGCTCAGGGGTAAGGATGCCTGCCCCACCAGTGGCTGCCCAGAGCTTGCTCCCTCTCTTGGGAAGGGCTGTGTGCGTGGCCCCTCTTGCCTCTGTGTGCCTGAGTCTGCGTGTCCTTTAGGTCCCTTAGAAAAGGCTGTAGCTTAGCTTAGGCTTCCCAGGAGGGAAAGAGGGGCTCTGGGCGGTTCCACGGCAGTCTCCTTGGAGGCCTCGAGTGGGGTGGGAGCTCGGCTTGCCCTCCTTTGATTGGATGGACACAGCGAAGCCGCTTAAGTCGCCTTGCGGCAAGGTGACCCCCTGTAGTTCAGGGCCTGGGTCTCTGCCTTCATGGCAGCCTGTTCCCTTGGCACCCTGTCAGATTAACAGCCCCATACTCGGGGCCCGTGTGACGAGTTATGGAGCCTTCTGTGCCGTTCTGTCCCCTTCTGTCCCCAGCAGCAGCCCTAGGTCCCTGTAAGCAGGGCTGGGAGGCTGCTTTTGGCAGCTAACAGGAACAAACCCTTAGAGGGTTGAGGTCAGTCCCTGGGCTCCTGGAGAGGTGGTGTTGTGCTGCAGCCAGGAGGGCCGGCCCGTAAGTGGGCGCAGGCCAGAGCCCATGGCTCTCCGTGGGGCTTTTGGGAGTGCCGGGCCGAGAGCGACCGCCCTGTAGGCAGGGAAGTGTGTTGCCGGTGTCCGGCGGGAGGTTCAAGGAGGGACCCCCCCTGTAATCAGGGGGGGTAGATCTGGTCCCGGCCTTTCAGAGGCATGGGGCCAGGGAGTGTGTGGGGCTTATCTTAGCGTGTTGTTCCCCCACCCCACCCCGTCTTCGGGCTGGGGCCACAGCCCCGGCCTTTGGCCGTGATGCCCCACTGCCTGGCTGCTGTCTTCCTGTAGCTGCGGGGCCAGGCCAAGCTCTCAGCTCCCTGGGTTTCGACCCGCCCGTAGAGGGGTCGGGGTCCGAGCGCCTTTGCGCTCAGCTGGCAGCCTGTGTGGGCACCCCGGCTAGCGGGGTGTGGGTCAAGATGCCCTGAAGCGGAGAGAAGGAGCCTCCGTGGGCCTTTGGGACCAGGGCCGCCCTGTAAGTCAGGGCCCGGTCAGTGCCCTGGCATCCCGGGCGCTTTGAAATGCCAGCGGCGGCTCCAGCCCCCTGTAAGCAGGGTCGTGCAGCCGCTCTGGCCGCTGCGTGCATGCCCAGCTCCATTGCCCAGGGCGCCTGCTGCGGCGCCCGTCTGCGGTCCCGACTGGAAGTGTGCCGTGCGCCGCTCGGGTGAGTCGAGCAAAAGCGGGAAGACTTTGCAGAGCTGGGGGTGTCTGCGGGCGGGTAGCTGGCCGGGGGGTGCCCATGGGGAGCTGCCTGCGGGGCTGGAGGCATCCCTCTTTCCCTCGGGCGGGGAGCAACTGGCACTACCGAGGCTAACTCTGTCCTCCTTCCTTGGCAGTGGCTGGCACAGAAGGAAGAAGAGGCCCGCTGTGGAGCGGCGAGGCAACATATGGCGGAGGCAAGAGGCGGCGAGGCAAGAGGAGCGGCGCCCGGCTGAAGAGCAGGGCGGGAGAAAGGCGCCCTGGGCAATGAGACCTCCCTCTCAATTTGGCTGTGGTAACACAAGATCTTTGCCGGCACCGTTAGGGTGCCCTGGTTGGCTTTGTGCTGGGCGACCTCCCTGTAAGCAGGGCTCGGTCTTTGCTTTTGTAGCTCCTTGGCTGCACGGAGACTGGCAACCCTGTAAGGAGGGTCCGAGCCGGCGTCTCGGCCCGTATGGGGAGAAGTGTAGCTGCCTGGACCCCAGCCCCCTGTAGGCAGGGAGGGCCCTTTAAACAGTTTCTCGGCTGCTGGCGGCCTGGCCAGCGTGACCCCTGTACTTGGGGCGTGTCACAGCGATTGGCATCCTGAGGCCCCTCTACCTGCATGCATCCCGGGGCCAGGTCTGACCTCTGCTCTCCTGCTCAGGGGTAAGGATGCCTGCCCCACCAGTGGCTGCCCAGAGCTTGCTCCCTCTCTTGGGAAGGGCTGTGTGCGTGGCCCCTCTTGCCTCTGTGTGCCTGAGTCTGCGTGTCCTTTAGGTCCCTTAGAAAAGGCTGTAGCTTAGCTTAGGCTTCCCAGGAGGAAAGAGGGGCTCTGGGCGGTTCCACGGCAGTCTCCTTGGAGGCCTCGAGTGGGGTGGGAGCTCGGCTTGCCCCTCCTTTGATTGGATGGACACAGCGAAGCCGCTTAAGTCGTCTTGCGGCAAGGTGACCCCCCTGTAGTTCAGGGCCTGGGTCTCTGCCTTCATGGCAGCCTGTTCCCTTGGCACCCTGTCAGATTAACAGCCCCGTGCTCGGGCCCGTGTGACGAGTTATGGAGCCTTCTGTGCCGTTCTGTCCCCTTCTGTCCCCAGCAGCAGCCCTAGGTCCCTGTAAGCAGGGCTGGGAGGCTGCTTTTGGCAGCTAACAGGAACAAACCCTTAGAGGGTTGAGGTCAGTCCCTGGGCTCCTGGAGAGGTGGTGTTGTGCTGCAGCCAGGAGGGCCGGCCCGTAAGTGGGCGCAGGCCAGAGCCCATGGCTCTCCGTGGGGCTTTTTGGGAGTGCCGGGCCGAGAGCGACCGCCCTGTAGGCAGGGAAGTGTGTTGCCGGTGTCCGGCGGGAGGTTCAGGAGGGACCCCCTGTAATCAGGGGGTAGATCTGGTCCCGGCCTTTCAGAGGCATGGGGCCAGGGAGTGTGTGGGGCTTATCTTAGCGTGTTGTTCCCCCACCCCACCCCGTCTTCGGGGCTGGGGCCACAGCCCCGGCCTTTGGCCGTGATGCCCCACTGCCTGGCTGCTGTCTTCCTGTAGCTGCGGGCCAGGCCAAGCTCTCAGCTCCCTGGGTTTCGACCCGCCCGTAAGAGGGGTCGGGGTCCGAGCGCCTTGCGCTCAGCTGGCAGCCTGTGTGGGCACCCCCGGCTAGCGGGGTGTGGGTCAAGATGCCCCTGAAGCGGAGAGAAGGAGCCTCCGTGGGCCTTTTGGGACCAGGGCCGCCCTGTAAGTCAGGGCCCGGTCAGTGCCCTGGCATCCCGGGCGCTTTGAAATGCCAGCGGCGGCTCCAGCCCCCTGTAAGCAGGGTCGTGCAGCCGCTCTGGCCGCTGCGTTGCATGCCCAGCTCCATTGCCCAGGGCGCCTGCTGCGGCGCCCGTCTGCGGTCCCGACTGGAAGTGTGCCGTGCGCCGCTCGGGTGAGTCGAGCAAAAGCGGGAAGACTTTGCAGAGCTGGGGGTGTCTGCGGGCGGGTAGCTGGCCGGGGGGTGCCCATGGGGAGCTGCCTGCGGGCTGGAGGCATCCCTCTTTCCCTCGGGCGGGGAGCAACTGGCACTACCGAGGCCTAACTCTGTCCTCCTTCCTTGGCAGTGGCTGGCACAGAAGGAAGAAGAGGCCCGCTGTGGAGCGGCGAGGCAACATACGGCGGAGGCAAGAGGCGGCGAGGCAAGAGGAGCGGCGCCCGGCTGAAGAGCAGGACGGGAGAAAGGCGCCCTGGGCAATGAGACCTCCCTCTCAATTTGGCTGTGGTAACACAAGATCTTTGCCGGCACCGTTAGGGTGCCCTGGTTAACTTTGTGCTGGGCGACCTCCCTGTAAGCAGGGCTCGGTCTTTGCTTTTGTAGCTCCTTGGCTGCACGGAGACTGGCAACCCTGTAAGGAGGGTCCGAGCCGGCGTCTCGGCCCGTATGGGGAGAAGTGTAGCTGCCTGGACCCCAGCCCCCCCTGTAAGCAGGGGAGGGCCCTTTAAACAGTTTCTCGGCTGCTGGCGGCCTGGCCAGCGTGACCCCCTGTACTTGGGGCGTGTCACAGCGATTGGCATCCTGAGGCCCCTCTACCTGCATGCATCCCCGGGGGGGCCAGGTCTGACCTCTGCTCTCCTGCTCAGGGGTAAGGATGCCTGCCCCACCAGTGGCTGCCCGGAGCTTGCTCCCTCTCTTGGGAAGGGCTGTGTGCGTGGCCCCTCTTGCCTCTGTGTGCCTGAGTCTGCGTGTCCTTTAGGTCCCTTAGAAAAGGCTGTAGCTTAGCTTTAGGCTTCCCAGGAGGGAAAGAGGGGCTCTGGGCGGTTCCACGGCAGTCTCCTTGGAGGCCTCGAGTGGGGTGGGAGCTCGGCTTGCCCCTCCTTTGATTGGATGGACACAGCGAAGCCGCTTAAGTCGTCTTGCGGCAAGGTGACCCCCCTGTAGTTCAGGGCCTGGGTCTCTGCCTTCATGGCAGCCTGTTCCCTTGGCACCCTGTCAGATTAACAGCCCGTACTCGGGCCCGTGTGACGAGTTATGGAGCCTTCTGTGCCGTTCTGTCCCCTTCTGTCCCCAGCAGCAGCCCTAGGTCCCTGTAAGCAGGGCTGGGAGGCTGCTTTTGGCAGCTAACAGGAACAAACCCTTAGAGGGTTGAGGTCAGTCCCTGGGCTCCTGGAGAGGTGGTGTTGTGCTGCAGCCAGGAGGGCCGGCCCGTAAGTGGGCGCAGGCCAGAGCCCATGGCTCTCCGTGGGCTTTTGGGAGTGCCGGGCCGAGAGCGACCGCCCTGTAGGCAGGAAGTGTGTTGCCGGTGTCCGGCGGGAGGTTCAGGAGGACCCCCTGTAATCAGGGGGTAGATCTGGTCCCGGCCTTTCAGAGGCATGGGGCCAGGGAGTGTGTGGGGCTTATCTTAGCGTGTTGTTCCCCCACCCCACCCCGTCTTCGGGGCTGGGGCCACAGCCCCCGGCCTTTGGCCGTGATGCCCCACTGCCTGGCTGCTGTCTTCCTGTAGCTGCGGGGCCAGGCCAAGCTCTCAGCTCCTGGGTTTCGCCCGCCCGTAGCTCCGCCTGCTCAGCTGGCAGCCTGTGTGGGGCACCCCGGCTAGCGGGGTGTGGGTCAAGATGCCCTGACCCAGCGGCGGCTCCAGCCCCTGTAAGCCTCTGGCCGCTGCGCATGCCCAGCTCCATTGCCCAGGGCGCCTGCTGCGGCGCCCGTCTGCGGTCCCGAAGCAGAGCTGGGGTGTCTGCGGGCGGGTAGCTGGCCGGGGGTGCCCATGGGGAGCTGCCTGCGGGGCTGGAGGCATCCTCTTTCCCTCGGGCGGGAGCAACTGGCACTACCGAGGCCTAACTCTGCCTCCTTCCTTGGCAGTGGCTGGCACAGAAGGAAGAAGAGGCCCGCTGTGGAGCGGCGAGGCAACATACGGCGGAGGCAAGAGGCGGCGAGGCAAGAGGAGCGCGCCCGGCTGAAGAGCAGGGACGGGGAGAAAGCGCCTGGGCAATGAGACCTCCCTCTCAATTTGGCTGTGGTAACACAAGATCTTTGCCGGCACCGTTAGGGTGCCCTGGGTTGGCTTTGTGCTGGGGCGACCTCCCTGTAAGCAGGGCTCGGTCTTTGCTTTTGTAGCTCCTGGCTGCACGGAGACTGGCAACCTGTGGAGGGTCCAGCCGCGTCTCGGCCCATGGGGAGAAGTGTAGCTGCCTGACCCCAGCCCCCTGTAAGCAGGGGAGGGCCCTTTAAACAGTTTCTCGGCTGCTGGCGGCTGGCCAGCGTGACCCCTGTACTTGGGGGCGTGTCACAGCGATTGGCATCCTGAGGCCCCTCTGCCTGCATGCATCCCGGGGGGCCAGGTCTGACCCTCTGCTCTCCTGCTCAGGGGTAAGGATGCCTGCCCCACCAGTGGCTGCCCAGAGCTTGCTCCCTCTCTGGGAAGGGCTGTGTGCGTGGCCCCTCTTGCCTCTGTGTGCCTGAGTCTGGTCCTTTAGGTCCCTTAGAAAAGGCTGTAGCTTAGCTTAGGCTTCCCAGGAGGGAAAGAGGGCTCTGGGCGGTTCCACGGCAGTCTCCTTGAGGCCTCGAGTGGGGTGGGAGCCTCGGCTTGCCCCTCCTTTGATTGGATGGACACAGCGAAGCCGCTAAGTCGCCTTGCGGCAAGGTGACCCCCCTGTAGTTCAGGGCCTGGGTCTCTGCCTTCATGGCAGCCTGTTCCCTTTTGGCACCCTGTCAGATTAACAGCCCCGTACTCGGGCCCGTGTGACGAGTTATGGAGCCTTCTGCCGTTCTGTCCCCTTCTGTCCCCAGCAGCAGCCCTAGGTCCCTGTAAGCAGGGCTGGGGAGGCTGCTTGGCAGCTAACAGGAACAAACCCTTAGAGGGTTGAGGTCAGTCCCTGGGCTCCTGGAGAGGTGGTGTTGTGCTGCAGCCAGGAGGGCCGCCCGTAGGCGCAGGCCAGAGCCCATGGCTCTCCGTGGGGCTTTTGGGAGTGCCGGGCCGAGAGCGACCGCCCTGTAGGCAGGGAAGTGTTTGCCGGTGTCCGGCGGGAGGTTCAGAGGGACCCCCCTGTAATCAGGGGGGTAGATCTGGTCCCGGCCTTCAGAGGCATGGGGCCAGGGAGTGTGTGGGGCTTATCTTAGCGTGTTGTTCCCCCCACCCCACCCCGTCTTCGGGCTGGGGCCACAGCCCCGGCCTTTGGCCGTGATGCCCCACTGCCTGGCTGCTGTCTTCCTGTAGCTGCGGCCAGGCCAAGCTCTCAGTTCCCTGGCTTCGACCCGCCCGTAAGAGGGGTCGGGGTCCGAGCTTTGCGCTCAGCTGGAGGCATCCTCTTGGCTCGGGCGGGAGCAACTGGCTCTACCCAGGACTTGTTTTGTCCTTTTTGGCAATCTTTGTCAAGGCAGACAGAACGTAGCAGTACTGTGTATTGTCATTTCTTGTCCTCCTCCTTCAGCTATTCTTCATGTGGAAAGCACTCTCAGACTATCCTTTAGTCGCCACAGGCTGTATCAAAGGCCTGCCTCAGCTGATTTTTGCCTGTTTATGTCACCTGGCACAATGAGCTGCAGTCCTGTTGTGCAAGAATCCTGTCCTTCTTCCATGTGGATTGTCACTTGCACTAGTGCAAAATGGTTGAGGTACCACACAGCTCTTACTGTGTCCATTTGAAGTCCATTTTGCTTCGATTCTGGGACAGCTTTTCTGTGCTCAGGGTGAACACACCACAGGTGTAAGGGTGAATTTGTGTTCCCAGTGATCCTCTTCTTTTGGGGAGAGAACAATTTTTGTTCTGTTGCTCTTATGTGATGCCTCAGTGCTTTTAATGAGTTGGAAGGAAATTTTAATGGTATGGAAGCAGTATTCAGCAGGGACACTAAGGACCAGTTTTCAGTTAGTCCATGTGCCAGGCAATGCAGGTGAGAGGGCAGACTCAAACCAAACTCTCCAAAGCTCCTCATCGTGCTTTCAAATGGAGCAACTGCTCCTTCCCTTGCAGGGCATCCTGGCTTGTTTCTAGGCTTAAGCATCTGTCGACGTTTTGCACTTTTTAACCCTCCTAAACACCGGGGATTTTTCAGGGAACAGTTTAGCTCAATCACAGCACTTATTTGTCTGCTATTACTGTCTGTAAAATTTTGCCAGTGCTTCTGTAATAAAAAGGCTTTTATTTCTGCTGTAGCTTGGTGACCAATCCCACACTGCTGTTCACAGAGTGTTTTGTTGTTGCAAACTTGGGACAAATGTGAGATTTAGGTGTGTTATTTCTGTAGAAGTGTCTGCCCATCCTCTTCCTGGATCTCTTGACAGAAGAAAGGTTTGTCTCTGTTTGCAGTGCCCTGATGAGTTGTTTTGAGACCACCAAGGGTTTAGTGGATGAGAGCAAAGCTTTTCAGCCAATTGCTGAAGGTGCAAACCTTACCCAGGAAGGTCCTCAGCTCGGGGTGATAAAAAGAACAGGAGCGTGAGCCACTCAGCTGTCTTTCCTTCTGTGATGCCCCGTGGGGTGGGGCAGCAGCAGAAGAGCAGTGAGGGGAGGGGTGTGGGGGCAGACTCACAAAGGCTGCTTGTAGACCTGAATGTTTGAAATGCCAGAACGTTCTTGGAGGGGAGGGAAAGCCCTGGGAAAGTGTGAGTGTGAGGTGTTCCAGCAGAGGAAAAGCGGTGCTGTTTATCAGAGATTGCAGACAGTGATTTGTATGCAGCAAGGCTTTGACCTGACTCCTGGATCTCTGCTATCTTGAAATGCTTCCAGAATAGAAAGCACAGCCTGAGCAGGCCACAGAGGGTTTGAACTGGAAATAGAAATATCAACTGTGTCTCTCCCAATTAAAACTTTGTGTGTGCTTGTGGTGTGTTGTTTTTCTGAATGGAAGAAGCCTGGAAGGGAGCTCAGCAAAGCTGCTCCCCAGGCAGAGGCAGAGGACCTGCCCTAGACCTGCTGTGTTGGGAGTCTGTTATCTAAAGTGGGCCTGGGGGTATGAAAAGGAATTTGGGGGTATCTGAATGGTTCTGAGGGCCTCTGCAGAGTCCTGAAGGAGATTGGGGTGGTGGGTGGTGGGGTTAGGGGTCAGGCATATCTGTAGGGTTCCAGGTTTTGGGTCTTGCAGGAGCTGGGGAGGTCTCACTCTGGGTTTTAGTGTGTACCTGCAGCCCTGGGAGGCCCCAGCTTCGCTCCCTGCATCTGAAGGTAAGCTGGGTGCACCTCCAGGGTCAGATTGTGACAAAAGGGTCTGGGGACATGGGAATGGGACTGGGGGTACTAAGGGTTCTGACCTCACCAAGGTTTTGGGTGGGCAGTTTGCTTTATTTTCTGACATTTTTTGGGGTGAATCAAAGGGAGTGGTGGGATCAGTGAGGGGCTGGTTCTGCCACGTGGGCAGGGGCTGCAGCAGAGGAGCAGGTGAGTAAGGGCTGGGGCACCCCTCGAAAGTGCTGAAAACTCTCGGACGGGACCACAAAATCTTAAAACTGTAAGCACTGGGGTGAGGCAGGGAGCCAAACCCCTCTGGTTTGCAGCTGGAGAGGGAGCGGTTGGAGTCATGGTGCGAAGAAAGCTTTGAAACGGGCCCGTCTGCCCTTTTTTAAAGGCTTAGAGAATTGAAAACAGAAGCCACAGAGGGCTTGAGCTATAAGCAGAGCCTGTGTCATGCAAATTCAGAACAGTGGCCTGTGCGCGTTGGGGTTTGTAATGTAAATAGAAAAGATTCTGAGCAGGGCCGAGAGCGAGCTGCTGCCCACGCCCAGGAAGTGCTCAGTCCCGCCCGCCTGTGTAATGACACTGCTGCAATGGGCACAGCGCTGCTCTAGCCCGGCCTGCTCGCGCATGGGGGCAGCGTCC